>CM039672.1:396941066-397541066 GCA_022496015.1 Hordeum marinum
ACCTTGGAGGAGGCACTGAACAGACCTTGCCCGGCGCACAGCCGGACAGACAAGGAGGCCACCCACACTTGGAAGGAGTGCACTGTTATGCGCCTATTTCGGGAGCAAAGCCTTCGTCAAAATCATAACAATGGCAATGGCCCATCAGGCGGGTCAGGACCGGGCGGCTCCGGAGCCAGCTTCGGTGCTGGTGGGTCAGGTTCAGGTCATCAAGGCCAAAACAATCAAAATCGAGGAAATCAAGGAAGTCATCAGCAGCAGAGCAATGGTGGTCAGCAACAGAATAACCACTCACGATATCAGAGCAACCCGAAACAGCTTAGTGGAGGACAATATCATGTCTTCACTACAAGCCTGGATAAGCGGGATCAGAAGCTGCACAACAGGGCGGTCAATGCAGCCACATCGGCTCTCCCGCGATACTTAAAATGGTCAGAGTACCCGATTACGTGGAGCCGGGAGGATCACCCGTCATGGGTTAACAATCCAGGTCATTTAGCTCTGGTGGTCGCTCCACAGGTTGGAGGGTACAAATTCACAAAAGTACTCATGGACGGTGGTAGCAGTATCAACTCCTATACTACGACACCTTCCAGCGGATGGAATTAACTGACAAGGCTCTTAAGCCATCATCAACCGTTTTCCATGGGGTGGTGCCAGGCAAGTCCTCTTACCCAGTAGGAAATATTTCCTTGGAAGTGGCGTTTGGAGATGAGTATAACTATAGGGTGGAGACCTTGTGGTTTGAGGTGGTAAAGATTAAGAGCCCGTATCATGCACTGTTTGGCCGGCCGACTTTCGCAAAGTTTATGGCCAGGCCCTGTTATGTTTATCTGTAGCTCAAGATGACGGCTCTCAACGGAACAATCATGGTCCATGGTGATCGGAAGGTAGCCATCGAATGCGAGGAAGGAGACACGGCTTATGCAGAGTCAAGCTGCGCAGAAGGAGAGCTTAAGTTTTACAAGGATAAAGTCGACCCGGCAGATATGACTCCGTTGAAGAAACCCAGTACAGAGTCTGAGTCGCCACTAAAGTTTGCGGCTGATGACACAAAGATGGTGGATTTTACTCTGGGCGACTCATCCAAGCAGTTCACTATCGGGGCTAACATGGACCCCGCATAGGAAGGTGCGCTCATCGAATTCATCTGTGAGAATCAGGACATCTTTGCATGGAAGCCATCTGACATGCCGGGTGTACCAAGAGAGTTCGCTGAGCACCACCTTAATGTGGATCCTAAGTTTAAGCCGATTAAGCAATTCCTCCGTCGCTTCAACGAGGAGCAGTGTAAAGCAATTGGAGAAGAGGTGTCCTGTCTCTTGACAGCAGGGTTCATCGTGGAGGTATTTCACCCAAAGTGTTTAGCCAACCCTATACTGGTGCTCAAGAAGAATGGCACGTGGCGTATGTGTATAGACTACACAGATCTTAACAAGGCTTGTCCAGTTGACCCGTTTGCTCTCCCCTGTATCGACCAGATTATTGATGCAACTGCGGGTTGTTAGAGTTTATGTTTCCTGGACGCCTATTCAGGCTATCATCAGATCAAGATGGCAATTAAAGACCAAGAGAAGACCTCGTTCATAACATCTTTTGGGGCTTTCTGCTATGTGTCCATGCGGTTCGGACTCAAGAGTGTGCAGGCGACTTGCCAACATTGTGTGCAAAATTGTCTTCACGGTCAGATTGGGCGTACTGTTCATGCCTATGTGGACGATATTGTGGTTCAGTCAAGGAAGAAGGAAACGTTGTTGGACGACCTGAAGGAAACGTTTGATAACTTACGCGTTAATAAGATGATGCTTAACCCGGCTAAATGTGTTTTTGGAGTTCTTGCAGGCAAGCTTTTGGGTTTCTTGGTTTCAGAAGGAGGTATCGAAGCCAACCCGGATAAAATAAAGGCCATCACGTCACTAGCTAAGCCGGCGAGTGTCAATGATGTGTAGCGCTTGGCGGGTCGTATTGCCGCTTTAAGCCGCTTCATCAGCTGCCTGGGGGAGAAGGCTATTCCTTGGTACCAGATGATGAAAAAGACGGATGACTTTGTATGGAGTAAGGCTGCAGGCGAAGCTCTTGACACGCTTAAAAAGCAGCCGGTTGAGCCGCTGATCTTAGCCGCTCCGGCTGAGAAGGAACCCCTGCTCCTTTATGTGGTGGCTAATAATCGGGCGGTCAGTGCTGCAATTGTGGTGGAGCATAAAGAGGCAAGAAAAGAGTATCCGGTTCAGAGGCCAGTTTATTATGTTAGTGAGGTTCTTATCGAGTCAAAGCAAAGATACCCACACTGGCAGAAGATAATATACGGGGTGTTCATGGTGAATCGTAAGTTGAAGCATTATTTCCTTGGACATCAAATCGCGGTGGTTAGCTTTGCTCCGTTGGGAGACATAATACAGAATCGGGGAGCCACTAGTAGAATTGCTAAGTGGGCGCTGGAGCTTGGGCCTCTAAATTTGAAGTATGCACCTCACACAGCCGTGAGTCTCAGGCACTGGTGGATTTCATAAACGACTGGACGGAGTGTCAGTCGCCGAAGGAAAAGCCGGACAACACGTATTGGATGATTCACTTTGACGGGTCCAGACAGTTGGAGAGCTCGGGGGCTGGAGTTTTCTTAACCTCTCCCAAAGGTGATAAGTTTTGTTATGTATTAAGGCTGATGTTTCCTTGCATGAACAATGCAGCTGAGTAGGAAGCTTTGATTCACGGGCTTCGTGTGGCCAAGGAGATGAACCTGAGCCGGATTAGGTGCCTTGGCGACTCCGATCTTGTGGTACAACAGGTGTCAGGCACGTGAGATTCCAAGGACCCGCGTATGGCGGCTTATCGGCAAGAGGTAGATATCGTCGCTGGTCATTTCAAGGGTTATCAGGTAGATCATATTGATCGTCGCAACAACGAGTGGTGGATGCATTGTCAAGACTGGGTTCTCAGCGTAAGCCGGTGCGGCCTAATGTTTTCTTGGATGTACATTATCATCCGTCTGTTAAGCTACCATTAGAAGAGGATCCGGCTATACCTTACCCTAAGGGGCATCTAGTGGTGGCTTTACACGCTATTCCAGACTGGACGTTGCCATATCTAGCATACCAGACCCGGGGCGAGTTGCCTGAAGACGAGACTCTGGCCCGTTGACTATAAGACCTCTCTCACATGCAAAGCATGATCGAGCCCCAGAATTCATTGGGTGTTAGATTCATAACAATGCGTATCACATGGTGATGTGAACTAGATTATTGACTCTAGTGCAAGTGGAAGACTGTTGGAAATATGCCCTAGAGGCAATAATAAATTAGTTATTATCATATTTCCTTGTTCATGATAATCGTTTATTATCCATGCTATAATTGTATTGATCGGAGACTTAGATGCATGTGTGGATACATAGACAAAACCATGTCCCTAGTATGCCTCTAATAGACTAGCTCGTTGATCAAAAGATGGTTAAGGTTTCCTAGCCATGGACATGAGATGTCATTTGATAACGGGGTCACATCATTAGGAGAATGATGTGATGGACAAGACCCAAACTGCAAACGTAGCATATGATCGTGTCAGTTTATTGCTACTGTTTTCCGCATGTCAAGTATGTGTTCCTATGACCATGAGATCATGCAACTCACAGATATCGGAGGAGTGCCTTGTGTGTATCAAACGTCGCAACGTAACTGGGTGACTATAAAGGTGCTCTACAGGTATCTCCGATGGTGTCTGTTGAGTTGGCATGGATCGAGACTGGGATTTGTTACTCCGTGTGACGGAGAGGTATCTCGGGGCCCACTCGGTAATGCAACATCACAATAAGCCTTGCAAGCAATGTGACTAATTGTTAGTTGCGGGATCTTGTCTTACGGAACGAGTAAAGAGACTTGCCGGTAACGAGGTTGAACTAGGTATGGAGATACCGACGATCGAATCTTGGGCAAGTAACATACCGAAGAACAAAGGGAACGTTATACGGGATTAACTGAATCCTTGACATAGAGGTTCGACCGATAAAGATCTTCGTAGAATATGTAGGAACCAATGTGGACGTCCAGGTCCCGCCATTGGTTATTGACCGTAGAGGTGTCTCGGTCATGTCTACATAGTTCTCGAACCCGTAGGGTCTGCACACTTAAGGTTCGGTGACGTTTCGATAGTGTAGAGTTATGTATGGTGGTGACCAAAGTTTGTTCAGAGTCCCGGATGAGATCCTGGACGTCACGAGGAGCTCTGGAATGGTCCGAAGGTAAAGATTCATATATAGGAAGTCCCAGTTTGGTTTCCGGAAAATTTCGGGCTCATCGGTAGTGTACCGGTAGTGCCGCTAGTGTACCGGGAGGCCTCTGGGAGGGGTATTTCGACCCCAAGAGGTCCATGGGCTGTGGGAGAATAATAACCAGCCCTTAGTGGGCTGGGAAAACAGCCACAAAGGCCCATGGCACAGGAGAGAAAGTCCTAAAGCAAAAAGTGGAAAATCAGCCAATAGGAGGCAATCCTACTCCAACTAGGATTGGAGGTGAAGTAGGATTGCTTCCCACCTCCTATTTTGGCCGACCCAAAGGCCTTGGCTGCCTCTCCTCTCCTCTCCTCCTATATATACTAGTGGATTGGGTGGTTTTTGGACAGAATTTCCAGCCACGTGCTACCCGTTACACCGATGCATAGTTTCTCCTCTAGATCGGTTTTCTGCAGCGCTTAGGCGAAGCCCTACCGGAATTGCTCCACCACCATCACCGGAGCGCTGTCACCCTGCTGGTGAACTCTCTCTCCTCTCAACCTCCTCTCGCTGGATCGAGACGGTGGAGATCGTCATGAAGCTACACGTGTGCTGAACGCGGAGGTGCCGTCCGTTCGGCGCTAGATCGGAAGGACCGTGATCGAGATCTCGAGACGGTTCGTGATTTGATCACGGAACGGATCGTGATGAGATTGTGGGACAGATCATGATCAAGATCGTGAGATGGATCGTGATGAGTTCGCGGGACGGATCATGATGTGTTCACGGGAAGGTTCGTGATTGGATCGCGGGACGCTCGCGATTTGGATCGCGAAGAAGTTCGACTACATCAACCGCGTTTCTTAACGCTTCCCGCTTAGCAATCTACAAGGGTACGTAGATCCACTCTCCCTCTCATAGATGCTCATCACCATGGATAGGTTTGCGTGTGCGTAGGAAATTTTTTGTTTCCCATGCAACGTTCCCCAACAGTGGCATCATGAGCTAGGTTGATGGTTCGATGAGATCTCGAGTAGAACACAAAAGGTTTGTGGGCGTTGATGCTTAGATTGCTTCCTCCCTTGGTCGGATTTTGGTTCAGCGGGATTGTGAGATGAAGCGGCCCGGACCAACATTACTCGTACGCTTACGAGAGACCGGTTCCCTCGATGCAACTTGTTGCTTAGATGGCTTGCGGGTGACAGTTTCTCTCACTTTAGTTGGATCGGATCCGACAAAGGCGGTCCTTGAGAAGGTTGAAAAGCAATCTATGTATCACCGTTGTGGTTTATGCGTAGGTGAGAATCGTTCTTGCTAGATACCCATAGCAGCCACGTAAAACATGCAACAACAATTAGAGGACGTCTAACTTGTTTTTGCAGGGTATGTTGTGATGTGATATGGCCAATTACATGATGAGATATATGTGATGTATGAGATGATCATGTCATGTATAGAATTTCACGACTTGCATGTCGTTGAGTACGGCAACCGGCAGGAGCCATAGGGTTGACTTTAATTATTGTATGACCTGCGTGTCAATCATTAAGCGTTATGTAATGCTTTACTTTATCGCTAAGCGGTAGCAATAGAAGTAGAAGCAGGGCTGGCGCCACAACCCCAATGGAAACACATTGATGGAGATCAAGATGATGGAGGTCATGGTGTTGTGTTGGTGACGATGGAGATCATGCCGGTGTTTCGAAGATGGAGATCTTAAACACAAGTTCATGGCCATATCATGTCACTTATGAATTGCATGAGATGTTAATCCTTTTATGCACCTTGTTTTGCTTAGTACGGCAGTAGCATTATAAGGTGATCCCTCACTTGAATTTCAAGATGAACTGTGTTCTCCCCGAGTGTGCATCGTTGCGAAAGTTCGTCGTGTTGAGACACCACGTGATGATCGGGTGTGATAGACTCTACGTTCACATACAACGCGTGCAAGCCAGATTTGCACGCGCAGAACACTCGGGTTAAACTTGACGAGCCTAGCATGTACAGACATGGCCTCGGAACACGAGATACCGAAAGGTCGAACATGAGTCATATAGTAGATATGATCAACATAATGATGCAAACCATTGCAGCCACCTCAACTCACGTGATGATCAGACTTGAGTTGGTGAATTTGGATCATGTATCACTTGAATGATCGGAGGGATGTCAATTTGAGTGGGAGTTCTTAAGTAATATGATTAATTGAACTCATTATCATGAACATAGTCAATAGTGTCTTTGCAAATTATGTTGTAGATTACTAGCTCGCGTTGTAGCTCCCTTAAATTTTTATATGTTCCTAGAGAAATAGAGTTGAAAGATGTTGGTAGCAATATTGCGGATTGGGTCCGTGATCTGAGGATTGTCCTCATTGCTGCACATAAGGCTTATGTCCTTATTGCACCGCTCGGTGCGCCACCCCCTCTAGCGTCGTCTATAGATGTTGTGAACATCTGACAGGCACGTTTTGATGACTACTTGATAGTTTAGTGCGTCATGCATTACGGCTTAGAATTGAGGCTCCGAAACGTTTTGAACGTCATGGAACATATGAGATGTTCTAGGAGGAGAGATTGTGATCCCAGGCTCGTGCCTGTGTTGCGAGATATGAGATCTCCAACAAGATTCTTTGCCTGTAAGATGAAGGAGAATAGCTCAATCGTTGAGCATGTACTCAGATTGTCTAGGTACTACAATCGCTTCAATCAAGTGGGAGTTGATCTTCCAGATAAGATAGTGATTGATATAGTTCTCCAAGTCACTGTCACTAAAGCTACTAGAACTTAGTGATGAACTATAATACACCAGGGATAAAAGTATTGATCCTTGAGCTGTTCGCGATGTTTGACACCGCGAAGGTAGAAATCAAGAAGGAGCGTCAAGTGTTGATGGTTATCAAACCACTAGTTTCGAAAAGGGCAAGAGCAAGGAGGGAAACTTCATGGATAGCAAGTCAGTTGCTGCTCCAGTGAAGCAACCCAAAGTTGAACTCAAACCCGAGACTAAGTGCTTCTATTATGAGGTGAGAGGTCGCTGAAGCGGAACAACCCTAGATACTTGGTAGATAAGAAGGCTGGCAACATCGACAGAAGTATATTTGATATACGAGTTATTGATGTGTACCTTGCTAGTACTCCTAGTAGCACCTGGGTATTGGATACCGGTTCGGTTGCTAAATGTTAGTAACTCGAAATAAAAGCTACGGAATAAACGGAGAACTAGCTAAGGGTGAGGTGAAGATGTGTGTTGGAAATGTTTCCAAGGTTGATGTGATCAACATCGCACGCTCTCTCTACCTTCAGGATTAGTGACGAACCTAAATAAATGTTATTTGGTGTTTTGCGTTGAGCATGAACATGATTAGATCATGTTTGTTGCAATACGGTTATTCATTTAAGTCAGAGAATAATAGTTATTCTGTTTACATGAATAATACCTTCAATGGTCATGCACCTAGTGAGAATGGTTTGTTGAAATCTTGATCGTAGTAATACACATGTTCATAACATTGATGTCAAAAGATACAAAGTTAAATAATGATAGTACCACATACTTGTGGCACTGCCGCAAAATGTCATATTGGTATAAAGCGCATGAAGAAACTCCATGGTGATGGATATTTGGACTCATTCGATTTCGAATCGGTTGAGACATGCGAGCCATGCCTCTTGGGCAAGATGACTAAAGGACCCCGTTGGATGGAGCGGGCAAGTGATTCATTGGAAATGATACATGTTGATGTATGCAATCTAGTGAGTCTTGTAGCGTGCAGTGGATATCGTTATTTTCTTACCTTCACTGATGATTTGAGTAGATATAGTGTATATTTACTTAATGAAACACAAGTCTAAATCGTTTGAAAGGTTCAAGCAAATTCAGAGTGAAGTTTAAAGATCATCGTGACAAGAAGATAAAAATGACTGTGATATGATCGTGGAGGTGAATATCTGAGTCACGAGTTTGGCATACAACTTAAGACAATGTGAAAGTTGTTTCACAACTAAACGCCACCTGGAACACCATAGTGTGATGGTGTGTCCGAACATCATAGTTATGCTCTATTGGACATGGTGCGTGCTATGATGTCTCTTGTCGTTTTACTACTATAATTTTGGGGTTATGCATTAGAGACAACTACATTCACTTTAAATAGGGCACCATCTAAATCCGTTGAGATGACACCATGTGAATTATGGTTTGATAGAAACCTAAGCTGTCATTTCTTAATACTTGGGGCTGCGACACTTGTGTGGAAAATGTTTTCACCTAATGAGGTCGAACCCAAGGCGGACAAATGCATCTTCATAGAATACCCTAAGATCAGTTGGGTGAACCTTCTATCTCAGATCCAAGTGCAAAGTGTTTGTTACTAAAACGGATCCTTTCTCGAGGAAAAGTTTCTCTCGAAAGAATTAAGTGGGAGGAACATAGAACTTGATGAGGTTGTTTAAACTTTGTTCAACCAGAGAGTAGCGCAGCGCGGGATGTTGTTTCTGTGAAGCCTACGTTAGTTGAAGAGGAAGTTAATGATGATGATCATGAAGCTTCAGGATCAAGTTACTATCGAACTTCGTAGGTCGACAAGGATGTGTACTTCTCCTAAGCGGTACGACAACCTTGTCTTGGAGGTCATGTTGTTGGACAAATGATGAACCTACGAGCTATGGAGAAGCGATGATGGGCCCGGATTCCGACAAATGGTTGGAGGCCATGAAATCTGAGATAGGATCCATGTATGAAAACCAAGTGTAGACTTTGGTAGACTTGCTCGTTGGACGGCAGGTCGTTGAGTACAAATGGTTCTTTAAAATGAAGACAGACACTGATGGTGAATGTCACTATTTGTAAAGCTCGACTTGTTGCAAAGATGTTTGTGACAAGTTCAAGGAGTTGACTACGATGAGACTTTCTCACTCGTAGTGGTGCTAAAGTCTGTTGGAATTATGTTAGCAGTTGTTGTGTTTTCAATTATGAAATCTGGCAGATGGATGTCAAAACATCGTTTCCTTAACGGTTTACTTGAGGAAAGGTTGTATGTGATACAACCAGAAGGTTTGTCAGGCCTAAGGATGCTAAAAGGTGTGCAAGCTTCGGTGATCCTTCCATGGATTGAAGCAAGCATCTCGGAGTTGGAATATACGCTTTGATGAGGTGATCAAAGTTTTGATGTTTATACAAAGTTTACGAGAAACTTGTATTTGCAATAAAGTGAGTGGGAGCACTATAGAATTTCTGATAAGTATATGTGGATGACATATTGTTGATCAGAAATAATGTAGAGTTTCTGGAAAGCATAAAACGGTCATTTGGAAAGTGATTTTCAAAGGAAGACCTGGATGAAGCTACCTAATTGTTGAGCATCAAAATCTATGGAGATAGATCAAGATGCTCGATGAGACTTTCAATGAGTGCATACCTTGACAAGATTTTGAAAGAGTTCAAAATGGATCAGTCAGAGAAAGAGTTCTCACCTGATTTGTAAGGTGTGAAAGTTGAGTGAGACTCAAAGCTCAACAACGGCAGAAGAAAGAGAAAGGACGAACGTCGTCCCCTATGCCTTAGCCATAGGCTCTATATTATGCCATGTTGTGTACCGCACTTGTGTGTGCCTTTCCATGAGTCCGTCACGGGGTACAAGAGTGAACCGGGAGTGGATCACTGGACAACGGTCAAGATTATCCTCAATAACTAAGAGACTGAGGAGATGTTTCTCGATTATGGAGGTGATAAAGAGTTCGTCGTAAGGAGTTACGTCGATACAAGCTTTAACACTAATTCGGATGACTCGTAGTAGCAATCTGGATACGTATAGTGGAGCAGCCATTTGGAATAGTACCGAGCGGAGTGTGGTAGCAGTGTTTACAGTTTGACATAGGTATTTTCAAAGTGCACACGTATCTGAATGTTACAGACCCGTTGACTATAAGACCTCTCTCACATGCAAAGCATGATCGAGCCCCAGAACTCGTTGGGTGTTAGATTCATAACAATGCGAATCACATGGTGATGTGAACTAGATTATTGACTCTAGTGCAAGTGGGAGACTGTTGGAAATATGCCCTAGAGGCAATAATAAATTAGTTATTATCATATTTCCTTGTTCATGATAATCGTTTATTATCCATGCTATAATTGTATTCATTGGAGACTTAGATGCATGTGCGAATACATAGACAAAACCTTGTCCCTAGTATGCCTCTAATAGACTAGCTCGTTGATCAAAAGATGGTTAAGGTTTCCTAGCCATGGACAAGAGATGTCATTTGAAAACGGGGTCACATCATTAGGAGAATGATGTAATGGACAAGACCCAAACTGCAAACGTAGCATATGATTGTGTCAGTTTATTGCTACTATTTTCCGCATGTCAAGTATGTGTTCCTATGACCATGAGATCATGCAACTCACAGATATCGGAGGAGTGCCTTGTGTGTATCAAACGTCGCAACGTAACTAGGTGACTATAAAGGTGCTCTATAGGTATCTCCGATGGAGTCTATTGAGTTGGCATGGATCGAGACTGGGATTTCTTACTCCGTGTGACGGAGAGGTATCTCGGGGCCCACTCGGTAATGCAACATCACAATAAGCCTTGCAAGAAATGTGACTAATTGTTAGTTGCGGGACCTTGTATTACGGAACGAGTAAAGAGACTTGCCGGTAACGAGGTTGAACTAGGTATGGAGATAACGACGATCGAATCTCGGGCAAGTAACATACCGAAGAACAAAGGGAACATTATACGGGATTAACTGAATCCTTGATAAAGATCTTTGTAGAATATGTAGGAACCAATGTGGACATCCAGGTCCCGCCATTGGTTATTGACCGTAGAGGTGTCTCGGTCATGTCTACATAGTTCTTGAACCCGCAGGGTCTGCACACTTAAGGTTCGGTGACGTTTCGGTAGTGTAGAGTTATGTATGGTGGTGACCGAAGTTTGTTGGGGTCCCGGATGAGATCCCGGACGTCACGAGGAGCTCTGGAATGGTCCGGAGGTAAATATTCATATATAGTAAGTCCCAGTTTGGTTTCCGGAAAAGTTTCGGGCTCATCGATAGTGTACCGGGAGTGCCGGTAGTGTACCGGGAGGCCTCCGGGAGGGGTATTTCGACCCCAAGAGGTCCATGGGCTGTGGGAGAATAATAACCAGCCCTTAGTGGGCTGGGAAAACAGCCACAAAGGCCCATGTCACAGGAGAGAAAGTCCTAAAGCAAAAAGTGGAAAATCAGCCAATAGGAGGCAATCCTACTCCAACTAGGATTGGAGGTGAAGTAGGATTGCTTCCCACCTCCTATTTTGGCCGACCCAAAGGCCTTGGCTGCCTCTCCTCTCCTCTCCTCCTATATATACTAGTGGATTGGGTGGTTTTTGGACAGAATTTCCGGCCACGTGCTACCCGTTACACCGGTGCATAGTTTCTCCTCTAGATCGGTTTTCTGCAGCGCTTAGGCGAAGCCCTGCCGGAATTGCTCCACCACCATCACCGGAGCACCGTCACCCTGCTGGTGAACTCTCTCTCCTCTCCACCTCCTCTCGCTGGATCGAGACGGTGGAGATCGTCATCAAGCTGCACGTGTGCTGAACGCGGAGGTGCCGTTCGTTCGGCGCTAGATCGGAAGGACCGTGATCGAGATCGGGAGACGGTTCGTGATGTGATCACGGAACGGATCGTGATGAGATCGCGGGACAGATCGTGATCAAGATCGTGAGACGGATTGTGATGAGTTCGAGGGACGGATCATGATGTGTTCGCGGGACGGTTCGTGATTGGATCGCGGGACGCTCGGCGATTTGGATCGTGAAGAAGTTCGACTACACCAACCGTGTTTCTTAACACTTCCCGCTTAGCGATCTATAAGGGTACGTAGATCCACTCTCCCTCTCGTAGATGCTCATCACCATGGATAGGTTTGCGTGTGCGTAGGAAAATTTTTGTTTCCCATGCGACGTTCCCCAACAGGTTGGACCTTTCAAACGGTCTAAGGATAAAAAGACCCACCTTTTGGTGGCAGTGGACAAATTCACCAAGTGGGTGGAGGCTGAGCCGGTCAATAAGTGTGATGCAACCATAGCGGTTCAATTTGTCGTGATCTACCGGTTTGGATACCCTCATAGCATAATTACAGATAACGACACGAATTTGTCCAAGGGGGCTATGAAGGTATTCTGCGAAAGCAAGCACATCTGGCTCGATGTTTCGACTGTTGCTCATCCATAGTCTAATGGTCAGGCGGAACGGGCAAATCAGGAAGTCTTGAGAGGTATCAATCCTCGGCTTATGGTTCCTTTACAGAGAACGCCAGGTTGTTTGGTGGAAGAACTACCGTACGTCCTTTGGAGCATCAATACTATGCCTAACAGGTCGACGGGTTACACCCCCTTCTTCATGGTTTACGGTGCGGAGGCTGTGTTACCAAGCGACATACGTCATGGTTCACCACGCGTGGCGGCCTATGTGGAAGCTGACAATGAGGTGGCGCGTCATGATGCATTGGATGCTCTGGATGAAGCACGCGATCTTGCAGTAGCTCGATCAACAATTTATCAACGGGACCTACGTCGTTACCATAGCCCCAGGGTCAAGACCCGGACGTTCAAAGAAGGTGACTTGGTATTACATTTGATTCAAGATCAGACAGATGCGCACAAGTTATCACCCCCATGGGAAGGACCTTTCGTGGTTAGCAGGAATCTGAACAATGGGTCTTATTATCTCATCGACGTGCAAGACGAATCACGTACCTCCAGGCAGGAAACTCATCGGCCGTGGAACATCGCTCATCTACGAGCTTACTATACTTGATTCATTGACTCTTATCTTTGTATATACATATTTTATTGTATCTATACTCATATAATAAAGTTGCATCCCCGCAAGACGGGGCCTCTGCCATTTTTTCTCTTTGGCATTACCGATTTGTGCAAAGATGAACACCTCCACATGGTCACTTGGGGGCTTCCAACCCGTCGGGTTTAGCTTGCTCACCCTTTTGACCAGCTCCTCGGCTTTATGTGTCTGGTCCTCTTGTGAAACCTTGGTTCCTTGGCCAGAGCAATGGCACCCGTGTTGTCACAGAACAGATCCACTTGATTCAGTGCACTAGGCACTACTCCAAGATCTGTCATGAACTCCTTCATCCAGACACCTTCCTTCGTTAACTCCGAGGCTGCGATGTACTCCACTTCGCATGTAGATTCGGCTACCATGATCTGCTTGGAATTGCACCAGCTTACCGCTCCCCCATTGAGAATAAATACGTATCCGGTTTGCAACTTAGAGTCATCTGGATTAGTGTCAAAGTTTGCATCGACATAACCCTTTACGACGAGATCTTGATCGCCTCCATAAACAGGAAACATTTCCTTAGTTCTTTTCAGGTACTTAAGGATATTCTTGACCGTCGTCCAATGCTCCATTCCTGGATCACTTTGAAACCTTTCGGCCATAGTTATGGCAAGGATGACATCGGGTGTTGTGCACAGCATTACATACATGATATAGCATGTGCCTGAAGCATAGGGGATGACACTCATCTTTTCTCTATCTTCTGCAGTCATTGGGCATTGAGTCTTACTCAACTTCACACCTTGCAACACAGGCAAGAAGCCCTTCTTGGACTGATCCATTTTGAACTTCTTCAAAACTTTGTCAAGGTATGTGCTGTGTGAAAGTCCTATTAAGCGTCTCGATCTATCTATATAGATCTTAATGCCTAATATGAAAGCAGCTTCTCCCAGGTCCTTCATTGAAAAACTCTTGTTCAAATGTTCCTTCATGGTTTCCAGCATTTCTATATTGTTCCAGTCTGCAATATGCCATCCACATATAATATTAGAAACGCTATAGAGCTCCCACTCACTTTCCTGTAAATACAAGCTTCTCCGTAAACTTGTATAAACCCAAACGCTTTGATCACCTCATCAAAGCGCACATTCCAACTCCAAGATGCTTGCACCAGTCCATAAATGGATCGCTGGAGTTTGCAAACTTTGTTAACATTCTCCGAAACAAAACCTTCTGGTTGTATCATATACAACTCTTCCTTAAGGAAACCGTTAAGGAACGTTGTTTTGACATCCATCTGCAAAATTTCATAGTCGAAATATGCAGCTATTGCTAACATGATCCTGGCGGACTTAAGCATCGCTACGGGTGAGAAGGTCTCATCGTAGTCAACTCCTTGACCTTGTGAAAAACCCTTTGCCACAAGTCGAGCTTTATAGACAGTGACATTACCGTCTGTGTCCGTCTTCCTCTTAAAGATCCATTTATTCTGAATGGCCTTTCGCCCTTCAGGTAATACTTCCAAAGTCCATACTTTGTTTTCATACATGGATCCCATCTCGGATTTCATGGCCTCTAACCATTTCTCGGAATCCGGGCCCATCATCGCTTCTCCATAGCTCGTAGGTTCATCTTTGTCTGACAACATGACCTCTAAGACAGGGTTGTCGTACCACTCAGGAGCAGTACGTGCCCTTGTCGACCTACGAGGTTTGATAGTAACTTGATCTGAAGCTTCATGATCATCATCATTAACTTCCTCTTCTACCGATGCGGGCTCTACAGAAACATCTTTCTGCATTGCGCTACTCTCTGGTTGAAGTAAAGGTTCAATAACCTCATCAACTTCTATTTTCCTCCCACTCAATTCTTCCAAGAGAAACTCTTTCTCAAGAAATGTTCCGTTCTAAGCGACAAACACTATGCCTTCGGATCTGAGATAGAAGGTATACCCATTTGTCTCTTTTGGGTATCCTATGAAGACGCATTTCTTCGCTTTGGGTTCCAGCTTTTCAGGTTGAAGCTTTTTGACATAAGCATCACATCCCCAAACTTTAAGAAACGACAACTATGGCTTCTTGCCAAACCACAGTTCATATGGCGTAGTCTCAACAGATTTCGATGGTGCCCTATTTAAAGTGAATGCAGTTGTCTCTAATGCATAACCCCAATATGATAGTGGCGAATCGGCAAGAGACATCATAGAACGCACCATATCTAATAAGGTTCGATTATGATGTTCGGACACACCATTACGCTGTGGTGTTTGAGGCAGTGTCAATTGTGAAACAATTCCACATTGTCTTAAGTGACTACCAAGCAAATAACTCAAATATTCACCTTCTCGATCATATCGTAGGAATTTAATCTTCTTGTTACGATGATTCTCAACTTCACTCTGAAATTGCTTGAACTTTTCAAACGTTTCAGACTTGTGTTTCATTAAGTAAATATACCCATATCTACTTAAGTCATTAGTGAAGGTGAGAAAATAACGATATCCACCGCGTGCTGCAACATTCATTGGACCGCACACATTAGTATGTATGATTTCCAACAAGTCACTTGCCGTTCCATTGTTCCAGACAATGGTGTTTTAGTCATATTGCCCATGAGGCATGGTTCACATGTGTCAAGTGATTCAAAATTAAGTGACTCCAAAAGTCCATCAGCATGGAGCTTCCTCATGCATTTTACACCAATATGACCCAAACGACAGTGCCAAAAGAAAGTGGTACTATCATTATCAACCCTACATCTTTTGGCATTAATGTTATGAACATGTGTATCATCACTATCGAGATTCAATATGAATAAACCCCTCACATTGGGTGCATGACCATAAAAGATATTACTCATATAAATAGAACCATTATTCTCAGATTTAAGTGAGTGGAACTATTCCAGCCCGCCTTGGGCCGTGCCTGGGCCTAGAAACTGGGCACGCGGGCCGGCACGACACGGCCCGTTTAGTTTTTTATATACTTTTATATTTTTTAATATATATATCTTAAATATAGCCCACTAGGCCTAAATAGAAGCCCATCATGCAAAAAAATAGGAAGCCCAACGTGCTAAACGGGCCAACGGGTCGGCCCGTTTCGCAAACAGGTCATGCTTTGGCCTAGAGGAGTAGCACGCGGGCCAGCACGGCACGGCCCATTTGCTAAACGTGCCCCTATGGGTCGTGTCGTGCCAGGCCCATTTAGCATAGGCCGTGCCCGTGCCGGGCCGGGCCGCCCGTTTGGCCAGGTTTGCTACAACGAGAGTTGGTAAGGTACACATCAATAACATGTATATCATATATACCTTGTTTGGTGTTGGCCGCATTCTTGTCGGCCAGATACTTGGGGCAGTTCCGCTTCTAGTGGCTAGTTCCCTTGCAATGAAAGCACTCAGTTTTTCGCGTGGGTCCAGCCTTGGGTTTCTTCATGGGAGGGGCAACTGCTTTGCCCCTCTTCTTGGAGTTACCCTTCTTGCCCTTGCCATTCTTATTGAAACTAGTGGTTTTATTGACCATCAACACTTGATGTTCTTTCTGGATTTCAGACTCAGTGATTTTCAGTATCGCAAACAGCTCGGCGACTGACTTGTTCATCCCATGCATGTTATAGTTCATCATGAAGCTCTTGTGGCTAGGTGGCAATTATTGAAGAACTCTGTCAGTGATCGCCTCCGGTGGAAGGGGCATCCCTAACTCAGTCAGACTATTCGAATACCCAGACATTATGAGTATATGCTCACTGACAGACTCATTCTCCTCCATCTTGCAAGCATAGAACTTATCGGAGGTCTCGTACCTCTCGATCCGGGCATTCTTCTCGAAGATAAACTTCAACTCCTAGAACATCTCGTATCCTCCATGACGTTCAAAACGTCTTCGAAGTCCAGGTTCTAAGCCATACAACATTGCACATTGAACTATTGAGTGATCTCCAGAACGTGTCTCCCAAGCATTCACTAATAGAAAACAGGGCTTTGGTCCAGGCCTAAAATGCCATTTATCCCGGTTCACTCACGAACCCGGACCCATGGGGGCATCGGTCCCGGTTTGTGACGCTAGGGCGTCGGATGGGCCTCGTGGGCCATTGGTCTCGGTTCGTCTGGACCCTTTGGTCCTGGTTCCATACACGAACCGGGACCAATGGGCCTCACTCCTGTCCCACAACCATTGATCCCGGTTTGTGGCTGGAACCGGGACAAAATGTGGTCCTGTAGTCCCGGTTTCAGCCACAAACCGGGACCAATGGTTGGCCTATATATACCCCCTGCCCGCGACCAGAGCAATGCACTGCTCTGTTTTTTTGGCTGGCCATGGGAAAGCTTTGTGGTGCTCTAGCTCACCTCCTATGCACATGAGGTGTTCGATGAAATGCCCGAGACACACTTAAGCTTCCTCCTCTCGAAGCTCCTTGTCCAAGCTCCATTTTCCTCAAGATTTGTCTAGGTTTGGCAGTCCTTCCTGTCCTGTACCCGTCCTCACCGTCGTCGATCGCTCGCGCCCATCTCGGCGCCGGCACCGCCATGGTTAGCCTCTTCTTCTTATCTTCTTTCTTAAAGAAAAAAGTTCTTACTTGTATGATTTAGATAAATACTTCAGTAATTTTCTTACTTTTATTATTGTTTGTTATTATATAGTGTGATGGTTTTGGTATCCGCCTCCGTCGGCCCTCGTCCTGTCTATGAAAAGGATGTGGTATATATTATCTTTTATAACTATTTGTTTTATTTAGTGTTTATGACAATTATGCTAACCAACGTGACATATATTTTTTCATCTAGGAGGTATGTGAACCGGAAATTCCAACCGACGTAGAAATTCTTGTCGAGAAGTTAAATTTGGTTGAAAAAGAAAACAATTACTTGGAAGAAAAATTGCAAAGAGTTGAAGAGGAGAAGATGAAGTTGGAGTTGCATGTTGCCGATGTCGTCGACGATCACAACATCAAGATGGATGCAATGCGTTTGAAGATTACAAAGATTAGAAAATATGCCATTCATACTAAGGCTTCGTATCATTATGTCGTTGGATCAATTGGCACCTTAGTTGCGGTTATGACCGCATTTGTTGTTGCATTTAATTTTTTTTACATAGTTTTAATGTATGTTTTAATTAGATGCTCTAGAGAGCATTATGTTGTTCAACAATAAGAACTATGTATGAACGTTATGTATTTATTTTGATCACTACCGTACTTTCTAATGAGGCAAACAAGTAGAATGGTTTTATGCATTGTCCATGTACTATGTGTGAGAATACGAAATGAAATCGGTAAATGCATGAAAAATACCAAATGAAGTCAGAAAGGGTTCAAAATTGATGATGTGGCTTTGAATGGTGTATTTTGAACACACAAAAAGTATAGAGTCCAACTAAGTTCAAAAAAATGAAATCCCTTTGTAAGAGATGAGTTTTCGTCCGAACCCCTGATACTTCAAAAGAGATTGTCCATTTTGCACACGAAGTGCATCCAATTTTTGTCGTAACCCTCTCAACTTTTTAGCACATGCTATGTGGGTGAAATGATGATACCATGCCTACTTTGAACCTTTTCAGAGTTCATTTGTAGTGCTTTTCGATTTCAGGGTCATTTAGCTCAAAAATATCAGTAAATGCATGAAAAATATCAAATAAAGTCAGAAAGGGTTGAAAATTTATGATGTGGCTTCGAATGGTTCATTTTGAACACACAAAAGTCTGGAGTCCAAATAAGTTCAAAAAAATGAAATCCCTTTGTAACAAATGAGTTTTCATTCGAAACCCTGATACTTCGAAAGAGATTGTCCATTTTGCACACGAAGTGCATCCAGTTTTCACCGTAACCCTCTCAACTTTTTAGCACATGATATGTGGGTGAAATCATGATATCATGCTAACTTTCAACCTTTTCAGAGTTTATTTTTAGTGCTTTTCAATTTTAGGGACATTTAGCTCAAAAAATCGGCAAATGCATGAAAAATACCAAATGAAGTCAGAAAGGGTTGAAAATTGATGATATGGCTTTGAATGGTTCATGAACAGACAAATAACGATATTCGGAAGGCTCTTGCTGAACTTCATACTAAAAAACTAATTATCCTATCCGTGACTCCATTCCAAAACAATTTTGGAGAGCTTCGTAGCATTATGCGTCTGTTACTTATGGCTAATGATGAAGCCATGGTTTTCTTGAATCCTTTGACACTATACAATGTGACATATAGAACGGTAGATGAGATCAGGAAAAATATGGACCATTTTCTGCACATCCAGAATAGTGCCATTTTGTTAAATCCCTAAGGTTAAGAGAATCCCTTGTTTGACATTCATGAGATAGGCGATCCGGACATCGCACAGTCATGTGATAGGTAGTTTTTTTTGTTCATAGAAAAATCCGATCAACCCCCTCTCGACCGAGCAAACCCTAGAAGCGTCGAGGCCACCCCTAACCCTGGAATCGTTGTCGAGGCCACCCCAAACCGTAGAAGAGTCAAGGCTAGTAATATGATTCCTTATTGTGATTAGCTAAGTTAGTCTATGTTTGCCACTAATTTATCCATCTCTCATGTTTGTATATTAATTACCATGTTTTAATATTTGCGGAAAATATGGATCAAAGAGACTTGGAACAAGAACAGTTGTTGGGGGACATAATCCGAGGCGGTCCTGATGTTGTCTTGTCGTTTCTTAGCGACACCGAGGGTCTTGAAGGAGAGGATTACTGCTCCGGTGATCGAACAGTGGAGTAGGAAGGACATGATCATGATGGCTCCGGTCATCGAATGCCGGAGTAAGAAGGAGACCATGGTGACGGCTCCGGTGACCGAACGGAGGAGGGAGCTGTTGCAAACTCCGGCGAGGTATATATATATTAATTAAGCATGTGCTGACTAGCTAATTGATGCATTAATTGTTTTGGTATGTACATATATTAACTCTTATTTGTTCTTTATAACCCTCCGGATTGAGCCAAACTTCGGTAACGAGACGAGGCCCGAAGAGAAGGTTGGCCAAGGAAGAAAGGTTCACGATCATAGCACTCGCGGACGATGGCCTACCGATTGAACCAAAGAGGACCAAGGACGCATTTGCTGCTCAGTGCCGATCTATTGTTAGGGACAACATCCTGATCAAAATCAACCAATGGAATAAGCCTAAGGACAAAAACCCTGAAATTTCTTATGTCACCGATAGACAGAAAGATGATCTTTGGACCTCGTTGAAGGCAAATTTCACCCTACCGCCAGAGGAGGATATGAATAACCCAGTTATAGATCCACTGGTCAAGGCGTGTGCTCTTAAGAAGATGGCAGATCTATTCAGAAGGTGGAAGAATGAGTTGAAATCCAAGTTTGTCGACAAAGGGAAGACTCCAGAATTCATCGGTCGATTTGAGAAGATAAGAGATTACTGGCCAAAATTTGTGGCCTACAAGACATCGAAAAAGAGTAAGAAAATGTCTGAGACAAACAAGAACAATGCTAAAAAGAAGAAGTATCACCATCACACGGGGTCAGGTGGCTACCTCAAAGCCCGGCCATTGTGGGACAAAGCTGAGAATGACCTGATTGCTAAAGGGGTCGAACCAGAGACATTGAACTGGACAGACCGTTCGAGGACTTGGTTCTTCTGGGTTGGGGGAACTTTGGACCCTGAAACAGGGAAGTGCCATTGCACGAACGAGCAACTTGCAATACCTATCAAGAGGCTTCACAAGTATATCACCGCAGTGCAGGAAAGGACGTTCATTCCCGACAGAGAGAAGGACGAGATGACTGAGGCCCTCGGGAATCCTGAGCACCCTGGACGAACACGAGGCACACCAGGCTCCGTTCTGTGGAAGGTTGGGTTTCCCGAAGAAGGTGGTTACAGAAGCCGGCAGAGAAAGAGGAAAGCGGAGCTGAGCGACATGCAGAAGCTTAATGCAAGACTAGAAAAGCTAGAGGAACTTGAGAGCCAACGAGCTGCTGGCCAACCATCTCAGCGGCACGACCTAGAAGCTAACCCGCCATCTCAGGGAAGAAGTAGTGTGGCTTCCACAGAGCTCGTTCAGCCTGACTTCACGGCTCGTAGCTACCCCGTGGATACTATCACGGAGGCTCAACATTGCAACCTTATGACGAAATTCCGGAACCTCACTTTCAAGGCGGTTGTCGGCTCTGTTGCACGTCCTCAACCCAACGGAACTTTTCACTGCCTTCCGATCCAACATGGCTATGTTGTTGTGATGGTGGATGAAGTAACGGAGGAATTTGAGGAGCTCGAGCTTGACCACCCTATAGGTGAATGGGAGAATCTGCTGGTTCATGCTCTGAGGAGTACATGTCTATGGCGGAAGGAGTACATCAAGCTTCCAAACTGGACGCCTCCTCCTCCTCCTCTGGCAAGTCAGCGAACTCCGCCTCCTCCTCCTCCGGCGAGTGATCAGGGCACTCCGCCTGCTTCTCCGGCTCCTCCGGCACGTGATCGAGGCACTCCACCTCCTTCTCCAGCTCCTCCGGGGTGTGCGGTGACTCCACCTCCTCCTTCGCCTACTCCGGCGCGTCGGAGCAGTCCGCCTCCTCCTCCGCCTTGTCAGCAACAATGGAAGATAGATGTTGTCGCTCTGGCTCCTCCGGCGCGTCGGAGCACTCCACCTCCTTCTCCGTCTCGTAAGCAACAAATGGAGAGAGACGCTGCCGCTCCGGCGGCTAGTAGTACAAGCAGACACGGGAGGTTCAGATACGGTCCATCTCTCAAGGCTTCGGAAAAGTTACCATATGAGAGGACCGAGAATGAAAATGAGGGCATATGTCATGCTCAAGTGAGGGACCATTTTTCAAAGAAAACTCCACCTCCGAAGGAGAAGCCAGATCCGGTGAAAGTGAAGCGCACTATCGATGCCCCAAAGCGACCACCACCACCTCTGCTGGATTCCAACTATGTTAGCTGTCTTAAAAAGACATATCAAGATGCGTGGCGGTCGGGAAGTACTTCCAGTAATGCAAGGTTAGCAAAACAAAGAAGTGGGAAAAAAATTCCCCAGCTCGGCGAACAGGCAAACCAATCGTGCCCCCCGCTCAAGGTGTCTAGCGATATCGCCGTTGATCATCCGGGGATGGTGCCCGGTACCAATCCTGCTGATTACATGAGCAATGATGTACTATTTGAGCCATTGGAGGTGGACGAATTCTGATACCAGTACGGGCAGCCTCTTGTCAATCCTGATCATCCTCCTCTAACAACGATGATGTGAAGATTCCATGATTGGTACCTGAAAACCTACAGCGAATCTGGGAAGGATACTGTGATGATGAGAATTAAAGAGGAGCACGACCTCGTTGGAATGGAGTAGTTGTTTATTGAATTTGACGAGTTATTCTAGTTATACAATCAAAAGGCCCTCGACAAAACAATCGTGAGTTGCTACTGTCTGTAAGTACTACTTCTGTAATTAAGTCTCTATATATAGCTCAGCTCTTTCATTGCATGTATATATAATTATCCTCACTATATTATGCAGATTGAAGATCGTGGAATGCAGAAAAGCACAAATCTCTGACATTGGGTTCATTAACCCAAATATCATACATGAGTTTACAGTTAAACACAATGCCACACAAACCGAGGACAACTTGCTACAATTGTTGCGTGCAAATCAAAACAAAGAGACAATGCTCTTTCCTTACAACTTCAAGTGAGTGTTATTGTCTTGTGCATATTTAGTTTCCCTTATTACTCAAGGTTATAGTAACGTAATTGATGAGTTATGCATGCGTGCGTAGGTTCCACTTTATTCTGCTAGAGATTAAGGTTGAGCGAGGAGTAGTAACCGTCTTAGACTAGAAACGAAAAGATCCCCAGGAATATGCGGAGATGACTGAAATTCTCCAGGAGTAAGTTCAATCGATCATTATCACATCATATCGGCAACTTTGTTCATTTCTTGATAACAAGTAATTATTTTCTTTGTCTAGAAGGGTTTGGAAAGAGTTCACCGCAATTGTTCCGGCACTGCCGAGGGAGCTACGATTTACACACCCGAAAGTAAGTACTACTAGCTAGTTACGCGCATCTCCCATTGATTCTAGTTTCATCAATATATACCATTTATCATGCTTGATTATTAGTTTTATTGAACTCTATTTCTCGTAAAGTGCTTGTGGCAAGATGCCGGAAATGATTGTTGTGGATACTACGTTTGCGAGTTCATCTACAATGCGATGACCCCTAAGCGGGGCCACTCTCGAAAACAATATGAAGTGCGTAAGCATTAATATTCACAATTTTATTTTATTGCAATGATTTGTGTTGAGTTTCATTCATATATATGTATTGACCCCCTTCTTCAAATTAAATGTGGCAGATGCGGGATGAACTCCTACCACATGATTGCATACGAGCAATTCAAGAGGAATTGGCGGGATTCTTTCTTGACCACGTCATAAATAAATCCGGAGAATACCATGTGGAATTTGACATTAGATGTTAGGTATTGTAAGAGATCTTATATTGTATATATGTAGCTAGTAGTGTTGGATAGATATATGAAAACTTGTTGTTCGACCAATCTCTTAGAGAAAGAGAGGTCTGCATATGTTCATGACGATCTTATGTACTTAATGGTTCCTTCATTTGCTTACTAGCTAGCTAGTGTGTCGAGTTCTCTCTATAGTATCTAGAGTCGACCAAGCACGGAGAAAGAGAGGACACTTCTCTCTATTAGCTAGCTAACACAGTATCAAACCCCTAAATTAACCCTACCAAACCCCTGTAAAACCCACCCCTCCCCCCTTTCAAAAAAACCAAAAAACCCAGCTCCTGCCAGATGCTGACGCGTGGATGCCTTTTGTTCCCGGTTGGTGTTACCAACCGGGACTAAAGGTCCTCCTGCTTGGGCTCCCCACAGTGGCCACGTGGAGCCCCTTCTATCCCGGTTTGTAAGCGAACCGGGACTAAAGGTTTAGGGCATTAGTCCCGACCCTTTAGTCCCGGTTCCAGAACTGGGGCTAATGGGCCTCCGGAATCGGGACAAATGGGCCATTTTCTACTAGTGGTTCTTAACGTCTTCGGAAGACACGGGAGCGAGTGGGTCACCAAGCGGTGCACAAGGACATAAGCCTTCTGGGAAGCCGTGAGGATAATCCTTAGATTATGGGCCAGTCCACAAAGTTACTTCCATCATCTTCCAACTTGGATTTCTCTAGGAACGCATTAAAATTCAGGGGAACTACTGCGCGAGTCATTGATCTACAACATAAATATGCAAAGGTTACTAAGACTATTATTCAAGATAATGAGTTTAGTTAATCAAATTAGTTAAAAACTCCCACTCAAATTGACATCCCTCTAGTCATTTGACTTATACATGATCCAAATTCACAAACTCAAGTCCGATCATCACGTGAGTTGAGGTGGTTTCAATGGTGAACATCATCATATTGATCATATCTACTATATGACTCATGTTCGACCTTTCGGTCTCTTGTGTTCCGAGGCCATGTATGTACATGCTATGCTCGTCAAGTTTAACCCGAGTGTTCCGCACGTACAACACTGGCTTGCACCCGTTGTATGTGAACATGGAGTCTATCACACTCGATCTTCACGTGGTGTCTTGACAGGACGAACTTTCGCAACGGTGCATACTCGGGGAGAACACAATTCATCTTGAAATTTAAGTGAGGGATCACCTTATAATGCCACCATCGTCGTAAGCAAAATAGGATGCATAAGAGGATTAACATCACATGCAAATCATAAGTGACATGATATGGCAATGAACTTGTTCTTTTGATCTCCATCTCCAAAGCACCGGCATGATCTCCATCTTCACTAGCATGAAACCATCATATCCATCATCTTGATCTCCATCAACGTGTCGCCATCGGGTTTGTCGCGCCGACTGTTGCTTTCACGACTATTGCTAACTCATAGCGGTAAAGTAACGCAAAAACGGTGAAAATAATTAAAGACAACCCTATGGCTCCTGCCGGTTGCCATACTTATCAACATGCAAGTCGTTATATTTTATACAAAACATGATCATCTCATACATCAGATATATCTAATCATGTAATTGGCCATATTACATCACAGCATACGCTGCAAAAACAAGTTAGACGTCCTCTAATTGTTGTTGGATGTTTTATGTGGCTACTACGGGTATCTAGGAAGAACAATTCTCACCTACGCAAAAACCACAATGGTGATACACAAATTGCTATTCAACCTTCTCAAGGACTGCCTTTGTCGAATCCGATCCAACTAGAGTAGGAGAGATAGACACCCGCCAGCCATCTTTGTGCAACAAAGATACACGTCAGTCGATGGAATCAGTCTCCCGTAAGCGTACGAGTAAGGTTGGTCCGGGCCACTTCATCCCACAATACCTCTGAGTCAATACTCGACCAAGGGAGGAAACAATCTAAACATCAACGCCCACAAACTCCTTTGTGTTCTACTCGTGATCTCATCCACACATACACCTAGCTCTGATACCACTGTTGGGGAACATTGCATGGGAAACAAAAAAATCCTACGCACACGCAAGATCTATCCATGGTGATGAGCATCTACGAGAGGGAGAGTGGATCTACATACCTTTGTAGATCGCTAAGCAGGAAGCATTAAGAAATGCGGTTGATGTAGTCAAACGTCTTTGCGATCCAAATCGCCGAGGGTCCCGTGATCCAATCACGATGCGTCCCGATCTAGCGCCGAACGGACGGCACCTCCGCGTTCGGCACACGTATAGCTCGATGATGATCTCCGCCTTCTTGATCTAGCAAGAGGGAGCGGAAAGGTAGATGAGTTCTCCGGCAGCACGACGGCGTGGCGGCGATGATGGTGAAACTACGATCTAGAGGAGAAACTACGATCTAGAGGGAATAGAGCAGCACATGGCTTTTCGTGTGTTGGCTGCCCTAAAACTTCCAATATATATAGGAGGAGGGGGAGGGGAGGCTGCTTTGGCCCCTCCTTCAAGGAGGGCTTTGGCCGAAGGAGGTGGAGGAGTCCACCTCCAATCCTACTAGGAGTAGGACTCCTCACCTACTTGGAAAACACTTCCACCTCTTGGGTTTTTTCCACCTCTAGCCGCATGGGCCAAAGTGGGAGTTTTGTCCAGCCCATTAAGAACTGGTTTGACTCCTCCCACAGCCCATGAGGCCCTTTGGGTCGAGACACCCCTCCCGATGGTCCCCCGGTACCCTCCCGGTACACTATCGATGAGTGCAAAACTTTTCCGGTGACCAAAACAGGACTTCCTATATATCAATCTTTACCTCCAGACCATTCCAGAGCTGCTCGTGACATCCGGAATCTGATCCGTGACTCCGAACAACCTTCAGTCACCATCATTCATAACTCTATACTATCGAAACGTCACTGAACCTTAAGTGTGCAGACCCTGCGTGTTCGAGAACTATGTAAATATGACCGAGACACCACTACGGTCAAACACCAATAGCGGGACCTGGATTCCCATATTGGTTCCTACATATTCTATGAAGATCTTTATCGGTTGAACCTCTATGTCAAGGATTCAGTTAATCCTGTATGTGGTTTCCTTTGTTCTTCGGTATGTTACTTCCCAGAGATTCGATCGTCGGTATTTCTATACCTAGTCCAATCTCGTTACTGTCAATTCTCTATAATCGTTCTATAATACAAAATCCCGTGGCTAACACTTTAGTCACATTGCTTGCAAGGCTTGTTGTGATGTTGTATTACCAAGTGGGCCCTGGGATATCTCTCCGTCACACGGAGTAACAAATCCCAGTCTTGATCCATACCCACTCAACAGACACCCTCGGAGATACCTGTAGAGCACATTTATAGTCACCCAGTTACGTTGTGATGTTTGATACACACAAGGTACTCCTCCGGTGTCAGTGAGTTGTATGATCTCATGGTCATAGGAACAGATACTTGACATGCAGAAAACTATAGAAATAAACTGACACGATCATATGCTATGTTTATAGTTTGGGTCTTGTCCATCACATCATTCTCCCAGTAATGTGATCCCGTTATCAAATGACATCTCATGTCAATGGCTAGGAAACCTTGACCATCTTTGATCAACGAGCTAGTCTACTAGAGGAATACTAGGGACAAAGTGTTGTCTATGTATCCACACATGCAATGTGTTTCCAGTCAATACAATTATAGCATGAATAATAAACGATTATCATGAACAAAGAAATGTAATAATAACCATTTATTATTGCCTCTAGAGCATATTTCCAACACATGTATCAGCGGTCCTACCAGCTGCCAGCGGCTCCAGGAGGTCCAACCCTCCAACATTTATAAAGGGGCCAACACCAGAATCCCAGCATAACAACTAGGAGGGCATCGAGAACACCATAGAAGCTATCTTCCAACCCTAGTAGCCGACGTTTCTCATCTCATGTCCATAGCCGCCTCCATCACCATCATCAAAGTAACCACTCTCCAATATAGCCATATTTGTAATTGTGTATCGCATCCTACAAACATTGTAAGACATATTATCAACAAAGCATTCCTATTTATGTCATCTCCGACGATTTTCTCTTGTGATCTGATTGTCATGTGTGAGTAATTCGGTAAGGCAATGGGTTGAGGTGTAGTCTTGTAAGCCATTGTATTTTTACAATGGATAGATGGAATGACTTTGAATAACTAACGTGATCTATGTGTCCGATTGCAAAGGAGTTGTCTGTTTCTCTTTCTATGACTCTACAGGTACCGAGAATCCCTGAGATCGATCAAGGATGAGGTAAGGAGCAAGGAGGGCGTGGAACGCTATTCTGTATACCAGTGACAACATGGTTTAGTATGGTAGTAGAAAGGCAATCATGGATGATTCATGAGGTGTATTCGTTAAACGCCCAAAGCTTTTGTCTGGATATTTATCCTTCATAAGGTAACGCTGTGAGACGGTAAGGTCCTGCGGTTGCATAGCTGGCTCTTGATGCATGTCGCGCACAGGCGCGGACGTAACTTTAATACATTTCTCACTTCTTCGCGTCGCAAGCACATCTTAATGGGTGTCTTCGAAAGCACAAATTAATATCATGATGATCACGAACACAAATATGTATATGGTTATAAGAATCAAAGACCTAATACACATGGTTATTTAATTCTAGTGTTTACAGCCCCTAAGGTTGTTAAAGGTCTGGTTAAACAAATGAAATTTAATTCTCTCGCAACAACTTTTTAGAGCTTTCGTAATAGTGTACATCCTTTTGTGGGATCGATAAATCACGGTCATTCCTTGAAGAAAAGGCAGGGAACCTTCGTTGTCCAAACCGAGTCTCTAAGGGCATCAGAGTTATGATGGCTTTATCCGTGCTTACACACGATTAGGATCTCTAGCTTGTTCAACTTATCCCTGCAAAACAACCCGCCAACCTTAATTTGAGTTTAGAAAAATATTGATTATGGTGTAGTATTGCTCAGTAGAAACACCTATTCGACATGAAAAATCATAGTTAGGAGCAGTAGCGCGAGGACAAATTCACATCCATTGGTTTTTAGTCCACGCAAAATTCAAGCACGTGTCCAACTCAAAAGCATTACATTGCGTTCCAAATTTGTGAATGAATTTAACGAAAAATGGAATATGGACATCTTCATTGTAATAATTTTGAGCAAAAAGTGATACTTAGATTCGTTTGGGCCGTTTGGTCAGGAATTCGACAAAACCAACCCTGGCATGACCGGGCTTGAGCCGAGCCACCTATGATTAGGTCTAGCACCCATTCTAAAAAAAGTAGATATACCACACACACCTAATAAAGTACATATGTTTTCTGAAAAAACCAAGATGCATATATATGCGGGACAACATGTGGCCCATGTACAACCGTACAAATATACAGATCATGAGATTAGATTGGCATTTTGTGTGTGCAGCCGCCGGCTTGATCTTGGACATGATCGATCAATCAATGAGGCTAGCTTGGCTAGCTTTGTACGTGGTGACGTCCTAGGCAAAAGGCACCAACCGGCAAGGATCAACCGGTAAATTCGTTTCTTCACTGCATCTGCTGGAAAGAACTCACGGCTCGGGCTTGCCCCAACAGTCTCGGAATGGATGAACTGCGTGGAGAAGAAAAACACATACCGCTTCTGATTTTGCATGTACTGTTTTGGTATTTGTTTTGTTTGTCTGTCGATTTTACCCCTTAAACAAGAAATACTGCTGATATTGTTAGGTAGTATTGATGGATCCAGTCCATTGGATGATTGAGAATGGAGGGCTCATATTGTTGATGTACCGTAAAATATCTCAAAATTTATGTTGCTAGCTGACCGCAAACACATCTAAGAGAGTAGGTGTATATTTTTAGAGAGTAGGTGTATATGCATGTATATGTGATATGGCAGTGATATAAAACATAGAACTCCAGCCCTAGCAATTCCAGATGTATCGAGCATGCTTTGCTCCATGTGTTGGTGTTGCCGCCTTTGCGGCGCAGGGTAATTTTGCGAGGTACCCCAATTAGTGTTTGTGTAAGTATATATATATTGCCTGGAAAAAAAAACTAAGTATGTAGGAGTATATTCAGGAAAGCATGTGGCACCGGTATAATAAATATACATATTCCCTGAGATTCCCACATTTGCAAACTACCAGTAGGTGGCATTCACTGGCCTCTGTTGATTAAAACTTGGCAGCGAATTCCGCTCTGTGATGACTTGGTTGATCTGGGGACGTTCATCCGTCTGGCTCTGGCTGTCCCGCCGCCTCCATTATACATACGGCGCACCGCCGGTGTACCTGCCACGGCAAAGACTCCGGAGAGGTGCAAACAAGGGACAACTCATTAAACCATGCGAATTTTACCTGCTGCTGTGGAGGACAGCCCACCACATGCATGCGTGGCGACACTCCGGCGCTATATATTTCCCGTGCGCTAATCCAGCAGCAGCAGCAGCAGCACAAGCTTCCCCTGACTAACTAGCTACCTAGTCATCCTCATCTTCGCATATCCTTGTTTTCTTGGCGTGTGAAGATGGCGCCGAGGGCTGTGATGGTGGCGCTGCTGCTCGCGGCCGTGGCGGCGACGTGCGCGCGGGCGCAGCTCCACGAGAAGTTCTACGGCGAGACGTGCCCCAGCGTGGAGGACGTCGTCCGACATGAGATGGTGCGGGCGCTGTCCCTGGCGCCCAGCCTCGCCGGACCGCTCCTCAGGATGCACTTCCACGACTGCTTTGTCAGGGTAAGTTACATTCGGATGCGTGTGTACTCTACTCTCATTGCATCTCGCCTGCCTGACCACCGTGAATGCAGGGGTGCGACGGGTCTGTTCTCCTTGACTCCGCGAACAAGACGGCGGAGAAGGACGCGCTACCCAACCAGACGCTCCGTGGCTTCGGCTTCGTCGAGAGGGTGAAGGCCGCCGTGGAGAAGGCCTGCCCTGACATCGTCTCCTGCGCCGACGTGCTCGCCCTCATTGCCAGAGACGCGGTCTGGCTGGTGAGTACTTGCCGGTTTGGAAAATAACACGTGGTAAATGTGGAAGACGCGGAATTATAATGCTGCTCGATCATGGTTTTACCAGAGCAAGGGGCCATTCTGGGAAGTTCCCCTCGGCCGGCGAGACGGCAGCGTGTCCATATCCAACGAGACCGACGCCCTGCCGCCCCCGACCGCCAACTTCACCGTGCTCACCCAGCTCTTCGCGGCCGTGAACCTTGACGCCAAGGACCTCGTCGTCCTCTCAGGTGACAAACAACACCATTTCTAGCCGTCATACTACTTCACTTCAGTCATGCATGACGGACGTCTAATTAATTGATCTATGCGTGTTCGCTCCCTCCTTCGTTTAGCCGGGCACACGATCGGGACGTCGCACTGCTTCTCCTTCTCAGACCGCCTCTACAACTTCACCGGCATGGAGAACGCCAGCGACATCGACCCCACGCTGGAGCCGCAGTACATGATGAGGCTGAAGAGCAAGTGCGCCAGCCTCAACGACAACACCACCCTCGTGGAGATGGACCCCGGCAGCTTTAAAACCTTCGACACCGACTACTTCAAGCTGGTGAGCAAGCGGAGGGGCCTCTTCCACTCCGACGGCGCCCTCCTCACCGACCCCTTCACCCGCGCCTACGTCCAGCGCCATGCCACCGGCGCCTTCAAGGAGGAGTTCTTCACCGACTTCGCCACCTCCATGATCAAGATGGGCAACGCCAACCCGCTCACCGGAAGCCAGGGCGAGATCAGAAAGAAGTGCAGCGTGGTTAACCATTAAACCACCGACGAAGTACATAGCTGTTTTGATTTGTGCCTATCTTTTTTCCATGTAAATCACCGTAAGATTGTTATAGCTCCTTTATCTCCCAAATCTTGTTCTTTCATTATTTCATTGTTTCGTTACAACAATGTTATGTCCTTGTACATCGGATGAACACTTCAATATTGCCACATCCGATGTGCCGGCCGTTGTCAGCTGAAGATCAGGAAGAAGTGCAGCGTGATTAATCATTAAACCACCGACAGAGTACAAGGGTCTTTTGATTTGCGACCATCTTTTTCCATGTAAATTACCGTAAGATTGTTATACTCATTTCTCTCCCGAATCATGTTCTTTCATGAAGTTATTGTTTGGTTACAACCATGCTAATTCCTTGTACACATGACGAACACGTCGATATTGCCACACCCGACGTGCCGTCGATTGTCACATGGATATTCATGTCAGCTTACCAGTTTTGTCTAAGTTTATCTTGTTTTATTTTAGATTGATATACATAATGTTTTGTTGTGTTTTTTGTTTTATCTCAGAGCGTGTCATAATGTTTCACATGTACTCGTAAAAGGCCGAATTATAGCTGGAGACTACTTTTATTTAGTTACTTTTGGGGACGTTTGGATAGCAGCCATCAACTGCCTTATCATTTTTTTCATAATTGATATGTGGGCGTTGTTGTGCATTTGGTCTCTTCTTATTAAGAAGTGTATCCTTATCTTTCATTGTGCATTTATCGAGAAAGGTTTTCGTCCCGTTTTGTATATAAAGCAACGATCAACAACGAATCGATACAAACGCACACCAACACAACACACCCAAACACCCAAGGCATGCTACATATGTGTTGATCGCAGCAACAACACCCTAGCATTAGAAGAGCAACTATGGGCTCAACCGGGAACACACGTCACCGTGAATAGATAAAGCCGCATATGTCGAATTGTGGGCTCCAAGGCGGCGCCTTCAGGAAGGATACGACATCGGAGCGTCGCCACCGCCCGATCCAAGGATCAGAGTTTCCCCTGGAACAGCACGCCGGGTGATGAGAGCCGTGACGACGCCTTCAAGAAGGAAACAAGCTTCACTGCCACCGGTGTGTTCGAAGATAGAGCAGGTTTTCACCTCGGCCAACACCCACCGCCACCGATCGCCACACCCCGGCTACCATGCCGCCCACACGGCCATGGCCACCGGGTAGCACCAAGCCACAAGCTCTGCCCATGAGCACCGCGCAACCACCTCCAAGGCCGCCGCCCCGGCATCCAAGACCTTGACACGACCTCACCCGAGACCCACCGCTACCCTAACCAAAGAGATGAGCGAAAAGGACTGCCTTTCCCACCCCTGGGCTGCATCTAGTGCTGAGACCCAAAGGCCGGCCAAAAATAGCCTCCATCAACTCGGCCTGCAGCACCGGGCGCGAGACAAGTTTAGTCCTGCGGCACCGTATGCGAGACGAGGTCGGTCCTACTGCACTATGCGTGAGACGATCTCGGTCCTACAAAACGTGCGCAAGACGAGCTCGGTCCTGCCGCACTGGGTGCGAGACGGTTGATGGACTGCAGCTGGGAACGGGCCAGCCCTTTGACAGAAGTAGTGCCCGAACGCCGAGGAGATGAAGCAAGGTCGACACGATCCAACTGCAGACGAGCCGAGGCCGGAGTAAAGTCGGCCGTCGCCGTGGGAAGAGCCACCGAGCCACCGTCTAGCGATGCGCCTCCAAGAAGCCACCGCCCGTGCGCCGGCCCTCTCCGCATCATCGCCCATTGCCGGAGCAATAGCCACGCCAGGCCGCTACCCAACATGCGTCGTCCCTCCCGATCACGAGCCAGATCCAGGATGTCGGGCACGCATCTGCCACAACCTGACGCCACGGCCGGCCCACCTCCCTCGCACCGCTCCCTGCACCACCTCCAGAGGACCGATGCCCGCTGAGCGCGCCTTCTTCACGCCACCCCGCTTGTCCCCTGCAGCCACGGCTTGCACCGTCCGCTTGCAGCCGGCCGGAGGCGCCCCGACCCAAATCTGGATCGACATGCACACTGTCGCTGCCCTGCGCAGGACCACACCACCTGACTGTTGGAAATATGCCCTAGAGGCAATAGTAAATTAGTTATTATCATATATTTCTTTGTTCATGATAATTGTTTATTATCCATGCTATAATTGTATTGATCGGAGACTTAGATGCATGTGTGGATACATAGACAAAACTATGTTCCTAGTATGCCTCTAATAGACTAGCTCGTTTATCAAAGATGGTTAAGGTTTCCTAGCCATGGACATGAGATGTCATTTGATAATGGGATCACATCATTAGGAGAATGGTGTGATGGACATGACCCAAACTACAAACGTAGCATATGATCGTGTCAGTTTATTGCTACTGTTTTCTGCATGTCAAGTATATGTTCCTATGACCATGAGATCATGCAACTCACTGACACCGGAGGAGTACCTTGTGTGTATCAAACGTCGCAACGTAACTGGGTGACTATAAAGGTGCTCTACAGGTATCTCTGAGGGTGTCTGCTGAGTTGGCATGGATCAAGACTGGAATTTGTTACTCCGTGTGACGGAGAGGTATCTCAGGGCCCACTCGGTAATACAACACCATAACAAGCCTTGCAAGCAATATGACTAAGTGTTAGTCACGGGATCTTGTATTACGGAACGAGTAAAGAGACTTGCCGGAAACGAGGTTGAACTAGGTATGGAGATACCGACGATCGAATCTCGGGCAAGTAACATACGAAGAACAAAGGCGGCATCATACGGGATTAACTGAATCCTTGACATAGAGGTTCGACCGATAAAGATCTTCGTAGAATATGTAGGAACCAATATGGGCATCTAGGTCCCTCTATTTATTATTGACCGTAGAGATGTCTCAGTCATGTCTGCATAGTTCTCAAACCCGTAGGGTCTGCACACTTAAGGTTCGGTGACGTTTCGGTAGTATAGAGTTATGCATGGTGGTGACCGAAGGTTGTTCGGAGTCCCAGATGAGATCCCGGACTTCACGAGGAGCTCCGGAATGGTCCGGAGGTAAATATTGATATATAGGAAGTCCTATTTTGGTCGCCGGAAAAGTTTCGGGCTCATCGGTAGTATACCGGGAGTGCCAGTAGTGTACCGGGCGACCATCGGGAGGGGTATTTCGACCCAAGAGGCTACATGGGCTGTGGGAGAGTAAATACCAGCCCTTTGTGGGATGATGGAAGTCCCACACAAGGCCCATGCGGCTGGGAAGAAAAGTCCAAAGAGAAAAAGGTGGAAAAAGGCAAAAAAAGGCAAAAATAAGGAAGAGTCCTAGTCCTACTAGGATTGGAGGAGGAATCCTCCAATCCCACTAGGTTCGGCCGACCCAAGGGCTGCCTCTTTGGCAGCCAAGCCTCCTCCTTCTCTCCTCCTATATGTACTAGAGGATTTTAGGGTTTTGGCACAGAATTTTGAGCCACGTGTTGCCCGTTCCTCCAGTGCATAGTTTCTCCTCTAGATCGGATTTCTACAGTGCTTAGGCGAAGCCCTGCCGAAATTGCTCCACCACCATCACCGCGGCGCCGTCATGCTGCCGATGAACTTGTCTACCTATCCGCTTCCTCTTGCTGGATCAAGAAGGCGGAGATCTTCATCGAGTTGTGTGTGTGCTGAACGCGGAGGTGCCGTCCGTTCGGCGCTAGATCGGAAGGACCGTGATCAAGATCGCGAGACGGATCGTGATGAGTTCGTGGGAAGGATCGTGATGAGTTCGCAGGACGGATCGTGATTCGATCGCGGGACGGATCGTGATGAGTTCGCGAGACGGATCGTGATTGGATCGCGGGACCGATCGTGATGAGATTGCGGGACGCTCGGCGATTTGGATCGCGAAGACGTTCGACTACACCAACCGCGTTTCTTAACGCTTCCCTCTTAGCAATCTAAACGGATACGTAGATCCACTCTCCCTCTCGTAGATGCTCATCACCATGGATAGATCTTGCGTGTGCGTAGGAAAAATTTTGTTTCCCATGCGACGTTCCCCAACAGTGGCATCATGAGCTAGGTCTATGTGTAGATGAGATCTCGAGTATAACACAAAGAGTTTGTGGGCGTTGATGCTTAGATTGCTTCCTTCCTTGGTCGTGTTTTGGTTCAGCGGTATTGTGAGATGAAGCGGCCCGGACCAACATTACTCGTACGCTTACGAGAGACCGGTTTCCTCGAACGCAACTTGTTACATAGATGGCTGGCGGGTGCCAGTTTCTCTCACTTTAGTTGGATCGGATTCGACAAAGGCGGTCCTTGAGAAGGTTGAAAATCAACTAGTGTACCACCGTTGTGGTTTTTGCGTAGATGAGAATTGTTCTTGCTAGATACCCGTAGCAGCCACGTAAAACATGCAACAACAATTAGAGGACGTCTAACTTGTTTTTGCAGGGTATGTTGTGATATGATATGGTCAATTACATGATGTAATATATGTGATATATGAGATGATCATGTCATGTATAGATTATCACGACTTGCATGTCGATGAGTACGGCAACCGGAGGGAGCCATAGGGTTGTCTTTAATTATTTTATGACCTGCGTGTCAATTATTAAGCGCTATGTAATGCTTTACTTTATCGCTAAATGATAGCAATAGTAGTAGAAGCATGTTGGGTGCAACAACCCCGATGGCAACACGTTGATGGAGATCAAGATGATGGAGATCATGGTGTCTTGCCGGTGACGATGGAGATCATGCCGGTGCTTTCAAGATGGAGATCAAAAGCACAAGTTCATGGCCATATCATGTCACTTATGATTTGCATGTGATGTTAATCCTTTTATGCACCTTGTTTTGCTTAGGACGACGGTAGCATTATAAGGTGATCCCTCACTTAAATTTCAAGATGAATTGTGTTCTCCTCAAGTGTGCACCGTTGCGAAAGTTCGTCGTGTTGAGACACCATGTGATGATCGGGTGTGATAGACTCTACGTTCACATACAACGGGTGCAAGCCAGTGTTGCACATGCAGAACATTCGGGTTAAACTTGACGAGCCTAGCATGTACAGACATGGCCTCGGAACACAAGAGACCGAAAGGTCGAACATGAGTCATATAGTAGATATGATCAACATGATGATGCTCACCATTATAACCACCTCAACTCACGTGATGATCGGACTTGAGTTGGTGAATTTGGATCATGCATCACTCGAATGACTGGAGGGATGTCAATTTGAGTGGGAGTTCTTAAGTAATATGATTAATTGAACTCATTTTCATGAACATAGTCAGTAGTGTCTTTGCAAACTGTGTTGTAGATTACTAGCTCACGCTGTAGCTCCCTTGAATTTTATATGTTCCTAGAGAAATAGAGTTGAAAGATGATGGTAGCATTATTGCGGATTGGCTCCGTGATCCGAGGATTGTCCTCGTTGCTGCACAGAAGGCTTATGTCCTTAATGCACTACTCGGTGCGCCAACCCCTCTAGCGTTGTTTGTAGATGTTGTGAACATCTGACAGGCACGTTCTAATGACTACTTGATAGTTTAGTGTGTCATGTATTATGGCTTAGAATTGAGGCTCCAAAACGTTTTGAACGTCACGGAACATATGAGATGTTCTACGAGCTGAAATTAGGATCTCAGGCTCATGCCCGTGTTGCAAGATATGAGATCTCCAACAAGATTCTTTGCCTACAAGATGAAGGAGAATAGCTCAATCGTTGAGCATGTGCTCAGATTGTCTGGGTGCTACAATCGCTTGAATCGAGTGGGAGTTGATCTTCTAGATAGGATAGTGATTGATATAGTTCTCCAAGTCACTGTCACTAAGCTACTAGAACTTGGTGATGAACTATAAAATGTCAGGGATAGAAATAATTATCCCTGAGCTGTTCACGATGTTTGACACCGCGAAGGTAGAAATCGAGAAGGAGCGTCCAGTGTTGATGGTTAGTCAAAACCACTACTTTCGAGAAGGGCAAGAGCAAGGAGGGAAACTTCATGGATAGCAAGTCAGTTGCAGCTCCAGTGAAGCAACCCAAAGTCTAACCCAAACCTGAGATTAAGTGCTTCGATTATGAGGAGAACGGTCACCAAAGTGTAACAACCCTATGTACTTGGTAGATAAGAAGGCTGACAAAGTCGACAGAAGTATATTTGATATACGTGTTATTGATGTGTACCTTGCTAATACTCCTAGTAGCACCTGGGTATGGGATACCGGTTCGGTTTCTAAATGTTAGTAACTCTAAGTAAAAGCTACGGAATAAACGGATACTAGCTAGGGGTGAGGTGACGATGTGTGTTGGAAATTTTTCCAAGGTTGATGTAATCAACATCGCACGCTCTCTCTACCTTCGGGATTAGTGACGAACCTAAATAAATGTTATTTGGTGTTTTGCGTTGAGCATGAACGTGATTAGATCATGTTTATTGCAACACGGTTATTCATTTGAGTTAAAGAATAATGGTTATTCTGTTTACATGAATAATACCTTCAATGGTCATGCACCCAGTGAGAATGTTTTGTTGAATCTTGTGTTGGGTAACGTCGCATGGGAAACAAAAAAATTCCTACGCACACACAAACCTATCCATGGTGATGAGCATCTACGAGAGGGAGAGTGGATCTACATACCCTTGTAGATCGCTAAGCGGGAAGCGTTAAGAAACGCGGTTGGTGTAGTCGAACTTCTTCGCGATACAAATCGCCGAGCGTTCCGCGATCCAATCACGAACCGTCCCGCGAACACATCATGATCCGTCCCGCGAACTCATCACGATCCGTCTCACGATCTTGATCACGATCTGTCCCGCGAACTCATCACGATCCGTTCCATGATCACATCACGAACCGTCTCGCGATCTCGATCACGGTCCTTCCGATCTAGTGCCGAACGGACGGCACCTCCGCGTTCAGCACACGTGCAGCTTGATGACGATCTCCACCGTCTCGATCCAGCGAGAGGAGGTGGAGAGGAGAGAGAGTTCACCGGCAGCATGACGGTGCTCCGGTGATGGTGGTGGAGCAATTCCGGCAGGGCTTCGCCTAAGCGCTGCAGAAAACCGATCTAGAGGAGAAACTATGCACCGGTGTAACGGGTAGCACGTGGCCAGAAATTCTGTCCAAAAACCACCCAATCCACTAGTATATATAGGTGGAGAGGAGAGGAGAGGAAGCCAAGGCCTTTGGGTCGGCCGAAATAGGAGGTGGGAAGCAATCCTACTTCACCTCCAATCCTAGTTGGAGTAGGATTGCCTCCTATTGGCTGATTTTCCACCTTTTGCTTTAGGACTTTCTCTCCTGTGCCATGGGCCTTTGTGGCTGTTTTCCCAGCCCACTAAGGGCTGGTTATTATTCTCCCACAGCCCATGGACCTCTTGGGGTCGAAATACCCCTCCCGGAGGCCTCCCGGTACACTACCGGCACTCCCGGTACACTACCGATGAGCCCGAAACTTTTCTGGAAACCAAACTGGGACTTCCTATATATGAATCTTTACCTCCGGACCATTCCGGAGATCCTTGTGACGTCCGGGATCTCATCTGGGACTCCGAACAAACTTCGGTCACCACCATACATAACTCTACACTACCGAAATGTCACTGAACCTTAAGTGTGCAGACCCTGCGGGTTCGAGAACTATGTAGACATGACCGAGACACCTCTACGGTCAATAACCAATGGCGGGACCTGGACGTACACATTGGTTCCTACATATTCTATGAAGATCTTTATCGGTCAAACCTCTATGTCAAGGATTAAGTTAATCCCATATAACGTTCTTTTTGTTCTTCGGTATGTTACTTGCCCGAGATTCGATCGTCGGTATCTCCATACCTAGTTCAACCTCGTTACCGGAAAGTCTCTTTACTCGTTCCGTAATACAAGATCACGCAACTAACAATTAGTCACATTGCTTGCAAGGCTTATTGTGATGTTGCATTACCGAGTGGGCCCCGAGATACCTCTCCATCACACGGAGTAACAAATCCCAGTCTCGATCCATGCCAACTCAACAGACACGATCGGAGATACCTGTAGAGCACCTTTATAGTCACCTAGTTACGTTGCGACGTTTGATACACACAAGGCACTCCTCCGATATCTGTGAGTTGCATGATCTCATGGTCATAGGAACACATACTTGACATGCGGAAAACAGTAGCAATAAACTGACACGATCATATGCTACGTTTGCAGTTTGGGTCTTGTCCATCACATCATTCTCCTAATGATGTGACCCCGTTATCAAATGACATATCATGTCCATGGCTAGGAAACCTTAACCATCTTTTGATCAACGAGCTAGTCTATTAGAGGCATACTAGGGACATGGTTTTGTCTATGTATCCACACATGCATCTAAGTCTCCGATCAATACATTATAGCATGGATAATAAACGATTATCATGAACAAGGAAATATGATAATAACTAATTTATTATTGCCTCTAGGGCATATTTCCAACAGTCTCCCACTTGCACTAGAGTCAATAATGTAGTTCACATCACCATGTGATTCGCATTGTTATGAATCTAACACCCAACGAGTTCTGGGGCTCGATCATGCTTCGCATGTGAGAGAGGTCTTATAGTCAACGGGTCTATAACATTCAGATCCGTGTGCACTTTGCAAATACCTATGTCAAACTGTAAACACTGCTACCACACTCCGCTCGGTACTATTCCAAAGGGCTACTCCACTATACGTATCCAGATTGCTACTACGAGTCATCCGGATTAGTGTTAAAGCTTGTATCGACGTAACTCCTTACGACGAACTCTTTATCACCTCCATAATCGAGAAACATCTCCTTGGTCTCTTAGTTACTGAGGATAATCTTGACCGCTGTCCAGTGATCCACTCCTGGTTCACTCTTGTACCCCCTGACGGACTCATGGCAAGGCACACACAGGTGCGGTACATAGCATGGCATAATATAGAGCCTATGGCTAAGGCATAGGGGACGACGTTCGTCCTTTCTCTTTCTTCTGCCGTTGTCGAGCTTTGAGTCTCACTCAACTTTCACACCTTACAAATCAGGCGAGAACTCTTTCTCTGACTGATCCATTTTGAACTCTTTCAAAATCTTGTCAAGGTATGCACTCATTGAAAGTCTCGTCGAGCATCTTGATCTATCTCCATAGATTTTGATGCTCAACAATTAGGTAGCTTCATCCCGGTCTTCCTTGGAAAATCACTTTCCAAATGACCGTTTTATGCTTTCCAGAAACTCTACATTATTTCTCATCAACAATATGTCATCCACATATACTTATCAGAAATTCTATAGTGCTCCCACTCACTTTATTGCAAATACAAGTTTCTCGTAAACTTTGTATAAACATCAAAACTTTGATCACCTCATCAAAGCGTATATTCCAACTCCGAGATGCTTGCTTCAGTCCAAGGAAGGATCACCGAAGCTTGCACACCTTTTAGCATCCTTAGGCCTGACAAAACCTTCTGGTTGTATCACATACAACCTTTCCTCAAGTAAACCGTTAAGGAAACGATGTTCGACATCCATTTGCCAGATTTCATAATTGAAAACACAACAACTGCTAACATAATTCCAACAGACTTTAGCACCACTACGAGTGAGAAAGTCTCATCGTAGTCAACTCCTTGAACTTGCCACAAACATCTTTGCAACAAGTCGAGCTTTACAAATAGTGACATTCACCATCAGTGTCTGTCTTCATTTTAAAGATCCATTTGTACTCAACGACCTGCCGTCAAACGAGCAAGTCTACCAAATTCTACACTTGGTTTTCATACATGGATCCTATCTCGGATTTCATGGCCTCCAACAATTTGTCGGAATCCGGGCCCATCATCGCTTCTCCATAGCTCGTAGGTTCATCGTTGTCCAACAACATGATCTCCAAGACAGAGTTGTCGTACCACTTAGGAGCAGTACACATCCTTGTCGACCTACGAAGTTCGATAGTAACTTGATCCTGAAGCTTCATGATCATCATCATTAACTTCCTCTTCAACTAACGTAGGCTTCACAGAAACATCTTTCTGCGCTGCGCTACTCTCTGGTTGAACAAAGGTTTAACAACCTCATCAAGTTCTATCTTCCTCCCACTCAATTCTTTAGCGAGAAACATTTCCTCGAGAAAGGATCCGTTTAAGCAACAAACACTTTGCACTAGGAACTGAGATTGAAGGTTCACCCAACTGATCTTAGGGTATCCTATGAAGATGCATTTGTCCGCCTTGGGTTCGACCTCATTAGATGAAAACATTTTCCACACAAGTGTCACAGCCCCAAATATTAAGAAATGATAGCTTAGGTTTCTATCAAACCATAATTCACACGGTGTCATCTCAACAGATTTAGATGAAGCCCTATTTAAAGTGAATGTAGTTGTCTCTAATGCATAACCCCAAAAATTATAGTAGTAAAACGATAAGAGACATCACAGTATGCACTATATCAATAGAGCATGACTATGATGTTCGGACACACCATCACACTATGGTGTTCCAGGTGGCATTAGTTGTGAAACAAATTTCACATTGTCTTAAGTTGTATGTCATACTCGTAACTCAGATATTCACCTCCACGATCATATCGCGGTCACTTTTATCTTCTTGTCACGATGATCTTTAAACTTCACTCTGAATTTGCTTGAACCTTTCAAACGATTCAGACTTGTGTTTCATTAAGTAAATATACACTATATCTACTCAAATCATCAGTGAAGGTAAGAAAATAATGATATCAACTGCACGCTACAAGACTCACTAGATTGCATACATCAACATGTATCATTTCCAATGAATCACTTGCCCACTCCATCCAACGGGGTCCTTTAGTCATCTTGCCCAAGAGGCATGGTTCGCACGTCTCAACCGATTCGAAATCGAATGAGTCCAAATATCCATCAACATGGAGTTTCTTCATGCGCTTTATACCAATATACATTTAGCGGCAGTGCCACAAGTATGTGGTACTATCATTATTAACTTTGTATCTTTTGACATCAATGTTATGAACATGTGTACTACTACGATCAAGATTTCAACAAACCATTCTCACTGGGTGCATGACCATTGAAGGTATTATTCATGTAAACAGAATAACCATTATTCTCTAACTTAAATGAATAACCATATTGCAATAAACATGATCTAATCATGTTCATGCTCAACGCAAAACACCAAATAACATTTATTTAGGTTTGTCACTAATCCTGAAGGTAGAGAGAGCGTGCGATGTTGATCACATCAACCTTGGAAACACTTCCAACACATATCGTCACCTCGCCCTTAGCTAGTTCTCCGTTTATTCCGTAGCTTTTATTTCGAGTTACTAACATTTAGCAACCGAACCGGTATCCAATACCCAGGTGCTACTAAGAGTACTAGCAAGGTACACACTAATAACTCGTATATCAAATATACTTCTATCAATGTTGCCAGCCTTCTTATCTACCAAGTATCTAGGGTTGTTCCGCTTTAGCGACTGCTCACCTCATAACAGAAGCACTGAGTTTCGGGTTTGAGTTCAACTTTGGGTTGCTTCACTGGAGCAGAAACTGACTTGCTATCCATGAAGTTTCCCTCCTTGCTCTCGCCCTTCTCAAAACTAGTGGTTTGATTAACCATCAACACTTGACGCTCCTTCTTGATTTCTACCTCCGCGGTGTCAAACATCGCGAACAGCTCAGGAATCATTATTTCTATCCCTGGCAACTTATAGTTCATCACCAAGTTCTAGTAGCTTAGTGATAGTGACTTGGAGAACAACATCAATCACTATCTTATCTGGAAGATCAACTCCCACTCGATTCAAGCGATTGTAGCACCTAGACAATCTGAGCACATGCTCAACGATTGAGCTATTCTCTTTCATCTTGCAAGCAAAGAATCTCGTTGGAGATCTTATATCTCGCAACTCGGGCACGAGCCTGAGATCACAATCTCAGCTCTTAGAACATCTCATATGTTCTGTGACGTTCAAAACGTTTCGGAGCCTCAATTCTAAGTTGTAATGCATGACGCGGTAAACTATCAAGTAGTCATCGAAACGTGCCTGTCAGATGTTCACAACATCTACAGACGACGCTAGATGGGGTGGCGCACCGAGCGGTGCATTAAGGACATAAGCCTTCTGTGCAGCAATGAGGACAATCCTCAGATCACGGACCCAGTCCGCAATTTTGCTACCAACATCTTTCAATCCTATTTCTCTAGGAACATATAAAAATACAAGGGAGCTACAGCGCGAGCTAGTAATCTACAACATAATTTGCAAAGACACTATTGACTATGTTCATGATAATGAGTTCAATTAATCATATTACTTAAGAACTCCCACTCAAATTGACATCCCTCGGGTCATTCGAGTGATACATGATCCAAATTCACCAACTCAAGTCCGATCATCACGTGAGTTAAGGTGGCTTCAATGGTGAACATCATTATGTTGATCATATCCACTATATGACTCATGCTCGACCTTTCGGTCTCTTGTGTTCCGAGGCCATGTCTGTACATGCTAGGCTCGTCAAGTTTAACCCAAGTGTTCTGCGCGTGCAAATCTGGCTTGCACCCGTTGTATGTGAACGTAGAGTCTATCACACCCGATCATCACATGGTGTCTCAACATGACGAACTTTCACAACGGTGCACACTCGGGGAGAACACAGTTCATCTTGAAATTCAAGTGAGGGATCACCTTATAATGTTACCGCTGTACTAAGCAAAACAAGGTACATAAAAGGATTAACATCTCATGCAATTCATAAGTGACATGATATGGCCATGAACTTGTGTTTAAGATCTCCATCTTCGAAACACCGGCATGATCTCCATCGTCACCGGCACAACACCATGATCTCCATCATCTTGATCTCCATCAATGTGTTGCCATTGGGGTTGTGGCGCTAGCCCTGCTTCTACTTCTATTGCTACCGCTTAGCGATAAAGTAAAGCATTACATAGCGCTTAATGATTGACACGCAGGTCATACAATAATTAAAGACAACCCTATGGCTCCTGCCGGTTGCCGTACTCAACGACATGCAAGTCATGAAATTCTATACATCACATGATCATCTCATACATCACATATATCTCATCATGTAATTGGCCATATCACATCACAACATACCCTGCAAAAACAAGTTAGACGTCCTCTAATTGTTGTTGCATGTTTTACGTGGCTGCTACGGGTATCTAGCAAGAACGATTCTCACCTACGCATAAACCACAACGGTGATACATAGATTGCTTTTCAACCTTCTCAAGGACCGCCTTTGTCGGATCCGATCCAACTAAAGTGAGAGAAACTGTCACCCGCAAGCCATCTAAGCAACAAGTTGCGTCGAGGGAACCGGTCTCTCGTAAGCGTACGAGTAATGTTGGTCCGGTCCGCTTCATCTCACAATCCCGCTGAACCAAAATCCGACCAAGGGAGGAAGCAATCTAAGCATCAACGCCCACAAACCTTTTGTGTTCTACTCGAGATCTCATCGAACCATCAACCTAGCTCTGATACCACTGTTGGGTAACGTCGCATGGGAAACAAAAAATTTCCTACGCACACGCAAACCTATCCATGGTGATGAGCATCTACGAGAGGGAGAGTGGATCTACATACCCTTGTAGATCGCTAAGCGGGAAGCGTTAAGAAACACGGTTGGTGTAGTCGACCTTCTTCGCAATCCAAATCGCCGAGCGTCCCGCGATCTAATCACGAACCGTCCTGCGAACACATCATGATCCGTCCCGCGAACTCATCATGATCCGTCTCACGATCTTGGTTCCGTGATCACATCACGAACCGTCTCGCGATCTCGATCACGGTCCTTCCGATCTAGTGCCGAACGGACGGCACCTCCGCGTTCAGCACACGTGCAGCTTGATGACGATCTCCACCGTCTCGATCCAGCAAGAGGAGGTGGATAGGAGAGAGAGTTCACCGGCAGCGTGACGGCGCTCCGGTGATGGTGGTGGAGCAATTCCGGCAGGGCTTCGCCTAAGCGCTGCAGAAAACCGATCTAGAGGAGAAATTATGCACCGGTGTAACGGGTAGCACGTGGCCGGAAATTCTGTCCAAAAACCACTCAATCCACTAGTATATATAGGAGGAGAGGAGAGGAGAGGCATCCAAGGCCTTTGGGTCGGCCGAAATAGGAGGTGGGAAGCAATCCTACTTCACCTCCAATCCTAGTTGGAGTAGGATTGCCTCCTATTGGCTGATTTTCCACCTTTTGCTTTAGGACTTTCTCTCCTGTGCCATGGGCCTTTGTGGCTGTTTTCCCAGCCCACTAAGGGCTGGTTATTATTATCCCACGGCCATGGACCTCTTGGGGTCTAAATACCCCTCCTGGACGCCTCCCGGTACACTACCGGCACTCCCGGTACACTACCGATGAGCCCGAAACTTTTCCGGAAACCAAATTGGGACTTCCTATATATGAATCTTTACCTCCGGACCATTCCGGAGATCCTCGTGATGTCTGGGATCTCATCCGGGAATCCAAACAAACTTCGGTCACCACCATACATAACTCTACACTATCAAAATGGATCAGTCAGAGAAAGAGTTCTCGCCTGATTTGTAAGGTGTGAAGATGAGTGAGACTCAAAGCTCGACAACGGCAGAAGAAAGAGAAAGGATGAACGTCGTCCCCTATGCCTTAGCCATAGGCTCTATATTATGTCATGTTGTGTACCGCACCTGGTGTGTGCCTTGCCATGAGTCAGTCAAGGGGTACAAAAGTGATCCAGGAGTGGATCACTGGAGAACGGTCAAGATTATCCTTAGTGACTAAAATACTGAGGAGATGTTTCTCGATTATGGAGGTGATAAAGAGTTCGTCGTAAAGAGTTACGTCGATACAAGCTTTAACACCAATCTAGATGAATCGTAGTAGCAATCTGGATACGTATAGTGGAGCGGCCATTTGGAATAATACCAACTGGAGTGTGGTAGCAGTGTTTACTGTTTGACATTGAGATTTGCAAAGTACACTCGGATCTGAATGTTACAGACCCGTTGACTATAAGACCTCTCTCACATGCAAAGCATGATCGAGCCCCAGAATTCATTGGGTGTTAGATTCATAACAATGCGTATCACATGGTGATGTGAACTAGATTATTGACTCTAGTGCAAGTGGAAGACTGTTGGAAATATGCCCTAGAGGCAATAATAAATTAGTTATTATCATATTTCCTTGTTCCTGATAATCGTTTATTATCCATGCTATAATTGTATTGATCGGAGACTTAGATGCATGTGTGGATACATAGAAAAAACCATGTCCCTAGTACGCCTCTAATAGACTAGCTTGTTGATCAAAGATGGTTAAGGTTTCCTAGCCATGGACATGAGATGTCATTTGATAATGGGATCACATCATTAGGAGAATGGTGTGACGGACAAGACCCAAACTACAAACGTAGCATATGATCGTGTCAGTTTATTGCTAATGTTTTCCGCATGTCAAGTATGTGTTCCTATGACCATGAGATCATGCAACTCACAGATATCGGGGGAGTGCCTTGTGTGTATCAAACGTCGCAACGTAACTAGGTGACTATAAAGGTGCTCTACAGGTATCTCCGATGGTGTCTGTTGAGTTGGCATGGATTGAGACTGGGATTTGTTACTCCGTGTGACGGAGAGGTATCTCGGGGCCCACTCGGTAATGCAACATCACAATAAGCCTTGCAAGCAATGTGACTAATTGTTAGTTGCGGGATCTTATATTACGGAACGAGTAAAGAGACTTGCCGGTAACGAGGTTGAACTAGGTATGGAAATACAGACGATCAAATCTCGGGCAAGTAACATACCGAAGAACAAAGGGAACGTTATACGGGATTAACTGAATCCTTGACATAGAGGTTCGACCGATAAAGATCTTCGTAGAATATGTAGGAACCAATGTGGACATCCAGGTCCCGCCATTGGTTATTGACCATAGAGGTGTCTCGGTCATGTCTACATAGTTCTCGAACCCGCAGGGTCTGCACACTTAAGGTTCGGTGACGTTTCGGTAGTGTAGAGTTATGTATGGTGGTGACCGAAGTTTGTTCGGAGTCCCGGATGAGATCCCGGACGTCACGAGGAGCTCTGGAATGGTCCGGAGGTAAAGATTCATATATAGGAAGTCCCAGTTTGGTTTCCGGAAAAGTTTCGGGCTCATCGGTAGTGTACCAGGAGTGCCGGTAGTGTACCGGGAGACCATCGGGAGGGGTATTTCGACCCAAGAGGCTACATGGACTGTGGGAGAGTAAATACCAGCCCTTTGTGGGCTGGTGAAAGTCCCACACAAGGCCCATGCGGCTGGGAAGAAAAGCCCAAAGAGAAAAAGGTGGGAAAAGGCAAAAAAAAAGGCAAAAATAAGGAAGAGTCCTAGTCCTACTAGGATTGGAGGAGGAATCCTCCAATCCCACTAGGTTCGGCCGACCCAAGAGCTGCCTCTTTGGCAGCCAAGCCTCCTCCTCCTCTCCTCCTCTATATACTAGAGGATTTTAGGGTTTTGGCACAGAATTTTGAGCCACGTGCTGCCCATTCCTCTAGTGCATAGTTTCTTCTCTAGATCGGATTTCTGCAGTGCTTAGGCGAAGCCCTGCCGGAATTACTCCACCACCATCACCGCGGCGCTGTCACGCTGTCGGTGAACTCGTCTACCTCTCCGCTCCCTCTTGCTGGATCAAGAAGGCGGAGATCGTCATCGAGCTGTACGTGTGCTGAACGCGGAGGTGCCGTCCGTTTGGCGCTAGATCGGAAGGATCGTGATCAAGATCGCGAGACGGATCGTGATGAGTTCACGGGACGGGTCGTGATGAGTTCGCGGGACGGATCGTGATTGGATCGCGGGACGGATCGTGATTGGATCGCGGGACGGATCGTGATGAGTTCGCGGGACGGATCGTGATTGGATCGCGGGACGGATCGTGATGAGATCGCGGGACACTCGGCGATTTGGATCACGAAGACGTTCGACTACACCAACCGCGTTTTTTAATGCTTCCCGCTTAGCGATCTACAAGGGTACGTAGATCCACTCTTCCTCTCGTAGATGCTCATCACCATGGATAGATCTTGCGTGTGCGTAGGAAAAATTTTGTTTCCCATGCGACATTCCCCAACACTGACCCCGTTGCGTAGCCGCCGTAGCAAGAGCACACGACCACGCCGCCAGCGAGCCCGTGCGCCTCGCCGCTGCCACGCCCCTGCCAACCATCGCGTCCCGTACCGTGCACAGTCAGACGAGGAGGAAGGAGAGCCCCGCCGCCGCCGAAGAGGGCCCAGCTTTGCATGGCTGCGTCCTCCGACGATGGCAAGGAGAAGGAGAGGTGAGGGTGACCTAGGGCTCCGTCCAGCCGCTCGCGGGAGCGGACAGGACGAAGCAGTCGACCTCCCGTGCGGTCTCTTCATTGTGCATTTGTGAAAACCAAGTGCACAAATACGAAGAATGCTGGATCCGCCAAGGCAGAAAGACATTTTTCGCACGTATCCCATGGTTTCTATCTACATGCACTCCCTTATTCGTACATGTGAAGCCAATCAAAATCTTGAAGCATTACTGGAGTATAAAAGCCACCTTTCATTCTGCCCCCTAAACCAACCATATATCATCTTTCAAGGGGTTTATAAACCTAAGAGCAACTCTAGCAGACCCCTTATATCGCGGATTCTTATTGCTCGTGTACAGTTTGCGTAAAACGTGTTTACTTAGTCGCCGGGAGTCATATCGATAATTTGCAGGGGCGGGAGGAGAGGCGCAGCTTTTACTCAGTAGTCAAGCGGTGGAATATATTTAGGAAGAAAGTTAGGGCCAGAGTAAAAAATGTACTCCCTTACAACGGATTAAGGATAGGCTAGATGCCGGTTAGAGGAGTAAAACAGAACTTTTACTTCTCTAACCGGTTATAAAGGATCGGTTAGATATGCTCTAAAAAGTGTTTGTGTAAGTATGTATATTTCCTGCATAAATTACAAGTATGGATATTCAGGTTAGCACTTGGCATCGGTATAAATATATGGATCATGAGGTTTCCATGTCTGCAAACTACAAGGTGGCATTCACTCTAGTCCTCGGTTGATTTAGATTTGGCAGCGAATTTCTCTCCGTGATGAATCTGCCGACGTGCTTCCGTCTGGGTCTGGCTGTCCGGCCGCCTCAATTATACATACGGTGGCCGCCGGTGTACCTGCCACGGCAAAGATTCCAGAGAGTGCGCGCACAAGGAACAACTCATTAAACCATGCAAATTTTACCTGCTGCTGCGGAGGACAGCCCACCACATGCAGGCGTGGGGACGCTCCGGCACTATATATTTCGCGTCCTCCAATCCAGCAGCAGCAGCAGCAGCAGCTCAATAAGCTTCCCCTGATTAACTAGCCATCGTCGTTTCTTGCATAGCCAAGTAAGAAATAATCTTCTTGGCCGAGAAGATGGCGTCGAGGGCTGCGACGATGGTGGCGCTGCTGCTCGCGGCGGTGGCGGCTACTTGCACGCAGGCGCAGCTGCACGAGAAGTTCTACAGCGAGTCGTGCCCCAGCGTGGAGGACGTGGTCAGGAGGGAGATGGTGAGGGCGCTCTCCCTGGTGCCCAGCCTCGCCGGGCCGCTCCTCCGGATGCACTTCCACGACTGCTTCGTCAGGGTGAGTAGTGAGTTACATTTGCATGCATGTGTACTCTGATGTACTCAGTTGCATGCAGATGCAGTTGCCTGACCACCGTGAATGCAGGGGTGCGACGGCTCAGTGCTGCTGGACTCGGCGAACAAGACAGCGGAGAAGGACGCGCTGCCCAACCAGACTCTCCGCGGCTTCGGCTTCATCGAGAGGGTGAAGGCCGCCGTGGAGAAGGCCTGCCCCGACACCGTCTCCTGCGCCGACCTGCTCGCCATCATTGCCAGGGACGCAGTCTGGCTGGTGAGTACTAGAGATTTTGCAAATGATACGAGTTCCTGTGGAGGGAGCCAAATTCTAATGCTGCTCGATCATGTTTTTTCCAGAGCAAGGGGCCATTCTGGGAAGTTCTTCTCGGCCGGCGAGACGGCAGCGTGTCCATCTCCAACGACACCGACGCGCTGCCGCCCCCGACCGCCAACTTTACCGTGCTCACCCAGAACTTTGCCGCCGTGAACCTTGACGCCAAGGACCTCGTCGTCCTCTCAGGTAACTAACCATACCATTTCTACCTGAGTCATGTTACTTCAATCATGGTCGATGTCTGTTTATGGATCTATGCATATTCCGTATCTCCTACAGCCGCACACACCATTGGGACGTCGCACTGCTTCTCCTTCTCCGATCGCCTCTACAACTTTACCGGCATGGAGAACCCCAGTGACATCGACCCCACGCTGGAGCCACAGTACATGATGCGGCTGAAAAGCAAGTGCGCCAGCCTCAACGACAACAGCACCCTCGTGGAGATGGACCCCGGCAGCTTCAAGACCTTCGACACCGACTACTTCAAGCTGGTGAGCAAGCGGAGGGGCCTCTTCCACTCCGACGGCGCCCTCCTCACCGATCCCTTCACCCGCGCCTATGTCCAGCGCCACGCCACCGGCGCCTTCAAGGAGGAGTTCTTCGCCGACTTCGCCGTCTCCATGATCAAGATGGGCAACAACCAGGTGCTCACCGGCAGCCAGGGCGAGATCAGGAAGAAGTGCGGCGTAGTTAACCACTAATTCACCGGCCGACGAAGTGAAATGCTTTTTGATTAATTTGTGACCATCCTTTTTCATGTAAACTATTACTGTTATACCTCCTTTCTCTCCCCAAAATATTTCTTCATTAATTTATTGTTTCGTTACAGCCCTGTAAAGTTTCCACCATGAACTCATGATCATATTATAAACATTGTTATTGCTACGTGAGTACTCCAATCAACCATGAACTCATGATCATATTATAAACATTATAAACATTGTTATTGCTAACGGAGTACATTCAATCAATCATGCATGCAATTGCAAACTTGCCATGCAATGGTAGTAATAATATGTTTCAGTAACAAAGTTGCTACGCACATCAACACATCACATGCGCTGCCGTACTAGGCGACACCCTGATCTGCTGTTTACGACTACATAATTGGCGAGGCATCAACATCTGGTCAAGAATGAACTCATTATTGATGCGGGCATGACCTGTGTTTTTTCAGATCAGCATCTGATCTGATGTGTGTTCCGTTGTGTAAGCAGCCAGCACCACGGCCTCTCTGGCAATAAACATTTCGGAGCCGGCGTGCAACTGATCTGCTGGACGTTAGTACAAAAGGGAAGCATTTTTTAAGTAGCCTCCCACATGCCATGCACAATTATGCATGGCTTCTTGTTGGCGCCATCGATCTTACCAAACCAAAAGCTAGCTTTCTGCAACGGTACCAGCACTTGCAAGTTGCAATGCCAGGCGTACTAGAGTTGTACAAAAAATGAAACGTGTCATATAGAAGTATATATTCAGTTTTGGTTTGTTGAGATGGCATCAACTACAAGCCCATGGCTGGAGGGCTGGACGCGGGCGGTTCGAGAACATCCACTCTTGACTCTTTGGCATCGCCCGCCACTGTTGCCTTCAGGCCAAAAATCTGCACCCGCTCTTTTCTTATGACTAGCAAAACACCCGTTGCACCGAATACAAAATAAATAAATACTTACACGATTAAAAAAATAGCACTTAAACTTCACAAATAATCAAACAACTATAACAGAACAAACATTATTGAAACAATTTTGGTTAAAAAAAGTTTTTTCAAATAATTAACATTTCATGTTTGTAAATCCCATAACTTTCTTATTCAAAAATAAAAAATCCCATATCTTTCAAATAATTGGTAAATGATTTCAGTTTAAATGGTTAAAAAAGAATTGCTATTAGATATGAACATTACATGTCAAACATACCCATGCATTGTAACGGGAGGAAAAAAATCAATTTGTGCTTGCTAACCTGAAATTTTCAGTATGATAGCTGGTCTCACCCTGATTTTGGTTGTATATATCATTAGAAATATGACGGGTACCATCCCAACGGTAGTGCCCTTTTTCCATTATTCAACAATTATGTCAAAAGAAAAGTAGAACACACTACTAACTTATCAGTGTGCATAATGACTCAGTAAAGCTTTCAGTGCATGAACATACTTCCTCCTTTTCCTTTTTATCTAGCACACATGGCTGTGTGTTGCACTGCTAGAAAATATTGGCGTTGTCACTCATTTTACAAATCCACTTCGTGTGCCGCACTATTTCTTCTATCCAACTTTGACACTGTGGGATATTTCTTCTGTTCGACTTTGACAAACGTCACAGCTAGCAACAATGTGGAAGTAATGTTTTTGTCTCCATGCCTACAACAGTTTGACTAAAAGGAAAAGTAAAAATAGCTACATTCAAGAATAGAGGAACCACGGTGTTCCAAGTTCCAAATAAAAAAATTCGAACCGATGGCAACGAGTATATAACTATATATACAAAAAAAAACGACAACTGCAAACATAACTCGTTGCATCCATCAAGTGTGCTTGTCGGGTAATATCATCTCAAGCTTAACACTAATCAAAGGGAGCAAAGTATCCAAGGTACATGAACCACACAAAACCAACCCCAGTTGCACTGTAAAATTATCCCATCTAGGATTGCATGGTGCCATCCACATCTGCTTCACCTTGCACTTCACTGAACATGTACTGGAACTTAACTAATCCATCTGCTAGGAAATGAGAAATAAATAGGATTCAGTCATGTATGTCAAGTAACCATGCTGTACTATTCAGCATGAAAATATAGCATTGAGGTACAATTCAAACTAACAATCTCTTTCCGCTGAACCTTTTGATACCGAGGGATCTCTCGGGTTCCTCTCTCCTTTCCACGAACTCTGTTTTCCTTCACTAGTGGAAAAAGGCTTATTTGTCCCGGTTCGTAAGGCACATTTGTCTCGGTTCCGAAACCGGGACTAATGTGTCGGGACTAAAGCCCACGACCTTTAGTCCCTGTTCGCTTACGAACCGGGACAGATGGGGCTACACGTGGCTGCTCCGCCGAGCCCAGGCAGGAGGGCCTTTGGTCCCGGTTGGTAACACCAACCGGGACCAAGGAGCGTCCACGCGTCAGCAGCTGAGGAGCTGTTTTTTTTTAAAGAGGGGGTTTTGAGGGCTTTGGAGGTTTAATTTAGGGGTTTCATATATTTTGTTAGATAGCTAATAGAGAGAAGTGATCTCTCTTATCTCCGTGCTTGGTCACGACGCTACGTACTATACTTATAGATAGAACATATAACACAATTTAATCATCATTTTTGTCAATGAGACATCATATAACAAGTTGGTCACTAGTCATAATCACAACTCCTCCTCCTTATCATCATCATCAACTCTAACACATTGTATCACATAATAACACATTGTACCTAGGACCTACGTACTCCTATCTCGTAGGACCTACTCTACCCTCTCTTAGGTATAATATCATAAAACAAGATGGGTCCTGACTCTCCATTATGGAGAACGAAAATCATCTTGTCTCCCATTCTTGGCCTACGCACAATGTTGCTTCCAAGTAGCTCTCTAAGATTGAGCATACTTTTTTTTGAATCTTTGATTGTCATGACTCCATCGGTTTTAGAAATCCGGTATGGATAGGAGTGATGCGTAGGCTGACCTGACCGTGGTGGCCCTAAGCTCGTCACAACAACGCAACCTCTCAGAAACATCAGATGAGGCACATGTTGGGGAACGTCGCATGGGAAACAAAAATTTTCCTACGCACACGCAAACCTATCCATGGTGATGAGCATCTACGAGAGGGAGAGTGGATCTACATACCCTTGTAGATCGCTAAGCGGGAAGCGTTAAGAAACGCGGTTGGTGTAGTCGAACATCTTCGCGATCCAAATCGCCGAGCGTCCCGTGATCTCATCACGATCCGTCCCGCGATCCAATCACGATCCGTCCCGTGAACTCATCACGATCCGTCCCGCGATCTCATCACGATCCGTCTCACGATCTTGATCACGATATGTCCCGCGAACTCATCACGATCCGTTCCGCGATCTCATCACGAATTGTCTCGCGATCTCGATCAGGGTCCTTCCGATCTAGCGTCGGACGGACGGCACCTCCGCGTTCAGCACACGTGCAGCTTGATGACGATCTCCACCGTCTCGATCCAGCGAGAGGAGGTGGAGAGGAGAGAGAGTTCACCGGCAGCGTGATGGCGCTCCGGTGATGGTGGTGGAGTGATTCCGGCAGGGCTTCGCCTAAGCGCTGCGGAAAACCGATCTAGAGGAGAAACTGTGCACCGGTGAAACGGGTAGCACGTGGCCGGAAATTCTGTCCAAAAACCACCCAATCCACTAGTATATATAGGAGGAGAGGAGAGGAGAGGCAGCCAAGGCCTTTGGGTCGGCCGAAATAGGAGGTGGGAGCAATCCTACTTCACCTCCAATCCTAGTTGGAGTAGGATTGCCTCCTATTGGCTGATTTTCCACTTTTCGCTTTAGGACTTTCTCTCCTGCGCCATGGGCCTTTGTGGCTGTTTTCCCAGCACACTAAGGGCTGGTTATTATTCTACCACAGCCCATGGACCTCTTGGGGTCGAAATACCCCTCCCGGAGGTCCTCCGGTACACTACCGGCACTCCCGGTACACTACCGATACTCCCGGTACACTACCGATGAGCCCGAAACTTTTCCGGAAACCAAACTGGGACTTCCTATATACGAATCTTTACCTCCGGACCATTCCGGAGCTCCTCGTGACGTCCGGGATCTCATCCGGGACTCCGAACAACCTTCGGTCACCATCATACATAACTCTACACTACCGAAACGTCATCGAACCTTAAGTGTGCAGACCCTGCGGGTTCGAGAAGTATGTAGACATGACCGAGACACCTCTACGGTCAATAACCAATGGCGGGACCTGGACGTCCACATTGGTTCCTACATATTCTACGAAGATCTTTATCGGTCGAACGTCTATGTCAAGGATTCAGTTAATCCCGTATATCGTTCCCTTTGTTCTTCGGTATGTTACTTGCCCGAGATTCGATCGTCGGTATCTCCATACCTAGTTCAACCTCGTTACCGGCAAGTCTCTTTACTCGTTACGTAATACAAGATCCCGCAACTAACAATTAGTCACATCGCTTGCAAGGCTTATTGTGATGTTGCATTACCGAGTGGGCCCCGAGATACCTCTCCGTTACACGGAGTAACAAATCCCAGTCTCGATCCATGCCAACTCAACAGACACCATCGGAGATACCTGTAGAGCACCTTTATAGTCACCCAGTTACGTTGCGACGTTTGATACACACAAGGCACTCCTTCGATATCCGTGAGTTGCATGATCTCATGGTCATAGGAACATATACTTGACATGCAGAAAACAGTAGCAATAAACTGACACGATCATATGCTATGTTTGTAGTTTGGGTCTTATCCATCACATCATTCTCCTAATGATGTGATCCCGTTATCAAATGACATCTCATGTCCATGGCTAGGAAACCTTAACCATCCTTTGATCAACGAGCTAGTCCATTAGAAGCATACTAGGGACATGGTTTTGTCTATGTATCCACACATGCATTTAAGTCTCCGATCAATACAATTATAGCATGGATAATAAACGATTATCATGAACAAGGAAATATGATAATAACTAATTTATTATTGCCTCTAGGGCATATTTCCAACAGTCTCCCACTTGCACTAGAGTCAATAATCTAGTTCACATCACCATGTGATTCGCATTGTTATGAATCTAACACCCAATGAGTTCTGGGGCTCGATCATGCTTTGCATGTGAGAGAGGTCTTATAGTCAACGGGTCTGCGATATTCAGATCCGTGTGTACTTTGCATATCTCTATGTCAAACGTAAACACCGCTACCACACTCCACTTGGTACTATTTCCAAATGGCTGCTCCACTATACGTATCCATATTGCTACTACTAGTCATCCGGATAGGTGTTAAAGCTTGCATCGACGTAACTCTTTACGACGAACTCTTTATCACCTCCATAATCAAGAAACATTTCCTTAGTCCTCTGGTTACTAAGGATAATTCTGACCGCTGTCCAGTGATCCACTCCTGGACCACTCTTGTACCCCTTGACAAACTCATGGCAAGGCACACATAGGTGCGGTACACAGCATGGCATAATATAGAGCCTATGGCTAAGGCATAGGGGACGACGTTCGTCCTTTCTCTTTCTTCTGCCGTTGTCGAGCTTTGAGTCTCACTCAACTTCACACCTTACAAATCAGACGAGAACTATTTCTCTGGCTGATCCATTTTGAACTCTTTCAAAATCTTATGAAGGTATGCACTCATTGAAAGTCTCATCAAGCATCTTGATCTATCTCTATAGATTTTGATGCTCAACAATTAGGTAGCTTTATCCAGGTCTTCCTTTGAAAATCACTTTCCAAATAACCGTTTTATGCTTTCCAGAAACTCTACATTATTTCTGAACAACAATATGTCATCCACATATACTTATCAGAAATTCTATAGTGCTCCCACTCACTTTATTGCAAATACAAGTTTCTCATAAACTTTGTATAAACATCAAAACTTTGATCACCTCATCAAAGCGTATATTCCAACTCCGAGATGCTTGCTTCAGTCCATGGAAGGATCACCGAAGCTTGCACACCTTTTAGCATCCTTAGGCCTGACAAAACCTTCTGGTTGTATCACATACAACCTTTCCTCAAGTAAACCATTAAGGAAATGATGTTTTGACATCCATCTGCCAGATTTCATAATTGAAAACACAGCAACTGCTAACATAATTCCAACAGACTTTTAGCATCGCTACGAGTGAGAAAGTCTCATCGTAGTCAACTCCTTGAACTTGTCACAAACATCTTTGCAACAAGTCGAGCTTTACAAATAGTGACATTCACCATCAATGTCTGTCTTCATTTTAAAGATCCATTTGTACTCAACGACCTGCCGTCCAACGAGCAAGTCTACCAAAGTCTACACTTGGTTTTAATACATGGATCCTATCTCGGATTTCATGGCCTCCAACCATTTGTCGGAATCCGGGCCCATCATCGCTTCTCCATAGCTCGTAGGTTCATCGTTGTCCAACAACATGACCTCCAAGACAGAGTTGTCGTACCACTTAGGAGCAGTACACATCCTTGTCGACCTACGAAGTTTGATTGTAACTTGATCCTGAAGCTTCATGATCATCATCATTAACTTCCTCTTCAACTAATGTAGGCTTCACAGTAACATCTTTCTGCGCTGCGCTATTCTCTAGTTGAACAAAGGTTTAACAACCTCATCAAGTTCTATCTTCCTCCCACTCAATTCTTTCGAGAGAAACTTTTTCTCGAGAAAGGACCCAGTTCTAGCAACAAACACTTTGCACTCGGATCTGAGATAGAAGGCATACCCATCTGTTCTTAGGGTATTCTATGAAGATACATTTGTCCGCTTTGGGTTCTAGCTTATTATGTGAAAACATTTTCCACACAAGCATCGCAGCCCCAAACATTAAGAAATGACAGCTTAGGTTTCTATCAAACCATAATTCACACGGTGTCATCTCAACGGATTTAGATGATGCCCTATTTAAAGTGAATGTAGTTGTCTCTAATGCATAACCCCAAAAATTATAGTAGTAAAACGATAAGAGACATCACAGTATGCACTATATCAATAGAGCATGACTATGATGTTCGGACACACCATCACACCATGGTGTTCCAGGTGGCGTTAGTTGTGAAACAAATTTCACGTTGTCTTAAGTTGTATGCCAAACTCGTAACTCAGATATTCACCTCCACGATCATATCGCGGTCATTTTTATCTTCTTGTCACGATGATCTTTAAACTTCACTATGAATTTGCTTGAACCTTTCAAACGATTCAGACTTGTGTTTCATTAAGTAAATATACACTATATCTACTCAAATCATCAGTGAAGGTAAGAAAATAACGATATCCACTGCACGCTACAAGACTCACTAGATTGCATACATCAACATGTATCATTTCCAATGAATCACTTGCCCGCTCCATCCAACGGGGTCCTGTAGTCATCTTGCCCAAGAGGCATGGTTCGCATGTCTCAACCGATTCGAAATCGATGAGTCCAAATATCCATCAGCATGGAGTTTCTACATGCGCTTTATACCAATATGACATTTAGCGGCAGTGCCACAAGTATGTGGTACTATCATTATTAACTTTGTATCTTTTGACATCAATGTTATGAACATGTGTACTACTACGATCAAGATTTCAACAAACCATTCTCACTGGGTGCATGACCATTGAAGGTATTATTCATGTAACCAGAATAACTATTATTCTCTGACTTAAATGAATAACCGTATTGCAACAAACATGATCTAATCATGTTCATGCTCAACGCAAAACACCAAATAACATTTATTTAGGTTCGTCACTAATCCTGAAGGTAGAGAGAGCGTGCGATGTTGATCACATCAACCTTGGAAACATTTCCAACACACATCGTCACCTCACCCTTAGCTAGTTCTCCGTTTATTCCGTAGCTTTTATTTCGAGTTACTAACATTTAGCAACCGAACCGGTATCCAATACCCAGGTGCTACTAGGAGTACTAGCAAGGTACACATCAATAACTCGTATATCAAATATACTTCTGTCGATGTTGCCAGCCTTCTTATCTACCAAGTATCTAGGGTTGTTCCGCTTCAGCGACCTCTCACCTCATAATAGAAGCACTTAGTCTCGGGTTTGAGTTCAACTTTGGGTCGCTTCACTGGAGCAGCAACTGACTTGCTATCCATGAAGTTTCCCTCCTTGCTCTTGCCCTTTTCGAAACTAGTGGTTTGATTAACCATCAACACTTAAAGCTCCTTCTTGATTTCTACCTTCGCGGTGTCAAACATCGCGAACAGCTCAGGGATCAATACTTCTATCCCTGGTGTATTATAGTTCATCACTAAGTTCTAGTAGCTTTAGTGACAGTGACTTGGAGAACTATATCAATCACTATCTTATCTGGAAGATCAACTCCCACTTGATTCAAGCGATTGTAGTACCCAGACAATCTGAGTACACGATTGAGCTATTCTCCTTCATCTTACAAGCAAAGAATCTTGTTGGAGATCTCATATCTCGCAACAAAGGCACGAGCCTGAGATCACAATCTCTGCTCCTAGAACATCTCATATGTTCCGTGACGTTCAAAACGTTTTGGAGCCTCAATTCTAAGCCGTAATGCATGACGCACTAAACTATCAAGTAGTCATCGAAACGTGCCTGTTAGATGTTCACAACATCTATAGACGACGCTAGAGGGGGTGGCGCACCGAGCGGTGCATTAAGGACATAAGCCTTCTGTGCAGCAATGAGGACAATCCTCAGATCACGGACCCAGTCCGCAATTTTGCTACCAACATCTTTCAATCCTATTTCTCTAGGAACATATAAAAATACAAGGGAGCTACAGCGCGAGCTAGTAATCTACAACATAATTTGCAAAGACACTTTGACTATGTTCATGATAATGAGTTCAATTAATCATATTACTTAAGAACTCCCACTCAAATTGACATCCCTCCGGTCATTCGAGTGATACATGATCCAAATTCACCAACTCAAGTCCGATCATCACGTGAGTTGAGGTGGCTGCAATGGTGAACATCATCATGTTGATCATATCTACTATATGACTCATGTTCGACCTTTCGGTCTCTCGTGTTCCGAGGCCATGTCTGTACATGCTAGGCTCGTCAAGTTTAACCCGAGTGTTCTGCGCGTGCAAATCTGGCTTGCACCCGTTGTATGTGAACGTAGAGTCTATCACACCCGATCATCACGTGGTGTCTCAACACGACGAACTTTCGCAACGGTGCACACTCGGGGAGAACACAGTTCATCTTGAAATTCAAGTGAGGGATCACCTTATAATGCTACCGCCGTACTAAGCAAAACAAGGTGCATAAAAGGATTAACATCTCATGCAATTCATAAGTGACATGATATGGCCATGAACTTGTGTTTAAGATCTCCATCTTCGAAACACCGGCATGATCTCCATCGTCACCGGCACAACACCATGATCTCCATCATCTTGATCTCCATCAATGTGTTGCCATTGGGGTTGTCACGCCCTGCATGCTTCTACTACTATTGCTACCGTAGCGATAAAGTAAAGCATTACATAGCGCTTAATGATTGACACGCAGGTCATACAATAATTAAAGACAACCCTATGGCTCCTGCCGGTTGCCGTACTCATCGACATGCAAGTCGTGATAATCTATACATCACATGATCATCTCATTCATCACATATATCTCATCATGTAATTGGCCATATCACATCACAACATACCCTGCAAAAACAAGTTAGACGTCCTCTAATTGTTGTTGCATATTTTACGTGGCTGCTATGGGTATCTAGCAAGAACGATTCTCACCTACGCATAAACCACAACGGTGATACACTAGTTTGCTTTTCAACCTTCTCAAGGACCGCCTTTGTCGAATCCGATCCAACTAAAGTGAGAGAAACGGTCACCCGCAAGCCATCTAGGCAACAAGTTGCGTCGAGGGAACCGGTCTCTCGTAAGCGTACGAGTAATGTTGGTCCGGGCCGCTTCATCTCACAATCCCGCTGAACCAAAATATGACCAAGGGAGGAAGCAATCTAAGCATCAACGCCCACAAAACCTTTGTGTTCTACTCGAGATCTCATCGAACCATCAACCTAGCTCATGATGCCACTGTTGGGGAACGTCGCATGGGAAACAAAAATTTTCCTACGCACACGCAAACCTATCCATGGTGATGAGCATCTACGAGAGGGAGAGTGCATCTACATACCCTTGTAGATCGCTAAGCGGGAAGCGTTAAGCAACGCGGTTGGTGTAGTCGAACATCTTCGCGATCCAAATCGCCGAGCGTCCCGTGATCTCATCACGATCCGTCCCGCGATCCAATCACGATCCGTCCCGTGAACTCATCATGATCCGTCCCGCGATCTCATCACGATCCATCTCACGATCTTGATCACGATATGTCCCGTGAACTCATCACGATCCCTTCCGCGATCTCATCATGAATTGTCTCGCGATCTCGATCACGGTCCTTCCGATCTAGCGCCGAACGGACGGCACCTCCGCGTTCAGCACACGTGCAGCTTGATGACGATCTCCACCGTCTCGATCCAGCGAGAGGAGGTGGAGAGGTGAGAGAGTTCACCGGCAGCGTGACGGCGCTCCGGTGATGGTGGTGGAGTGATTCCGGCAGGGCTTCGCCTAAGCGCTGCGGAAAACCGATCTAGAGGAGAAACTGTGCACCGGTGAAACGGGTAGCACGTGGCCGGAAATTCTGTCCAAAAACCACCCAATCCACTAGTATATATAGGAGGAGAGGAGAGGAGAGGCAGCCAAGGCCTTTGGGTCGGCCGAAATAGGAGGTGGGAGCAATCCTACTTCACCTCCAATCCTAGTTGGAGTAGGATTGCCTCCTATTGGCTGATTTTCCACTTTTCGCTTTAGGACTTTCTCTCCTGCGCCATGGGCCTTTGTGGCTGTTTTCCCAGCCCACTAAGGGCTGGTTATTATTCTACCACAGCCCATGGACCTCTTGGGGTCGAAATACCCCTCCCGGAGGTCCTCCGGTACACTACCGGCACTCCCGGTACACTACCGATACTCCCGGTACACTACCGATGAGTCCGAAACTTTTCTGGAAACCAAACTGGGACTTCCTATATATGAATCTTTACCTCCGGACCATTCTGGAGCTCCTCGTGACGTCCGGGATCTCATCCGGGACTCCGAACAACCTTCGGTCACCACCATACATAACTCTACACTACCGAAACGTCACCGAACCTTAAGTGTGCAGACCCTGCGGGTTCGAGAACTATGTAGACATGACCGAGACACCTCTACGGTCAATAACCAATGGCGGGACCTGGACGTCCACATTGGTTCCTACATATTCTACGAAGATCTTTATCGGTCGAACCTCTATGTCAAGGATTCAGTTAATCCCGTATATCGTTCCCTTTGTTCTTCGGTATGTTACTTGCCCGAGATTCGATCGTCGGTATCTCCATACCTAGTTCAACCTCGTTACTGGCAAGTCTCTTTACTCGTTACGTAATACAAGATCCCGCAACTAACAATTAGTCACATTGCTTGCAAGGCTTATTGTGATGTTGCATTACCGAGTGGGCCCCAAGATACCTCTCCGTTACACGGAGTAACAAATCCCAGTCTCGATCCATGCCAACTCAACAGACACCATCGGAGATACCTGTAGAGCACCTTTATAGTCACCCAGTTACGTTGCGACGTTTGATACACACAAGGCACTCCTTCGATATCCGTGAGTTGCATGATCTCATGGTCATAGGAACATATACTTGACATGCAGAAAACAGTAGCAATAAACTGACACGATCATATGCTATGTTTGTAGTTTGGGTCTTATCCATCACATCATTCTCCTAATGATGTGATCCCGTTATCAAATGACATCTCATGTCCATGGCTAGGAAAGCTTAACCATCCTTTGATCAACGAGCTAGTCCATTAGAGGCATACTAGGGACATGGTTTTGTCTATGTATCCACACATGCATTTAAGTCTCCGATCAATACAATTATAGCATGGATAATAAACGATTATCATGAACAAGGAAATATGATAATAACTAATTTATTATTGCCTCTAGGGCATATTTCCAACATCACACAATCCTTCGGGATTTTCTGTTGAAAAACATAGTAATAACTTTATAGTTAGCAATGTAGTTTAGTTTTAGAAGAATTTATGCAAAAGATGCACGGCTGTCGTAATAGTAGAATTAAAATCTTACCATGCAATCTCCATGGATGTTACCGTAGTTCACCACGTGCACTAGTGACACATATTGACCATAATGTGCAGGAGTTTGATAATAGCTATTGTAATTCTCAAGATGACTAAGAAATGTGGTAAAATGATCTTTCTTCTTATAAGTTAATTCTGCTTCATCACTGTAGTAGTAGGTTCTGTCTACCATCTTCCGTACATTTTTTGAAGAATGAAAATAAGCTGTCAATGCAAATAAGTTGTCAACTATTTTCAAATAAACAATATAAATTACTTAATAAATAAGGTTGAGAAACTCACATAATGGTAGAACTGGAGGCGTCTGCACATCGACCCAGATGTCGATATTACCTTCAATTTTATCTTCCGGACGAATATCAAAGGTGATAAGCATATTAGACTCAAATGCATAAGCCTTGCATAGTGCTTGCCAACTTTTGCATTCAAAATAGCAATAGGTGTCTGCATGGTACAATTTTGCCGCAAAAGTAAAACCATGCTCGCTCCTCAAGTGAACTATCTTTACCTCCATATCTTTTTTAGTATTGAAACCAATCTTATCCAAGACAGCAATTCTTGCATGGCAGGGGTACGCTAGTAGAAAAGTAAAAAATTAAAATTAATTATAAGTTGAAGCAAAAGAGGCAGAAGTCATGCTTAATTACGAAAAAAGACTTGTCATTCTGACTTACTGTATCCACTTCGAAGGTCTCATCCAGCATGATGCTAAAGCGCCTACCATCAACTAGGAAAGTCTTGTCATACAGGTCGCGCTCGTCTTTGCAGTATTCGCACATACCGAATTCACTTTCGTCGTTAGACATTTCCTATGTTCATAGTTGAAACATTTAAAATCGATCGAAGGAAACTACGAGAAAACTGATCAACACACAGATCACTATTACTCAATATGCAACGGGTTGACTTTAGGTTTGTCGAGTCTTTCCTTCCTAAACTCCTCTCGTCTCACGTATATGGTGGGCACTCCCTCTGATATTGCGACCGTCGGTGATGGTGGCTCCTCCATTCGTTCCAGAGTGCATTACACCAAAATGTCTAGCACACTGGAAAGAAGGAGAAGCGACCCCCACGACAACAATCGGGATTCTTCCTCTCATATATATATATATATATATATATATATATATATATATATATATATATGGTGGACACTCTTCCTCATTGAAAGACACACAAGGAGCCGAAACAGACTAAAGTCAACCCGTTTCATATATCGAGCAATGACATAGAAAAAATTCCCTATGTTTTATCGGAATGACTTGCAAATCACAAATACATTTATAATGAACTCGCATATAAGATCACTAATACGACACGCTTTGGATCCTAATGCGTGTGTGACTTTTGGTCCATCGAGGCTTTCCTTAACTAACTCTCATATCTCATGGTGTGTTGGTGCGTTCTCTCTCTCACTAATATGATGGTGTATATATGTTGGTGGGCACTCTATCACAGTAATAGTTCGACCGCCGATGATGGAAGCATCCCCTCTTCTCTTCTTGCGCAATATATCGACGAGTATATCGCAAAGAAGAGAAAAAAGAGGAGGCGCCCCCACGACAACAGTCGGGATTCCTCTATCAAGAACACACATGAAAGTCACAGAGGGAGCAACGACAGACCGAAAGTCACACACGCATTATACCGATAAAATATCACAAATACATTAATATTTATAATGACCTCGAATATAATATCACTAATACATCATCCCGAATAATCCAGTTAATGCATCATCAAATATTAACTAATACATCTCGAATATTATCATATAAGATCACTAATACAGATCGAATATCCTAGAATCCAAAGTGGAGAACGGTGAACTCGGTTCACTAGCCGTCTCTGAGTCGCCGGCGGTGGACACCCAAAGATAAGGAACCATCACGGGATCATAACTCAAGTGAGATCCCTGAAGGATCTGCCAGGTATTGTCGAACCGGGCGTCCAACGCCGCCATGTAGCGACGGACATGCTCGTCCTCCTCCCTGACACGGCGACGTACCACCTCCGTGGGTGCCCGCTCCCTCCGCACCGAAAGTGGCCCGCGTGACCGCCACCACAGAAGGTCCAGGTCGACGACGATACCTGCATTCCTCACCAACCTCCGAGCCCGGGAAGGTAGCACCTCCCAGTGCCAGCCCGACGGAGCCCAGTCCCGGACATGGCGCCTATCAAGCAGGCTCTTGCGAACTACTCGACGACGAGGATGCGGGCCGGGCATCATCGACAAATTCCTATGAGAACGTTTCACTAGTAGAAAACTGGCCTTTAGTCCCGGTTCCAGAGGGCCTTTAGTCCCGGTTCTGGAAACGGGACTAAAGGGTCGGGACTAAAGCATCCACCCTTTGGTCCCGGTTGTGTTACGAACCGGGACTAAAGGCCCTCCACATGGCAGCTTTCTAGAGCGAGACCTTTAGTCCCGGTTGGTGTTACAAACCGGGACTAAAGGTTTTTTTTAAATAATTTTTTTTATTTTTGTTTTTCAAAAAAAATCTGATTTTCAAATCTGTGAATTATCTGACAATTTAATCTCTAATTACCCCTTCTCACTGCTTTTGAATTATTTGACAATTTAATCTCTAATCACCACTCATTCCAAATCATCTAACTTTCTAGTCAGTCACCCATCCTCTCACAGCTCTAACCCGAGCACGCTTAACTTTTGAGTGTTCTATCATCCTTTGTTTCCAAGTCTGCACTTGTTGTTTTCTTGACAATAGTAAGCTATCAATCCTATTAACCCTTAGGTCTTGATGTCACATTATTTAATTTTTTGAATTCCAAACAATTATTAAAATAAACAAAATAAGTAATAATAATATTGAATTTCTATGAAAATAAAATAAGTAATATTATTATTTTACTCATTTTTTGCCATATATTCAATGCATATGGCATAATTAATATCTTTAAATCTGTAAATCAAAATTCAACAAAGAATAGATCCATTATTATCAGAAAAATGTGAGGAATCCAAATATGACATCATATATTTATTTTTAAATAAAATTATTTTTATAATTATTTTTTTATTTTGTAGGAAAAAATCTTCTTTTTGAAATAACTTTTTTTACTTTTGGAATTTCGAGAATCTGAGAAAACTTCCCCGGGTAAAACCCGGGTGAAATTGAGTCCCAATTTTCTCTAGTTTTTTTATATATTAAACTTTTTTCGACGTCGTATGCAAAAGTTATGGCCGTTTTACATTTTTATTTATTTTTTTGTAGAAACGGTCAAAATTCATATTTCAAAATTTCTATACCAACTAGACACTGAAACCTAACTACATCTCAAATGATTTTATTTTTTGAAGATTTTTATCATTTTTGTTTATTTTCTGGAAAACTCAAAAAGGCGGTTCACACGGGGGGTAGAGTTTGAAAAATTCAGAACCCCTTTAGTCCGGGTTGGTGTCCATCCAATCGTACCGTCGACTACATATGCTAGCATCGTCCTAGCTAGAGTCACAAGTAAGGTTAACCAAGCCAGAGTTAACCCATTTCTAACTTCATTTGCTATTTTTCATGCATTTAGTGATATTTTGTTCCAGCTAAATGATCCTGAAATTGAAATACACTACAAATGAACTCTGAAAAGGTTGAAACTTATCATGGTATCATCATTTCACCCACAAAGCTTGTGCTAAAACTAGATGCACTTCGTGTACAAACTAGGCCATCTCCTTCGAAGTATCAAGGTTTCGGACGAAAACTCATCTGTTACAAAGGCATTTCATTTTTATTTATTTATTTCAACTCCAGACTTTTTGTGCATTCAATATGCACCATACTACAACATGTTAAAATCTAAAGAAGGAACTAACTAAAAAATAAAAAACAACAATTAAATGACTAAAACAACTATATAAGCAAAACAGTAATGTTTTAATTAAAATCCTAATTTAAATTATTCTAAAAATAACCAAATAAATCTTACTGTGACAACAATCTAACATGTGACTAGGATAAAAAAGAATTAAATTAAAACCTTTTTGTAAACTCAAGTTATTCAAAATCTAGTGTTTGAAGCAAATTTGAACAAATTCAAATTTAAACCATTGAAATTTGAAAACTAATGGCACAAACATTAATTAGACAAAATTTTGAATATAATGCAAAAAGAATCACTCAAAAACATCCAATATCCTAAAAGATATAAGCAATTTAAAACAGAAACTAAAAACAGAAAACAAATATAAAAATAGGAAAAAAACTTTCAAGGACACCTTTAGTCCCGGTTCGTTTCTCCAACCGGGACTAAAGCCTCAACCCTCTGTAGTCCCGGTTGGTGTCTCCAACCGGGACTAAAGGTCTCATTTGAATCGGGACTGATGCCCTAGCCGCTCGAACCGGGACTAATGCTCACATTAGTCCCGGTTCGTAATGCAACCGGGACTAATGTGTACATCGAGCTGTGACGAGCCCTGTTTTCTACTAGTGTTTTCTTATCGTTTAATCACTAATTTTTCATAAAAACCCAAAAAAAATTCATCATTAACATACTAATCTAACATAAACATTCATCACAAACATACTAATCTAAAATAAATATTCTTCATAAATATCCTAATCTAACATTAACATTCATCATAAAAAAAATTCTATAATCTAACGTACACATACTAATCTAACATAAACATTCATCATATAAAAAAATCAACATATTTTAAAAAGAAATTGCACAGAGCCGGGGCGCCGGCGGCTCACAAGCGGGGCGGCGACGGGGGCGGGGCGGCGCCGGGGGCGGCGGGGCAGCGACGGGAGCGGGGCGGCGGGGGAGGGGCGGCGAGGGCGGCGGGGGAGGGGCGGCGACGGGGGCGGCGGGGGTGGCGACGGGGGAGGGCGGCAACGGGGACGGCGAGGGCGACAGGGGAGGCGACGGGAGCGACAGGGGAGGCGACGGGGGCGACAGGGGAGGCGACGGGGATGGGGCGGCGACAAGAAGGGGGATGACGACAGCGGGGGCGGCGACGGGGAGGTGACGGGGGCGGCGACGTGGACAGGGACGGCGATGGGGAGGTGACGGGGGCGGCGACGTGGACGGGGACGGCGACGGCGGGCTCGGGGCGGCAAGCGACGACGGGGACGTGGACGGCGGGCTCGGCGAAGTGGGAATGAAAACTGTGAAATTTTCTAAGTGCTTCTTATATAGAAGAAGCATTGGTCCCGGTTGGTGGCACCAACCGGGAGTAAAGGTGGGCATTGGTCCTGGTTGGTGCCACCAACCGGGACCAAAGCCATGTTTCCAGAAACAGGGCTTTGGTCCCGGTTGGTGCCACCAACCGGGACCACTGGTCCCTTTTCATCGGCCGGCGGGGAAGCAGCAGATGTTTAGTCCCACCTTGCTAGTCGAGGGGAGACAACACATGTTTATAAGCCCCGATGCGCTTGACCTGTCAAGCTCCTCTCATAGTGAAAATAGATGCCCTTATACATGCAATTTGACCTAAATTTAAAATGCTAGTTAGGTGCCTAATTAGCACTTTGAATTTTGGTTGAATTTCAGTGTAAGCGCATCTATTTTCAATTTTTCTATTTTTTATGTAATTTTTTGCTATTTTTCCTGCTATTTAATATTAGTTTGTTTTAACATTATATTCAATTTGATAATTTTTAGGTTTTATATAATTTTAGTTTCAAAAATACTAGAGGTTTATAATTTTAGTTATTGATTTTTTTAAGCTAAATGACCCTGAAATTGAAAATCACTACAAATGAATTCTGAAAAGGTTTAAAGTTGGCATGGTATCATCATTTCACCCATATAGCATGTGCTAAAAAATTGAGAGGGTTACGGCAAAAAGCTGGATGCACTTCATGTACAAAACGGACAGTCTCTTTCGAAGTATCAGGGTTCCGGACGTAAACTCATCGGTTACAAAAGGCATTTCATTTTCATGAACTTATTTGAACTCCAGATTTTTTGTGTGTTCAAAATTATGCAGACCCTTAATATACTCGGAGGTGCGTCGGTCATCGTACATCCATTGCTGGTTCATCTGCATGCGTTATATAATAAAGTGTATTAAAAACCATTACAACATATCATGAATAGAGAAGTGACCAAATTAATAGAAATTCATTATCACATTAAAGTCAAAGTACAATAATGATCAAAATAAATACGTACAGTTCATACATAGTTGTCATTATTGAACAACATATAGCTCTCTAGAGCATCTAATTAAAACATACAGCGAAACTACGTAAAAAATTTAAATGCAACAACAAATACAATCATAACCGCTACTAAGGTACCAATTGATCCAACGGCATAATGATAGCAAGTCTCAGTATGAATGACATATTTTTTAATCTTTGTAAGCTTCAAGCGCATTGCATCCATCTTGGTCTTGTGATCGTCGACGATATCGGCAACATGCAACTCCAATCACATCTTGTCATCTTCAGTTTTTTTCAATTTTTCTTTCAAATGATCAATTTCTTTTTCAGCTGTTGTTAACTTCTCGAGCAGAATTGCATAGTCGGTTAGAATTTCTGGTTCAACTACTTCCTATAGATAAAAACATCTACGTCAAGTTGGTGGCATAATTAATTGTCATAGACATTAGATATGTGAAATAGTTATATAAAAGATAATATACCACATCGGAATCATAGACTGGACGAGGGCCGACGTGGGCGGATACCATAATCATGGCACTATATAATAACAAACAATAATAAAAGTAAGAAAATCATACGATTAAGTATATTTTATTTTAGCAAGAAGATAAGATCAAGAGGCTCACCACGTGTGGGCGATCGACGGCGGTTTCAGGATGGGGGCGGGACAGGACAGACCGCCAAACCTAGACAAATCTTGACGAAAATGGAGTTTGGACAAGGAGCTTCAAGAGGAGAAAGATTAAGTTTGGCTTGGGCATTTCATCAAACACCTCATGTACATAGGAGGTGAGCTAGAGCACCACAAAGCTCTTCCCTCGCCGGCCTGAAAAACAGAGCAATGTGGAGTGCTCTGCTCGCTGGCGAGAGGGGTATATATAGGCATCTCATTGATCCCGGTTCGTGACTGGAACCGGGACTAAAGGACCTCCTTTGGTTCCGGATCCAGCCACGAACCGGGACCAATGGTTGTGGGCCAGGAGCAAGGCACATTGGTCCCGGTTCGTGTCTGGAACCTGGACCAATGCCCCATGTGGCCCGTCCGGCCCTCTGGCCTCACGAACCGGGACTGTTACCCCCATTGGTCCCGGTTCATGACTGAACCGGAACTAATATGCTGGCCTGGCCCGAACCAATGCCATGTTTTCTACTAATGCTTTAAACATGCTAATAATGTAAATAGATAGTTGCTGATATTTTACTTCTTTCTCTAATAAAAGAGAAGACATTACTAAAAATATCATGTATGTATCTTTGTAGAATGGGGGTTAACTGAACATTACAGGTTTTGATGAGGTACGGAGAGCTGCAGCAAGCATTGTGTTATCTGCACTACAGCTTTTATTGTCTTGAGGCCAGCAATATCTGACATGCTCGTACAAAAATCAGAAAGAAAAAGCGAGATGTGTGGGACTCAAACCCGGGTGCCCCGGCTGGAATAGCTATGCTCCAACCAGTAGGACACACAAGCAGTTTTCTTATATTGCAGGACCACTGAGTCTTAACCAATGAGAACTGCCGATGTGAAAAACAAATCGTTTTTTCACTTTTTGATGGCATGGTGGGTAATTATTCATAACTTCAAGGGCAATTTATGTGACGAACGACCAGAAGTTATCCGTCCTTTATTATTAGGTAGATATTTCTGTTTTATGTCTTATTTGCTTTGTTGGAAAGTTCGAATTGTTGGGGATTTCGTGATCACATTATAAGGACTTTTTAGTCCAATATTGTATTAGTGTACAAACAATATTCCTAACATTGAAAAGCTAGTGTTCATTAGTAAAACAAAATAGAGCAAAATAGTGGGAGGTTCATCCCAACATTTTGAAAAATTACAAATTACTGGAAGCCATCACACTGTTCAACAGCTTTGTGCCCTGTCACTACGTGATCGTACTATCACGCGATGAAACGTCACCTCCCACTAAACAATATTTTAATAGTGGTACAAGAACTATTCTAACCATGAACCACAAGTTAGTTATCCATGGATGCGCACATAGAAGAGGTGATTTAGGAGCCATCCATGTCTCTTAGGCCATCTACCAAACCGGCGCTAACAATGAGCGCTAGGATTCCGATAGTTACTCCCGATTCTCATATGATAACAAGAATTTCTCTTGTGTCTGACTAAAAAGTAGGCATTGGACGCTCCACTTATTATTTCTTTTAACATGAGCTAATTAATAAGAGCTGGGCGCTAGCTGCGACGCTAAAAAGATGCTGGAAATTTTGTTTTGCCTTATCAATAAGATCAATTTAGAGTACGAGACTCTAGGATCAACGCTAACGTAAATTCGTGGGGAAAATCTCTCTAACACGGTAGGGCCCAAACAAGCGCCTTGGCGTTAGAGATGACCTTACAGAAAAACTCTTTCTAATTTCATGACTTTTTTATTGGGCCGTTGTATTGATTCTAACATATATGCATGAGTTCCTACTCTTCTTTTGGAATGAGATGTTTGTGGGACACCCTATATGACGCTTATTGCATCGACGACAGCGCGCCAAAAAGGGGCATCTGACTGGGCCTCCGGTCCATTGGTGCCGAATCGAATGAATGTTGTAGCGTGATATTCACTGTAGCAAGACATATACTATACCATATACTATAACATATATATTTTAAATTATTAGAACACAAATTTGGAAAACAGAAACACTCTTTTGAAAAATAGAAATTACAACTGTATTTCAAAAACAATAACAAATTGGCATTTAGAAAAATTGTAAACATGATCTAGTTATTTATGAAATTCAAACATTATTTGAAAAAATCGAAACAAAAAATTATATGAAAATATTTAAATACCAAATGGTTTTAAAAATTCTTAAATTTTTTCACTTTTCTTATAATTTTTGAAGATTTAAATATTTTCGTAAACAAGTGAACAATATTATAAATAAAAAATAATTTTTAGGTGAAGTTTTTTCAAAAACCGAACATTATCTAATAAAAACAAAACAGCGTGTACTAAGTAATTTTGGAAGATTTGAACATTTTTTAAAATATTGTATTTAAGAAAACTTGAAAGAAAATAAAAAACAAAAAAGTACAAAAAAAACCTATAAATCAAGCATAAACCAATTCAGGAACATTCTAGTAGGCTCCCGACAAAACCTAACAAGCACCATATATACAACGATCCCGAAACAAGAGCGAGAAATATATTCCTGTAACTGAAAATGGGGTTCTCTCAACTTCTCTTCAACGAGGAATATCCTATTCGCCGTTCATTGCGTCAAACTGCCAGTGCTTCGCACAGGTGGGCGACCGAGCAGCGGCGCAATGGGCCATCCGGTTTTGGGAACGTTATAGGAGCTTCCCACGGGTTTTTTACCTATTTTTCTGTTTCAATTTCCGTTTTTCTGTATCCGTCCTGAACACAAGTACATATGAACCTGGTTTTTAAAAATGTACTTTAAAGTTTAAAGACATTTTGTAATGTTGAAAAATTCAAAACAAAATTTTCTGCATACATTCTCGCACAAATATGTCCGCGGCATAAAGTTTTGTTAAAAAAAGTCTTTTTATTTTGTCTCCACAAAAAAAGAAAATTTTAGTGCTTCTAAATAGCATTTCGTGACAGAATGTATTGTCTTTTTTGGAGAGGCCACAAAAAGGTGTTTTTCCGTGAAACATGCGAAGACGTCGGCGGACGCCTGTTTTGGAATTTTTTTTGTCATTTGAAAATTTGTTTTCCAAAGTGGGATCATATGTATCTGGATTTATCCATGATTTTCCCATCAACCCCGGCCCAAATACGTTCATCGATCAAGGCTTTTCATCTTTTTGGATTGGCCACTCAAGGCGCTTTTAAAAATCATTATTGATAATCTATGTGTGGGCGAAAGAGTAACAACATTGTTGCTCCACTCCAATTGCAGCCTCTTTACATAGGAGTTACTTTGTATTTCTTTGATCTTAGATCCAAATCAGTATACCTGTAATTGTTATGAGCATGAATAAACTATAGATGTTTCTAAAAAAACTATGAGACAGAAAGTTCCTGAACTTTTTCTGATTTTGTGAACAAATTTTGCAAGTGGAAATATATTTTGAAATTTCGAACGATATTTGCAAACATGAACATTTTTCTGAATTTCTGAATAAAATTTTAAAATAAAAACATTTTTAAAATTCCAAATAATTTTTGGAAACACAAACATGTTTTAACATCCTAAAAATGGAAATTTGTTAATTTAAAAAAAGGTTTAGAAAACATCTAGAAGGTTCCCAAAAACTAGTAAAATCCCGGGCTAAAACCTTCTCGGAATTAGAACGAGAAGCGCTTCGCATATAGCTAAAATGGGCCAGCCTAATTGGTTGTTGGTCGACCGTGTGTGCGCGTTTTGGCGACCGTTTGCCATTATGGCAAAGAGATCTGCTTTTATCATATTCCAGCTGACGCATTTTTTAATAAAAAAAATTCCAAGGACCATATATTCAGTATTACATGACCTTACAAGCACACCTTTACAAAAAAATGCATTACAATTGGTAGGCGTGTCTAGTCTTCTTCCTCCTGCATTACCCGATGGAGCAAAGCTCATTGCTTTCTTTGGACCTTTGTCTCAGATGAAGCAAACTTGATAAAACCTAATAACTTGTAGAAGCAGCGGTCAGAAAGTCATCAATATAAACTAGAAGATGCAAGCAGCGAGATATGTGAAGCGAATCGCCGACTTAGAGAGGGAAAAGTCGAAAAGGGCATGTAAAACCACTAAAGACCACGAATGCTAGCCAAATCCAGACGGATCCACTTAAGACCAAAATTGACCGGAACTCAAAGACCATCGGATACACACCTTCAGATGTCCTCTAGCGGTGATAAGCATCAACAGAACGGGGATAGGGCAGGAAGTACATTATTCCTACACCGGGACAACGCCATCACCTTGCCACCCAACCCAGACACATAGACTACCTAGAGAAACCTAAATCAAGTCTTCCACGATGTTGAACTCCATATTCGGGCCTGAGATTGAGCACGTCTTTTTCCATGTCAATGCTCTGATGCTCTCCTCTCTTGTAACCTAGCCAAGCACAATCGTCGTCATTAACTCGAGGTCGCCATCATGTTGGATCTGGGATCCTTGGAGCATCACTAGCGACCATCACCAGCCGAAGACCATCGCAGCCCGACCACACATCCATGGCGCACACATAGCAGACCACCAACCTTCTCCATACCTCCCCGGCGATTAGAGAAATTCCAACCGGCCGACCCAAATGGACGCCCGCTTTGTCCGTTTTTTTTCGTTTGGGTCAAGACACCTATCCCCTTTTACGTTTGGGTCGGCCGTGCGCCCAATGCATGGACCCAATTATTGTACGCGCACGAAGCAATATGAATTTATAGAAAGGCCCGCAGCCATAGATCATGCCGGTGGCCATGTCATCGCCCAGAGTTCACGTCGGTGCCACACGAGCAGCCGACACACATGACAGCCTCCAAAAAGATAACCACACAGTTTGTGCTAGCGCATTTCCTAGTGGCAGGCACACATGCAAGCACACAAAAATGGGCGGGAGTTCAACCATGCCTTCTCGGCCGTGGTCATGCCAGCACACTTTCCAGCATACAAAAAAAGATGGTGCTCTGTGTCATAGATCACTCATCATCGAACTTGAGCATGTCGACATGCATCTTCTCGAACCAAGGCCTTTTTCTCGGGGACATCGTGCTCAAGTGCACCTTCATGATCTTCACCTCGTTTGCGATGCAAGCGAGTGTCACTTCTTTTGCTTTGGTCTTGCTATTGGTGGCCTCGATCTCGTGCATCTTCCTTTGCTTTTCCGCCTTCAACTCGTGCTTCTCCACCTCCAACTCGAGCCTCTTCCACCATATCTCCATGAAGGCCTTCATTTGTTCTTCTTTGTCTTGCTGACGGTTCTCCTCCCTTGTGTCGTTCTTGGTCATCATGCCTTCCAAAGTTGCATGCAAGGCAATCAACGCCACATCACACTTGTCCTCTTTCTTGGAGTTTGTCTTCCCCCTCGGTCACGACTTCTCTCCCTCACCATGCTCCTCTACGACCTCTTTCCCTCCACGCGCCTTGGGGCGGCATATTGCGCCTTGAACTTCTCGTCCCTGTTGATGATCATCCAAGCATGGGTGAGACTGAATGACTTGTTCCCATGTTGGGCCTTGAATACTTCCAAAGCTTGGAATGCCTACAAATGAAAGGCAAGCAAGCATATGGGAAAAATGGACAGCCAAGCATATGGATAAATGGACTTGAAGGCATATGGGCATATGAAAAGGAAAGCATCAAACAACGAAAATGAAAAAGGTTGCATGTATACCATGTCTTTGATGTCGAGGCTACTCACATGACGTCCTACGATGCTCTCAAAAGTGGCACAAAACATGTTGCACTCTTGTCGTATCCCCTTCAAGGCTTCGAGATGGACACCCACCACTACTATGAGAAAGCCTATAGACAGGATTTTAGCAGTAGCGTTAGATATACGGAAAGCGCTATTGTTAGGTAGTAGCAGCGCTGGATATAAACAAGCGCTACATGATGGGGTTATTACCCCTAGGTAGGCCAAAGAAACGGGGTCTTCCCCCCTTCACTTTCAAGAAAAACTACGCGGACGGCTGGCCACGGCTGGCTAGGGGACGTCCGGCACGAGCCAGTGCCAGCTGGCGCCCCAACGGTTGATCAAGGAGCCGGCTGGACCCTCGGCCGGCTGGGCGTAGCCGGCTGCCCACGGGTCGGCTCTTCCGTTGACCTGGGGCCGTACATGCCCCGTCCCGTCCTTCTGCGCGGGTACGACGATGCGACACGACCGGCACGACGGACGGCCCTATGGCTACAGTGGCCGTTGACGCCCTGCGGCGCATGGCTACAGTCCAACCATCCCGGCCGCTGACCTCGGCGAGCGAGACCAGGCATAGAAACAGTGCCGAGACGTCATCGCCACTCGATTACCTACCTCGGCATGGCTACAGTGCAATCGGACGTACCGACGACTTCGGCCGACTGGCGCTAGGCGACGCCAACCAGGCGGCCCGTGCCGCGGCAGGTGGGCAAGGACCAATCATCGGGCCGGCTGGCAGGCCCTAGCGGGAGATGGGACCGCTCAGCCGGTGGCCCCTACAAGCGATGAGACAGCACGAATGGCGGGATCCTCTGGCCAGCCGGAGAGACTGCCAGCAGGGTCCCCCCACCTTTGTACTTAGAACCTATTATAAGAGCCGGGGGGTTGGCCTATAAAACCCCCCGAGCCCCCCCATGAAACGGGGACGGACGAACGGACACACGCACACACGAACGATCATCTCCACATACACAACCCCTTCTAGCAGTGGAGGAAGAGGAGCCGGCTGCCCCTTCTTCCTCCTCTAGACATAGCTCCAGGAGCACCATTGTACCTATACCCATCCATCCAACTAAACCAAGCAGGACTAGGGGTATTACCTCCCTCGGAGGGCCCTGAACCTGGGTACATCGTGTGTCATCACCGCTTGTGCCCAATCTCGTACCCGGAGCCCGTCGTCGTCCTCCGGCCCCAACCACCTACGATAAGCCACCCTATGGCATCTGTCGTGAGAAAACGACGACAGTTGGCGCCCACCGTGGGGCCATACACGGCGCCGCCCGGGTTCATGCTCCGGGCGGGACCCCTCGCCATTCCCCGCCGTCGCCGCTCGTCCCGGAGAAACCGTGGGGGCTCGTGGGGCTTGCTCCGGTACGCCATGCGGGCAACTCCGTCGGCCTCACGGCCGACATCGACGCGCTCACTGAGCGCTTTGGCAGGCTCAACCTCGCCGAGGCTCCGACCGCTGACGAGTACCCCGCGGGGGTGCTCGTCTGCGTTGGTCCGCCCATGGCAGTGGTCGCATTCACTGCGACTCAGTCCAGCGGCTCCCACGGTCGTGTGGGAGTAATGGCCATCACCTCCTTCACTGCTTCCGAACGGGCATAGGTTGCGGCTACCGCTGCCGCTACCCGCGTCGACACGTCTGACCCGCTCGACGCGGCCCTCCGGGGCTTGAGCACTCCGATCACCGTGACGGTGAACCCCGACACCACCGCGGCCGATCTCGAGGCGGCTCGTTGCGTCCTGTTCGAGGACGCCACCGCCCTCGTGGCCATGCGGCACCGCATGGAGGCGGCGCAGCAGGAGTACGCTTCTGCCTTTGGACTCACCCCGGCTGGCACCGAGCCCAGCCGGCATGGGGCTATGCGCGAACGCGGTCGCGTGGTCGCCGGAATCCTCGACGGCAAGATGCCCGTCTATGACACCCCCGCAGCCAACCTGCGGGCTCTCAAGGTGGCCTATGAGGAATTGGCCACCTTGGAGGGCGAAGAGCGTGTCGCCCACGAGCGCCACATCAAGGAGCTTATCGATGCTGCTGATGCGCAGCAGCATCTGCTCGACGGGTGGCGCCGCCACAGAAGGCCCCTAGCCCGAACGCGAGGGCACAAAAACTGCCGGCCGCCAGGTGGCCCAGTACTCCTGTTCCCCTCGCGTCTCCAGCGTCGGGCCGGAGCGAACAACCCCCGGCCCTCTCAGACGCCGAGGAGCGAGCAGCCGGCTGTCAGCAGCCGGCGCACCAACGAGCCGCCTCAGAGCGGCCGCCACCATGAAGCACCGGCATCCGGCAGCCGGCGCAGCCACGGGCACACACCGCCCCCACGACGCGAGTCGGGGCAGTCGGTGCCACCCACCGTTCGTCCCAAGCTCTCGGCTCGGCTCGGACCGCGCGTCCCCCGCAGCGAGAACGACGCCCGCAACCGCCTTGACATACTCATGCAATCCGTCCTCCTCGAGGAGGAGGGCTTGATCGGTCCGGCCTGCTTCGGCCCCCGGATCCACACCGAGTCGTTCCCAACCAGCTTCACGCTCCCTAGGGTCACCCCGAAATACAACGGGGCCACCAAGCCCAAAGACTGGCTGATCGACTACACCACAGTGGCGGGCATCGCCAGGGGGGACAAGCGTGTAGCCGTTCGCTACACCCCCCTCATGCTGATCGGTTCGGCCCGCACCTGGCTCAACAGCCTGGCGGCCTGCAGCATCAGCACTTGGACGAACTTCGAGGAGGCCTTCGTCTGCAACTTCACCGACACCTACAAGCGGCTTGGCCGTCCCCGTGAACTCGCCATGTGCGTTCAGGGGCCGGACGAATCCCTCCACGACTACCTCACCCGGTGGACCGAGCTCCGCAACTCCTATGAGGGGGTGCACGATGTGCAAGCCGTGCAATACTTCATCGAGGGCTGCCGGGACGGCACCCCTCTCAAACATAAGCTCCTGTGCTCCGAGCCGGCCACACTCGCCGAGCTCATGACCAAGGCGGACAAATACGCCACGACCGATTCGGCCATCCGGGTCAAGATGACCCCGCCTGCCAAGGCGGCAACGACACCGGTCACGACCCGGGCGGCAGCTGCAGAGCAACAAACGCAAGAACGACCAGCCGGATCCCTGCTACGGGAGCCGGCAGGTTAATACCGTCGAGGATCAGGAGCCGGCTGCCAATCCTTCCGACCAGCGCCAGCGCACTGGCAAGGCTGCCTGGCAGCCAAAGCTCACCTTCGAGCAAATGCTCGACCTCCCCTACAAGAACCATTCAGGGGCCAAACCCTCTATGCACACGCTCCGACAGTGTAGCTTCTCACAACGATTGGCCCGGGGGGACGGCCTTCCGGCTCCTCCCGTGCCGCCAGCCCGTGCGTCGGCCCCAGCCCAAGCTGTCTCCCCGGCGCCGGCTCCGGCTCCGGCCCAGAACGACGGTCATCTAATCGACCAGTTCCCCAACCAGGACGGTTGCTACGTTGTCTTCACCAGTGAAAAGACGGGCAAACACGCTCAGCGCCAGCTCCGCTGTGAGGTGAATGCCACCATGCCGGCAACTCCCCAGTGCATGCACTGGTCGGAGAAGCCGGTCACTTGGAGCCAGGCCGATCACCCTGCCGTGATGCCGAATCCCGGCAGCTATGCTTTGGTCCTCGACCCCACCATCGCCACCAAGGAGCGAACTTGCCGCTTCTCGCGGGTGCTGATAGATGGCGGCAGTAGCATCAACATTCTCTACCTCGACACGATGCACAAGTTGAGGCTGAAGATAGAAGACCTGCAGGCGAGCCGGACGGTCTTCCACGGCATCGTGCCTGGGAAGTCCTGCTCCCCTGTCGGCAAGATCACGCTCGACGTCCTCTTTGATGGACCCGGCCACTTCCGTCGCGAGCCAGTGTTGTTCGAGGTCCCGCCTCAACATCAAATAGGAAGGCGGGCTCGTCGACTTCCTTCGTGAGAATCGGGATATCTTTGCATGGTCCCCCAAGGACATGTCGGGTGTTCCGAGGAAGTTCGCCGAGCACAAACTCCACGTCCGGCCGGACGTCAAGCCGGTCAAGCAACCCTTGCACCGTTTCTCCGAGGAGAAGCGGCGTACTATAGGAGAAGAGATCGCCCAGCTGCTTGCAGCCGGGTTCATCATGGAAGTGTTCCACCCAGACTGGCTGGCCAACCCAGTCCTGGTGCTGAAGAAGAACAAGACCTGGCGCATGTGCATCGACTACACTAGCCTGAACAAGGCGTGCCCCAAGGACCCATTCTCCCTGCCACGGATCGATCAAGTCATCGACTCCACGGCCGGCTGCGACTTGTTGTCCTTCCTGGACGCCTACTCCGGCTACCACTAGATCAAGATGGACCCAGAAGACTGGCTCAAGACCTCCTTCATCACGCCCTTTGGGGCCTACTACTATATCATCATGTCCTTTGGCCTGAAGAATGCAGGCGCCACCTTCCAGCGGTGCATGCAGAAGTGCCTCCTGCCTCAGGTAGGTAGGAACGTCCACATCTATGTCGACGACATCGTCGTCAAAACCAAGAAGCACTTCAACCTCCTCGACAACCTTCGGGAGACCTTCATGAACCTGCGCGAGTACAAGATCAAGCTCAACCCACAGAAGTGTGTCATCGGCGTCCCAGCCGGCCAACTCCTGGGTTTCTTCGTGTTCGCTCGCAGCATCGAAGCCAACCCCGAGAAGATCAACACGATCGAGCGCATGCCGAAGCCGACTCGGCTCCGCGATGTCCAGAAGTTCACCGGCTGCCTCGCCTCACTCAGCCGATTTATCAGCCGGCTGGGGGAGAAGGCACTGCCCCTCTACGGGCTCCTTCGCAAGACGGCTCTAATCGAGTCGGGTCACACCAAAAGGCCGGGCGTCTTCGACTGGCCTGATGAGGCGGATGAGGCCTTCCGCGGCCTCAAGAAGGCTCTCACCCGTGCGCCCATCCTGGCCGCCCCGGCTGAGAAGGAACCACTGCTTGCCTACATCGTGGCGACCACACGCGTCATCAGCGTCGTCCTGGTGGTCGAACGGCCGGAGGAGGGCAAGTCCCTGCCGGTCCAGCGACCCGTCTACTACCTCAGCGAGGTCCTCTCCGCGTCCAAGCAGAACTACCCCCACTACCAAAAGATGTGTTATGGCGTATACTTTGCCGTCAAGAAGGTCAAGCAATACTTCCATGAGCATACCATTACCGTGGTGACTCCACCGGTCGGATCGCTAAGTGGGTCATCGCCCTTGCCGATCATGAGATCCGGTACGAGCCGAGAACCGCCATAAAGTCACAGGCATTGGTGGACTTCCTCGTCGACTGGGCCGAGACGGAATTCGTTCCGCCTCCCCTAGACTCCACGCATTGGCGCATGCATTTCGATGGCTCGAAGATGAGGACCGGCCTGGGTGCCGGCATAGTCCTCTCCTCCCCGAAAGGTGATCAACTCAAATATGCCCTCCAGATCCACTTCGCCGCCTCCAACAACGTGGCCGAGTACGAGGCCATCGTCCATGGCCTCCGGCTCACCAAAGAGATCGGCATCAGGCGCATCCTCTATTTCGGCGACTCGGACCTCGTGGTGTAGTAAGTCTCTGGCTAATGGGACGCCAGGGAGGCCAACATGGCCATCTACCGCTTCCTCGTACAACAGCTCACCGACTCCTTTGAGGGTTGTGAGTTTCATCACGTCCCACAGGCAGACAACGAGGCGGCGAATGCGCTGGCAAAGATCAGCTCCACCCGGCAGGCCATCCCAACCGGCGTCTCCCTCGAACGGCTACTCAAGCCGTCGATCAAGCCCTCCCGGGAGTCGGAGTCAATCTTCATGCCGGTGGGCATCGCCGGCCCATTGACGGCCCCGGCTGCCTCTCCGGCACCTTCACCACCGGCTCCCGAACTGTCGGCCGCCCAACCGGCTCCGATCGAGCCGGCGGCATCTGGGGCGGCCGGCCCCGGCAGCGTGGCCGCCATGATGATCATCGACCAGCCGGCCCTAGGGGCTGGTGAACTGGCCTCAGGGGCTAACCAACCAGTCTCGGGGGCTCCCGAGCCGGTCCCGGGGGCTGAACAACCAGTCTCGGGGGCTTCCGGACCGGCTGCCGTCTCGGCCCCCTCATGGGCCCAACCCATCCTGGCGTTTCTTCTGCGGGGCGAGATGTCTCCGGACGAGGCTTTGGTAAGGCAAATCCAGCACCGGGCCACGGCCTATGGCATCATCAACAACGAGCTCGTCCACCGCAACACCACTGGCGTCTTCCAGCGATGCGTCGAGCCGGAAAAGGGTCTGGAAATCCTCATCGACATTCACCAGGGCGAGTGCAGGCATCATGCCGCCTCACGGACCCTGGTGGCCAAGGCTTTCCGCCACGGCTTCTTCTGGCCGACGGCTCTCGAGGCGGCCAAGAAGTTGGTCGACGAGTGCGAGGGCTGCCAATGCTTCAGCATGCAAAGCCACCTGCCGGCAACGGCCCTCCAAACCATCCCCCTCTCATGACCTTTCGCCATTTGGGGGCTGGACATGGTGGGCCCATTCAAGACCGCTCGAGGCGACATGACGCACTTGCTGGTGGCAGTAGACAAATTCACCAAGTGGATCGAGGCACGACCAATCAAAAAGCTGGACGGCCCTACGGCCGTCCGGTTCATCGACAACATCACGGTGCGCTACGGCGTTCCCCACAACATCATCACCGACAACGGCACGAACTTCGCCAAGGGTGCGCTTGCACGCTTCTGCTCCAAGCAGGGAATCCGGCTCGACCTGGCCTCCGTCGCCCATCCGCAGTTAAACGGCCAGGTCGAGAGGGCGAACGGCCTCATCCTGTCCGGCATCAAGCCCCGGCTCGTGACGCCGCTGGTAAGGTCGGCCGGCTACTGGATCGACGAGCTGTCGGCCGTCCTTTGGAGTCTCAGGACCACCCCGAACCGTTCAACCGGCTACACTCCCTTCTTCCTTATGTATGGGTCCGAGGCAATCATCCCCACCGACATCAGGTTTGATTCGCCTCGGGTCGCCCTATACACGAATAAGGACGCAAAGGAGGCAAGAGAAGATGGCGTCGACCTACTGGAGGAAGCTCGCGAACTGGCCTTGAGCCGGACGGCGATCTACCAACAAAAGCTCCGGCACTACCACAACAAGCGAATCCGTCGTCTCTCGTTCCGCAAGGGGGACCTGGCCCTCAGGCAGATCCAACGAACAGCCGGACAGCACAAGCTGTCCTTCCCATGGGAGGGCCCATTCATCATCAACAAGGCACTACACAACAATGCATACTATCTAATAGATGCCCAGAAGCCACAGAAGCGCAAAAGAGATGCCTCCGAAGAGGAGACGGAGCGCCCATGGAACTAGTGTATGTATGTATCCCCACCATTTTGGGCTTATGAATGCAATGGGCGCCCCAAGCCAGCTCTTGGGGCGCGCCCCGTTTCATTTCCCTCAAAAATGTTCCTCACTCACCGGCTCCCCGGCTTGGCTCCCGGGCCCGGGGCTAGCCGGTGGGACCTAGAACGCCTCTCCGGAAACTAGCTAAGTAATGTGAGCCGGCCAAACCCCCCCTCCCACCCTTACCAGCTACAGAACCGGCTCCTGGCTGTCCAGCTGACAGGGACTTGGGGCGGCAAGATTTGTCTCACAGAAAAGGTCAAAACAAAAGGAGATCCCTTCTAGGCCCAGCCGGACCATCGCCGCGTCTCTACCACTCTACTTATCCCGAAAAACCCTTGTGATTCCTAAGTTTTGAACCGGCTCCCTTGAGGCGGACGCCCCGACCCAGCTACAGACCGGTTCCCGGCTGTCGGGCTGGTGGGGCCAAAACCAAAGGGGAAAAGGAGTAGAAACAAAAAGAGTCGAGGTGGGCACAAAAGGATAAGGACGAGGCGGCATGAGTAACAAGGCGAACACGACAAACTATTCATGACATAAATGTTAAGGCAAAAGCGGCCCACGGCCAGCATTCAGTTCATTACATAAACACCCCAGTGGGTGGATTCAAGCTTAACATGCGGGGAAGAGAAAGATAAAAAAATGTCCGGGGGCTCAGGCTGTCGGCGCGTCGCCAGCCGGCGTGCCCCCTGCCGACGCGTCACAGGGCGGCTCGGTTCTCGCCTCGAAGGTGGTCGCGGCCTTCAGGTCGGCCTCCTTGGCCTTCGAGGTGGGCTCCTCGGTCTCGGCCGTCTCGCCGCTTGATTCGGTGCTCTCGTTGGTGACTTCATTATCCGCCGGACCCTGGGCGATGCCGAAGGAGTCCTCGGGCAGTGGCTCACCATCCTCGCCAAGGGCCGGCAGGAACTCGTCCGCGTCGACATACGACACGAGCTCGTTGGCCCGCTGGACAAGGGCCGGCTCGCGGGCCACCCGCTCTGCGGCCGACACGTCCCGCATGATCGCCAGCCGGCCCAGATCCATGCCGCGGTACCTTGACGTGACAAATCAGAGCGCCATCTGCGCCCCAGCTCGAGTAGCCGACGCCTTCCAGGCTTCGAGGCGGGGAACGGCGTGCTCCAGCCACCGAGCCACGCGATGCGTCAGAGCTCCCCCGCGGCTCGGTCACAGCATGGCGATGACCTCTTTGTCGGCGGTCTTGAGCCGCTCCACGCTCCGCTCAAGATGGGTCATCCACATCTCGACGGCGAGCCCGATATCGTCCATGTCCCACGTGGCATGCTCCTCGATGGAGCGACCGCACTCCCGAAGGTATTCCCGGTGCTCCTCAACGGCGCGCGCGGCATGGTGATGAGTTTCCGGGAAGCGCCCTGGAAGAAAGAAGAAGAGGAGGAAAGAAAGGCAAGTTGAAACACGAGAAACGGCAAAGGCAAAAGCAACCGGCTAGGGAAGAGAAAAAACGGCACTTACCTTCGATCGCGTCGTCCACTCCATGGGCGAAGTTGAGCGCCACCTCGCGCTCCGACTCTCGAGCCGCCTCCGACGCGGCACAGGAACCCCGAACCTCCTCGAGCGTCCTCTCAAGCCGGGTCACCTTGCCATGGAGGGTGGTGGTCCTTAGGGCGGCGTCAGCCGCCTCCTTGACAGCCGTCTCCCGGGCCGCCACCTCCTTCGCCGCCTCGGCCTTGAGCCGGTCCCGGGCCGCCTCCCCATCGACCAGCAGTGCGGCCAGCCGGTCCGTCTCTTGCGTAGCCGCCTAGACGTCTCGCGCCAGCCGGTCCCGCTCGGAGATAAGTCCGGTCTTCTCCCTCTAAAGCGTGGCCAGCTCACCTGCAAGACACAACGGGCGTCAGCCGGCTCTCGGGGGCTACGTGCCCCTCCTACGAAGTGCAATTGACCTTGCACACGAGTCAGCTCCTCCTCCAGGGGGTAGAAGCCGTATTTTCCGCGGTCATGGATGGCGACCACTTCCGCGAATAGCTTCTACCGCAGGGAGGTTCCCTCCTGTCACAAAAAAGTCAAAGGTCAAGACATGCTCAAAAGAGATCCGGCCCGGCTGCCCGTCAGCCGATCAGCCGGTCCGCATCTCGGTGGCTACACCCAGTGGGTGTGCTCGCGTGCCCCCACTGAAAACTCTAAGGCAAAGTAGCCGGCTTACCTTCGCACACTAAAGGGCGGTGTCTGCCGCCTCTGCGAATCGGGTCAGCTCCTGTCGGCACCGGTCCAGGACACTCCCCAGGTCCGCAAAGGAAGGGACCGGGCCGCCTGCCTGTGGGGCTGGCAGGGCCGGTGCGCTCGCCAGGGCCTCCCAGTCGCGGACCACCTCCTGCATCGACCGCAGGGTCCGCCGGGCCCGGCCGCCGCTGCCGCGCGGGCTCGCCGTGGCTCCAACCGCCGGGGGCAGGTTGATGACGGCAAGGGGACGGGAGTCGCTCCTCGCCGACCTCCCGCCTAGCGCCATCGCCGCCTCCTCTTCCTACCGCTCCGGCGCATCGGTCGCGACGGAGGGCCCCTCCACATCCATGGCCACTGCCTCCGGCGCCTCGGCCCAGGCCGGCTCGATCGCAGGCGGGGTCACCTCCGCCACCTCAGACCGGGCCACCTCGGGAGCCGGCTCCATCGTCGCCGCCCTCGCTTGGGCCATCTCCTGTGCGGGCGGAGGCATGGGCGGGTCCATAGCCACCCCTCGCGACTCGCTCGACGGGGGCCTCGACATGCGGGTTGACTTTGCCGCCGAGTCTGATGCCCACGGAGGATCCACCGACCCCCTCCGCCTCCAGCTGCTCGAGGTCCCGGAGTGCGAGGCCCCTACTTGCGTCCCGGATTTAGAGGCTCGCAGCTTCGTTAGGCTTCTATTTTCCTCCCGTTGGGTGGCCGCGTGCTCGCGGGCCAGCCGGCTGGTGGCATCCGTCGGCTCCCCCACCGGCTCCTCCTTGTGGAGCTTGATGGGGTCACTGCATCATCCAAGAACCGGTCATTAACCGGCTCGCGAGGCGGAAGCAAAACTTACACGAAATAAAAGCCTTACCCAATGACAAGGGGCAAGGCCCGCTTGGCGTGTGGCGACGGCTTCCGCGCGGCCACCTTCACCCGCTTCAGGCCGGGCGGCAGGGCCGCCGGCCCCCCTGAGCCGGCCTCTTACCCCGACCGGCCGCTTTGGTCGCGGGGGCCTGAGCCGGCTGCTCCTCACTCCTCCGATCCTGGCGCGCTAAGGGAGGAGGCTCGTTCAGAATCATCAAGTCATCATCATCATCGTCGTCATCCGTCCAGTCCTTGATTGAGGGGGCAAGAGGGAACTCACCCGCTCCGCTGGGCTCCCTGGCCGTGCCGGATCCTCCGGCTCCACTGGTAGCACCGGTTCGCGAGTCTGCCGGCTCGTCGGCTCCTCCCGAGGAGTCCACCCCTTCCTCCGGGGGGCCTCCCGTCTGATAGTCTTTGGAGTCGGAGTTTTCATGCTCCGCCTCGAAGATCTAAGGGTGCGGGCCGTCCGGCGTGTTCTGTCGCACCAGTAGCTGCGGTTAGCACATCAAAGTAAGTTCTCCAGCCGGCTGCCGCCTGGGGAATATCCAACAAGAAGGAACCGTCTCGACGAAAAACTTACCAGGGGAGGCCGGTTGATGCAGTCGTATGGCTCCATACCGAGGGACCACGAGGCGGGTTTCAGCTTGAACGTCGTGAGGGCATTCACTCGCTTCGCCACCTGAGCTGGTGTCAGCTGGACGGTGGACAGTCGGCAAGGGTCGCGCCGGCCGGACATGTCATAGATCGGGTGCAGCCTCAACTAGAGGGGCGACACCCGACACGCGATAAAGCCTGCCACCAAGTCGGCAGCGACCAGCCCCTCGGAGCTCTTCAGCTGTGCGAGCCGGCCAAGCTCCTCCAGGGCAGCCCCCAGCCATTTCTGCTGGGAGGACTGCCTGTCCTCAAACGGCGGCAGCCGGATGTAATCCGTCCTCGGGTCAACGTTCTTCACGTAGAAGAACGTCCGGTGCCACCCCTTGATGGAGTCAATCAGAGAGAGAGAGGGAAAGCGAGCGACGTCGCGGCAACACACCACCGTGCCCCCGCAAGCATCGCTTTTCAAAGGTTTGAGGTAGAAGAGAGCGTAGAGCTCGATGAAAGGAAGGATACTGAGGTACCCCTCACACAACATCACGAAGGCGGAGAGATAAAGAATCGAGTTCGGGCCGAGTTTGTGCGGTTGAAGGTCAAAGGTATCAAGGAGGAGGCGAAAGATGTTGGAAATATGCCCTAGAGGCAATAAAAAATTGGTTATTGTAATATTCCCTTGTTCATGATAATCGTTTATTATCCATGCTATAATTGTGTTGATCAGAAACTCAGATACATGTGTGGATACATAGACAACACCATGTCCCTAGTATGCCTCTAATAGACTAGCTCATTGATCAAAGATGGCTATTGTTTCCTAGTCATGGACATGAGATATCATTTGATAACAGGATCACGTCATTAGGAGAATGATGTGAGGGACAAGACCCAAACTACAAACGTAGCATATGATCGTGTCAGTTTATTGCTATTGTTTTCTGCATGTCAAGTATTTGTTCCTATGACCATGAGATCATGCAACTCACTGACACCGGAGGAGTACCTTGTGTGTATCAAACGTTGCAACGTAACTGGGTGACTATAAAGGTGCTCTACAGGTATCTCCGAGGGTGTCTGTTGGGTTGGCATGGATCAAGACTGGGATTTGTTACTCCGTGTGACGGAGAGGTATCTCAGGGCCCACTCGGTAATACAACATCACAATCACAATAAGCCTTGCAAGCAATGTGACTAAGTGTTAGTCACGGGATCTTGTATTACGGAACGAGTAAAGAGACTTTCCGGTAACGAGGTTGAACTAGTTATGGAGATACCGACGATTAAATCTCGGGCAAGTAACATACCGAAGAACAAAGGGAACATCATACGGGATTAACTGAATCCTTGACATAGAGGTTCGACCAATAAAGATCTTCGTAGAATATGTAGGAACCAATATGGGCATCCAGGTCCCGCTATTGGTTATTGACCGTGGAGGTGTCTCAGTCATGTCTACATAGTTCTCGAACCTGCAGGGTCTGCACACTTAAGGTTCGGTGACGTTTCGGTAGTATAGAGTTATGTATGGTGGTGACCGAAGGTTGTTCGGAGTCCTGTATGAGATCCCGGATGTCACGAGGAGCTCCGAAATGGTCCGTAGGTAAATATTGATATATAGGAAGTCTTGTTTTGGTCGCCGAAAAAGTTTCGGGCTCATCGGTAGTGTACCGAGAGTGTCGGTAGTGTACCGGGGGACCATCGGGAGAGGTATTTCGACACAAGAGGCTACATGGGCTGTGGAAGGAGGTAAACCAGCCCCTGGTGGTCTGGCCGAAGCCTCCTCTAAGGGCCCATGCGGCTGGAGTGGTTTGAGAAAGAAAAAAATCCAAAGGTGGAGAGGTGGAAAGGAGGAATCCTACTCCTAATAGGATTGGAGTAGGACTCCTCCACCTCCAATTTCGAACAAACATTGAGGGTTTGAGGCTGCCTCCTCCCCTCTCTCCCTCCTATATATACTAGAGGATTTAGAGGAAAAGGCTAATCCTAATAACCACGTGCTACCTCTCCTCTAGATCGCAGTTTCTCCTCTAGATCGGTTTTCAGTGGTGCTTAGGCGGAGCCCTGCTAGAATAGCTCCACCACCATCGCTGCAACACCGTCGTGCTGCTGGAGAAATCATCTACCTCTCCGCTCCCTCTTGCTGGATCAAGAAGGCGGAGATCGTCATCGAGCTGTACGTGTGCTGAACGCGGAGGTGTCATCCGTTCGGCGATAGATCAGAAGGACCGTGTGCAAGATCGCGAGACGGATCGTGATGAGATCACGGGACGGATCGTGATGAGTTTGCAGGACAGATCATGATTGGATCGCGTGACGATCTTGATGAGATCGCGGGATGCTCAGCGATTTGGATCATGAAGACGTTCGACTACACCAACCGCGTTTCTTAATGCTTCCTGCTTAGCGATCTACAAGGGTATGTAGATCCACTCTCCCTCTCTGAGATGCTCATCACCATGGATAGATCTTGCGTGTGCGTAGGAAGTTTTTTGTTTCCCATGGAACGTTCCCCAACAGTGGCATCATGAGCTAGGTCTATGTGTAGATGAGATCTCGAGTAGAACACAAAGAGTTTGTGGGCGTTGATGCTTAGATTGCTTCCTCCCTTGGTCATGTTTTGGTTCAGCGGTATTGTGGGATGAAGCGGCCCGTACCAACCTCACTCATACGCTTACGAGAGACCGGTTCCATCGACTGACGTGTAACTTCGTTGCACAAAGATGGCTGGCGGGTGTCTGTTTCTCCTACTTTAGTTGGATCGGATTCGACTAAGGCGGTCCTTGAGAAGGTTGAAAAGCAATTTATGTATCACAGTTGTGGTTTATGCATAGGTGAGAATTGTTCTTGCTAGATACCCGTAGCAGCCACGTAAAACATGCAACAACAATTAGAAGACGTCTAACTTGTTTTTGCAGGGTATGTTGTGATGTGATATGGCCAATTACATGATGAGATATATGTGATGTATGAGATGATCATGTGTTGTATAGAATATCACGACTTGCATGTCGATGAGTATGGCAACCGGCAGGAGCCATAGGGTTGTCTTTAATTATTGTATGAGCTGCGTGTCAATCATTAAGCGCTATGTAATGCTTTACTTTATCGCTAAACGGTGGCAATAGTAGTAGAAGCATGGTGGGCGCGACAACCCCGATGCCGACACATGGATGGAGATCAAGATGATGGAGATCATGGTATCATGCTGGTGACGATGGAGATCATGCCGGTGCTTTCAAGATGGAGATCAAAAGCACAAGTTCATGGCCATATCATGTCACTTATGATTTGCATGTGATGTTAATCCTTTTATGCACCTTGTTTTGCTTAGGACGACGGTAGCATTATAAGGTGATCCCTCACTTAATTTCAAGATAAATTGTGTTCTCCCCGAGTGTGCGTCGTTGTGAAAGTTCGTCTCTCGAGACACCACGTGATGATCGGGTGTGATAGACTCTACGTTCACATACAACGGGCGCAAGCCAGTGTTGCACATGCAGAACACTCGGGTTAAACTTGACGAGCCTAGCATGTATAGACATGGCCTTGGAACACAAGAGACCGAAAGGTCGAACGTGAGTCATATAGTAGATATGATCAACATGATGATGTTTGCCATTGAAACCACCTCAACTCACGTGATGATCGGACTTGAGTTGGTGAATTTGGATCATGTATCACTCGAATGACCGGAGGGATGTCAATTCGAGTGGGCGTTCTTAAGTAATATGATTAATTGAACTTATTCTCATGAACATAGTCAGTAGTGTCTTTGCAAAATTATGTTGTAGATTACTAGCTCACGATGTAGCTCCCTTGAATTTCTATATGTTCCTAGAGAATAGAGTTGAAAGATGATGGTAGCAATATTGCAGACTGGGTCCGTGATCTGAGGATTGTACTCATTGCTGCACAGAAGGCTTATGTCCTTAATGCACCGCTCGGTGCGCCACCCCCTCTAGCATCGTTTGTAGATGTTGTGAAGATCTGACAGGCATGTTCCGATGACTACTTGATAGTTTAGTGCGTCATGCATTACAACTTAGAATTGAGGCTCCAAAACGTTTTGAACGTCACAGAACATGTGAGATGTTCTAAGAGATGAAATTGGGATCTCAGGCTCGTGGCCATGTTGTGAGATATGAGATCTCCAACAAGATTCTTTGCCTGCAAGATGAAGGAGAATAGCTCAATCGTTAAGCATGTGCTTAGATTGTCTGGGTGCTACAATCACTTGAATCGAGTGGGAGTTGATCATCCAGATAAGATAGTGATTGATATAGTTCTCCAAGTCACTGTCACTAAGCTACTAGAACTTGGTGATGAACTATAAAATACCAGGGATAGAAATAATGATCCCTGAGCTGTTCGCGATGTTTGACACCTTTATGTTTGACACTGCGAAGGTAGAAATCAAGAAGGAGCATCAAGTGTTGATGGTTAGTAAAACCACTAGTTTCGAGAAGGGCAAGGGCAAGGAGGGAAACTTCATGGATGGCAAGTCAGTTGTTGCTCCAGTGAAGCAACCCAAAGTTGAACCCAAACCCGAGACTAAGTGCTTCTATTATGAGGTGAGCGGTCGCTGAAGCGGAACAACCCTATATACTTGGTAGATAAGAAGGTTGGCAACGTCGACACAAGTGTATTTGATATGCGTGTTATTGATGTGTACCTTGCTAGTACTCCTAATAGCACCTGGGTATTGGATACCGGTTCGATTGCTAAATGTTAGTAACTCGAAGTAAAAGCTACGGAATAAACAGAGACTAGCTAAGGGTGAGGTGATGATGTGTGTTGGAAATGTTTCCAAGGTTTATGTGATCGACATCGCACGCTCTCTCTACCTTCGGGATTAGTGACAAACCTAAATAAATGTTATTTGTTGTTTTGCGTTGAGCATGAACGGGATTAGATCGTGTTTATTGCAACACAGTTATTCATTTAAGTTAGAGAATAATTGTTATTCTGTTTACATGAATAATACCTTCAATGGTCATGCACCCAATGAGAATGGTTTGTTGAATCTTGATCAGTAGTAATACACATGTTCATAACATTGATGCCAAAAGACACAAAATTAATAATGATAGTACCATATACTTGTGGCACTACCGCTAAATGTCATATTGGTATAAAGCGCATGAAGAAACTCCATGTTGATGGATCTTTGGACTCATTCGATTTCGAATCGGTTGAGACATGCGAACCATGCCTCTTGGGCAAGATGACAAAGGACCCCATTTTCTGGATTGATGGAGCGGGCAAGTGATTTATTGGAAATGATACATGTTGATGTATGCAATCCAATGAGTCTTGTAGCGTGCGGTGGATATCGTTATTTTCTTACCTTCACTGATGATTTGAGTAGATATAGTGTATGTTTACTTAATGAAACACAAGTCTGAATCGTTTGAAAAGTTCAAGCAAATTCAGAGTGAAGTTTAAGATAATCGTGACAAGAAGATAAAAATGTCTGCGATATGATCGTGGAGGTGAATATCTGAGTTACGAGTTTGGCATACAACTTTAGACAATGTGAAAGTCGTTTCACAACTCATGCCACCTAGAACACCATAGTGTGATGGTGTGTCCGAACGTCATAGTCGTGCTCTATTGGATATGGTGCGGGCTATGATGTCTCTTATCGTTTTGCTACTATTTTGGGGTTATGCATTAGAGACAACTACATTCACTTAAAATAGGGCACCATCTAAATCCGTTGAGATGACACCATGTGAATTATGGTTTGATAGAAAACCAAGTTGTCATTTCTTAATGTTTGGGGCTACGACGCTTGTGTGGAAAAATGTTTTCACCTAATGAGCTTGATCCCAAAGCGGACAAATGCATCTTCATAGATTACCCTAAGAACAGTTGGGTGAACCTTCTATCTCAGATCCAAAGATAAAGTGTTTGTTGCTAAAACGGGTCCTTTCCCGAGAAAAAGTTTCTCTCGAAAGAATTGAGTGGGATGAAGATAGAACTTGATGAGGTTGTTGAACCTTTGTTTCAACCAGAGAGTAGCACAGCGTAGAAAGATGTTTCTGTGGAACCTACGTCAGTTGAAGAGGAAGTAAATGATGATGATCATGAAGCTTCAGATCAAGTTACTATCGAACCTCGTAGGTCGAAAAGGATGTGTACTGCTCCTGAGTGGTATGACAACAATGTCTTGTAGGTCATGTTGTTGGACAACGATGAACCTACGAGATATGGAGAAGAAATGATGGGCCTAGATTCAGACAAATGGTTAGAGGCCATGAAATACGAGAAAGGATCCATGTATGAAAACCAAGTATAGACTTTGGTAGACTTGCTCGTTGGACGGCAGGTCGTCGAGTACAAATGGACCTTTGAGATGAAGACAGACGCTGATGGTAAATGTCACCATTTATAAAGCTCGACTTGTCACAATGAAGTTTTCGACAAGTTCAAAAGTTGACTGCGATGAGACTTTCTCACTCGTAGTGATGCTGAAGTCTGTTGGAATTATGTTAGCAGTTGTTGCATTTTTCAATTATGAAATCTGGCAGATGGATGACAAAACATCGTTTCCTTAACAGTTTACTTGAGGAAAAGTTGTATGTGATACAACCAGAAGGTTTTGTCAGTCCTAAGGATGCTAAAAGATGAGCAAGCTTCAGTGATCCTTCTATGGACTGAAGCAAGCATCTCGGAGTTGGAATACACACTTTGATGAGGTGATCAAATTTTTGAGTCTATACAAAGTTTATGAGAAACTTGTATTTACAATAAAGTGAGTGGGAGCACTATAGAGTTTCTGATAAGCATATGTGGTTGACATATTGTTGATCGGAAATGATGTAGAATTTCTAGAAAGCATAAAGGGTTGTTTGAAAGGGGTTTTTCAAAGTAAGACCTGGATAAAGATACCTAATTGTTGAGCATCAAGATCTATAGAGATAGATCAAGATGCTTGATGAGACTTTGAATGAGTACATACCTTGAAAAGATTTTGAAAGAGTTCAAAATGGATTAGTCAGAGAGAAGTGTTCTCGCCTGCTTTGTAATGTGTGAAGTTGAGTGAGATTCAAAGCTCGACCACGGTAGAAGAAAGAGAAAGGACGAATGTCGTCCCCTATGCCTTAGCCATAGGCTCTGTATTGTATGCCATGCTGTGTACCGCACATGTGTGTGCCTTGCCATGAGTCCGTCAAGAGGTACAAGAGTGATCCAGGAGTGGATGACTGGACAGCGGTCAAGATCATCCTTAGTAACTAAAAGACTAAGAAAATGTTTCTCTATTATGGAGGTAAGAAAGAGTTCATCGTAAAGAGTTACGTTGATGCAAGCTTTGACACCAATCCGGATGACTCTTAGTAGCAATACGGATATGTATAGTAGAGCAGCCATTTGGAATAGCTCCAAGTGGAGTGTGGTAGCAGAGTTTTCAGTTTGACATAGAGATTTGCAAAGTACACACGGATCTAAATGTCGCAGACCCGTTGACTATAAGACCTCTCTCACATGCAAAGTATGATCGAGCCCCAAAACTCAATGGGTGTTAGATTCATAACAATGCAAATCACATGGTGATGTGAACTAGATTATTGACTCTAGTGCAAGTAGAGGACTGTTGAAAATATGCCCTAGAGGAAATAATAAATTGGTTATTATCATATTCCCTTGTTAATGATAATCGTTTATTATCCATGCTATAATTGTGTTGATCGAAAACTCAGATACATGTGTGGATACATAGACAACACCATGTCCCTAGTATGCCTCTAATAGACTAGCTCGTTGATCAAAGATGGCTACGGTTTCCTAGTCATGGACATGAGATGTCATTTGATAACAGGGTCACGTCATTAGGAGAATGATGTGATGGACAAGACCCAAACTACAAACGTAGCATATGACCGTGTTAGTTTATTGCTATTGTTTCCTGCATGTCAAGTATTTGTTCCTATGACCATGAGATCATGCAACTCACTGACACCGGAGGAGTACCTTGTGTGTATCAAACGTCGCAACGTAACTGGGTGAGTATAAAGGTGCTCTACAGGTATCTCCGAGGGTGTCTGTTGGGTTGGCATGGATCAAGACTGGGATTTGTTACTCCGTGTGACGGAGAGGTATCTCAGGGCCCACTCGGTAATACAACATCACAATAAGCCTTGCAAGCAATGTGACCAAGTGTTAGTCACGGGATCTTGTATTACGGAACGAGTAAAGAGACTTTCCGATAACGAGGTTGAACTAGGTATGGAGCTACCGACGATTGAATCTCGGGCAAGTAACATACCGAAGAACAAAGGGAACATAATACGGGATTAACTGAATCCTTGAGAGACAGGTTAGACTGATAAAGATCTTCGTAGAATATGTAGGAACCAATATGGGCATCCAGGTCCCGCTATTGGTTATTGACCGTGGAGGTGTCTCGGTCATGTCAACATAGTTCTCGAACCCGCAGGGTCTGCACACTTAAGGTTCAGTGACGTTTCGGTAGTATAGAGTTATGTATGGTGGTGACCGAAGGTTGTTCGGAGTCCTGGATGAGATCCTGGATGTCACGAGGAGCTCCGGAATGGTCCAGAGGTAAAGATTGATATATAGGAAGTCCTGTTTTGTTCGCCGGAAAAGTTTTGGGCTCATCGGTAGTGTACCGGGAGTGCCGGTAGTGTACCGGGGGACCATCGGGAGAGGTATTTCGACCCAAGAGGCTACATGGGCTGTGGGAGGAGGTAAACCAGCCCCTGGTGGGCTGGCTGAATCCTCCTCTAAGGGCCCATGCGGCTGGAGTGGTTTGAGAAGGAAAAAATCCAAAGGTGGAGAGGTGGAAAGAGTTTCCAAGTGGAAAGGAGGAATCCTACTCCTAATAGGATTGGAGTAGGACTCCTCCACCTCCAATTTCGACCAAACCTTGAGGGTTTGAGGCTGCCTCCTCCCCTCCCTCCCTCCTATATATACTAGAGGACTTAGAGGAAAAAGCTAATCCTAATAGCCACGTGCTACCTCTCCTCTAGATTGCAGTTTCTCCTCTAGATCGGTTTTCAGCGGTGCTTAGGCGAAGCCCTGCTAGAATAGCTCCACCACAATCACTGCAACGCTGTCGCGCTGCTGGAGAACTCATCTACCTCTATGCTCCCTCTTGCTAGATCAAGAAGGCGGAGATCGTCATCGAGCTGTACGTGTGCTGAACACGGAGGTGACGTCCGTTCGGCGCTAGATCGGAAGGACCGTGATCAAGATCGCGAGACGGATCGTGATGAGATCATGGGACGGAACGTGATGAGTTTGCGGGACGGATCATGATTGGATCGCGGGACGGATCGTGATGAGATCGCGGGATGCTCAGCGATTTGGATCGCGAAGACGTTCGACTACACCAACCGCGTTTCTTAACGCTTCCGCTTAGCGATCTACAAGGGTATGTAGATCCACTCTCCCTCTCTTAGATGCTCATCACCATGGATAGATCCTGCGTGTGCGTAGGAAGTTTTTTGTTTCCCATGCAACGTTCCCCAACAAAAGAAGATACTCACCGGAAGCCTGAAGCCCCGGGAGAAGTGCCAGAGGAACACGACGTGTTCCCCTGACCGTGGCGCCGGCGCTACCTCGTCGCCCGGCATGCGTGTGGCCACCCGCTCCTCCGGCGGTAGCATGCGCGCGCGGTGAAGCTCGGCGATGTCCGCCTCGACCCTGCAGGAGCCTGCCTAGCTTTCGCCGCGTCCATCGGCCATCATGGCGGCGGTACGACATGCGGGCACGGGTGTGTGCTCGAGTGCGGCGGCGCGCGAGGAAGGAAGAGAGGCAATGAAGATGAGCAGCAAGGGGGCAAGTGGGGCGCGGGTACCTCCGCCTCCTACCCTTCCTCTCCTTTTATAGGGGAGGCCACGATCGGGGGACGTGGGATTGATTGTGCCCACTCCCCCCCCGGAAACTCCACGCGCGTGGGTGGCGCCGGGCCGTAACGGTCGCTTTCGGGCACAGAAGATCCTAGCCTGCGCCCCGAGGCCTACTGGGCTACGCTTGGGACCTAGCGAGCTAGACCCAGGCGACGTCCCGTCTCCCCCGCATGCGCGGGACCCGCTGCATCATTACTCGTCGCGTGGCATGCCGCGTGCCAGCGTGGGTCCCGGGGCGGCACGCCGGTACCCGAGGCGTCGGGTCCAACGGCCTACCCGGCTGCCCTTTTGCCTTCGAGCCAGAGGCGGGTGTCACTGAGGGGAAGCCGCCGGCTCCCCACCGTCCGCCAGACGTGGGCCCCCGTCGGCTTCGGGGACTACTGACAGGGTTATTACCCCTAGGTAGGCCAAAGCAACGGGGTCTTCCCAGTTTCGCTTCGAAGAAAAACTACGCGGCCGGCTGGCCATGGTCGGCTGGGGGACGTCCGGCATGAGCCAGTGCCGGCTGGCGCCCCGGACGGTTGATCCAGGAGCCGGCTGGACCCTCGGCCGGCTGGGCGTAGCCAGCTGCCCACGGGTCGGCTCTTTCGTTGACCTGGGGATGAACATGCCCTGTCCCGTCCTTCTGCGCGTGGGTACGACGATGCGACGCGACCGGCACGACGGACGACCCTGTGGCTACAGTGGCCGCTGACGCCCTGCGGCGCATGGCTACAGTCCAACCGTCCCGGCCGCTGACCTCGACAAGCGTGACCAGGCATAGGAACAGTGCCAGCATGCCCTCGCCACTCGTTTACCTGCCTTGGCGTGGCTACAGTGCAACTGGCCGTACCGACAACTTTGGCCGGTTAGCGCTAGGCGACGCCAACCAGGCGGCCCGTGCCGCGGCAGGTGGGCAAGGACCAATCATCGGGTCGGCTGGATGGCCCTAGCGGGAGATGGGACTGCTTAGCCGGTGGCCCCTACAAGCGACGAGACGGCACGAATGGCGGGACCCTCTGGCCAGCCGGAGAGACTACCAGTCAGGTCCCCCCACCTTTGTACTTAGAACATATTATAAGAGCCGGGGGTGGCCTATAAAACCCCCTGGGCCCCCATGCAATGGGGACGGACGAACGGACACACGCACACAAGAACGATCATCTCCACATACACAACCCCTTCTAGCAGTGGAGGAAGAGGAGTCGGCTGCCCCTTCTTCCTCCTCTAGACACAGCTCTAGGAGCACCATTATACCTATACCCATCCATCCAACTAAACCAAGTAGGACTAGGGGTATTACCTCCGCCGGAGGGTCCTGAACCTGGGTACATCGTGTGTCATCACCGCTTGTGCCCAATCTCACACCCGGAGCCCGTCGGCGTCCTCCGGCCCCAACCACTTACGATAAGCCACCCTATGGCATCTATCGTGAGAAAACGATGACACTACAAGTAGAACCATATCAGCAGCGTTGGCTAGCTAACCAGTGCTACTGATAAGTGGTCCCGACTTCACCACCAATCGCTACCTGTAGTTGTAGCGGCTCTTCAAAACCAGCGCTACTACTACAGCTGTAGTAGTAGTGCTTGTCACCGGACCAACGCTATTGCTATGGTTGTACATTGCCAGCAGGTGGGCCCTGATTAGCAGCAGCGCTTGGCTCGGACCAGCGCTACTACTAAGATACTTAGCAGTAGCGGTTTTCTGTTCCAGCGCTACTGCTACTCGACCCCCACCGTTGACTCCCACTCGATCCCCACGTCTCTCTCCCCATTCGATCCCCTCCCCCTCTCGTCACTCCTCTCCCCCGACCGCCGCCGTCGTCGCCGCCATCGTCGCGCCTTGGTCCTCACTCACCGTCGCGCCCCTCCCTCGCCGTCACCCCCTCCCTCACCGTCGCACCCTCCCTCACCGTTGCCCCCTTCCTCACCGTTGCGGCCTCCCTCGTCGTCGCCCCTCCCTCACCACCGCGCCCTCCCTCCATGGGTAGCCCCTACTCACACCTTCCTCCCTCTTCCCTCTCCCCTCACTCCATTCACCCCCTCTCGCATCCGGCCATTTTGTAATATTAGGGGGGTTAGGTTGATTCTAGGGTTAGGTTTGTTAGGTTGATTCTAGGAGTTAGGTTGATTAGGGGGGGTAGGTTGATTCTAGGGATAGGTTGTTAGGTTGATTCTAGGGTTAGGTTGATTAGGAGGGGTTAGGTTGTTCTATGGTTAGGTTTGTTAGCTAAATTAGTTTAGAGCCAAATATGAATGTGGCAAACATGAAAAACCTTATTGCATTTTTTCAAGTTCTATATTTTTCTTACTTTTATAAGCAAATGATCCGAGTGGCCCATGTTTCGCCGGAATGTTGATTCATTTCCGTTCTGATGAATTTCATGTGCTCGATATGTCCACTTTTTAGCAAAGGTCATGTCAAAATTTTGGCATGACTTGTGCTAGAAAGTAGGCATATGGAGTGTTGTGATTTGCTGGGAAGCGGCATTCCGGAAAACCGAGTTATAATGAGTATAAAATGAGTTTAAAAAATTACTAATTAAATGATAAGAAAATTTTCTCATAGGAAATTTTCTCGACGTCGACGATGCCCGACCGCATCCTCGTCGTCGAGTGGTCGGCGAGAGTCTGCTTGATAGGCGCCATGTCCGGGACTAGGCTCAGCCAGGCTGGCACTGGGAGGTGCTACCTTATCGGGCTCGGAGCTTGGTGAGGAATCCAGGTCTCGACATCGACCCGGAGCTTCTGTGGTGGCGACCACGTGAGCCACTTTTGGTGCAGAGGGAGCGGCCCCCCCGCGGAGGTGGTACGTCGCCGTGTCAGGGAGGAGGACGAGCACGTCCGTCGCTACATGGCGGCGTTGAACGTCAGGTTCAACAATACCTGGCAGATTCTTCAGGTATCTCACCCGAGTTATGATCCCGTGATGGTTCCTTATCTTTGGGTGTCCACCACCCATGACTCAGGAACCGCTAGTGACTTAGATTATTCGATAGTATTCGGTCTGTATTAGTGATCTTATATGATAATATTCAAGATGTATTAGTTAATATTTGATGATGCATTAACTGGATTTATTCGGGATGATGTATTAGTGATATTATATTTGAGTTCATTATAAATGTATTAGTGATATTTTATCGGTATAATGTGTGTGTGACTTTCGGTCTATCGTTGCTCCTTGTGCGACTTTCATGTGTGTTCTTGATGGAGGAATCCCGATTATTGTCGTGGGGGTGCCTCACCTTTCTTCTCTTCTTTGCTATTTATTCGTCGGTATAATGCGCAAGAAGAGGAGAGGTGGGCATCCATCACCGACGGTTGAACTATTACTGTGAGAGAGTGTCCACCAACATATATACACCATCGTATCAGTGCGAGAGAGTGCGCACCAACACACCATGAGATATGAGAGTTATTTAAGGAAAGCCTCGACGGACCGAAAGTCACACACGCATTAGGATCCAAAGCGTGTCGTAATTCTTGAATCATGAACACAAGAAATGTCATCGTCATCAGACGACGATAGGATCCAAGCGTGTGAATTTTGCGGTGAAGATAAGGGTCTTTGTGACCAGCCTGGGCTGCGAGACGGTAGGTTCTTCACCATGAACCTTTACGAGAACTTTGATATTTCTACGGTACACAACGATGACAATTGTTTTTCGTAAGTAAGCATGACTTTTGTTCTTTCCTTCAACGCATAATTTCTATTTTATACAATTCGACTAGTTCATCCCCTGTCATGCAAGACGGTATTTCTTCGAGAGGCTCGGTTTCGAAGAGCACGAGAGTTTCGAGACGAGGACAGCCAACCTGAGGACTAAACATGGTCATACATTTCTTGTGAAAGTAATGAATGCACCTAATAACACATAATTAGGGTGCTCAAATTGGGAAGCTCTTTGCAAGGCATATGAATTTCAGGAGGATATGGAAATAACCTTCGATCTTCGTCCTGAAGATCATATTGAAGGAAACATCGACATTTGTGTGGATGTCGATATGCTTCCTGTTTTACCTCCATGTGAGTTTGTCAACCATGCATATTTGTCAAGTAATTTGCATTCTATATTTAAAAATATTTTGTGTCCATCCGTACTAAATTTGTTAATTTATAATTTACAGCTTATTTCGTTTCTTCGAGTAAAACACAGAACATAATCGACATGACACACTATACTTATGGATCACATCTAACTTGGGAGGAGAAGAATGATCTTATCTACGTTGTTATTAGTGTCCTAGATGATAGGGACATCTTTCCGTATAATTTGAGAACTGACCCAAATTATACATTGTACAGTACACTAGTGCATAGGTTGAGGGCGAATGACATTTGCCGAAATATCTTGGTAAGAGTTGCTAATTAAGTATACTAATACTGTTGCGTAAATGGTATTAATTACATTGCTAGCTAGGCTACTATTATGTTCTTCAACAGAAATTGTCATATGAAGTTGTGCCACCGTTGGTGCAATCCGAAGGTAATATGACAATTAAAAGCCCCTTCCATCCCGAATTCTCTTTTGCATACTCGACTGAACGTAAACTCCAAGACGACTACAAATTGAAGCATGGGGACAAATAAAGAAGGATCGCAAGCCACAAGTTGGAGACCATTGGATCTCTTTGCTTCATCATGGAGACATAGATGTTATTTTTTTATGTCATTTTACCTAGGAGGGAGGACTAGGTCCTATGAGAGAAAAGCTTAGTAAAATTGTATGATCAATTAGGATGATTACTATTATGATGTTTTCTTCTAATTCAACATGATCACTTGCATCCATGCACTTTAATCTAAATGTAGTTGTTGGAACAATAATTATTCATGTTGTCATATGATGAAACTATTGTATAGAGCATGGACAAATACGTAGAGAGGAATGTAATCTTAGAAAACAGAAATATTAGCAGTAGCGCTGGTCTACACCTAGCGACAGCGCTGGTTTACCAGTAGCGTTGTTTCTCTTCTAGCGCTACTACTAACCCTACCTACCAGTAGCGCTGGTTATCTAGCGCTACTGGTACAACTTAGCTGTAGCGCCTTAGTAGTAGCGCTGCCGCCAGCGTTGTTACTGAGGGTAATTCCAACGCTACTACTAAGCTTTCTCCTAGTAGTGCACCCACGCTTGGTCTCCATCTTGTACGGCGTGAACTTCTTGCATTCATGATATTCATGATGAACACGTAAAAAGGTCCTTTTGCTCGGCACCGACCTTGCGATCTTGTCCAATGTCTTTCCACGTTCACAAAGGATCTTGTCCTCATCCTTTGTGTATGCCTTCGTCTGTTTGCTTTGGCGCTTCTTGTTTTGCATTGGCTTGGGTGGCGAGCTTGTCTTTGAAAAATAAAGGCTCCCCCTCAATGTTCGCTTCATCTTCTTCTTCTTGGTTGTAGTCCTCCAGAAATTTGTCCATTTGGGGGGGGGGAGAGTGTAGCCCATGCCATCTTGGCCTCGCGTGACGGGGCGGCTTGGCCTTCGTCGAAGGTGTCAGCCGTGATGATCATGAAGGAGCATTGGCCGTCTTGACTTTGTGTCTCGTCGGGATCGATGGCCGCAGCACGCACACCACCTTCAAAGATGTTGTTCTCCATGATGAAATGGTTGCGGCACTCGTCGTCGTCTGTGGCCGGGATTCTGTCGAACAAGTTGTGGGCATAGGGACGCATATCGGCTAGGATCTCCCGCAGGCGTTTCCTTTGGCCTCTAGTCGATGATCCATCGGCCACATGCGTGGCGCTGAGGTCGATGCAAATGGGCGCAGGAGTGGCCGACATGATCACGCTCACCTCCGGCGAGCAGCCCCTCAAGAAACGGAAGGCTTGCGGGTAGGGATGGAAGCCGGACATCGACGGTGCGGTGGACGTGTGCGGCGGCTCAGGCAGTGGCACACGAGGAAAGGTCAACGGGCACGTGCTAGCCGCGGCCACGACGGCGACGACGAGCCCGTTCTAGTTTGGGTTTAACCCTAGGTAGAGTAGGGCCACCCTCGTCGCTGTTGCGAGGAAGAATTTGTTTCCCTCTCGTTGTGCAGCGACGGCTAGGGCGACGGCAGACGCGGCCTCGATCTTGTCGGCCTGCACGTGCCTCCGGCCCTTCCTCTTTGCTGACCGCCCAGCCCGCTGCTCGGGCGTTAGCGGCTTCTTCTTTGAAGGTGCTGCCATCTTGCGGGCGACGCGGATCCTGCCTTTGGCGGATGCCAGCCCGAAGGAAGCGAGGGAGGCGAGGCCGATGTCGGTGTCAAGGGTCGGCGCGTCGTCCATGGCGAGCGGGGTGGGAGCGTGAGCGGGAGAGTTCTAGGAAAGCGGTCGAAATGGGGAGTGGATGTGGCGTCGACAGGCAGGTCAGAAAGAGGAGTAGGCGGACATCGCGTGCGTCCGCTTTGTGTGCTCGTCGACGCAAACAAGATTCAATTTTAAATTGAAATGAGTCGTGCGACGGACAAAAAACTAACGTGCATCCGTTTAGATCGACACTTTGGTTTGACTTTTGTGTCTATTATAACTCAATCGATGGATGGACGAAATGAGTCGTTGCGTTGAAGTTGGTCTCGAAACATTCCCATTCCCGGCCCCGGTGCCGTGTGGGCTTTGTGCAGCGACCCGCACCGACAGCATCACACCCATGGACGGGTTAACGGCTAGGGTTTTGTATCGCTTGTCTGGCTTCCTGCTGACGCCCTAGTACGACCGTTTCCCGCAAAAGACCATCCCATCCATAAATCGCCAGCGACGACGACACGAGCACGCACCTGTCCATGGAGCCGACACCGCTGAGCGAATCAGTCGCACGCACCCGATCCGACGAGAGCATTCGAGCCCGGCCGACGCGCGCCCGCCCTCACCCACCAACCAACCAACCAACCAACCCATCCCTCCACCCCGCCCCAAGCAAAAGCAAAGCGAAGCCTCGAGGCGGAGTCCGTCCTACTCCATCCATCGCGTCACACACCGGGCCGGGACTACAGTCCGAAAAGCACGGCGCAACCACACTCTTTGACCTCTGCCCCGTGCTCGATCCCCACCATCATCCGTCCATTCCACCGTGCCGCCACTCCGCCTCCGCCCCTGCCCGTCCCCGTTCTCCGCCCTCGATCGCTCTCCGGTCTCTGCCCTGCTCGTCGACCGCCTCGTGCTTTCTTCATGTCCAGCGAGCGGCGGGCGCCGCTCGTCCTGGCCCTGGCGGCGGCGGTGGCGGTGGGCGTCCTGGCGTCGGCGGTGTCGGAGGCGGCGCTGCAGGTCGGGTTCTACAATGCGACGTGCCCGATCGCGGAGGGCGTCGTGTTCGCGGAGATGCACGGCATCCTGCACGAGGACCCCACGCTCGCGCCCTCCCTGCTCCGGATGCACTACCACGACTGCTTCGTCCAGGGCTGCGACGGCTCCATCATGCTCCGGTCCAGGCGAGGCGAGGCGGAGCGGGACGCCACCCCCAACCGGAGCATGCGGGGCTACGACGCCATCGAGAGGATCAAGGCCAAGCTCGAGACGCTCTGCCCGCTCACCGTCTCCTGCGCCGACATCATCGCCATGGCCGCCAGAGACGCCGTTTACCTGGTGAGCAGCTAAAGTCTAAAGAGACCACGAGAAATTGGTCTCGAGCATCTTTTTCACCAGCTCGTGCTTAATTTGCCGCGCGCTGGTCTGGTTTGCACTTGCAGAGCAAGGGGCCGTGGTACGGCGTGGAGACCGGGCGGCGGGACGGCAACGTGACGGTGGCCGAGTACGCGGAGAACGACCTGGCGCCGCCGGACTCCAACATCGTCGACGTCAAGACCTTCTTCAGCGTCAAGTCCCTCACCGCCAAGGACATCGTCGTCCTCTTCGGTACGCACCTTATATATATAATTAGTTAATTTCCTCTCCATCGCTTCACGCGTACGTCCGTCCGTCCGTCCGTGGACGACAGCAACGGCCCAACACACGGCGCAGAGCGCACTGACAAAAGCGACAATGGCCGGGCGGCGTGCAGGGAGCCACAGCATCGGGACCTCCCACTGCGAGGCGTTCCAGAAGCGGCTCTACAACTTCACGGGCGCCATGGACCAGGACCCGTCGCTGGACGCCCGGTACGCGCGGCAGCTGAGGAAGCTCTGCCCGCGCCGCGGCGGCCGGGGCAGGACCAAGGTGCCCATGGACCCCGGCAGCGGCTTCACCTTCGACCTCAGCTACTACCGCCACGTGCTCGCCACGGGGGGCCTCTTCCAGTCCGACGGCAGCCTCCTCCACGACGCCGCCACCAAGGGCTACGTCGAGAGGATGGCCAACGCCTCGTCGCCCGACGAGTACTACCAGGACTTCGCGGCGGCTATGGTCAAGATGGGCCGCACCGACGTGCTCCCCGACCACCTCGGGGAGGTCAGGGCGACCTGTGGCGTTTTCGTTGACTAGCCGTAGGTTCAGAGCTGCACTTGCACATACACACACACACACACACACTGGTTGATTTGTATGCGGATTTATTATAGCTGCACGGGTTCTCTGATCTAATGCTGCGTTATTATTAACTGACTGAAGATGCAAAAAGATGCAAGATGGTTTCGTGAGCTTTTTAGCTGAGGAGATGATCACTGTAACTCGTTGTACAAATAGTCCACATATACTAATACTATACTGTACATGGTCGTCGTTCATGACGAGTTCTGCATGGAGCTAATTATCTGTTACTATTCCGACCAAAAGAGTACGTATATCTGTTACTGTGTTACATCTGGTCGTTTGACGAACCACCAGTTTGGTCAACCACAATTCGGTCACCAAATCTAGCCAGGTAAGCGCGTCAACCATTATGCAAGTTAACTTGTGTGAGCAAACTTCTGTATGGAGACAACAAAAACTAAATACTACTGTACTACTACTATCCCAAATTCAAAATGCCGTTATGGACTTATGGTGATGCACTCAATTTTTTTTGCACCAATGCACTGAAATTTAAGTCAAAATATCTCCTGATAATAAAATCAAGTCAAATCGTCTTCATATTCTAAACATGTAACATGTCGCTGGAGTTTTCTGTAGCAATGAACAGGTAAATTTGGTAAGCTTTGGAAAGAGCCACCACATCCAAGGTACATTGCAGTGAAATTGTTCTCTCATTTGTTCAACTTCAGTTTCAGAAATTACACCTATTGTAAAACGAAAAACTGTAAGTGAGAACTAAACACCCTTTGCTTTTTAGAGACTACACATGACAAGAACAAAGAACGCTTCACACATTGGTGCATACATTGTTATTTTTTACCCCATATATAGAATCCAGATGCTACTAATGCGCTAACTGCTCCAATGGACGCCAAAATTTTCACCTTCGAGGGACCTTTCCTAGTCACAGGTAATTCCATTAAACTTTGTACCTGCCAAGGAAATTTGATTGAAGTGAGTATTATGAAAAATAGATCTGTTCTGACCGTCAATTAACCAAGGAAAGTGATCTAAAATCGGTAAAGAATTTCTTGTTCGTAAAAAAATATACCATGCAAAATGTTTCTGTAAAAAAGAAAAATCTCACCTCAATTGGTTGTTGCCAATTTTTCTTTATCCCAGAAACATGCCCTTTTCCCACAACTGCCACCACTGAAGAATGTTCCCTTGCCACCTTCAATAATTTGGAAGACATATACCTACAACAAAGTTCAAGAAGTTAAAGCTCACCCATTATTGTAACATTGAGAATAGCAACAGAAAATGCTATACAAAAGTAAAGTAATTTTGAAGGAACTCACATATCACGTTCATGGAGAAGTGTCTCCATCAGACTAGGAAATGCCTTACTCATCTCTTGAATGACAAGTGTTAGCATGTCAACATCATCCATGTCCTTTAACTGAATATAAACAAGCATTGGCATTGCTATGTAAATACAGTGAAGTAATTATTTCTTGTACATTAGATCTAGAACCAAAAAAGTATTATGGTATATTAACTCTCACAATACTGGAGCTGACGGCATTTAGAAAAACAAGAAGGCAAGATGGTACAAGTGCTCGCTGTAGCAAATGTATTGCCTAAGACAACATACCATTTTATTAAGATCTTCAGGGCTTGGTAAAAATAAGGACTGGAAAACAATGTAGTACAGAAATTTAGCCCTGTGCCACAATGACATTTTCCCCCAAGTTCTCCTCAGAGTGATCTTCAAAGAAAAAGAAAAACAGAAAATGGCATCAGTTCAGTGCTTATGAAAATTAAATGGTGACTATCTCCTAGTATCAAGATTTCAATAGAGTAAGGACCAATATGACATGCTGAATGTAAATAATATATGCCAACAATATCAGCAGTCAAGAGGTACAAGAATTAACATAAGATAACCCCGGATGATGCTCTAACTTTAATCATTTAAAACGAATCCTACTACAGCACAACACCATGACAACTAGATGCATATAACCTTTTGGGTCCAATGTCCATAACCAACCTTCATCAGTTTATGGTACATCACCTTAGAAGATTGAAATTAAAAGTTTAAGAACAAGCAAGGACTATTAACCACCATTCAATCAATGTAAGCAGACAGATAAGATGCGTATTTTTTTCCTATAATTAAAATATTTAACAGTAATGTGTGTGGAGAAACGCGTCAAAAGAAATATGTGTGGAGAAGTTAATGGCACACGAATCAGCAATGTATGTTCAATTCATTTGAATTGCTGGAATAAATTGTCCGCCATTCTATTAGATGCATAGAAAATAGCGACAATAAAAGTTGATCACATTTATCCATGTGGGAACAAATTGGAATAATCAGTGAACTACTTATCCGTGTAGACCCTTTCATGTAATTTGTTGCGTCCAGTACAATTCTAAATGATAGGTTCAACCACATAAGTTCTGTACCTGGACAGGGCGATCTCCAAGGATAACTTTGCCACCATAAGTCATTGCTTCCTCAAATGCCACTCGAAATTCAGCTCCAGGCAACACATCAAGCTGGCTAGCAACCTTGGGTGCCAAAAGCAACATCATATCGGCTACCATGAACACTACTTAAATTAGTACTGGCTGCACAACAAAATCAGTGCATACCTTTGCAAGAAACCAGCTATAGAGAATCCCGAAGGTGTTCATCTTTTTCTTCTTCCACATGTCAATCATTTCGTTCATGGTAGGAACCTATGGGTAAAATCAGATCGAATGATGAAACATGCCAAACTGGAGATGATATCCTGTACAATCTGTATGATCTAATTTCGATGATACAGATAAATGTATATTATAGGTTAAATACATGGCACTTAGACGAAGGATCTGTAAAAACTATACACCAAGAGAACCACTGTTCATGCATGAACAAGCACAGCTATCCAACATTACAATGATATATAATCCCAACGAAGATGCACCATAAATATGTTTTTATTAGAAGTGCTTGATTGGTGTCCATGAGAATATGCAATGCCATATCAACAGTGTGAAGCCCATTCTGTCAATTAACTCAAGTAGGTCAATTAATTCAAGTAGGTCAAATTATGAACAACTTATGTTTTTACCACAGTTAACTCAAGTAGGTCAAATTATGAACAACTTATGTTTTTACCAAAAAATTCTAAACAAGTATCTTCTGGAGCAAACTTCACTGTGTCCAATCAACTTGTAATTAGAGATATCTCTGGGACGAACTTCGCTCGTGTTTTCTTATCCAACTTTATATTAGAGATATCCAACATCCAACAGAGATTTCTTCTTCTTCATTGAGATTAACTTAGTGAACCACAACAACATATTGAATGGTTTTCTTCGCCATTTGAGGAAATAACAGATAAAGATCAAAGCACAACAGACTCAAAATTCTTATAGTGCTTCCTGGTAATTTGATTCACACAAGTACAATAGCTTCAATGTAATGAACCAATGATCATTATAGGATAAGCATTTATTTCCTACTTTACACATGTTGACTGTTTCATACCTGAAGGTTTTGTGGTGTCAGAATAGTAACCCTGCTGGAACACAGTTCCAAGAAGACAGCCTACAGTTCCAAAAAAAAGTGTTCCAAATAAATTAGTTGAAAATCTCCAATGTCAATTACAAAAGAAAACACTCCAAAACTGGCAGCCAACCTGCCAAATGATCCACCAATTGCTGAAACTACTGATGATAAGTAAAGAGAGGAAGAAACCTGAGGTTTCAGAAAGTTGATGACGGCTTTGACTTGATCACATGATTCCTACAATGAAATCAACAGTCAAGTTATCCTTCAAAATCACACAAATGCCCTGATGACTGATGTGACCTTTTTTAGCACATACCGCACACACATGCAAGGCAAAACGACTGGGGTACCGGTACTTATGATTTAGTACTAACAACCTTGCTGTAGCCCGCACAGAACTAGTACTAAACACAAAAACAATGCAACCTGCTTGCCGGGGCCAATGCAGGTATACATCTCTACCTTTTGTTCTTGGACTCTAAATCTTGGATCGACGGAACTTTCTTCTCTTCAAGGTAAAACCACCCCGAAAATGGAACTAATGCACGCGCGCAGTGATGTATGAACCCAATACAATGCCCACAAAGGGACAAGGACCAGAAGGGAACGTGCAAGGGTCCTGTAATTGACGCTCGAAAATTAAAATCCGTGGCTCGAGAACAGGGCAGTCTCACCTGCGAGACATGGGCGGTGCCGACGACGTAGACGCGGCAGGTCTCGCCTTCCCCGGCCGCCACGGCCTCGGCCGAAGTGTCGCACTCGAGGCACACCACCCCCCTGGCGAGCTCCTCGGGCAGTTCCCTGGGCCAGTCGGCGCCCGCGTCCTCTCCCCCCGCTTCCGCCTCGGCGTCCGCGAACTCCGGGTCGTCCACGCCAGTCTCCCCGTTGGCCTCGGCGTAGACGTCGGCATCGGAGTAGGGCGTGGCCGGATCCATCAGCAGGCAGAGCGGCGCGAGGCGGCGAGAAGCGAAGATTCGAGCCGGGGTTAGGGCTCGGCGGGCGGCGGGCGGCCGGGCGCGAGGCGGTTGCGGGGTTCGGAGGAGGGAGGGGGCGCGGTGGAGGAGGGGGCGAGGCGGGCGGATCATGCGCCGGTCGGCGTCGGTTTGGGGTGGGATTGCTCGTCGTGCCGGAGGCTATGGGACGGGACGGGACCGGACGGGACGGCCTGTGACGTGGCCTCCGTCGGTGCAGCGGCTGGGATCTCTCTGAGGGACGTGGGAGGCGGGATCTCGGCCGTTCGAACCACCGACGTGGCCGCGCCTCGCTGGCTCGCTTTTATTCGTTGCTTGGCTTGATCTGTCGTACCCGCGCGGTTGCATATGCATCTTCGTCGTCGTGCTCTGTCGATGGCCTCGGGGAGAACGGCTCTTGTGGTTCGGATCACACGGCCACCCATTGAGTAGTTCGTGCATAGTTAACTTCGCCCCAGAAACTAAAATAGTGTCGTCTGGTGACGAGCCGGCGCTAAAATCGGTCTGGAGGGCTCGGCTTTCCAATCACGTTTCCGGGGTTCGGCCCAGCGTATGTAAATTTTAAACATTCTATTTCCCGTGGGTCCAAACCAAGACGCGGGTTCGGCGTCATCATGTCACAGTTCGGCGTCATCATGTCATCGGCCGGCGATAGATCGCCACAGGTTTGGCGAAACATGTCAATAGTTCGACGTACAAAAAAAAGCTAGCGAAGTCCTCAAGCGGCATGTTCCCCGTCGTCTGCCGGAGCTGTCGGCGTAGCGGTCGGCGTGGACGAGATCGGCGTAGCGGGCACTTCAAACCTCGGAGACGCGGGCGAAGGGCTCGACGGCGGTGTGGGTGGTGCGGGTGGCTGCGTCGGCATGCGGTTGAGGATGAGGTCGCGCTTCACCAGGTACCACGCCTTGACCAACGGGTCCATGTCCGCCGTGACGCCTCCCATGAGGAACGCCAAGTCGATATTGCGCTTCTTCGCGGCGACGTTGGTCCTGAGGAGGTCGAGCTTTGCGTCCTGCTTCGTCAACAGCGCCGACCACCTCGCCTCCGTCTTCTCCTCTCTCAGGGCAGAGTGGGTCTTTGCATCGGCGATGCACTGCTCGCTCGGCCGTCGATGCGTCATTCCTGGCTTGCTTCGCCTTCTTGTTCCCATCTGGTCGCCCTTCTGCCGCCCCGGGAACAGGCGCGTCCGGGCTGAGTGAGCCGTCCTTGTTGGCAAGCTGATGCCGAACCTCGGCCCATTTCTCGCACGACTCGATCCACGTGAACACATGAAGGAACTTGAAGTCGAAGCCGGTGTCCCGGCGAAACAATTCGAACATCCGCACCATCCGTACTCTGGGCGAGCATGGACCTGCTCCTGGATGCCGTGCCATTTGTTGCATGCCGTTTGAATGCCCGCCCAATGGTTGGACATGGCCTTGGTGCCGCGGTCCATGTACGTGATGGCAAACTCTGGGTCAACCAATTTGCGCTCGTCGAAAGCCGCCTTGATCCTCTTTCAGTACGTCTCGGTGTTCTGGTTCGCGTCGGTGATCGGATCCATGCTCATGAGCTTCCATGCTTCGGCGAGGCACACGTCCTCCACCGACGTCCACTTGATGCGGGGCTCGCCCGGCTTGCTGTTGGCCGATCTCATCTTTCTCTTCTTTTTCCCTTTGCCCTTCGTCGGCGCGGGCACCGGCTCTTCCTCCTCGAGCTCCTCCTCGGGGTCCTCATCCTCCTCCGCCGCCGCCTCATCCTCCTCGGGTCGACCTCGGCGTCGTCCATGTCGTTGGTGTCCTCCTCGTGCACACCAAACCTGGGGCACGAGGCGGCCGCGATGGAGCCGGTGTTGATTATGTCCTCCATCTTGGCCTCGGTGTTGCCATACTGTGGCGCGGGTGCGAAAGGAAGAGGGCCTCGCCGAACGGTCGCGGACGAGTCGGAGTACGTCGGCGAGGGCACGTAGCCTTACTGGGCGTTGGGGTGGCCGACAAAGAAGGCGGAGGGCGTGCGTGGAAAGGTAATGTTGGGGTTTAACCCGCCAAGGGCGTCGCCGTCGACGTACTCCGGCGAGGGCGCGTACCCCCACCCCGACGAAGGGAAGGTCGGCGAAGGAAAGTGCGGGTCGCCCGGGGCGATTTGATGGCCGCCGCCGTGGGGGAACGGGCCCGCTGGTTGTCTCCCCGGGAAGATCTGGCAGCGACTCGACACCTCCTGCTCAACCGCCGCCGCCGCCGTTGCCGCGTCCCGGGATTTCTTCATGAGGAGCCTGTTGCGGCGATCGGCGGTCACCACTTCCCTTCGCTCGACGTCGGCCTTCCACTCGGCGTTCGTCATCCCTTCCGGTCTCGCCATTGGCGCACGGGGCTTGCGGGGCTTGGCGACGGCGGGGTCAGTGGCTTGGCGAGGGGCGGGGTACTTCTTCGGCGGCATGGTGGCGAAGAAAGGGAAAATGGAGGGAAATGGAGAGAAGAACCGGAGGGCTAAACGACGGGGGTAGAGGGAAAAGGAGGGGGAAGTGGCAGGAAGTAGCAGCCGGTGTCGCCGACACCTCGGTCACACTCGCCTTTTTGCTTCAACCGGCACGCCCGGGAGACCCCAGCGCCCTGGGTTCGGCCTAGGTTTGCCGGCCCCAAAAAAAGGCCTCAACTGGCGAAAAACGGCGTCTTGAGGCCACGACTGGGGATTTTTTCACCCGCCGACGATAAAAAAGGGACCTGGAGGGTCCTTTGGGACCGCGGCTGGAGATGCTCATAAGTGAAAATTTTCCTTCGCGTTGACGGACGTATAAGGGGTCAAATTAGCTATATTCGGTTGGAGATGCTCTAATGATGGATGACAACAAAAATCGGGCGTCCCGCCATTGATGGGAAGTACGCGCCATAGACAGCTTTGGCTCTCCACTCATTTTGTCCGTGTTCGTACCCGTCTCATTCATATTCAAACCTTGAAAATCCATATACAATCATGCAATGTACTATAGATCAAGTATACTTCCTCTGTTTCTAAATATAAGTCTTCATAAAAATTTCACTATGGATTACATACTGTATATAGACATACTATAGAGTGTAGATTTACTTATTTTGCTTTGTATTTAGTCCGTAATAAAACTCTAAAAAGACTTATACTTAGGAACAGAGATAGTACATACACATGTATCAATCTATCTGATGTCTCGTTCGAGTTCATCCAAAAAACGGTGAAAGAAAGAGGCCGCTCGCCTGATGGGCCAACCCATCCAGCTGTTGTGTCAGGAACTGCTCGAGCTCGATTCAATTGAGCGCCCACGCATGATCAACTCCACCCGCACACACACGCGCGACTCAACCCTAAGCAGCTAGCACAACGCCAGCGGTTGGCCAGGTCGTAAGGAACAAGCAGGCGACAGACGACGGGGTAGCCTATGGAGGCGCTTAGAGCATCTACAGTCGAACCTCTTAAACCCGTCTCAAAGGGAAGAGTAGGCCGTTCGGTCACTAATCGATCACAGAAAAGTGATCCAGACAAGCGCCTCAAATGGGCCTCAAACGTCTATGCTGACCGGTTCCCTCATATCCATCCCAAATATAGGATGGATATGGGGGTGCCCGGGCGCGTCCGCCATGTTGGACCGGGTCTGACGCTGGCCCTCCCGACTCGTATATATTCCTCCCCATCTGTTCTACAGATCAAACCCTAGCCAGTTCACTCAACTCACCTCCACTCCCGTCCATCACCCAATCTCCCTTCCGGCGTTCTCCAACCTTTTCCGACATGAGGGCAGCGGATCTGACTCTGACTAGTCCGGATCCATTGACTGGGGTGTCATCCCATGCGGGTTGGAGGAGGCAATGGCCGTACTCATTGCACTTCGTCGCTCCTACGCCTAGCCGACGGCAGAATCTGTCCGGCGTGACTCAATAGCTTTGGCCCTCCGGCGATCTCTGACAGACTTCGCCACACCTTAATTTTTTTTCCGTCCTCCGCCTCTGACCATAATGATGGCATATTTATTTTTATTAGAAAATAATGATATACTTCCGGCCTTTGGACTGCCACTCGAGGATGGGCAATCTTGGCGATCCCATGAAGGGAGATCGCTCCGCGCGCGCTGGGTCGCTGGTGACCACGGCGGTTGCCACCAGGGTTGATCCACTTCAAAGGGGTAGTAGGTTCTGGGCTCTCGCCGGATCGAAAGAGGACTCCGATGCCGAGGAGGACCTAGCCGCCGGGGCGAACGTCGGGGAATCATCTCCGACGACATCCGACTACATCTGCGAGTCCTTGAGGTTAGGATACTCAAAGGAGGAGATCGCGGGAGACATTGATGGAGTAGTCCCTTATACAGACTACACGTGGGAAGGGTTGGGTCATGGCGACGACGACAAAGTAGAGGTATTTCGGTGAGTGATTCACCGGCATACGGCGACTACAGCGGTAAAGCCATGTGTAGGATCGAAAGTAGGTCTAGAGGGGGGGGTGATTAGACTACTTGACCAAATAAAAGTATGCTTTTTCCCAATTTTAAGTCTTTGCAGGTTTTAGCATTCATAGCATACCAAGTACATCCTACACATGCATGTCTAAGAGTATAGCAGCGGAAAGTAAAGACATTGCACATGTAAGTAAGGAGAGGGTAAGGAAAGCAAACACAAGTGATGACACGAAGATTTTTCCTGTGGTTCCTATAGGTGGTGCTATCATACGTCCACGTTCATGGAGTCTTCAACCCACAGAGGGTAACGGTCGCGAGTGTCCATGGAGGGCTCTACCCACGGAGGGTTCCACGAAGAAGCAACCTTAGCTATTCCATGACGGCTTCCGTCCACGAAGGACTAGCCTCACTATGGGTAGATCTTCACGAAGTAGGCAATCTCCTTGCCCTTACAAACTTCTTGGTTCACTCCACAACACAAAGTAGGAGGCTTCCAAGTGACACTAACCAATCTAGGAGGCACCATCCTCCAAAAGGTTATAGGCTCGGTAATGACGATGAACTCCTTGCTCTTGTGCTTTAAGATGATAGACTCCCAACACACAATCACTCTCTCACGGATTTGGCTTGGTAGAAGAGATGGGATAGGTGGAAAGCAACTTGGGGAGGCTAGAAATCAAGATCCATATGGGTGGAGTGGAAGATCTTGACCTCAACACAAGGGTAGGTGGTTCTCTCTCAGAAAACTGAGTAGGATAGGTATGGAATAGTTTTGAGAGGCATCGCCAAAAATCCAATCGTTACACACAATAAGTCAGACTCGGTGACACCGATGTGTTAATCTCGGTGGTACCGAAGTGACCAAAAGGTGGCAACTTTTGAATCTTGGTGAGACCGATATAGGAATTTCGGTTGCACCGACAAGGTGACCAACGGTCAGAATTGCCAAACTCGGTGATGCCGATTCGACATTCTCGGACGGACCGAAAATATGAACTTGCATAATAGAAAGTTGGCAACCCAACTCGATGGCACCGAAAGCAGTGTCGGCTGCATCGAAGTAGCTAGGGATTGGCTGAGTCTATCTAGGGTTTGGAATCAGTGGCACCGGGATAGGAAAGTTAGTTGCACCGATTTTGAATGTTTGGCTATAGATAGACTTTGGTGGGAGAGCTTGTGGATGTTTTTGGTGACTATCACTTGTGCATGTATGACCATTTTATTCACCATCAAAACTTCACCCCCTTTTAATAGTATTGGCTTTCCTATGGACTCAAAGTGATTTCTCACAAATGTAAAATGTAGAGTCCTCTTGCTTGAAGCTTGGCCAACCTATTTCCTTGCATCTTGGGGTATTTCCACGATCTCCACAATCCTTTTGCCATCCCTATCATTGAACTTTTCCTGAAATATACTTGGTGGAAACATTAGTTCAATGACTTATATGTTGTTATTAATTACCAAAACCACCGAGGGAGCAAATGTGCTTTTAATCTCCCCCTTTTTGGTAATTGATGACAACATATAGATCAAAGCTTCGACAAAGATATAATCAATGAATATAATCGTCACTTTTGAGAAGTATGTGATAAGCAAGAGCTCCCCCTTAATTTGTGCATTATTTTAAATTTGTGTTTGAATGCAAATGCACAGTCGATTAGGTACATGGGTCACTTCTTACATGTCACATACCACTTGGTGGTGTGTGAGAATAATTAGAATTAACATCATAGCACAACACAATCAAGCAAAGATGAATGATCATCACATAAGCATTAAGATGACAGGAAATAGTAGCATCACACATTAAAGCGTATGATCAAACATCATCAAGCATGTATCACAAGCAACCAAAAGAGTATCATAGCAACCAAAAGCAATTGTTTTTGAAAAAAACAAGCAACAACCAACAAACGCTCTCGCATTCGAAGCCTATAGATCTATATACACTTCTCCCCCTTTGGCAACAAGTTACCAAAAAGTTCAAAGGCATATAACTAAGTGTTCTTGGGGTGACCTCCTCCGGTTGTTGATGAAGGAGTTGATAGAACAACGTCGGCGAAGATCTCTGCAGATGTCGTGGATGGAGCTGGAGTGGTCACTAGAGGAACTAGAGCTGATGGAGTAGGAGTTGTGCTGACAGTAGCGGGAGCTGATGAAGAGGGCCTCAAGTCTGGTGCAGGCACTGTGGCTGATCTAGCCTGAGTAGTGAACTGTGTGCTCGGCCTGAGAGGTGATCCATCCTCCTCATCATCATCATCATCTGAAGAAGAAGTATAAGAGACTCGAGGGATGTGCACCAAGTCAACTTCCTTCTAAACCTCTAGGACTGTCTTCATCACCTTGTCCACCTTATCACCAAGAGTCTTGATCCTGTTCTCAAAGATCCTTACAAGACTATTTTGGTTGTCCAGAATCCCCTTGATATCCTTCTGCATGCCCTGAATGACTGAGATCAAAAGATCCATTTGCTCCTTTCAAGACCTGGGGGCTTGAGCACTAGCGGCTTGAACTGCCTCTGCCTCTGCTTGTGCTGTAGCAGATGTGGGATGATCTGGGTCCATCACCATAACATTATCCTGAAGTTCTGCGGTAGGGGCAAGTGTGGACGATCTAGAGCAAATATGTGCTTCTCCAACTAAGAGTTGGTAAGCAACTGGATGTAGGGTGCGTAGCAGCAAAAGCGCTTTTGATCAGCAACAACCCTCTTAATTGTCTCAACAATTAAGTCCATGACTCTGATCCTGGTGTGATTGTCAAGGTGGATCAGCATGTTAATGGAGTAGCCTCGGATCATCTTGTCATCTCCTGACTTGGGCATCAAGGTATGCCTCAAAATAGTGTTCATGGTACGGAGGCCTGCTTACAGATAGTAGATGGATCCTAGCTTGTGAGATTGCACTTTGTCTTCTAGGATAGGAGTATACATGTCCTTCATGGCATTGTGACTTGCCTTGGATTCAGAGGATACGTCCAAATCTCCATCCTGAACGTCTGGAACTCCTAGAAGTGCAGCCCACTCATCAACAATTGATTCATACCTTGCTCCTTCAGTCATCCATACAATTATACCATCTCCATAGAAATGTGCAGTGGAGTAGAATTGCATGATCATCTCATCATTCCATGCAGTAAGCTCTCTGCCAATGAACTCATCCAGACCAATGCAGTGGAAGTTATTTTGGACACTTGGAAAGTAGTCCTGATTCTCCTTAATGAACTTCCAATCAACATATCGCATATCGCTAACAGCTGGGCTCCTGTCTAGCAGCACAGTCTCATAAAAGTCATGTTGCTCTCTGGTGTAGAACATGTAGTCAACAACAGTTTTCTTCCTCTGGGCATATGGATCTATAGCTCTCCATGCCCTCAATCCTGAGTCTTTCCTCTTCTTCATGTCTTCAGCAACTAAGTGGCTGACATCATGTACTGGAAGATGTGGTCTGAGTTTCATCGAAGTTTCCAAGACATCATCATCTTCAGTCCTGGAAGCAGTACCCTTGTTCTTCTCAAAAGCAGGAATATCTCTTGTAGTTTTCTTGGACTTTTGTGCAGCAGTTTTCTTGGATGTAGACTTGGTACCCTTGGATGTACCAGTCTTTGGCATAGCATCTGCCAAAAGCTTCTTGGCCTTCTTCTTGGGAGGAGCCTTTGCAGCTCGCTCATCCTCCTCTTCAGCAGTAGCAGCACCAACATCCTCCTCTAAATCTTCATACATGGAGGTAGGCTTGCCAGTCACATGGACTATCCTCTTTCTGGCACTCTTCTCCCCTGCCTTCTTAGGCATAGACTTCCTGGGGACCTCAACTGACATTGTTTCCCTAACACTCTCATGTGCTTTGAAAGTTTGAGCAGGTGCATAGATTTTGCTGACCACCCTCCTGGAAGAGGTGGCCTTAGTAGTAGACTTCTTAGCAGCCTTTTCTTTCTTCTTGGCAAGAATCTCATCAGGAACAAAATCTGAATCTTCTTCATCTCTGTTCAGCTTCTTTCTGGTCTTGGTAGCAGCCTTGGGCAACCCATGGGAGTTTTGGGAGACGTAGTAGTAAATCAAAATTTTCCTACGATCACCAAGATCTATCCATGGCGAAACCAGCAACGAGTGGGGAGAGATTGCATATTCATACCTTTGAAGATCGCTAAGCGGAAGCGTTACAAGAACGCGGTTGGTGGAGTCGTACTCGCAGCGATTCAGATCGCGGTGGATTCCGATCTCAGCGCCGAACAACGGCGCCTCCGCGTTCAACACACGTGCAACCCGGTGACGTCTCCTACGCCTTGATCCATCAAGGAGGAAGGAGAGGTTGAGGGAGAGCTCCGGCATCACGACGGCGTGGTGACGGTGGAGCTACGTGAACTCCGGTAGGGCTTCGCCAAGCGCTACGGAGAATGATGAAGAGGAAGGGTAGGGCTGCACCGAGAGAGAAAGAAGTTGTGTGTCAAATCAGCCCAAACCCTTGGGTATATATAGGAGGAGGGAGAGGGAGGGATGCCTTGGCCCCTGCTCCAAGGAGGAGAACTTCGGCCGAAGGTGGGGAAGAGTCCACCTCCCACAAGGGAGGTGGATCTCCTCCTTTTAAATCCTTTTGCCCTATATTTCTTTACCCTAGCCGCATGGGACTTTCTAGAAGGTATTGGACAGCCCAAAAAGGTCTGGAACACCTCCTCTAAGGGCTCACGAAGTCCTATGGTCGTCACACCCCTCCCGGGGGTCCTCCGGCACCCTCCCGGCACTCCTGGTACACTACCGATGAGCCCGAAAACTTTCCGGTGACCAAAACTAGACTTCCTATATATCAATATTTACCTCCGGACCATTTCGGAGCTCCTCGTGACGTCCAGGATCTCATCTGGGACTCCGAACAACTTTTGGTAATCACGTATACCATTTCCCTATAACCCTAGCGTCATCGAACCTTAAGTGTGTAGACCCTACGGGTTCAGGAGACATGTAGACATGACCGAGACATCTCTCCGGTCAATAACCAACAACGGGATCTGGATACCCATGTTGGCTCCCACATGCTCCACGATGATCTCATCGGATGAACCACGATGTCGGGGATTCAATTAATCCCACATACAATTCCCTTTGTCTATCGGTATGATACTTGCCCGAGATTCGATCGTCGGTATCTCTATACCTTGTTCAATCTCGTTACCGGGAAGTCTCTTTACTCGTTTCGTAATACATCATCCCCGTGATTAACTCCTTAGTCACATTGAGCTCATTATGATGATGTCTTACTGAGTGGGCCTAGAGATACCTCTCCGTCACACGGAGTGACAAATCCCAGTCTCGATTCGTGCCAACCCAACAGACACTTTCAGAGATACCCGTAGTGTAGCTTTATAGCCACCCAGTTACGTTGTGACATTTGGCACACCCAAAGCATTCCTACGGTATCAGGGAGTTGCACAATCTCATGATCTAAGGAAACGATACTTGACATTGAAAAGCTTTAGCAAACGAACTACACGAACTTGTGCTATGCTTAGGATTGGGTCTTGTCCATCACATCATTCTCCTAATGATGTGATCCCGTTATCAATGACATCCAATGTCCATGGTCATGAAACCTTGATCATCTATTGATCAATGAGCTAGTCAACTAGAGGCTCACTAGGGACATTTTGTGGTCTATGTATTCACACATGTATTACGGTTTCCGGTTAACACAATTATAGCATGAACAATAGACAATTATCATGAACTAGGAAATACAATAATAACCATTTTATTATTGCCTCTAGGGCATATTTCCAATAGTCTCCCACTTGCACTAGAGTCAATAATCTAGTTACATTGTGATTAATCGTACACCCATAGCATTCTGGTGTTGATCCTGTTTTGCTCGTGAGAGAGGTTTAGTCAACGGATCTACGACATTCAGATCCGTATGCACTTTACAAATATCTATATCTCCCTCCTGAATGTAATCACGGATGGAGTTGAAGCGGCGCTTGATGTGTCTTGTCTTCTTGTGAAACCTGGGCTCCTTCGCAAGGGCAATAGCTCCAGTGTTGTCACAAAATAGAGTCAATGGGCCCGACGCACTTGGAATTACTCCTAGGTCGGTGATGAACTCCTTCATCCAGACTCCTTCCTTTGCTGCTTCCAAAGCAGCTATATACTCCGCTTCACATGTAGATGCCGCCACGACGCTTTGCTTGCTGCTGCACCAGCTGACTGCCCCTCCGACTTGGAGTCGTCCGGATCTGTGTCGAAGCTAGCATCGACGTAACCCTTTACGACGAGCTCTTCGGCACCTCCATATACGAGAAACATGTCCTTTGTCCTTTTCAGGTACTTCATGATATTCTTGACCGCTGTCCAGTGTTCCGCTCCGGGATCACTTTGGTACCTCCCTACCAAACTTATGGCAAGGTTCACATCAGGTCTGGTACACAGCATGGCATACATAATAGAGCCTATGGCTGAAGCATAGGGGATGACACTCATCTCTTCTCTATCCTTTGCCGTGGTCGGGCGTTGAGTCGTACTCAATCTCACACCTTGTAATATAGGCAAGAACCCCTTCTTGGACTGATCCATATTGAACTTCTTCAATATCTTGTCAAGGTATGTGCTTTGTGAAAGACCTATGAGGTGTCTCGATCTATCTCTATAGATCTTAATACCTAATATGTAAGCAGCTTCTCCAAGGTCCTTCATTGAAAAACACTTATTCAAGTAGGCCTTTAGACTTTCCAAGAGTTCTATATCATTTCCCATTATCAGTATGTCATCCACATATAATATGAGAAATGCTACAGAGCTCCCACTCACTTTCTTGTAAATACAGGGTTCTCCATAAACCTGTACAAACCCAAACGCTTTAATCACTTCATTAAAGCGAATGTTCCAACTCCGAGATGCTTGCACCAGCCCATAGATGGAGCGCTGGAGCTTGCATACCTTGTTAGCATCTTTAGGATCGACAAAACCTTCCGGCTGCATCATATACAGTTATTCCTTGAGGAAGCCATTAAGGAATGCCGTTTTGACGTCCATTTGCCAGATCTCATAATCATAAAATACGGCAATTGCTAACATGATTCGGATAGACTTCAGCATCGCTACGGGTGAGAAAGTCTCATCGTAGTCAACTCCTTGAACTTGTCGATAACCCTTAGCGACAAGCCGAGCCTTATAGACGGTCACATTACCATCCGCATCAGTCTTCTTCTTAAAGATCCATTTATTTTCAATGGCTCGCTTATCATCAGGCAAGTCCACCAAAGTCCACACTTTGTTCTCATACATGGATCCTATCTCGGATTTCATGGCTTCAAGCCATTTGTTGGAATCCGTGCCCACCATCGCTTCTTCATAGTTCGAAGGTTCATCGTTGTCTAACAACATGATCTCTAGGACAGGGTTGCCATACCACTCTGGTGCGGAACGTGTCCTAGTGGACCTTCGACGTTCAATAGTAACTTGATCTGAAGTTTCATGATCATCATCATTTACTTCCTCTCCAGCCGGTGTAGGCTCCACAGAAACAACTTCTTGTGCTGCGCTACTCTCCGGTTCGAGTGGAGGTACAATTACCTCATCAAGTTCTATTTTCCTCCCACTTACTTCTTTCGAGAGAAACTCTTTCTCGAGAAAGGATCCATTCTTGGCAACAAAGACTTTGCCCTCGGATCGTAGGTAGAAGGTATACCCAATAGTCTCTTTGGGATATCCTATGAATACGCACTTTTCCGCTTTGGGTTCGAGCTTCTCAGGTTAAAGTTTCTTCACATAAGCATCGCATCCCCAAACTTTTAGAAACGATAGCTTAGGTTTCTTGCCAAACCATTATTCATACGGTGTCGTCTCAACGGATTTTGATGGTGCCCTATTTAAAGTGAATGCGGCAGTCTCTAATGCATATCCCCAAAAATATAGCAGTAAGTCGGTAAGAGACATCATAGATCGTACCATATCTAATAGAGTGCGATTACGACGTTTAGACACACCATTTCGCTGAGGTGTGCCAGGCGGCGTGAGTTGTGAAACAATTCCACATTTCCTTAGGTGCGTGCCAAACTCATGACTTAAATATTCTCCGCCACGATCAGATCGTAGGCACTTTATTTTCCTGTCACGTTGATTCTCTACCTCACTCTGAAATTCCTTAAACCTTTCAAAAGTTTCAGACTTATGTTTCATTAAGTAGACATACCCATATCTACTCAAGTCATCGGTGAGGGTGAGAACATAACGGTAGCCACCACGAGCCTCGACACTCATTGGATCGCATACATCGGTATGTATTATTTCCAACAAGTCAGTTGCTCGCTCCATTGTTCCGGAGAATGGAGTCTTGGTCATCTTGCCCATGAGGCATGGTTCGCACGTGTCAAATGATTCGAAATCAAGAGACTCCAAAAGTCCATCAGTATGGAGCTTCTTCATGCGTTTGACACCAATATGACCAAGGCGGCAGTGCCACATGTAAGTGGGACTATCGTTATCAACCTTACACTTTTTGGTACTCACACTATGGACATGTGTAACATCACGTTTGAGATTCATAAAAAATAAACCATTGACCAGCGGGGCATGACCATAAAACATTTCTCTCATATAAATAAAACAACCATTATTCTCAGATTTAAATGAGTAGCCATCTCGCATCAAGCGAGATCTAGATACAATGTTCATGCTCAAAGCTGGTACTAAATAACAATTATTAAGGTTTAACACTAATCCCGAAGGTAGATGTAGAGGTAGCGTGCCGATGGCGATCACATCGACCTTGGAACCATTCCCGACGCGCATCGTCACCTCGTCCTTTGCCAGCCTCTGCTTATTCCGTCGCCCCTGCTTGGAGTTACAAATGTGAGCAACTGCACCGGTATCAAATACCCAGGAGCTACTACGAGCGCTGGTTAGGTACACATCAATAACAAGTATATCACATATACCTTTAATGTTGCTGCCCTTCTTATCCGCTAAGTACTTGGGGCAGTTCCGCTTCCAGTGACCGGTACCCTTGCAATAAAAACACTCAGTCTCAGGCTTGGGTCCATTCTTGTTCTTCTTCTTCCCGGCAACTTGCTTACCGGGCGCGACAACAGCTTTGCCATCCTTCTTGAAGTTCTTCTTACCCTTGCCTTTCTTGAAACTAGTGGTATTGTTCACCATCAACACTTGATGCTCCTTTTTGATCTTGACCTCTACTGATTTCAGCATCGAGTACAACTCAGGAATGGACTTCTCCATCCCTTGCATGTTGTAGTTCATCACAAAGCTCTTGTAGCTAGGTGGAAGCGACTGGAGGATTCTGTCAATGACCGAGTCATCCGGGAGATTAACTCCCAGCTGAGTCAAGCGCTTGTGTAGCCCAGACATCTTGAGGATGTGCTCATTGACAGAACTATTCTCCTCCATCTTACAGCTGAAGAACTTGTCGGAGACGTCATATCTCTCGACCCGGGCATGAGCTTGGAAAACCAGTTTCAGCTCTTGGAACATCTCATATGCTCCGTGTTGCTCAAAACACTTTTGGATCCCCGGTTCTAAACTATAAAGCATTCCGCACTGAACATGGGAGTACTCATCGTAGCGAGAATGCCAAGCATTCGCAACGTCTTGCTCTGCTGGGAGAAGGGGTGGGTCACCTAGTGGTGCATCAAGGACATATAATTTCTTGGAAGCTATGAGGATGATCCTCAAGCCACAGACCCAGTCCGCGTAGTTGCTTCCATCATCTTTCAGCTTGGTTTTCTCTAGGAACGCGTTGAAATTGAGGGTGACATTCGCGTTGGCCATTGGATCTACAATATAGATTGTAAAGATAATTTTAGACTAAGTTCATGATAATTAAGTTCACATAATCAAATTATTTAATGAACTCCCACTTAGATTGACATCTCTCTAGTCATCCAAGTGACACATGATCCATGTCAACTAGCTCGTGTCCAATCATCACGTGAGACGGACTAGTCATCCATGGTGAACATCTCCATGTTGATCGCATCTTCTATACGACTCATGTTCGACCTTTCGGTCTTCCGTGTTCCGAGGCCATGTCTGTACATGCTAGGCTCGTCAAGTCAACCTAAGTGTATCGCGTGTGTAAATCTGGCTTACACCCGTTCTATGCGAACGTTAGAGCCTATCACACCCGATCATCACGTGGTGCTTCGGAACAACGATCCTTAGCAACGGTGCATAGTTAGGGTGAACACTTTTCTTGAAATTTTATTGAGAGATCATCTTATTTACTACCATCGTTCTAAGCAAATAAGATGTAAACATGATAAACATCACATGCAATCAATATAGTGACATGATATGGCCAATATCATCTTGCTCCTTCGATCTCCATCTTCGGGGCACCATGATTATCACTATCACCGGCACGACACCATGATCTCCATCATCATGATCTCTATCATTGTGTCTTCATGAAGTTGTCTCGCCAACTATTACTTCTACTACTATGGCTAACGTTTAGCAATAAAGTAAAGTAATTATATGGCGTTTATGATTGACACGTAGGTCATATAATAAAATAAGACAACTCCTATGGCTCCTGCCGGTTGTCATACTCATCGACATGCAAGTCATGAATCCTATTAAAAGAACATGATCAATCTCATACATCACAATGCATCACATCACATCCTTTGGCCATATCACATCACAAGGCATATGCTGCAAAAACAAGTTAGACGTCCTCTAATTTGTAGTTGCAAGTTTTTACGTGGCTGCTATAGGTTACTAGCAAGAACGTTTCTTACCTACGCCAAAACCACAACGTGATATGCCAATTGCTATTTACCCTTCATAAGGACCCTTTTCATCGAATCCAATCCGACTAAGGTGGGAGAGACAGACACCCGCTAGCCACCTTATGCAACAAGTGCATGTCAGGCGGTGGAACCAGTCTCACGTAAGCGTACGTGTAAAGTCGGTCCGGGCCGCTTCATCCCACAATACCGCCGAATCAAGATAATACTAGTAGTGGTAATAAAATTAACAAAATCGACGCCCACAACAACTTGTGTTCTACTCGTCCATAGATTCTACGCATAGACCTAGCTCTTATACCACTGTTGGGAGACGTAGTAGTAAATCAAAATTTTCCTACGATCACCAAGATCTATCCATGGAGAAAACAGCAACGAGTGGGGAGAGATTGCATCTTCATACCTTTGAAGATCGCTAAGTGGAAGCGTTACAAGAACGCGGTTGGTGGAGTCGTACTCGCAGCGATTCAGATCGCGGTGGATTCCGATCTCAGCGCCGAACAACAGCAACTCCGCGTTCAACACATGTGCAACCCGGTGACGTCTCCTATGCCTTCATCCAGCAAGGAGGAAGGATAGGTTGAGGGAGATCACCGACAGCACGACGGTGTGGTGACGGTGGAGCTACGTGAACTCCGGCAGGGCTTCGCCAAGCGCTACGGAGAACGAGGAAGAGGAAGGGTAGGGCTGCACCGAGAGAGAAAGAAGTCGTGTGTCAAATCAGCCCAAACCCTTGGGTATATATAGGAGGAGGGAGAGGGCGGTCTGCCTTGGCCCCTCCTCCAAGGAGGAGAGCTTCGACCGAAGGTGGGAAAGAGTCCACCTCCCACAAGGGAGGTGGATCTCCTCCTTTTAAATCCTTTTGCCCTATATCTCTTTACCCCAGCCGCATGGGACTTTCTAGAAGGTCTTGGCCAGCCCAAAAAGGGCTGGCACACCTCCTCTAAGGGCCCACGAAGTCCTATGGTCGTCACACCCCTCCCGAGGGTCCTCCGGCACCCTCCCGGCACTCCCGGTACACTACCGATGAGCCCGAAAACTTTCCGGTGACCAAAACTGGACTTCCTATATATCAATCTTTACCTCCGGACCATTCCAGATCTCCTCGTTACGCCCGGGATCTCATCCGGGACTCCGAACAACTTTCGGTAATCACGTATACCATTTCCCTATAACCCTAGCGTCATCGAACCTTAAGTGTGTAGACCCTACGGGTTCGGGAGACATGTAGACATGACCGAGACATCTCTCCGGTCAATAACCAACAATGTGATCTAGATACCCATGTTGGCTCCCACTTGCTCCACGATGATCTCATCGGATGTACCACGATGTCGGGGATTCAATCAATCCCGTATACAATTCCCTTTGCCTATCGGTATGATACTTGCCCGAGATTCGATCGTCGGTATCTCTATACCTTGTTCAATCTCGTTACCGGCAAGTCTCTTTAATCGTTCCGTAATACATCATACCGTGACTAACTCCTTAGTCACATTGAGCTCATTATGATGATGTCTTATCGAGTGGGCCCAGAAATACCTCTCCGTCACACGTAGTGACAAATCCCAGTCTCGATTCGTGCCAACCCAACAGACACTTTCAGAGATACCCGTAGTGCACCTTTATAGCCACCCAGTTACGTTGTGACGTTTGGCACACACAAAGCATTGCTACGGTATCCGGGTGTTGCACAATCTCATGGTCTAAGGAAACGATACTTGACATTGAAAAGCTTTAGCAAACGAACTACACGATCTTGTGCTATGCTTAGGATTGGGTCTTGTCCATCACATCATTCTCCTAATGATGTGATCCCATTATCAACGACATCCAATGTCCATGGTCATGAAACCATGACCATCTATTGATCAACGAGCTAGTCAACTAGAGGCTCACTAGGGACATGTTGTGGTCTATGTATTCACACATGTATTACGGTTTCCGGTTAACACAATTATAGCATGAACAATAGACAATTATCATGAACTAGGAAATACAATAATAACCATTTTATTATTGCCTCTAGGGCATATTTCCAACAGGGAGCTGGGAGTGCCTGGATATGAAAATGAACTAGGCTATGGGCTTGTGCCTGAACTCATGTCAGCACCCTGCTCTGGCAAATTTTGACTGTCCTCAGCATCTGACATACTGACCCTGTGAATAGAGTATAGAAGAGCAGAAGTAGATAAGTCATCACAAAATGAGGTTGGTTTTTGAAAGTTCGAATAATAGATTTTCAAAGTTTTTTGCATTCTGTCAAATGAATATCGGTACAGCCGAAGCAATTTTCGGTGCTATCGAGACTGTCTGTCTCTCTTAACAGAACCTTGGCACTCTTTTTGGTGTGACCTAAAAGAAGTACTCGGTTCCACTGAGACAGTTCTCAGCAACACAGAAAGGCCAGTCGGTGAGACTGACTTTTTGCTTTGGTTCCACCGAGTTCCATCGGGCGGACGGCAAAACCCTAGAAAAGCTAACATTCACTAGACTATTGGAGTTTTGAGTGGAGAGGAATACGTGCATTGAGAGGCTTATAGATAAACTCAAATCCTATGTGCAAGAATCGGACGTGGAGCACAAAGGAGGTCGAATCCGTACTCTAACTTGGCGCGGATCCGCTACGGCAGCGACGAGGGAGAGGATTTCATCGACGGCGGCGATTCCCAGCAGCGGAGGAGCGCAAGAAGACAAGGGCGACGACCAGGGGTCTCGAAGGTGGCAGCTTAGGGTTCTGAGGCGCGATGGTTTGAGGGTAAAATTCAAAGCGGCGGGGTCCACAGCTTATATACCCACCACCGTCGATGTCACGGATTCTAACTTTTTGGTGTGACCAAGTTTCTCAACCGCCAGCTGATAGGGAAACTCAGTGTAATAGAGAAGATGGAATCAGTGGTATCGAGATTGAAAACCAGATCAACCCTAGGCATTCGGTGAGATCGAGATTTTGTGGTTGGTTCCACCGAGATGCGCTTAGGAGGTTTTAATGGTCAGTCCTTGTCGATACGGAATTCCGAGTGCTCCACACACAGAGGGATTGAAAAGCACTTGTTCAAATTTTGTGATGCAATATGAATAGAGTATGAGGTGAGAAAGCATAGATAGCTAAAGAGTGGTCCTAGGCATTCTTGTCTATCCAATTGGCAAAAGATAAATCAAAAGCCAAATAGAAACAATTGGATATCCTCGAATGAGTAAATAAATGCAGACCAACTTGCTCACACAATAAGATGTCAAATGAAATCATGGCAAACATGCACAAACACTCTAGCATCTAACAAGCACTTGGGCGATGACCAAGTCATCTATATATGAGTATTTGACTTACGAGCCAAGTAAGAGTACTTGATCATAGGTCATACTCATCGTTTAAGCACAAGTGGGGTTACCACTTTAACATAAAGCATTTAATGTTGTCACATACTAAGAGATGCTTTGACTCAAGTCTTAGAGTAAAGCTCCCCCTTGATGTGACATCCCCCCATAAGAGGGATAAACTAACCTTGAGTTTTGTCGATGAAGACTTCATGTTGGTGAGGTAGTGGTGGATGCTCAAAGTTGATGAAGATCACCAAGATTTGGGAGCATCCTTGTTGTTTCCTTACTCTTCTCACCTACATGGGTTAGTCCCAACACACAAGAGACAAATACAAGGATATCTATGGACATGGAGTGCAATATGTGATGATGTCCATTGATTTGTTGATTACCTTGTCCCTTGCTTACATTTGAGGGAATGCGTGACTCCTTGAACTATTCCATAGGGTTGATGTTGATTGCAAATATATCTTTCCAATAATGAATGTGAGTGAATTTCATTGGTGGAGTCACCCCTCAAGATCTCTAGTTCTTCTTGAGGACCCACATCAAGTTGATGGGGATCCTTGGTGTTGAAGTAGCACTTGTAGAAGTTGAGCTTGTAGTAGCCTTGGGAACCCACTTCCCAAAGCTTGGGATTCATCTTCATATGAGTCAATGTCCTTTTGAAGCTTGTTCTTGCCCTTGAGCTTGTGGTCTTGTGGTGGAAGGTCATCTTGCAACTTTGTTCCCTTGGGAATATTATTTTCATACTTCTCCTTTTGAGGAACAAACTTGGGATTGGGGTATTGACCTTCTTCCCATTCAACTCCATTAGCGTTGAAGTAGCCAACACCATGATTATTCCGCTATCCTCCATGCTTGCGTAAAATATCATCAAATTGTTTGTACCCTTCAAGACTCTTGTAGATACCTTTCTCTATAATTCCTTTGAATAAAGAATTTTCTTGCTCAAGTGTAACTTGGCTAAGAGAATCATCAATAGTGGAATCAATAGAACTACTAGGAGCAACATCATTGGATTTAGCATTTTTATTGTTGCTACTAGATGAAGAACCTTTCTTGACTTTTTACTACTTTGCTTAGATTTGACTTGTGGCATGAATGTAGAAAAGAGTAGTCATTTGGCAAGATAAGATGAAGTCTTCTTTCGGAGATCGTCATTGATAGCTTTAAGAAATTCATGTTCTTGCTCCAAATTGAGCTTCTCAAAGCGTAGCTTCTCATGAGTTCTTACAAGCTCTCTATGATCTTCAAGAGTAGATTCATGGGCTAACTTAAGAGTGTTAAGTTCTTTAGTTAGTTCTTCTATTTTCATCTTATCATCGTCAATTGACCTATCTTGACTAGCATGAGAATTATCAAGTTCATTATGATCAACATCACTAGTTTTATCACATAGCAAGTCATCATCATAAATCAAATCATCTTCATCACTATTGAAATCAAGATATTCGGGGTGTGATACCTTGGGGCCTTTAGCAATGAAGCAACTTCTACTCCCTTCATTTGGTGAATCAAATAGATCATAGGAGTTGGTTGTCACTAGTGCAATTCCGGCAATACCATCATCTTGACTATAGTCGGAGTTGGAGTGATAGCTTCTCTCGAAGTGGTTGTCGGAGTCGGAGCCGGAAACCCATTCACCAACATGAGCTTGATGTTTCCTTCTTGAGTAGCTCTTGGTGTACTTGTCCTTCTTCTTTGAGTCTCTACTTATCCTTGAGGGTATTCATTCATAACAATCATCTCTACTCCTTCTCTCTCTTCGAGGTGATTCATCTCTTGAACTTCGTCTTCTTGGTGACTCTTCTCTTTGTTTGTAGGTAGCCGTGCACTCATTGGAGTAGTGTCCGGGCTTCCCACAATTGTAGCAGTTTCGGTCAGGACTTGATGAGCGCTTTTCTTCATGTATTGAGTTGGAGCTACGATCTTTGCTTCTATTCTTGTAGAACTTGTTGAATTTCTTGACCATGTGGCCTATCTCTTCATTTGTGACAAGGTTGTCTCTTAAGGTAGCGGGATCATCACTTGTGTCCTTGTAAGCACTAGTAGACTTGTGATGAAGCTCTTCCTTGTCTTTGAGTGTCATCTCATGAGCAACAATTCTACCAATCACTTCCATTGGTTTGAGATCTTTGTAGTTGGGCATCATTTGGATCAATGTGCACACGGTGTCATATATCTCATCCAAAGCTTGAAGTATATTCTTGATGATGAACTTGTCAGTCATTTCTTCGCTTCCTAAGCCGGCAATATCATTGGTGATGAGAGCTAGCCTAGAGTACATCTCAGCGACTCCTTCACCATCCTTCATCTTGAACTTATCAAGCTGACCTTGAAGAACATCTAACTTGGATTCTCTCACGGACTCAGTCCCTTCGTGCATATCAACCAAAGTATCCCAAATCTCTTTTGCCTGTTCAAGACGGCTGATTTTGTTGAATTCTTCGGGGCATAGGCAGTTGAAGATAATGTCACATGCTTGAGCATTGAGTTGCAACATCTTCAATTCCTCCGTGTTTGCTTCACGATCCGGTTCTCTTCCATCACCAAAGAATTCACCTTGCAAGCCAACACGAACAACAACCCATACGGCAGGATTATGACCAATCAAATGCATTTTCATTTTGTGCTTCCAACTAGCAAAATTAGTGCCATCAAAGTACGGACCTCTACGGTGATAATTTCCCTCACTAAATGCCATACTTCTCCTAGGATGTGAAACCAATGCAATGGAGACCAAAGCTCTGATACCACTTGTAGGATCGAAAGTAGGTCTAGAGGGGGGTGATTAGACTACTTGACCAAATAAAAGTATGCTTTTTCCCAATTTTAATTCTTGGTAGGTTTTAGCATTCATAGCATATCAAGTACACCCTACACATGCATGTCTAAGAGTATAGCAGCGGAAAGTAAAGACATTGCACATGTAAGTAAGGAGAGGTTAAGGAAAGACAACACAAGTGATGACACGAAGATTTTTCCCGTGGTTCCGATAGGTGGTGCTATCGTATGTCCACTTTCATGGAGTCTTCAACCCACGGAGGGTAACGGTCGTGAGAGTCCACGGAGGGCTCTACCCACGGAGGGTTCCACGAAGAAGCAACCTTGACTATTCCATGACGGCTTCCGTCCACGAAGGACTAGCCTCACTATGGGTAGATCTTCACGAAGTAGGCAATCTCCTTGCCCTTACAAACTTCTTGGTTCACTCCACAACACGAAGTAGGAGGCTCCCAAGCGACACCTAACCAATCTAGGAGGCACCATCCTCCAAAAGGCAATAGGCTCGGTAATGACGATGAACTCCTTGCTCTTGTGCTTCAAGATGATAGACTCCTCAACACACAATCACTCTCTCACAAATTTGGCTTGGTAGAAGAGATGGGATTAGTGGAAAGCAACTTGGGGAGGCTAGAAATCAAGATCCATATGGTTGGAGTAGAAGATCTTGACCTCAACACAAGCGTAGGCGGTTGTCTCTCAGAAAACCGAGTAGGATAGGTATGGAATAGTTCTGAGTGCTTCTCTTTCGAGTGGGTGGTGCTGAAGGGGTATATATAGGCATCCCCGAAAATCCAACCGTTACACACAATAAGCCAGACTTAGTGACACCGATGTGTTAATCTCGGTGGTACCGAAGTGACAAAAAGGTGACAACTTTTGAATCTCGGTGAGACCGATAAAGGAATCTCGGTTGCACCGACAAGGTGACCAACAGTCAGAATTGCCAAACTCGGTGATGCCGATTCGACATTCTCGGACGGACTGAAAATATGAACTTGCGTAACAAAAAGTTGGCAACCCAAGTCGGTGGCACCGAAAGCAGTGTTGGTTGCACCAAAGTGGCTAGGGTTTGGCTGAGTCTATCTAGGGTTTGGAATCGGTGGCACCGGGATAGGAAAGTTGGTTGCACCGATTTTGAATGTTTGGCTATAGATAGACTTTGGTGGCAGAGCTTGTGGATGGTTTTGGTGACTATCACTTGTGCATGTATGGGCATTTTCTTCACCATCAAAACTTCACCCCCTTGTAATAGTATTGGCTTTCCTATGGATTCAAAGTGATTTCTCACAAATGTAAAATGTAGAGTCCTCTTGCTTGAAGCTTGGCCAACCTATTTCCTTGCATCTTGGGGTATTTCCACAGTCTCCACAATCCTTTTGCCATCCCTATCATTAAACTTTTCCTGAAATATACTTGGTGGAAACATTAGTTCAATGACTTATATGTTGTTATTAATTACCAAAACTACCAAGGGAGAAAGTGTGCTTTCACCATGGAAGGGGCCCCTACCAAAGGTACGTCTACCGGCACTAACACTCTCGGACTTCATCGGGAACTGGAAGAAGGTTCTATTTCGACGGAGGAAAAGACAGTCGGTGGTGAAGAGACCATCGCCGGCGCCGTCAGCGGCCGATCCGGATCTTGGGATCTGTGCGGCAAGGTAGGCTTGTTTGAATTTCATATTGGGCCAAGAAAGAAAAAATCTTGACTACTTTGGGCCGGTGACAACTGGGTATACGGCCCAGTTGGACACCACGGTTGTTGGGCCTATGGAGTCGAACCTGAGTTCTTGATTGACGGTTGAGACGTCTGATTGACAACTTTCTCGTGCAGACGAAGTTGACGTAGAAACTAGGGTTAAGAGGAGATTGATTCCAGGCTTCCCCACGTATCATGAACATGCACCACGTATTCCTGTGATCCGCACCTCCATGGCAGGTCGGGGCGATGGGAATCGGTCGATTCAACCGGTGCCAAACCACACTGATGCTAATGCGCGAGGCGCGGCAAACCATACGGCTACCGGCCGCGGCGTCGGGCGAGGCAGTGCTGAACACGGCGAGCAAGAGGTGCCCCCGAGGACAGGATCGAGGGCTGGCCACGCCAATGGTGGTCACGACAGTTTCGAAGTGCGTCGAGGTGATGGACAGGCCGGAGGCCGCAGAGGCTATCGCGCTGGCCGCGGTGGCGGTGACAGCGAATACAAAGGGAAGCGGCCAAACTAGAACTACTGGGCTGATGACAGAGGTGGTGCATCAAAGCGACAGGTGGTACGGAGAGGAAGGGCGTGGTTATGATGTCAATCAGTGGCATCGTAACTTCCATCCGCCTGCTGGAGACTTTGTGAAGGGTGCTTTAGGTCCGCCTACTCGGTACTTCGGGACTCGGGGAGGTGGGTGTGCTCTCGGCAAGAAACCTCCTGTTCTCATCATTGGCAACAAACTGAGAAACATATCGTGAGGATGGAGGAGCAAATCCACAGGAAAGCAACGGGGCTGCAACTTTGGCTGCGGCGTTTCCTGAGGCAGCGGCAACGATAGTCAAGGCTTTGGCAGCCGTGAAAATTCCGACAACCGCCATGTCCGATGATAGTGGGTCACAATAGGAGTTAAGCAACGACAAAACTGAAGCTACTAGGGCGAACAAGGCAGCTCGTAAGAAAGAAAAAATGAGTTGTTTTTAATGCAGGATGGCTGGTCATTTTGTGATGGACTGCAAGGAAGTGCTTTGTGATATATGTCTGAAACCAGGCCATACTGATACGACATGCCCATTATTATCGGCACCTAAACCGGTGGTCAATATATATGGAGTTTGCCACAACAAACTTATGATTTTCGAGACCCCACACTCTAACTTACCTCAAGTGTCGTCGCGTCTAGTGAGCACGAAGACGGGCTTGGTTAAGGTTTCGCATGGCTCACTTACCGAGGATCAAATATCTCAGCAGTTGCGGAGGCTCGTGTCTGAGACATATCATTGGGCACCATTCAGAGTGGAGGAACGGGTGTTTCGAGTAGACTTTCCAAGGAGAGAGGATCTTGAGCGCCTCCTGAAGTTTGGGGTTAGCAAAGTTCCGGGAACTAATTACATGCTCGAGTTCGAGGAGAGTAAAAAACAAAGCCAAAGGGATCACCTCTTGAGCAGGTTTGGATCAGACTTTCTGTTGTACCGGAGATTCTCCTTAATGACTTTCCCATTGTATGGAGCCTTGGATCACTGCTTGGAAAAACAAAGAAAGTGGACATGCCTTTCACATGAAAATATGGGATCTTGAGGTTACTTATTGGAGTCTTAGATCTGGAGCACGTGCCTGATTTTGTGCCTTGGGCATACGATGATGTGCATTATGATCTCAATGTGGAGGTTGAGGAGACTATTCCACATGTGACTGCTAGTGACCAAGATGTTGATATGAAGGGGGATGGTGATGGAAGTGGTAACCAAGGGGCCAATGGGCACCTAGGTGATGGTGATGATATGATCAATGGCAAGGGCCAATCTTCGAAATCGATAGATACACCTAATAACAACGGGAAGGCACCGTCATCAACATCGATGGCTTCTCTCTGCTTTGGTTCTTTCAACGTACAGTCCGCACCGAGTCGTGTAAGTTTGGACAAGATGAAGGATGATGGTCTTGATAACCATATCATATGTCATAGTAACACAAGTGATGTGCAACCAAGGGAGGATATAAGGTCTTCTACGCCCGTCACACCATCAGATACGCAGCAACTTCCAAGGGGTGGAGGGGACAAGTCCCAGCGCTATGAGTCTCCACCTCACATTATGACTACTCCAGGGCTGGGAGCCAAGAGGCACAGGCAGGAGTCCAGTCCTACATCACCTAGTCCCTATCATCCATCGTTGGCCAGAGGAGCAGCGTCGCCTTCTCTTGTTGCGACGGCTGCCGGAGGTGGACCGCAGGGTCGGGCCGAGTCTCCTATTGGAGGAGCAACTTCACCAACCTGATAGGCGGTGCCCGTGAACTACGAGCAAAAGGCTCGCCGGTCTTCGCATGCTAGTCGTAGCATCGCCAACGCCGGCGAGGAGGCGATTCAGGGACAGGGGCAAGAGGCCCGTTCATTGTCCCCTATTGTGAGGTCTTTGCTTCGGACGTTGCTAGATGGACTTCTTCAACAACATGGGGTGTTGGAGGTTGCCACACTGGACTCGAGGGTAGTTCAGACACCACCAACTCCTAACATGATAGCTGGAGAGAAGGCGGCTCAAGGAAATAATTCAGGGATTTCTTTGGACGATGTGATCAGTTTTGGCGGGCTACCGAATCCCATGTCTTCTAAACGGCGATTCAGTCACCGCATCCAGGGACAACCGGACGCGGATGACATTCAGTTGAGGCATGTTATGCGGGACGCCAAGCTCCGTGAGGTCGAAGGAACTTCAGGTATGTCAGTTAATACGAGATGTTCCATCTTGCACTTTACTGAGACTGAAATAGTATAAAACACCAACAACCTAGGTATTTCACTTGGTAGTAATGCAAAAGAGATTGCTAAAACTGTTAATGATATCCTTGATTTAGAATCGAATAGAGCCATTGATATAATTCAAAACTTAGCAGCGGTAAAACCTATGAATGACATGGAAATTAATAAGTTGGGAATCACATCTCTCCAAAGTTTATGTGAGGATTTAATACCCTAAGACGGGGTGGACAGGGATGAGAACGAGGAGGGATCGGAGGGGTATATGGCTCTCCCGAAGGCCGACACTCTTCCTAATGAAACACATAATTCTAACAACTCTGAGGGGATGCCGGAGAAGTCCAAAAGACCTTGGAAGAGGAAGGTCTATCCCGTCTCTGTAGTGAGGAGGAGTGCGAGAGTAAAGCAAAAGAAAAATTTCCATGATGAAATATGAAAGGAATCTTTTGGAATAGCAGAGGTCTTGTAGACTTGGCTAAAAGAAGGTTCCATAGAGAAACATCGTTAGAACAAAAACTTGATTTTATGGCCTTGCAAGAGACGGGTCGAGATAACTTTATGCCACAATTTCTCAATACCATTTCGGGTGGGGTTGATTTTGATTGGCATTGCTTACCTCCGAGGGGAAGATTTGGAGGGATCTTGTTGGGGTTTAAGTGTGAAACTTTAGAGGTGTTGAATGTGGTTTATGGTGAGTTCACTATCAAATTTCGTGTGAGATCGAAAGTTGGTGGTTTTAGATGGGTTTTGGTTGCTGTATATGGGGCGGCGCAACCTAAGCTTAAGTCCGACTTCCTCGCGGATTTAGTGAGAATTTTTGAGGAGAAGAGACTTCCCATTTTAATTGGGGGAGATTTCAATATAATTAGGAGACATGAAGAAAAAACAATGACAACTTTGATGGAAGGTGGTCATTCATGGCTATTGCGATTATTGAGAGTCTTGATTTAAAATAAATTGAACTCATCGGTAGACAATTCACATGGGCCAATTCGCTACCGACTCCAACATATGAGAAGTTGGATCGGGTTCTGACCAACGCTGAGTGGGAACAGAAATTCCCGTTGGGCACGGTACGCGCCTAGCAAAGAGTCATTTCCAATCATACACCATTACTGGTTGATTCTGGAGAATCGAACCATGTGGGTAATCGAAATATTTTCTCTTTCGAATTGAGTTGGTTCAAGAGAGAAGGTTTTATGGATCTCATTGCTACACAGTGGGCAAGAGAAACTGGGGGGATACTAATCTGGATAGGTGACAGAATAACATTACCCACTTACGCCAGTTTTTAAGTGGCCAAGCCAAGAACCAAAGTGGACTCTATAAAGTGGAAAAGGAGAGGGTGCTCCAACTCATTAATGATTTGGATGTCAAAGCCGAATCCACAATCCTTCACATAACAGAGAGAAATACTAAGATTGAAGCTGAAAACAAATTACAAACTATTCTCAGAGAGGAGGAAATGAAGTGGGCACTTCAGGCAAAAGTGATGAAGGTGGTCCAAGGAGATGATAATACTCAATTCTTTCACATGATTGCAAATGGCAAGCATAGGAAAAAAAATATTTCATCTTGAACAGGATGAGGGCATAATAGTTGGGCATGAAAATATTAAACTTTACATCACGGAGTATTACAAAAACTTTTCGGGGCACCTCAAGAGAATTATGTTTCTCTTGATGAAGGCATTACAACTGATATACCTTAGCTCAGCCAAGATGAGAATGAGGTACTTGCTGCTCCGTTCACTGAAAAAGAGGTGTTTGACGCAATAGCACAAATGAAACAAAACAAGGCACCGGGACCAGATGGGTTCCCTGCGGAATTTTATAAGAAATGCTGGCACATTATTAAAGGAGATCTTTTACCTTTGTTTCATGACTTGTTCAATGGGCAGTTACAACTTTTCACCTAAATTTTGGAACAATAATCTTGTTGCCAAAGAAGGTGGAGGCTATTCACATTGAGCAGTTTAGATCGATATGTCTACTTAATGTTAGCTTTAATTTTTTTACAAAGGTTTCTACAAATAGACTAACACAGATTGCACATTCTGGTCCAACCATCTCAAACAGCCTTTATGCCAGGAAGACACATCCTTGAAGGGGTGGTAGTCTTACATGAAACTATTCATGAAATCCACAAAAAGAAACTTGATGGGGTTATCTTTAAGGTAATTTTGAGAAGGCATATGACAAGGTCAAATGGCCATTCCTCCAACAAGCCTTGCGCATGAAGGGGTTTACTGAATCCTGGAGGGAGCAGGTAGATACCTTCATTCAAAAAGTACTGTAGGAATTAAAGTTAATGATGACATAGGTCATTATTTTCAGGCCCATAAAGGACTGAGACAAGGCGATTCCATGTCTCCTATTCTGTTCAACATAGTTGCGGATATGTTGATGGTCCTTATTGGTCGTGCTAAGGAGAAGGGCCAGGTAGGTGGATTAGTCCCGCACCTGCTGGAGGGGGGGAGTTTCCATACTACAATATTCGGATGACATAATTTTATTCATGGCACACGACCTAGAAAAAGCTAGAAATATGAAGCTGGTGCTTTGCCTATTTGAACAATTATCTGGATTAAAGATAAATTTTAATAAGAGCGAATTGTTCTGCTTTGGAAGAGCCAAGGAAGAACAAGACGCATATAGGCAACTTTTCGGTTGTGAAATGGGATCACTGGCTTTCATTTACCTTGGGGTTCCTATTCAACATAGGCGATTAACGAATAGGGAGTGGAAATGTATTGAAGATAGATTCGAAAAAAGACTTGGTTGCTGGAAGGGCAAGCTCATGTCTTATGGAGGTCGACTTGTTTTGATAAACTTGGTATTGACTAGTCTGTCGATGTTTCTCTTATCATTCTTTGAAGTGCCTATCGGAGTACGGAAGAGATTAGATTTTTATCGGTCACATTTCTTCTGGCAAAGCGACGAGTCTCAGAAGAAATATAGATTAACGAAATGGGATAATTAGACTGAATGGCTCACCGTTCTGGAAAGGGCTAATGAAGATGAAAGTATCCTTCTTCCATCGAGTCAAATTTCTGGTTGGTAATGGTACCAGGACCAGATTCTGGGAGGACACGTGGCTGGGGGAGACACCGCTAGTCTTACAATATTCTACATTGTATAACATTGCACAACGTAAGGCAGATTATATTGCCACAATATTACAGTCCATACCTCTTAATGTTCAATTCAGGCGGCTCTAGTGGGAGAACGCTGGAATTCATGGTTACATTTGGTCAGACGGTTGATGGATGTTCAACTCTCTAATCAACCAGATCATATTCACTGGAAACTAACCACGAGTGGTTCTTTTTTCAGTAAAGTCTATGTATATGGATATAATTAATTCTGGACCCCTCTCAAGGTCTTTGCATATCTGGAAGATCAAGGTTTCGCTCCGAATTAAAATTTTCATGTGGTTTGTACACAAGGGTGTGATACTAACCAAAGATAACATGCTAAAGCGGAACTGGAATGGGAGTGCCAATTTTTGCTATTGCGATCATAACGAAACAACCCGACACCTTTTTTAGAATGCCCACTAGCAAAACTTCTTTGGCGCACTGTCCATATAGCTTTGAATATTCAACCACCAATGAACATTAACATGCTATTTGGGACGTGGCTCAACGGAGTTGACAGAACATTAGCTAATCATATATGCATTGGAATAAGTGCTTTATTTTGGGCTATATGGAATACTAGAAATGATATGATTTTTCAAGGAAAGAAACTTAATCATTTTTGCAGGTCATATACAGAGCCACGGCTTGGATCCGTACGTGGTCATTACTCAACCATGCGGACGCCAGGGAGCTTATGGATATTGGATGCAACCGGTGGTAGACGGTCGCACGGGCTATCTTCAGCCGGTTTGAATGGCGAGCTGTTAATATGCTAGGTGTGTAGGCATCGTAGTCTTTCAGTTACGTCAGATGTGGCATACATGTATTTACCGTTTACATTCTTATTGTGGCTCAGACTGTGAGACCAGGACGAACCGGAGACTTTGTTTACTTTATTTGCAATAAATTGGCTATATGCATCGATTGATGCAGAGGCAGGGGGCGCTGTTCCTCCTTTTCCAAAAAAAAAATACTTCCGGCCTCTGCATCTGAACGATGCATGCAACCGTTTCATTAATTATTCATACAGATCTTATAAGTAATACTCCCTCTGTTCGTAAAATACTTGTCCTAGAAATGAATAAAATGGATGTATCTACAACTAAAATAAGTCTAGATACATCCATTTTTAGGACAAGTATTTCCGGACGGAGGGAGTACATCAGTAAGCATGAAGCCATCATCTTGGCAACACATGTTGCTACTCCGATCCACTTAATAAAGGGGTGCCGAATGTCTGAGCCGAATACCAAACAGAGATCGCACCAAATCCTAACATCTAAAGTCGAATGCTCAAGCCAAGCCACAATGTCGGAACTGGGTCACACACTGGCCCGATGCACTCTGAGAGACCGCTACCACCGTCTTCCATCGATCCATCTTCCGAGCAGGTACTGACGCACCGACCTTGCGAGGCATGTCTTCCTCGACGCCACCACGACGTCAAACAATGTCACCATCCTGCACGTATCCATCCACACACGCTCGTCTTTGAATCTCCGCAGTGCCATGCCGTCGGGATCCGCTGTTAGCCTTGAGGTGGATGTAACACCGCTTCTCCTCTTGTCCCCTTCAGCCAACACTTGCACCAAAACTATGACCTAGGAGAGAGAACGACACCTAAGGTGCCATCATCGTCTGATCCGGTAGATCCAGATCTAGGGTTTCCCCTAGAACATCTCAATCGAGTTCATGTGACCTACAATGATGATGCCTCGAGAAGGAAAAGATGTCAGAGACACCACCACCATCCGCCAAGACCGCAGTCATGCACAGTGTTCCCCGGAAGCTGCATCGTCCCGATCTCGTGACCGGCTGGAACCGTGCGGAGCTTTGCCATAAAGACGTATACCGCCATCGGTACTCTGACAGATGTCCTTCATCCCTTCACCAGAGCCCTCATCGCGCCACCGACCGTCCACGTGAAGAATCGACGACGAATATGGGTGGGATCCAGATCCCCGGCTGCCGCCATGCCTACCATCGCCAGCACCACCAGCCATGCGGTCATCAGTTGCCGTCCTAGGGCTTTACTTTGTGTTGTGTTCCAGCTAGTGGGCTTTACTTTGTGTTGTGTTCTTTTTTCTGGATTGACGAGAAGAAAGGGTAAACTATATTTTTCACGGATCTAGATACAAAAAACAAGAAGAATATAGACATTGGATGATTTGTTTTTCAAAAAATGGAAGCATCATGCGTCAAAAGAAAACGTAATGAAAAAAGAATTTAGAATCTCGTGTTATGTTACCACAGTTGCAGTCATGTCGAGGACTTGCAGTTGCGGGCGAGGCTATACTTGTAGTTGCATGTCCTCCCTCGCACCCATACAAACCCAATTGCAGTTGATCTCAATACTTGTTGTATTGGCAGAAATGCACCCCTTGGCAATGTGACTTCTGTATCAACCACACTCCATTACCACCAAGTTAAAGTCATACCGAGGGCATACAGTTGCACTCGAGCTACACTTGCAGTTGTGTGTCCAGTGGCGGTCATGCAATTGTCCACCCCTCAATAAGAAATGTAACTTTTGTGCCCCCACCCCACTTGAGCACCCAAGCAATCGTAGTTGCATCCATGTTTTGAGGGCGTGCAATTGCGATTGAGGCAACACTTGTGGATGCGTGTCTATTGGCAGACATGCAAGTGAGTGTAAGCTCTGGGCGAATGTGTGTTATGTTGGACATGCAACTGGGTTTAGTTGGGGTGAGTTGGGTGTCAATGGTGGACATGTAACTCGGTCAGGTTGCGAGTGAGTTTGTTTCGATGATGGGCATGCAACTGGGTTCTAGCAAGTTGGGTATCAATGTTGCCTTCTAGGGGAGGGGTGATGCCGATGACGTGTGTGTGTTATGTTGCCGAGGCCCTCTTTGGAGTGAAATCTCGCGAAATGATGTCTAATGGGGCAAAGAATTTTAGTAAATTGTTTATCAAGAACAAACTGGGTGGTTTCAAAAGAAATGAATCAAGAAAGAATCCCTATTCTTCGTCGGTGGAGCGTCCTGGTACTTGTTTGTTAGCTCCCGGCTTTGATTCAAAGGGCTTCAGTTAGTCTTGCTTCTAAGATTTTAAACAACAGACTTCAAAATTACCTGAAATTTTGAAAAAATTATTCAATTTCTCAAAAATCCAATGATATTTGTAAATCTAGGACACACACAAAAAATATATCTAGAGCCTGAATGTTAAAACATTGACTCCAAGTACCATTTTCAGGTTGTTTGTGTTGCACTTTCGAACCATCGACCAACCGTGTGAGCCCTCTTCTATTGAAACTGGTAATGCTGATGCAAACCAACCTCCTCCGGGCCCCATTCCATCCCAACCGAGCATCACAAGATTATGTTACTCACTCAATGAAACAACCTGAGAGCTTGGTCCACAAGGCGTTCAAGGTAGGAGGGCACATCGTGGTGTGTGAATTGGGTAATGCATGTTGCAGTTCTAGTTAGCCATCGGTCATCCTTAGTTCCTAATGCCTCCTATGCCCACACCTTCAACTTTAAACCGTCAGTGTGCAGAAACTACACAATTGAAAATGAACTACGAACAAATAATTTCACTATAGAGAAGTAAGTTATTCATCTTCGGCTCAGTGACGGCTTGCCCTTTATAAAAGACTTAGGCAAGTGGTAGATGTAGTGACATGAAGTCATTGGTTTTTTGCTAGGTCGATAGTTGAGAATTCCTTTATGAGCATGGTTCTCAGGTAGGTAAACCATATATACGCACCCTGAATACTTAAGAAACGGCCACGATGAAACAACAGGGAAGATGTATACTCCTGAGTGTTATATATAATCAGAAACTTCCTAGTATAACTGATTATTTCCATTTGCCGGGGCACGGAACTTTCATATTGGCTACCATTGCCTATACAGCTCTATCCTGTTCCGAATATGTTATGCAAATGCGGCGTGAATTACAAAATCACATGTTGCTGCACCACCAGAACCATTTCAGAGTTTGAGGCAACTGGCACGACCGAAGAAATGCGGCGTGCAAATACTACATGTAGATTACACGTGTTGTGCAGTTTGCTCTGCCAGCGTCAGCGCATCACTCGTGTCATTTTCATAGTTCGTGGCGTGGCGTCGTTAACAGCAGCTCCAATTTTACCCACAGCGGATACCTCAACTTGATCGGTCCAGCTAGATCTGCCGTGTTTCCTTCAGATCGTCGATAAGCCTGTGCAGGCCACAGTACGACGAGCCTCCTTCCGCCACGGCCGCGTGAGCCTTGACGGCAAGCTCCCGCGCTCTGCCCCTCGCCGCCTCCCCCGTTCCTCCAGGCTCCAAGAACCTCGTCACATGCCTTGGCGGCAAGTTTTATGACCGATCAGTTACCGGACGGACTACGTGATCGGTTGCAGATTCTCTAATGCGCAGAGAAAAATGTAAATGCAGACACGGCCGCGTTACAGAATAAGCGGTGGGTGTTACAGGGTTTACAAACGGATTGAAGCACAGGGAAATGCCAGGATGGCGCTAGATCTCAAGTCTCAACAGCGCTCGATGTAGTAGTGTCGCCGCTGGCGACGGCCTCCCTTGTTTCCATCAGATCGTCGATAAGCCTGCGCAGATCACAGGACGACGACCCGCCATCCGACACGGCCGCGTGAGCCTTCACAGCGAGCTCCTGCGCTCGGCCCCTCGCCGCCTCCCCCGTTCCGCCTGGTTCCATGAACCTCGCCACCGCCCGCGCCACCGCCTCCCTCGGCACAGTCTCCTGCTCCTCGCACCTGGTGCTCCGTGGCCCATCCCACACCCTCTCGCCAATCTTCAGAACGTCCGTGACCAGCCTCTCCTCGATGAACTGGTCGAACACCAGTGGCCACGTCAGCATCGGCACGCCGGCCGCCGCCGCCTCCAGCAGCGAGCTCGACCCGCAGTGCGTCAGGAACGCCCCAACGGCCGGATGGGCCAGGATCGCGGTCTGCGGGGCCCACGCTCTGACGAGCATCCCCCTCTCCCCGACACGTTGCTCCCACGGCGCCGGCGGCGCCCACCCCTCGTCCCTCAACACCCACAGGAACGGCTTGCCGGAGGCTTCCAGTCCAAGTGCCAGCTCCTGGAGCTGATCTGCAGAGATGGAGGCGTAGGTGCCGAAGCACACGTACACCACCGAGCATCTGGGCTTCGTGCCCAGCCAACGGATGCACGATGACTCACCGGCGCTTGGCCCAACCGGTGGCAACGGCAACGACACTGGCCCGACGAAGTAGGCGCGCTTCACGTGGCCGAGGCGCGCGTACTGGTCGCAGTACTCGCTCTCCAGGTCCCAGAACGTGTTGACGACGACGCCGAAGCACCTGGCTAGCCCCGCCACGATCGGGTTGCTGAACCGGTCGCCTTTCTCTGTGCACCTCAAGAACTCCGGCAGTTCGGTCCTCGGGATCCGTATCTCCGGGCCTGGAAAACTTGGCAAGGTCACCTCCTGGCAACCGGAGTCGTCGTCGACTGTACCTTCGAGGCGGTGCATCACAAGGTTCGAGAAGGGGCCAATGACACTGAACGTAACGCACGGCACGCCCAGCTCGCCGGCGATGATGGAGTTCCAGGAGAAGTGGACGTCGGTGAAGACGGCGTCAGGGGACAGCTCCCTGATCAGCGCCTCCTGCGCGGGCCGCGTCAACGCCGCGTCGATGGCCGCGGCCTCGATGCGCCACGCGTCGGCCCAGGCGGTGGAGAGGTTCTCGACGCCCGGCGGGAGGCCGCCCACCTCCGGGAACTGGTAGGTGGCTATCCGGATGGCTCGGCTCGCCGTGGAGGGGCCGTGCCGGTCGAGCGCCGACCGAACGACCGAGACGTTGGCCGGGGTGACCGCCACCGTAGGCTCGACGGTGCCCGGCCTGGCCGCAGCGAGGCGGACGGCGAGGTCGGTGTGGGGGCCGATGTGGCTGGTGGCGAAGAAGGGCACGATCAGGATCCGCAGCTTCTCGCCGTGCTCTTGCTCTCTCGAGGCCATTTTCTTGATGCTGCTGAAATATGGTGGCGTCAACTTTTGTAGCATTAGCACGGAACTGAAGCTGGTGGTTGGGACGTCGATGCCAAAGAAGAAGCAACCAAATCCCAACTACTACAGTACCTGTAGAATAATGGAGTCAGCTTGGGTAGCAGTAGAACTGGACTGCGATGCACTGCTAGCACATGAATGCTTGACTGTTTGAGCGGCGACGGAGGCCACAGCAAGAAGCACGAGATATAAAATACTTTGGTGCACAATCGCTCAAGTCCTGCGTTCACGGTCATCGTGGAGTCACGTACACCAACAGTTGACATGCAACATGCAAAATGGGACAAGATTGCATGGGCAAATCAGAGAGTACTTTGGAGAGATAATGAGGCATAATTATTTGGGTCCTGTCCGAGGCATAACTCTCTTCTTAATGAAATGCAGAAACTTTTGCCCCTCCCGAGGTGTTCTAAAAAATAAGAAAATTTGGATCCTGTCAAATGCTCATCCGCACGAGACTTTATATTACTCCAATCTAAGTGATGTTTACTACTACTTCCGGACCAGTACTGTAAATCCCAACTGATCTAATACTGGCCAGTCAATGATGGTTCTTTGTTTTCTATTTGTAAGGTAATATAATAGGTGGAATATCGAAGAGCAGGCCTCCTCTCCCACCCCGTACCCCCCCCCCCCCCCGCGTCGCCCTCCCGAGCGGGGCGACCAGGGCGGCCTTTCCCTGCCCTCGCCGCCTAGCTTCCCCTTTCTCTCTTCTTCCCGCCACTGCCGTCGGCTGGTGCGGCGGGGCGCTTGCCCGTGCGGCGCTGCGCGTGGCCGGCGGTGGCGGCTCCTCTCCCTTCCCCGACGTGGACTCCAACTCGGGTGGTGAGGTCCGGCGGCGGTGTTCCTCAGCGGGCGGCCCTCCGGTGCAGTCCGAGCGATGGCGTGGCGACGATGCTGCCCCTTGGCGGCGGAGGCAACGGCTGGCCGGGATCTGGCTGGCCGCGTTCTGCAAGCCCAGATCTAGTCCGTTTGGGCCCGATCTGGGTCAAGGCGGGCCGGTCGGGCCTCTGGCGCGTCACATTCGATTGGTTCGACGAGCTACTCGCAATGGGGGCGGCGGCTACTGTGCTACGTCTGCTACAACGCGGCGGCGGGAGCTTAGCGGGCCCGATCTGGGCCCGGCTGGACAGTTGGCCCGGCGTGCTCCTGCCCTATGTCCGGTCTGCTACCGCCTGAGCCAGTGGAGGTTGTCCCCTCCCACGTGGCTACGGTACTGCCGGTCCCTGTCTATGATGGCCTCGTCTCGGTCCGGTCGGCCTCGCAATGTTTGCCGTGGTGAGGCGACGATGGTGTCATCGTGACTGTGGTGGCGCATGTTGGTGGACGGTTGGCATGGTGGAGCCACGGGTTGGTTCTGGGCTGTGTGTGTGAGGGGTCAGGAGAAATCTTTGTTGGGTCTGCCCGACACCGTCACGGTGACGCCTGTGGGCGCCGCCATCCTTCTTGAAGGGTGTCGCGGTACCCCTCCCTCACTCCCCTCCATGTATTGGGAGAAATCCTAGGATTCGTCCGGGCAGCAGCATCGTCGTCGTCGCAATCCTTCTTGAAGGTGTTGCTTGGTACCCGACAACCCGATGGCATTGGAGTGCGGTGGACCTCTCTGGTGGGCGCAACAGTTGCGGAATGCCACGGCTTTCGTTGATCCAGTGTGGCTCGCATTTGTTCTCTGATTTTCTCTTGTTCTTTTCTTTTGGGCGTAATTGTGCTATTTGCCCCAGCATGGAACTCGTTGATGTATCGGATGGTTGCTATATCAATATAGCGGGGCAAAAGCCTATTTCGAGGTAATATAATAGAAGTTTCCATAAATATATCAATGGTTGAAAAATAGGAATTGATTTTAGCAAAAAATGTTCGTATAATTGCCGGCTTTACAAAACATAGATCATACAAATGTGATACGCATCATGTAAATGATAGTTTTTGCTAGTTATTTTATCACATTACGAGAGGAAACCTATAATTAAACTGAAAAAGGAAAGCTATTTCTTAGTTGCCCTTCCATCGATGGAAATATTTGCGACTAAGTGATATCCAACATATGATTAATGCGATAAATTGCAAATTACTGTAATTTAGAACAGTAAATATTCTTCCATGCCACAGGTGTGCAAATGAAAAATTACAAGGAAAGAAAAAAGGAGGCTTGGAAAATCTTCACTTTGGTTTTGCCATTCTTTGAACAAAATCCATTCTCACAACATTTAAACGACGGATTTTGCTTTGGCTCAAACCATTTTAATTGTGGATGGCACCGCGAAGAATAGAAAACAAAGCCAAGAGATTCGTAACAGTGTCAAGACCATGCCTAGGCAAACAACCTGTACATGATGGAGATGGAGCTCGCTGCTGATTAGCATGAAGGATTTATCCGCATTGCCACCCAGTGCAGTATACAGTGGATAAGAAGATTGGGTACTTGACTAATCAAAATAAATCAGTTAATCAACGACATGAACAGCTAAGAGCCCACACATTTTTTTTGAACAGAGAAAGGCACCCGAAGGTGTCAATATATTCAGCTCATAGCACATTTTACAGCCAAAATTACACCATCTGTCACATGATAGAAAAGAAGCATAGCAGATGTAAAGAAAGAAGAGCTGAATAAAGACATATGAGAGAGCAAGGAACAAGATCCTTGCTGAAGAAAAACATGTCTAAAGAAACAAAGGAAGAGAAGGGGAAAAGAAAATGCCAGCTTTGACAGCAATCTCCTTCTTTCCAGCAACCGAGCAGAGACAAACAGATTATGTTGAGATGAGGAACATCCTGGAGCCATCAACTTCCTCCTAAAAGCAATACACCTTATGAAGCTGAATTCCTGCAAAATTAAAATCAGCAAGAGAGGCAACTACAGGATATGGTTCAGTCACATGAGAGTGAGAAGAGCAATTGAGTGTAGGTCCTCCAGCCATTTGAAAAACTTGATGAGCTAAATTGTGAGCCACCCCATTCAAATTCCTAGAAATATGAAAAACTTGGAGATTAAGATTAGCAGTAGAGTTTAAAAAAGAAGTCACTTCTTTTCTAATATTCCAAGGAGTAGAAGAGTGAGCAATATTCCTAGAAGCAGCAACAGTGGCAAGAGAAAGAGAATTAGCTAAAAAAGTAGGAATATGAATATTGAGGCAAGCCGCCAAGTGAGTTGCACAAGCAGTAAACTCCCACACCTGTGCGCAATTGACCTTTCTCAAATCCTGGAACTCTAGAAGTTTTGAAAGCAGCATCAGAAAACACTTTAGCACCATTAATGAGAAGGTCTGATTTGAGAGTATTGCCTTGCTTAGGAAGAAGAGAATTATCAGGCTCAGAATCCTGCAAAGACTGAATATTAGTAGAAGGCAGAACCTCCTCTTGGAGAATATTATTCAAACTAGAAGCTACAATTTGAATTTGGTAGGGAAGAAATGTTTTCCTATCAAAGAGGAAATCATTTCCAGCTTTCCAAATGCACCACATGAAATTGAAAATATTTTGCAAAGAAGCATGAGGATGGCCCATAGAAGCAAAGTGAATCAGAAGGGAACGCATTGAAGAGTGTCCTTGCACAAGGATTTCATATCTAAGAAACCAAGGAGCAGAGAACCAGGCTGCTCTGGCAAAATCACAAAGAAAGAAGAGGTGAAACTCATCCTCTTGCTGAGCACATCTACAACAATTATGCGAAATGTCAATAAAGAAACGGCCTGGTCTCATACCAGTGGGCAAAGCTTTGCTAAGCATCCCCCAAGCATAAGTTTTAACCTTGGGCAACAAATCTTTCTGCTTCCAAATAGTTTTAAGAAAAGCTTTCAAATCCAAAGGAACATCCAAAGGAGTTGTTCTAGGATTAGTATGGATGTCTTGTAAACAAAGTTTATAAGCATCTTTGGAAGAGAAAATACCATTAGGAGCCAAAGGACAAAAAATAATATCAGCATTATCTGTAGGAGATATGCCCTAGAGGCAATAATAAATGTTATTTATTATCTCCCTGTTCATAATTAGGTTTATGTTCCATGCTATAACTTCTATGGTTCTCGAGTCTACAATAACCACGAGGCATATGCACATGTGGAATAATAAATGGTAAATTGTATTCCTAGTCTGACCTCTAAGAATGGCTCAAATATTGCATGATGATCCTATTTTCCTGATCATGGGCATGGCTATGCCGACAATTTTGAGGGCACAATGTTATAAGAATATTTGTGTTGAATCGACCCGAATTGATGTTATGCTATGAGATACATTCGTCATAAGTTAATGGTTAATAACATAGAGAAGTTAATATTTGCATAATTCCTTAGACCATGAGAGTATCGAGTTTCTTCATGCTTGCTTCATAAACTTTAAGGTTTGTTAAACGTCATCCATAAATGGGTGGCTATTATGGCGGCTTACGGGTTCATGGAAAAGTATGCCAAGTAACTTGATAGCTCAAGATTGGGATTTGCTCCTCCGGCGATGGAGAGATATCTCTGGGCCCTCTCGGTGTTACGGTATCCACCATCGTCTGGCCATACACTTTGTGATTTGATCACGGGGATGCTGGAACACGGGAACGAGAAAAGAGAACAATACCGGTAACGAGGTAACTGGCATAGTGGACAAGTTGTTGTTCCATGGGGATGCCAACATGTTTCACCTCGGGTATTTGTAACATATCGTGAAGCAACAGGAATAGCACACGGACCCTGGAGGTTCACTCGAATATTCATTCGTGTGGGTATAGGGGTCAATATGGGTCTCCACGGCTCCGATGTTGATCATTGATCGGAAGGGGTTCCGGGTCATGTCCATACTTCACCGAACCTATAGGGTCACACGCTTAAGGGTCATCTATCTGTTGAATACTAGACAAGGAGTCCGAGAGAAAGTCATTGGAAAAGTTTCGGAGACAACGGAAAGGTTCCGGAGAGAACACCAAAAAAGTTTCGGTAAAACCGAAAAGTTGTTTCGGATAAAACCATTGATCCAAAAAGGTTTCGGAAAGCACCAGGAATGTTCTGGAGGTTGCCAGATTGGTCTGGTAGTTTCTGGAATTTTTCTAGAGAATAAACAAAAAAAGGTTTTCGAAGCTGCCGGAATTGTTTACCGGGTAAACGAAGATGATTTTAAATTAAACCACCATACCGGAAATGTTCCGGAGCGCGTCCAGATAATTTTAAAGGGTGCCGGAAATGTTCTGGGACCTTCCGGAATTTTTCAGAAGTAATAGTCGAGGAAAACATCTTGTCCTAGTGTGAGGGGACAAGATCCCACGATGCGTGGGGCTGTTTTGGGGGCGCCCCCCTTGAGGGGGCAGCCCCTTGTGGCTGGACAAAGGTGTTGGGGGCCCCCATGGTCGGGGGCAGCCTCCACAAATGGTGGAGAGTGTTGGGAGGAAGGTGGGGCCCCATGGGGGAACACCATGGACAAGGGAACATGTTTTCTCCATGTTTGGTGGGAACATGTTTCCTTGTTTGGTGGGTGCATGTTTTGTGGGCTGAATTTCAGCCCCCCTTCACCCCTTCCAACACTATATAAGGAGGTGGAGAGGAGCTCTCCATACTCACAAAAACCTCTCTCACACAAGCCATGCATGATTTGGCATTCTCTCTCCCTCCCACCGAAATAGTTTCGTAGAGCCGAAAGGCTGTCTGGGTTCCGGTGGGAACTAGTTCTGGACGGCGAAGCTCTGCCGGATAGATGATACCGTATGTGTGCAACTCTGTAGAGAGATCGTAGTTTCGGTCTTAGTTCGAGAGTGCCTCCCGAAGGGTTGTCCGTGTGACCGTCCGAGTTTTGGAGGTCCTCCCGAAGGGCTATCCGAGTGACAGTCCGAGTTTCGGAGGTCCTCCCGAAGGGCTGTCCGCGACACCATCCAGGGGACTGTCCGACCGCCTCCCAGAGGGCTGTCCACGGGGCAGATGAGGGTATACATCCTCGCGGTTGGGAGGTTGTAAAATCCTAGCTGCGGGGATCTGCACCGCCAATCGTCATCGACTCTACTTCCGCTGCGCTATGAGTCGGTAACGAAATGATCAAACCTTGTATGCAGTCTCCATAGTGGTCCTGGGCTGGTGCGTAGGTCGATTTTTTTTGTTTCTGTTGTGTTACCCTTCAGTGGTATCAGAGCCGTGCTATGCGTAGATGCAGGTTACGATTTAGAATACATGGAGATGTATGGGTATTGCATAATATAATTTTGGAGTAGATGAGATCTATTACTGAAAATTATTTATGCGGGTGTAGATGAAATCTGTTACCGGATGTCCATGTTGCTTCCCCTGAATTTGCGTAGTCCTGATCTTGACGGCATGGTGGAATCTCACAAAGTTCCGGCAATCCGCGATCCTTTCATGCTGCTCCTGAGTATGCTGATTGACAGATCAACGAAGTGCTAACAGCTCTTTGGGTTACACCATAGTTAAAGAAAGGTTAGAGATTTAGAGTATGGGGCTCGAGATTTTATTATCTCGTGTTTCATACACCCTGCAATGTTAATCTAGCGACTTGGATTATCATGCTTGATGATGGACGTTGGTAGCTTCGGTTTGTTTCGAAACCTTAGAAGCCACGTAAAACAAGTTTTTGCATGAACCGATTAGAGGCGTCTAACTTGGTTCTGCAGGATGGTTTGCATGTGCATATGATGTGGTATTGCAATGCTCATATTAATTTGATTATGTATGAGATGACTATATGATGTAATTAACATGACCTGCGTGTCATGATTCGGCATGATGGCTGGAGCCATATGATTGCACTTTAATGACATGCGTGTCAACCTTATGTAATGCACTTATTTTGTTAGCTATAGAGATAGCAATATTACCTAGTGCATCGACAAGGTGGTGGCAATCTTCGCGAAGGTGAACACCGACGTGAATGCCGAAGACGAAGAAATGAAAGACTTCTCCGTCAGAAAGGGCTATACCATATCATGCTATTATGAATTGCCTGAGATGTTTATCCCTTATGATGCACCCTTCTTGATTGCGCGGTAGTCGCTTTTTATTAGGGTGATCTCTTACAAAATATCAAGTAGTTAGTGTTCTCCCAAGTGTAGCACCGTCACGGCACCTATCTTTTCGGGGTGCGCCGTGTCACACGGGTACGAACGATTAGAGAAGTGTGAGGCGGGTGAGTTGAGATCTCGCAGCGAGATCACTTGGTTGTCTTGACGTTCAGGCATGACCGTCATGAGCTCGGAACACACGCATCGAAAGATGAACAAGAGTCACATAGAGATGTGATTGGCAAGTTGGCCTACCGGTTGAGATTTTCGTCATCAGTGGTGTTACACCAATGGTGAACAATTTAAATGCGGGTCTTGTATCACTCACAATCAATTATGAGAGATATTGATTTGAGTGGGAGTGCACTATAGAATTAATTCTTTTAATTCTCAGTGCAATTAATTGTGAACTTTGTCTAAGTGTAGATTGCATAATAGTTGTAGGATAATGGCTCGTGTTTCCACCTTCCCTATTAAAATTGAATAGCTGTTAAATATCTGGTTAAAACTTTACGATTGGTAACGTAATGTGAGGATTGTCCTCAAGAGTGCCGAAAAGGACTTTGTCATATCGCATGCTTTCGGTATTCTCCCGCTAATGCTATGGATCATATGACTCTCGTCCTTCGATCCAAAAGTTAGAATTCCTTTTCAGTCAAAGTGCAATATGTTTGCTCCCATGAGACCGGAACTTCGAAAGTTTGGATAGTTATGTGATATACATGGAATCTGAAAATCATTTTCAAAAACAGACAAAAGCTAAAAGATATGAGATATCCAAAGCAATGTTTGTTTGCAAACTATTAGTAAAGGAGTTTACTATGCATTAGACTGATAAGAGAGGGATCCAGGAGAACGCCTGTCATATGATGAAAGGTGAATAAAACAACAACTTAAAGAGAAAGGAAGTGTCCGAAGGGTGCTAGTGAGACTTTCACGCGTAGGAAGTCCGGGGCTAACGCCACTCTTAAGTTGGGTGCTTCTTCTGAGAGTAGGAGAAATACTGAAAAGTTAAACTGTTAGAAGTATAATGGCAAAAAGAAAGAAGACTGGAATATCTAGCTCATGTATGAATGTCATACAAGTTTTTGATGTATAGAAGGCTGGTCAAAGATATAGTTCTTGGGAATTATGGTTAAACATGTTAATCACTAATTCTTGGGTATTGTGAGTTGGTCACAAAGATACCCGCTCGATTGCATTCTGTTGCAACTCGATGTAAGAACTACTATGGCCTGAAAGACTAGCCAGGGATGAGGTTTAGATACATGTAGGGAACATAGTAAATGTTACCATGCCTTCCATTGGTGTATTCCCTATGTATTAAGTTTCATAATTCATTTTAGAGTTTCACACTCTAGCCCTTTGCATAAGGTATCCTGCAAGAAGGTTGTTCATAAGAGAACTTTTCATGTTCGGTGTTATAAATAACATAAGGGCCATACTTTCATTATGAATGAGACGTATGTTATGAATATTGATAATAATACATTACCTCTGGGTTTACTTTTATAATTCATTTTAGAGTTTCATACACTCTAGCCCATTGCACAATGTTTGTTGCAAAAGAGTTGTTCATAAAAACAACAATTGTTGTTCAGTATTATGAATAACATGAAGGGCCATGCTTCCATCCTAGATGGGATGTATGTTATGAATATTGATGGAAATATGATACATCCATAACACTGACGCTAAATGTCGCAAGACTAAAAGAATACCACATATGTGTGGCACTGCATTTGGTCACATTGGAGAAACCCGCATGGAAAATTCCGTTATGATGGATTTTGAAGTCGTTTGATTTTGAATCATCTGATACTTGCAACTTTCCTCCAAAAGGTGAACTAACTAAAATACCGTTCACAGGCCATAAGGAACGAGCAAAGAACTTATTGGTGATCATACATTTGATGTATGTAGTTCGATAAATATTGTTGCAAACAGTGGATTTTTCTACCTTAAAAAATGACTCAAGTAGGTATATGGATATTTACTTGATGAGACGTAAGTCTGGATCTTTTGAAATCATTCGAAAGGTTTTCAAATATGAAGTAGAAGTTATTGTACCAAGAAAATTATGTTTCTGCAATTTGATTGCGGAAAGGAATATTTGAGTTACAAGTTTAGCGAATGTCTGATGAGTTGTGAAAAGAGTTTCATAACTTGCACCTCCCGGAACACCACTGCAAGTGGAAAGTCTGTGATATGTAATCGAACCATTTATGACATGGTAAGATCAAAGATGACATAAATAGATTTGCCATTATCCCTTTTATAGAGTGATGCTTTAGAGACTGCGGCTTTTACACTGAAAAGAGATCCATCAGGTCTGTTGAAATGACGCCATGGTATGGTACGCCCAACCATGTTATATCTTTTCTTAACATTTGGAATATGGGGCTTGTGTAAAAGGTTATAAACCTATTCCAAATCAGACAAGTGCTACTTTGTATGGTTATCCCAAGTCATTGGGTATTCCCCCACCACTATACCGAGGCAAAGGGTTTTGCCATAAAACGGTATGCTTTTAAGGAGAATAGTTCTTACAAAAGGTGAGTAGGAGGACAGTGCAACTCGACGAGATAACTAGTATCTTCGTCATCAGTTCAAAGGAAAGAAACCATGGAAGTGATTCCGTTGTTTCCTACTACGACTGATACGGAAGTCTCTACAATAAAATGTATGGACTTCGGTCAAACGTGCAGCTGAACCACGTAGGCAAAGCTCGTGCAAACTTACCAGGTGCGCAAACGAGATATTGTTGTTAGACAACAGTATACCTATAATACACAAGGAAGCGTTGATGGGCCCTGACTCCGGGATTGGCTAAATGCCAATACAATCCGAGATAGTTTCCATATAAGAGATTCAAGATTAAAACCTTGATACACCTTTCAGAGGACTTAAAGTCTAACGAATATTTATGGAACTAAAAACTGATACGGATAAAACTGTTTTATCCATAAAGCCCAACTTGTTGAAATAACAAGTTCAAGGAGTTGACTACGATGAGGTTGTTTCACCGTAGCGATGCTTAAGGTCGGTTCGGGTTGAACTAGCAATTAATACATATATCAATCATGAGATATGAAACATGGATGACAAAAGGATTTCCATCTGATGGAAATGAAACCTAGGACTTGTATGTGATACAGTCCAAAGTAATTTGTCGATCCAGAGGATGCTAGTAAGTATGCAAACTTTAGAGTTCCAGCAATGGACAGAAGAGAGCAAAATGGAGTTGGAATCTCCGTGGTTTGATGAAATGGTCAAAAGGGTTTTTGACTTCATCAATGGGTAACGAAGATGCTTGTGATTCAAGAAAGTAAGTGGGAGCATAATAATATTTCTAAAACATTGTGTGCTTGACACATTGTTAATTGGAAATAAATTTCTTGACACGAATTAGGACTTCATTTAAAAATAGTTTTGCGATGAAGTGCTTAGGCTAAATAGCCTCAATATTAGGCATGATGATCTATGGAGATAGATTTACCTAATGGGGCTAAGCAATGAATACATATTGACAAGGTGCTAAAACCTTTTAGCATTTAAACTCGAAGGAGTGATTCTTGCCTAAGTCACATGGAAAGAGTTTTTGCAAGACTTAGTGTCCCAAAACACTGACGAGTAAAATACATGATGGAGATTCCACACACTCTAGTGTTTGGATTAATCATGTATTCCATGGTATGTAAAAACAACTAGATATGTCCGATACTCCCAAGTTGTTGCGAGTATAGATACAAAAGTGATCAAAGCACTGATCATGGGACAACAGTGAAAGATGTCATTAAGTATTAGAGTAGTGCCGATAACATGTTTTCTCGCAAGCAGAGATTATGAAGTGCTCGTTGTAAGTAATTACATCGATATAGTCTAAATCAATGCTCCATGCGATTTTCGATTTAAGTTAAGGGTTTTGTGTAATACACAATATGGTGGCACGGTAGTTGGAAATTGTTCCAAACAAGATACTATGGCGAATTCTATAACAAAGGCTAAGTATGTTGACGATTTGGAAGCGACAAAGAAGTTGTTGAATCATATAGTTCATTCATGAACTTAGTATGGTTCCAAGATGGTTTTGGTCCATGAGACACTATTGCAGATAGTTGCTCCATAGCTCAGTCTGAGGAATCAGGTTTCGACCAATGATTCACACATATGCAAAGCCAAGTTAACACAAAATACGAATTTTGTGATAGCATGAAAACGTGAGGATATGCAAAGTTACACACGGAGTTGAAGTTGTCAGATCCGTTGGACATCAGGCTATACCACAAGCGAAGCATATTTTACACCAGTATGCCATAGGTGTAAAGTGCATTAGCATTGACTAGATTATTGACTCTAGTGCAAGTGGGAGTCTGTAGGAGATACACCCTAGAGGCAATAATAAATGTTATTGATTATCTCCCTATTCATAATTAGGTTTATGTTCCATGCTATAACTGCTATGGTTCTCGAGTCTACAATAACCACGAGGCTTGAAGGAAGACTCATATGCACGTGTGGAATAATAAACGGTAAATTGTATTCCTAGTCTGGCCTCTAAGTCTGGCTCAAGTATTGCATGATGATCCTGTTTTCCTAATCATGGGCATGGCTATGCCGGCAATTTCGAGGGCACAATGTTAGAAGAACATTTGTGTTGAATCGACCCGAATTGATGTTATGCTATGAGATACATTCGTCATAAGTTAATGGTTAATAACACAGAGAAGTTAATATTTGCATAATTCCTTAGACCATGAGAGTATCGAGTTTCTTCATGCTTGCTTCATGAACTTTGGGGTTTGTTAAACGTCATCCGTAAATGGGTGGCTATTACGGCGGCTTACGGGTTCATGGAAAAGTATGTCAAGTAACTTGATAGCTCAAGATTGGGATTTGCTCCTCTGGCGATGGATAGATATCTCTGGGCCCTCTCGATGTTACGGTATCCATCATCGTCTGGCCAGACACTTTGTGATTTGATCACGGGGATGCCGGAACACGGGAACGAGAAAAGAGAACAATACCGGTAACGAGGTAACTAACATAGTGGACAAGTTGTTGTTCCACGGGGATGCCAATGTGTCTCACCTCGGGTATTAGTAACATATCGTGAAGCAACAGGAATAGCACAAGGCAACTAGAGGTTCACTCGAATATTCATTCGTGTGGGTATAGGGGCCAATATGGGTGTCCATGGCTCCGATGTTGATCATTGATCGGAAGGGGTTCCGGGTCATGTCTATACTCCACCGAACCTATGGGGTCACACGCTTAAGGGTCATCTATCTGCTGAATACTAGACAAGGAGTCCGAGAGAAAGTCATTGGAAAAGTTTCGGAGACAACAGAAAGGTTCCGGAGAGAACACCAAAAAAGTTTCGGTAAAACCGAAAAGTTGTTTCGGATAAAACCATTGATCCAAAAAGGTTTCGGCAAGCACGGGGAATGTTTTGGAGGTTGCCAGATTAGTCTGGTAATTTATGGAATTTTTCCGGAGAATAAACCGAAAAAGGTTTTCGGAGCTGCCGGAATTGTTTACCGGGTAAACAAAGATGGTTTTAAATTAAACCACCATACCAGAAATGTTCCGGAGCGCGTCCAGATAATTTTGAGGGTGCCGGAAGTGTTCTGGGACCTTCCGGAATTTTTCAGAAGTAATAGTCGCGGAAAACATCTTGTCCCAGTGTGAGGGGACAAGATCCCACGATGCGTGGGGCTGTTTTGGGGGCGCCCCCCTTGAGGGGGCAGCCCCTTGTGGCTGGACAAAGGTGTTGGGGGGACCCCCATGGTGGGGGGCAGCCTCCACAAATGATGGAGAGTGTTGGGAGGAAGGTGGGGCCCCATGGGGGAACACCATGGACAAGGGAACATGTTTTCTCCATGTTTCGTGGGAACATGTTTCCTTGTTTGGTGGGTGCATGTTTTGTGGGCTGAATTTCAGCCCCTCTTCACCCCTTCCACCACTATACAATGAGGTGGAGAGGAGCTCTCCATCCTCACAAAAAACTCTCTCACACAAGCCATGCATGATCTGGCATTCTCCCTCCCTCCCAGCGAAATAGTTTCGTAGAGCCGAAAGGCTGTCTGGGTTCCGGTGGGAACTAGTTCTGGACGGGGAAGCCCTGCCGGATAGATGATACCGTATGTGTGCAACTCTGTAGAGAGATCGTAGTTTCGGTCTTAGTTCGAGAGTGCCTCCCGAAGGGCTGTCCGTGTGACCGTCCGAGTTTTGGAGGTCCTCCCGAAGGGCTGTCCGAGTGATAGTCCGAGTTTCGAAGGTCCTCCCGAAGGGCTGTCCGCGACACCATCCGGGGGACTGTCCGACCACCTCCGGGAGGGCTGTCCGTGGGGCAGATGAGGGTATACATCCTCGCGGTTGGGAGGTTGTAAAAGCCTAGCTGCGGGGATCTGCACTGCCAATCGTCATCGACTCTACTTCCGCCGCGCTACGAGTCGGTAACGAAATGATCAAACCTTGTATGCAGTCTCCATAGTGGTCCTGGGCTGGTGCATAGGTCAATTTTTTTTGTTTTCTGCTGCGTTACCCTTCATTATCCTCATCAAGAATATCAATATTGACAATCTGATTAGCCAAAGGTTGCTGAAAAAGAGAGAAAATGAGCTGATGGTTCCATTGCCTTTGTCCAGGCTGCCAAAGATCCCTAACCAAAGAGGGATAAATAAAGCTTCATGGTTGAGGAAAGATAAAATCATGGATAGAGTTCCAAATATTGCACCAAGGCATGCTCCAAATAGAAATATTACCTTGAGTGAGTTAATAGAAGGCATGCTCTTTAAGTTTAGGAAGCATTTTTAAAATGGAAGACCAGAAGGCAGATTTAGGTGGATTATTAGTAGCTTTCCAGATAGAAGTGGTAGGAAAATATTTGGCTTGAAGAACACAATATAAATGGGAGGAGGGGTTTTTAGCTAACCTCCAAGCCATAGCAAGAATAAGACTCTCATTGATGGCTTTTAGATTTCTGATTCCAAGACCCCCTTTAGATTTAGAGTTGGTAATATCCTTCCATGCTCGGAGACAAAGACTCCTCTTAGATTCCGTTTCACTGATCCTTGTCCACCAAAAGTTCCTAATAATAGAAGTGAACCTGGCAATATTTTTTTTGAAAACAGAATATTTGCCATACAGTAAACAGGGATAGCAGAGAAGACAGAGCGAATAAGTTCAAGATGGGCAGAAGGAGAAAGCATGTTAGCTTTATAAGAGGGGAGCATCTCATTTAAAAATTTATCCAAAACAAAGTTATAAGCATCACCCCTATTCTTAGCAGGCAAAATGAGAGGAGGACCAAGATGAGTGAAATTAGCATCAAGATTTGCAACAGGAAAGACTTGCTTAATTTCATTAATAATATTCTGAGAAACATGATTGCTAAAAAGAATGGCAGATTTATTCCAGTTAGGAGTTTGACCAGAAACGGCACAAAAGTGTTAAATAAGACTAGCCATTGTTTGAGCTTCCTGACAAGTAGCCCATCCACACACGAGTAGATCATGTGCAAACATAAGATAATGGACAGAGGGGCAGTTTGGTCCAAGAGAAATTCCCTGCATTTGGTTTGCTTGCAAAGCTTCATTAAGTAAAATGGAAAGTTCATTAATAGCAAGAACAAACAAGTAAGGAGACATGGGACAACCTTGTCGTATTCCTCCGAACCTTGTTGTATTCCTCCGAAACTCTTAAATTTAGGAGAAGGCTGGCCATTAATGAGAACAGAGAATGAGGGCGATGAGATGCAGGCATGAACCAAATTAACAAAATGATCATGCAACCCTTTACGTGCCAAAGCTGAAACAAATAAATTCCATTCTAATCGATCAAAAGCTTTGGCAAGGTCACTCTTAAGCATAAAGGCATCATGTTTCCAGGATTTAAGAGAAAACTAGTGCGCAATTTCATGAGCAATGATAATGTTATCACTAATACGTCTGCCCTCAATAAAAGCTTGTTGAGCTGGGTCAATGTAATGAGGAAAATGATGCTTAAGTCTATTCGCAAGACACTTAGCAATGATTTTATAAAGCACATTACAAAGACTAATAGGACGGTAATCCATGGGCACAAGAGGAACCAACTTCTTAGGGATAAGATCAATATTGGTATCATTGATTTGAGGGGGAAGGGTAGCAGTGTTATAGGAGTGAGTGACAAGCTGAGTTACTTCATCCCCAATCCAATCCCAAGTAGCTAAATAGAATTCTACATTGAACCCATCAGGACCAAGAGATGCATTAAGTTTCATGTCTTTAAGAATCTGCAAAAGTTCATTCTTGTCAGGAATAGAATAAGTAGGATCATTGTTGTCATTAGTCCAAATAGAGGAAAAAAAGGCCTTCCTGCATTAGTGTTAGGACTTAGGAGAGGAAAATATGTGCCTAAAATAATTAACAAACGTTTGCATCATGGCATCCGGTTTGAAATGAATAGTGTAATGCTCATCTTTGATAGAACAAATAGTATTCTTTTTCTACGTTTGAGCATAGCCTGATGGAAGAATTTTGTGTTGCGATCACCTTTAACAGCCCAAGACTTCTTACTTCTTTGCTTGTAAAACTGATTGTGTTTGGAAAGAGTATGTTCATACCTATTAGTAAGAGTACTTTCCAAAACATGGTCCTATTGGTGGAGAGGTAGCTGTTGCAAATCCTTGATTCTGAATTCTAGCTCAGCAAGTTCTTGTTGGAGCGCACACATAAATGTTGGTAATTAAACAAAGAGACCGATTCTGCATTGCATACAAAGGAAAGTACTACAAGAATCTCTGTTGCAAAAATAAATTAGTAATATGTTGAGCAATATAGGCGGGTATTAAGTATCCACGAGAGTCAATTACACCACAGGTGTCTAAACTTGGCGAGAAAAATCAGTTTGGTGCTAAAATTTATGGGATACATTGAATGAATGATATAACTTGGCTTGGACGTGCATCTACGGTGTTAATCACGTTTGTATACGTATAGGGTGCTAATGTGACATTGACAGTATGGTGCGGGGCCCACCTGTTAGTGACTGGGAGACGGGGCGTGTGGCCTGTTTTTATGGCAGGAAACACCTTGAAATTTTTTCATCACAAAAAGCCTCTTGAATGTTTTTCTTGTCAAAATACTCAAAAACATAACTATGTCTCTATGACCCTTGGGGGCCACTGGTTAGGAAACAATATGGAGAGGAAATTAATAACAAAAAGTATGTCTGCCAAAGGTCGAACCAACCCCCTCAACCCCACAAAAAGGACACCCTAGCCACCACAATAGTTACTACTTGCTGTCTACATGGGATAACAATACATAATGACTATAAACAGACACGTGCATAGGGCTTACATGAGTTGCACCGCTGCAGTCACCGCAACCCGTTTTTACATATTAGTTTTTTAATTCAAAAATACTAATATAACTAATATTTATAATTTTCATTATATATATATATATTCAAATAATACATTAATATTTTTTAGAACAACATGAACATCACTTTAAATAATAATATTTCTCTCAAAGTGAATACATGTATATAGCCTGAAAATACATGAATAGATGAATATTATTATGAATCATTAAAAATATTTTGATGAATAATGAAAATTATTATAATTAATCTATATTATTATAAAACAGAAATATTATTTTAGTTATATAAACATTTACAAATAATCTTGTATATTTATAGAATCACACGAACATTCTTTTAAATAAGGATATTTTTTTAGAGTTATATGAACATTATTTTAAATAAGTTTACTTCTATAATTATATGAACATTATTTTATATACAAATAGTTTTTAAAATTACATGAAAATTATTTCAAATACATTATTTACTTTGTATGTACATTATTTATAATTTGAATAATACTACATAATTCTAAGAAAGGGAAAAAACTAACATGCAAAACATGGGCCATGGTGACAGCTGCCCATTTAACACTTATGTTCATGCTTGCGTATAGTTCATTAGGAATAGCTGTCTGATTACGCTAGCAAATTATACATGGTCTGGTGGCTAGCCAGGTTGGCCAAAAAGCCATTAGTCATTAGTCCGAACCTTGGAGGCGCAATATTTTTCATATTAATAGTGTCGTTTCATTTTTTGAAGGAAAAATTTTGAGGGGCTTTTCGTGTGGAAATTAAAATTTCACAGAGTTTTTGCCAATTTTTTTTTAATACGCCACATGCCCTCATCCCTGCCTTCCGACAGATGGGCCCCGTGCCATGCTGGCACTCCAGATCAGCACCATGTACGTATACAAGCATGATTAGAACCGTAGATGCATGTTCAAGTCAAGTTCTGTCACCGCTTCAATGTATGCTGCAAGTTTTAGTACCAAACATATTTTTTACGCCAAGTTCAGACACCTGTGATGTAATTGACTCTATTCACGACTACAAATCATGTAGCTTGGGTTCAGTAGCTTCCATCTAAATATAACAAAGCACTTCAACTTGTTTTTTATTTCTATGAAGGATCTTTTACACATTACATATGAGTACATCTAACTTGTGCGTTACCAAAAGAGGGTTCAGAAAAGGAAAACAATACCTGAACAGAATTATCATGAAGAATGAAAATATAAACAACTAAGAGTTGGCAAACATGCTTTCAAAAGAAAAAATGGCAAACATTAGATTGGAATAGACAGACAACAGGGCAACTGTTCTCAAAGTACTACACTTTCACTGTACAAAGCATCTAGAGAAAACTTAATATTAAATGATGAGTAAGTTAATAGGAGATATGTAACAATGAAAACTCTAAAAAAATAGTCTGCATCTGAAATCAAAGCATTAGCAAAAGTCATCATTTCATTCCTCTGTCACCTAAGACAGTTAGTTCACGCTTAAAATATCCTGTCCATTCGATGCCACTCATATTCCTTTGTCCCTAGTCAGAAGACCAACATCCTCAATTAAGGGTCGCACAACACATACAACTCCAGAAGCAATAGTCATAATCTAACATACGAGACACTTAAAGACAATTTTCCTTCCTACTAGCTACCTGGCAATTAAACTGTCAGTTCTTTGGTCCATAAAAAAGGTGCAATAAAAGGTAGATGTTTGACCGGCTTGATTAACAATATTGTATCAGCAAACCAAGTAGTACCGAGCTTGAATTCATCCTCATAAAGCACATGCATTCAGTTCGGGCTATGTTAGTACAAAACACGTATGTTCAAATCAATCATAAATACACAACAAATCATACACTTCTAAAAATATTGAAGCTAAATAGCCATGGCTACTTTGTGAAGGAATATTGGACCAAGCAAGTAATCTCAAACTATAGCACCCTGAGCAACTCCAAGAAGTTGGCATTCAAGCATTCTACTATCTAGCAACAAATCATCAAAGGTGAAAGCAGTTCATCACCTTCTAATGTAACAGCAGCCAACACAGTGAAACCACGGTCCACCCGGAGCTACAGAACCTGCATTCAGTTGGGAGGGACAAAGAAGAGCATGAGCACAAACTAATCTATAAATCGTTGCAGAACTTTGAGAGGGGGAAAAGGAGAGAACACTGCAAAGGGAAGACAAATTACTGACATCAGTGTCAACCATGGCTGCTCAAGAGAGTTTTGTGGAAGTTAGGAGGGGAACGGGGAAGGTGTATAGGCATCGTAATCTATGTTCAGTTAAGCCGCATGTGGCAATTTTATTTGCTTTCGTACTGTATTAGCGCTTGAGCGCATTTGTGGATCTGGATACTTTGTTTGAACCTGCTTAATAAAATGGCTGCATGCATCGATTGATGCAGAGGCCGGGGGCTTCGTTCCTTCTTTTCAAAAAAAAGGAGGGGAATGGGGAAGGAGAAGCTAGGCGGTGGAGACTATATATAAGCGCGTCTTAAAGGACGATCATGAATCGTGGGTGCAAATGACCTTCAGTTATCGGCGACTGGCACACATCGGTTACCATCAATGAATTAGAGCAATTGTGATTTACTTCTGAAGCCGCCAGTGAAAGGAATTGAATCGACAAGGGACGATTCAATGCCCGCGCTACCCCCATCGCGGCGCTTCGGTCAGACCCGACATAGGTTGGCATGGGTGTTAGACAGAGAGGAGGGAAGCGGAATGGCGGAAGCGAAAAACGGTTGATGAGGAAAGAGGAGGGAGGAGCGCAGCGTTGGGGGATCACAAGAAAAGTAGGCCAGAGTTTGTGCATGCCGGTGGCTAGCAATTTGGTTGTGAGAACAGACCCAGTTAACCAGACGACTTGGTTTCGGTCTTCAGAGCAGCAGCCCGTTAGGACAACTGGGACAATATTTCACAAAAGCAAGATAAATGGCTGTACACAACAGACCAAACGGCCAAAAATGACCAAACAATGAAAATGGACGGTCAGAAAGGCAAATCGCCGAGAGGGCTCACTTTAGGCTTAGTTTTACTGTCCTAAAATGGAGTGGAACTTCTCACTAATCGTCTACTATGTTTGAATTGTCTTTGTTGATCATTTAAACTTGACCCCTACCCGATGGTTAGTGTTGTGTTGTACGCATATTATCATCAAAGTTCACCTTCCCTTCTCCATTCCAAACACTAATCAATTCTGCCGCCGAGCCCCTCTCCCTTTAGGTTTCACTTCCTCTGGCTACACATTTCCGTGCTTAAACATCCCGTGAAGCTTTCTTAGACCCTTCGTCCTTTCCTTCTCGACGCTAATCCATGTGAATGGTGACGTACCCCCCCCCCCCCAACGAGGACGCTCGCCCCTTCACGGGCGCTGAACCAACTTTTGTCCCGACCGGCCCTGTGGCCACCCAAGGGCTCGCACCTCTGTTGTCCTGTACCGTCGTGGTTACTGTGGTGATGGGGCTGATCTGCCCTACAGACTTGTATCCCACACCTCCCTGGGGTTGTACACCCTGCCTTGTTCTTTGGCTACGACACCGGCCATAGTGGTGAGCTTAGTTCCTTCAAATAAAATAGGAATTTCATTAATGCTATGCATGTTATAGATGATTCAGTTGGAATTACGTTATGAGCTTCACAATTTATTAATGTGAATTGAATGTTTTCTACATAAATTAACCATATCTATATCTCCATATAGTGCAGGAATGACTTTTAGTATTTTCTGTTGGATAATGTCGATTCAATGGTTGTGAGATGGCAAATCTTAGTAGTATTGGTGTACGATATGTTGGGGAACGTTGCACGGAAAATAAAAATTTTCCTACGCTTCACCAAGATCAATCTAGGCGATGAGCATCTATGAGAAGAGAGATTGCATTTACATACCCTTGTAGATCGCTAAGCCGAAGCGTTAAGAAATGCGGTTGATGTAGTCGAACGTCTTCACGATCCAATCAGGTTCCGTTCCGTGAACTCTTGATCAAGTGCCAAACGGGCGGCACCTTCGCGTTTAGCACACATGCAGCTTGATGACGCCTTCACCTCCTCGATCCAGCAAGCGATGATGAAGTAGTAGCCCAAGTCCTCCGACAGCACAACGGCGTGGTGAGGTGGTGGTGATGACAGCTCGGCAGGGCTTCTCCACCCGCTGTGAGGTGGAGAAGAACTACGAGGGAGAGGAGGGGCAGCGTCGTAGCACGTTAGGGTGTGGCTTCCCTCTTCCCCCTCTCTCTATATAGGGGGAAGGTGACGGTGTCCTGGACTAAGGGTACTCGCCATGTCGTCTCCCGACCTATGGGTCGGGCCGAGGTCCCCATGGCGGTTTACTAATGGGCCAGTTCGGAGAGCCCATGATGCATACAAGGGAGATTCCACAAGACTTGGCGCACAAGACAAGGACTCCTCTAAACCCTAGGCTTGCTACAACGCCGTCACGACCCACACATCACGGCGCCCAGGGACGAAGATGCCGGCCCGCGCCAGCCTCTGCCGCGCGAGGGGATGAGGGGTCCCCGGCGCCGACGATGCCGGCCGCACTTTGCCCGGTCGCGCCCTCTGGCGTCGGCTTGAGGGAGGGAGGGGAAGGGGAGTGGGGAAGCGGCCGGCGGCTAGGGTTCCTCCCCTGCCGCCCGCGGGGGCACCAGAGGAGGGGAGGGGGAGGGGTAAAAGAGGAAGACTTTTGGAGAACTCATTTATGGCATTATGTTTTCCAAGTGCTTCCCGCCGGCGATGACCCATAGCCTAGCCTCAATCTTGACGTTGGAGAGAAAGATTGGGGAAAGTATGGATTTATGTTTAAACACCCTAGCATTTCGCTCACATCAAATGGTCCAACAAGTGAGCATGGTGAGGGACGCCATCGCCTTTCGGTTTGCCACATTCTTCTCGGACATATTGATCCACGAATCTTTGATGGAATGCTCCACACTTCAACGAGAAGTGTCCATGTTGTCGAGGTTGAGCCATGCCTAGATCATGCCCCAAAGTCGCTTAGTGAACTGACACATGAAGATGAGGTGGTTCACCATTCCTCACTTTGCTTGAAAAGAGGGCATAGACCGCAATTTGGCCATCCACGTCTTTGAAGCCTAACCGCCGTTCAAATTCGGTTTTGAATTGCAAGCCAAGCGAAGAATTTAACCTTATAAGGTGCCCACACCTTTCAAACCGCATAGCTCATGGTTGAGCGGATGGTGCCAAGGAACTGAACTTTGTATCTTGCCATGTGCTTCCAAATGAAGTCATTCTGGATACCGTCCACAAGATTGCACGAATACGTGCCCAAAGAGTCACAAATTGGCATATGTGTTCCATTGTCCAGTCCAATGAAAGCTTAATTTTGGTAAGCCAAGCATCATCACGCATCGCCTCTCGCACCTTCCAATTCTTCCTAGAGGAGACCTCAAAAATGAGCGGCGCCAAGTCCATATATTTTTCCCCATTGATCCAAGGAGAATCCGAGAAAGGTGCATGGGGCCCATTTCCAATGATGAGGTGTGTGGATGCGTAGAAGAGATCACGGATTGTAGGTATTTTATTATTCCTTTTTTGACGAAAGGTAGGCAACGACCTTGCACCACCAACCAAATGAATATCTTGCACTTGGGGGCACATCAGAGGACTTGGCCAGCCTGACAAAGAGAGCTGAAGAATTGCACCGAATACGCCGAGCCGTCAGTGAACATCCCATTGGCAGTCCAACGCTAGCTCAGGGCATCCTTCTCTTCCGGTCACAACTGTACCGATTAGAGATCATAGCAATGAATTGGGCGATAGATTCGACAATGAGGTCAGCCCTGAAATGTCGCATCAATTTGTCATTCTCTGTGGCGGTCTCTATGCTCACAGCCCGGAGAATGCACTGCCTGAAGAGGTCTTGGTAAGGCTCTTTGAAGCTCTTCCCGTGCATCTAAGAGTCCGTCCTGAATTTTAAAAGGAATTTTGCTATTAGGAGGATGGCTCTAATGTCAAAGGAAGCAGTCTTGTTCGATGGCACCTTGCCTTCTGACAACGATTGGCACACCAAAACATTACCCAGGCTCATTCAGCACATCCGGATCCTCCCCTACTCTAACTCGAATTCCTGACGCGTCTTATTCCGAAGAGATCATGCTTAGGCCGCTCCAACGCCGTCATTGTTACCCTTCTCAATCACTTCTCGGTATGATCCAACGATACGCTTCAGTTTGACTACGGGATGTTGGTATACACGGAGAGAGTCAGGGTCATGGTAAGTATTTATAAGCAAGGAGTCATTGATACATGTTCAATCGCTGGACTCAGAGAGTTATTGTAGGCTTTAGTGCTTCACCAAATAACCTGTTCTGAAGATAACGCACTCGGGTTTCCAAATACAGAGTACATGGTACCTCGCCTTCACTGCTTCACTCCTTCACATGACAGAAGAAAGAAAGTTCAGGAGAAGCCGTGAAAATTGGCCAACTACACTGAAGCTAACACACGACAGTCGGCGATAGTGGAGTTCGAGAAGAAGTGGACCGACTGCATCAGGGGACAGTTCGCTGATGAGAGTCTCCTCCCCCTCGTTGATGGCTGCGGCATCAATGCGCATGTTCTCCACGCCCGGCGGGAGGCCGGTCATGTCCGGGAGCGGGTAGATGGCTATCTTGACGGCGCTGCTCGCTGGGCCGTGCCGCTCGAGAGCGGACCGAACGACCGACTCGTTTTCGTTGGCCGGGGTGACCGCCAACGTAGGCTCGAAGTGCTGAAATAATGGAGTCAGCTCGGCAGCAGTGAGCTGAAGCCCGTGGTGGTTGTCATGTCGATGCCGAACAAGGCACACAAGCCCCACTCCCAGCTACAACACTGCTATTGCGACAGAGAAAAGGAACGCGACTTGTTTCTGTAGAAGGAATAGTCGACGGTCTTACAAATCAACTGTACTAGTACATCTCAAAATATGACTAGTGAGAATCAACTGTCGGAAATGCCTACTCTTTGCTCTCGCGTGTCAATTTGTTACGCCTGGTTTCAGCTAATTGGCGACAGATGCAACCTTCGATCGGTTTTCCAGGCAATTAGCCTGCATGATTGAAGAAGTTCAGAACTGAACCAGGCTACGGCTTCCCCTTCCTTCCTGTCACATTGGATACGAGCTCAGTCAGGAACCTGGCCGACTTGGTCACCGGCGAGTTGTTGGCCATGAGGTTGTACACCATGTTCTCTACTTCACCGATCGTCGGCTGCCGCTTCATCCACGACACCACTTTCAAGTCCGGCGACGGTGCCTCCTCGTCCTCCACCATGAGTAGTTAGCTCTCCCCGCCGATCCTCGCACCCTCTACCATGAACAAACCGCCGCTGCCGGCTGGATACGTACCAAATAGCGAGGTGTTGTATGTTTATTTCTCAAACAAGGCTAAAAGCACCTTAATCTCGAGATTTTTTTGTCCTTGCGAAGTTGAGCTGGCATGTTATTCATGTTATAGTCAACACCATCGATGATCTTACTCTGGAACAAACAGACTCAAAAGTCTCAAACAAGGGTTTTAAATTTTGAAAAGAAAAAAAATCGGACCCCACCAAAATATATGAAAATTTCAAATAATTTCAGATTTTGAGATCTTAAATTTCCTTTAGTTTCAATAAATATAACCTAATTTAAATTTTTATTAAAAAATTGAATCTGACTCGGAATTTCAAGGTTAAAAATATTTCGAACCCCACAAAAATATGTGAAATTTAACCCTGACTCAGAAACATACGGTTCACGCCGGCTTGTGACGCAGCTACCCCTCCTCACTGCGCAGTACGCAACGATGACTAATTTGGAATGAAAAATCAGGTGGGGATGCTCTCACATGGTGAAAGTTCAAGAGGAAGTGATTTGACCTAATTAGATGCATCGTTGAATCGCCAACTCTATGCAAGGAAAAACATTTTGCCGAATTTCATACGAATTCATGAAATCAATAATTTTTTATTGGGCGAGAGAATTTCGTCAGTTTTCCTCAAAAGGAAAGATATGATGGTTCCAACATAAATTAACCAAGAAAGAATCCCTCTTTTGCATGGGTGGAGCATTTTTGCACCTATATTTTAGCTCTCGGATTCGGTTCCAAAGGGCTCCAATTCATTTTGCTTCTAAGATTTTAAATATCAAACTTCAAAATTGTCTGTTTTTTTGAAACATTTATTTAGTTTCATAATATTTGTAATATTTGCAAATCTTAATCATGTGCAATAATAGATACTCAAAAGAAGTGTTAAACATTGCTTCCCAGTGCCATTTTGAAGCCATCTACTCTGCCCTCTTGAACCATCGATCGCCCACGCTAGCACTCTTCTGTTGAAATTAATGATGCTGATGTAAACTAACCTCATCTGGCCCCAATTCCATCCCAACCGGGCATCAAAAGATTCTGTTATTCATTGCATCGAGCGTGGTGTACATGACGACTGGGGTTGGAGGGCACATATTGATGTGTGAACTGGATAGTGCATGTTACTGTTCTGGTTATCCATCATTGATCCCTGGTTCCTAGTGCCTCCTATACCCACACCTTCAATTTCAAATCCATATTGTGCAGATACCATACAACTAATCGACAAACTAGGAAATAGGAATGATAATTTCACTACAGGGAAGAGGGCTATTTATCTTGGGCTTATTGAAGGCTCACTCCTTATAAAAGATTTTGACACATGGTAGATGTAGTGAAAAGAAGTCAATAGCTCAGGATTGCTTAGTTACGAGCTTGGTTCTCATTTCTCAGGTAGGTAAAATCCTATGATATCTTTAATCCAACAATAAATTTGTTGTACCTATTTTTCCTTGGGTAGGTTAGAGATAATGAAAACTTTTAAAACGATGATTTTCCTGGGGTTGCGTGTCTTTGGCGAGCTGAGTCTATTAGGCTACTGGAGCTTTAACCAACCACGCTACCGCCATCTAAACGTCGTCGTCCAACACATCAAAATCTAACATTATAGAACTAAAACTATGATCTTGGCCAAAACAAAAGAATAAAACGGCCGGAACTCCCCCATCTCTTGGTGCCTAACCGGATACTGAAGAATACGAGTGAACCGAAGCTATATCCAAGACTGAAAAAATAGTGGTGCTCGGTATCTTCTGTATACTTAGCACTCCCTTTGTCATAGGTAAAACTTAACGCATGTAAACTTGCACTTGCTCGTTAGGCACATTTTTAACAGAAAGCTATACTTTATGTACTATGTACTAATCATAGAATAATTGATACAATTCGTACTGCATACGCAACATGTGACACATTCTCTTTTTGATGCAACTTCTTCACCAAGTTGTTCTCGGTCCAACGAGTTTCAAATTATCAAGCATATTTTTGCAAGAGATCATGTGCAACTTTGTTGGATGCAAACTCTGTGTTAAAGATTGTTGACCAAGAAGTGTTGAGAAATATAAATAGATGTTCCCAGAAACTGCATCCTATATCCGTGGCTGGCGAGGGCGTCGAGTGAAGCAGGAAATGGGCTCACACGCGAGAAATAAAAAATCAGGCATCTCAAGATTAGCAAACGTGTAAAAAAAGTCAGAACACCACTCAGTTTGGATGGCTATGTGGCACGTGCTCGTTATAACAATGTTTTCTTCAAATCCTGTTCTGATTTTTTAATAAGGGCACGATGAACAAATGGTGAAGTTTACGACTATTCTATTATTATTAATGTGAGTCATTGACCGCATGGATCTCGGCGTGTAATCATAATGGACTCTGCAATAAAAGGACGTGCAGTGTTTACAAAATAACTATTTACCCGGACGAAAAACTACCACATTAGAAAACCTACCAAAAAATTACCACTCTATGACTAAATTTTGACCAAAAAACCACAAAGTCTGACTATTGGTTGATTCAACCAGTTTAAACTCGTTTATGATAGGGTTGGCCCACGCGTCAGATTGACCATTAACTTTGGCCGTTATTATAAATGAGGCACACACGTCAACAATATTCTTCCTCCTCCTCTCTTTTTTGCATTTCAACAAGCACCTTGTGTGCATGTAGGAACGAATACCCCATCATGTTCATCTCGGGCGCTAGGGCCCGTCGCCTGCCTGTTCAGGAGGCGCTGCTCATCGTTGTATGGCACCAGGAAGCGTTCGTTGATGCGTAAGGGTATGTCTTTTTTTTTACTGAGAATGACATGTCGGTCCCACATGTCATAATGATCAACATAATGGTGTCGGTTGATTTTGTGCGACGTTGACCCCGATGGGTTGGCCATAGTCATAATCATTCTTAAATCTGGGCTCAATCAGTTACTGAACGGACTTGGTAGTTTTTGGACAAAAAATTAGTCATAAAGTGATAGTTTTTTGCTAGGTTTCTAACGTGGTAGTTTTTTTTGGTCAGGGTAGGTCAAACTGTGGTAGGTTTATGTTAAATACTTCAGGAAATGAGAAGTACGCACACCTAGGCCAATGTCTAAAAGTTCAAATTTGATGTGCGCTATGTGGAGGAAGTAGGCTAAGGAAGCACATGAGTATTGGGGGCCAGTTCTTTGGTGAAGCAATGGTTGTGTATGATGGTGTTTGACTGGCTTGTGAGGTGCGCTAGAGCCATATTATTGTTGAGTGGTCTGATGGTGAAACCTGACAAAGTGTAAGGGTTTGAAAATATCACATATTATGTACGAGTTTAAGGAGTTAAGCGGGAATTTTGCCAACCTTTCTATTGGTCGTGTTGGGTGGGAGGTTAACACTACTAAGGAAAAGCCTAGCAGTAACACGGATTTTCTTCATATTAGTAACGTGAGCGTCGTCTTTACTGCGCGCTACGGCTAACTGTTAGCAATAGCGCAGGGAAACCCGCGCTACTACTATCCATGTGTAGCAGTAGCGCACTTGAATTTGCCGCGTTGTTGTTAAAAGCTGTTGCGCGTTTATTCTGAGCTCGCTATTGCTAATGCATCACTACTCCTAGTCACCAAACCCGCGATACTGCTACTATTTTCCGTTTTTTACCGCATGTGTTTCCTCTGTGTCTGTACAGGTTTAATACTATAGTCTCTGTCAAACATCATACACACATAGTCTCATCATATCATACACATACAAATCGGATCATATCATGCATATACAAATGGTCTCATCAAATCATGTCAACATCATAATGATCATCCAACACAAATTATATCTCTCATCACCATCTCGAAATAGCGATACAAGTTATGACATGTCTCGAATACATGTACCTACATCGTCATCTATCTGAACGATCATATAGAAGAGAAGAGCTATCATTATGAGTAAGAGCGGAATTATGCAGAACATGAGGCGTCGGTTCCGATTACTCTCTTGTGCTAGCGTCTACCTCAAGTAACTAGCTTCCGCCTCTCTTCTGATGTCAAACTCTTTCTGGCTGCCGCCCGGGAAGCAATATACTTGGGCCTGACATTCTGGTCACTCGTCGTACACTCCCGGAACCCTCCCTATGTACACGTCATAGCACTGCTTTCTCACCATCGAGGACATATGTACCTATTAGATATTCATCTTCATCAAGCGAATTCAACAATAATATCCAACATAATATACTTGAGCAACACGAAAAGAAAGAGTTGGCAATAATGAGGTGCATGGATGCGTATAGAAGAGATCACGGTCGAACCCGTCACAAGGGTTCCCAAGGCCAACCCACATTTTCGTTGGATCTTTCCATTTGAACCAAGCCATCTAAGTCTGAGGGCCCTCGCAAACTTAGTGAGGTCAATGATGCCTAAGCCACCAAGGTCAGTTGGGCGGCAAACGGCGCGTCAATTAACCATACACTTCGCACGGTGGTCTTTTCCGTGCCCGACTAAAGAAAAGCCCTCTCGATTTTATTAAAGTTACACAAGGTGTCGGGAGGAGGGTTGAGAGCAATGATGTGGTAGATGACTTATGAGGTGAGCACCAACTTAACAAGAGTACACTGACCCGTGATCGTTTGTTCTGTAGTTCTATGATATGGATATCGATTTCTGCAGAAACTCAAACATGTGAAGCAGTGAAGGCGATATACCATGTATTCTGTATTAGGAAAAAAACAAGTGTAATATCTTCAGAATAGGTTAATTGGTGAAGCACTAAATCCTATAATAACTCTCTGAGTCCAGTGGTAGAACATGTATCAATGGCTCCTTGTTTATAAATACTTACCGTAACATTCCCTGTGTATACCAACATCTCGTAGTCAAACCGAAGCATGCCGGTGGATGATGATGCCCAGAAGTGATTGAAAAGGGTAACAATGATGAATAAAATGTGACGTTGGAGCGGCCCAAAGATGATCTCCGGGCAATAAGACGTGTCAGGAATTAGGGTTAGAGTAGAAGAGAATCACAACTTACTGGATGAGCTTTTAGTGTGCCAATCGTTGTCAGAAGACAAGGTGCTCTTGAACAAGTACGCTCCCTTCCATATTATAGCCATGCTCCTGATAGAAAAATTCCGTTCAAAATTCAGGAGGGACCCTTAGATGCACGGGCAGAGCTTTAAAGAGCTTTACCCATACCTCTTCACGCAGTGTACTCTCCAGACTGTGAGTATAAAAAACGCCATGGTGAATAACAAATTGATGCGATACTTCAAGGCTAACCTTATTGTCGAATCTATCGGTCAATTCATTGGTATGATCTCCAATCGTTGCAGTTGTGACCGCAAGAGAAGGATGCCTTGACCTAGCGTTGGACTGCCAATGGGAAGTTCACTGGGCATATTCGGTGCAATTCTTTGCTTGCATCACGGCTCCCTTTGTCAAGCTGGCCAAGTCCTCTGATGTGCCTCCCAAGTGCAAGATGTTCATTTGCAGTGGCGGAGCTTCACGAAAATAGGACGGGTCCTAGCTGAAGGAAATTACTGCTAGTTGTTATTCTTTGGCTGGATAGTAGGCGTAGATTTGCACGAGCTGGGCGGGCTAGAATGGGTTGGCCCAGCCGTAGCTCCGCCACTGTTCATTTGGTTGGTGGTGCAAGGATGTTGCCTACCTTTCGTTACAATTTTATTCTGAATGCTGAAAAGGGTCATGATGAACAAAGATGTTAACTGTTGGGTGTTAATCTCGAGCTTTCGAACACCTGATTTCTGTCATTTGCCAGCACACAAAACTTCCATTTTAACATCGTCTATCATAACCTGGAGATGCCTGAATTACAAAATTAAACATGTTGCTGCAAACCACGACCATTTCAGAGTTTCAGGCAATCGGGATGACAGAAGAAAGAAAGTTCAGGAGAAGGCGTGAGAAGACGCCAACGACACTGAAGCTAACGCACGACAGTCGGCGATAGTGGAGTTCCAGAAGAAGTGGGCCTCTGTGACGACGGCATCAGGGGACAGTTCCCTGATGAGAACCTCCGCGCGGGCCGTGTCAGCTCCTCGTCGCCTGGCGGGAGGCCGGTCATGTCCAGGAACGGGTAGGTGACTATCTTGACGCCGCTGCTTGCTGCAGAGGGTGACCGCCAACGTAGGCTCGACGGGGCCCGGCCTGGCCGCGGGGAGGCGGACGGCGAGGTTGGTGTGGGGGCCGATCCGGTGTGGCTGGTTGCGAAGGACGCGACTAGGACCCGCTGCTTCTTGTCTAGCTCCGCCGAGGCCATGGTTATGGCCATGGAGTGCTGCTGAAATAATGGAGTCAGCTCGAGCTCGGCAGCACTGAGCTGAAGCTCGTGGTGGTTGTCAGGTCGATGCCGAACAAGACACACAAGCCCCTACCCCAGCTAGGAGTAGAACACTGCTACTGCGACAGAGAAAAGGAACGCGATTTGTTTCTCTAGAAGAAATAGTCCACGGGTTCAGCCAATTCCCTCGATCGGTGTTTCAGGGAATTAGCATGCATGACCAATGAAGAAATTCAGAACTGAACCAGGCTACGGCTCCCCCTTCCTTTCCGTCACATTGGACACGAGCTCACCGAGGAACACCTGGCTGACTTGGTCACCGGCGAGTTGGTGGCCATGAGCCCATGACCCATGAGGTTGTACACCATGTTCTCCATCTGACCAATGGACCGCCCCTTCATCCACAACATCACTTTCAACGCCGGCGACGGCACCTCCCCATCCTCCACCATGAGCACCTACCTGCCGGTCCTCGCGCCCTCTACCATGAACAAACCGCCGGTGCCGGCTGGATCCGTACTAAATTGTGAGGTGGTGTATCTTTGTTCCTCAAACAAGGCTAAACGCAGTATAAGATTGAATAAAACTATCGTTAGTGATTATTGATAGCCATATACAACGGTATATATGAGAGGTTACAAGTCAACTTTACCTATTACAATACTACTAGGACTAGATAATTTGAGAGCCAAGTAATAGTCTAACATCCCCCATAGTACCAACGGGAGGCTCGACAACGTTAAGATTGGATCAAATATTACAAAATGGTGTAGATGGCAGTCCTTTGATAAATATATCAGCAAATTGAGCCGTAGAAGGAACATGCAACACCCGAACTTGTCCAAGAGCCATCTTCTCGCGAATAAAGTGTATATCAATCTCAATATGTTTAGTCCGGCGATGTTGAACAGGATTCTCAGACATGTAGAAAAAGCTGATATGTTATCACAATAAACAATGGTAGCTTGTGCAAGTGGTTGATGCAACTTTGAGAGCGACTGACGGAGCCAGATTGTGTCAGCACAGCATTTGCAACCACACGATACTCAGCTTCAGCGGACGAGCGGGAGACGGTTACCTGCCTTTTCGAGGACCAACAAATCAAATTGTCACCAAGAAAAACACAGAAACCGGATGTAGATTGTCAAGTGTCGGGACAACCAGCCCAGTCCGCATCAGAATACGCGGTGAGAGAGGTAGGGGAAGAATTGTTTATGTGGAGACCATGGTCGAGAGTACCTTTCAAATACCTAAGGATGCGTTTGATATGATTATAATGAGGAATTCGATAATCATGCATATAGAGACAAGCTTGTTGGACAACAAAGGAGATTTCAGGACAGTGATGGTAAGATACTGGAGATCATTGGCAAGACTACAATAAAGAGTATGATCAGAGAAAGGTCATCATTAGCAGAAAGTTTGAAATTAGTGTTGACAGGAGTATGGGAAGGATGATAGTCTAGCATACCAACACGATTGAGAAGATCTAGGATGTATTGATGTTGGGAAAGAAACAGACCAAAAGAATCACCAATCACTGCAATGCCTAAAAAATGATGCAGAAGACCAAGATCTGTCATAGAAAAGTCATAGCGTAGATGAGTAATGATGCGGTCCAAAAAAGGTTGAGAAGAAGCAGTGAGAATGATATCGTCGACATAAAGAAGTAAGTAGGCAATTTCATAATTATGATGATAGACAAAGAGAGAGGCATCAGAAAGAGAGGGAATAAAGCCTATGGTTGGAATAAAGAAAGAGAAGCGTTGAAACCATGCATGTGGAGCTTGTTTAAGACCGTAGAGAGATTTTTGAAGAAGACAAACATGGTTGGGATAGGAAGGGTCTTCAAAACCGAGAGGTTGCTGATAGTAGACGGTCTCTTGAAGAAAATCATGAAGAAAGGCATTTTTGACGTCTAATTGGTGAATAGGCCAGGTGGAGGAGACAACAAACCTGAGAACAATGCGTATGGTACTGGGCTTAACTCTACAGGAGAAAAGGTTTCATCGTAATCAATGCCATGCTATTGAGAATAGCCGCGGCATACCCAACGTGCTTTGTAGCGAGAAAGAGTTGTTGGGGAACGTTGCATGGGAAACAAAAATTTTCCTACGCACATGCAAGATCTATCCATGGTGATGAGCATCTACGAGAGGGAGAGTGGATCTACATACCCTTGTAGATCGCTAAGCGGGAAGCGTTAAGAAACGCGGTTGGTGTAGTCAAACGTCTTCGCGATCCAAATCGCCAAGCGTCCCGCGATCTCATCACGATCCGTCCCGCGATCCAATCACGATCCGTCCCACGAACTCATCACGATCCGTCCCGCGATCTCATCACGATCCGTCCCGTGAACTCATCACGATCCGTCCCGCAATCTCATCACGATCCGTCCCGTGATCTCGTCACAATCCGTCTCGCAATCTTGATCACGGTCCTTCCGATCTAGCGCCGAACAGACGGCACCTCCGCGTTCAGCACACGTACAGCTTGATGACGATCTCCGCCTTCTTGATCCAACAAGAGGGAGCGGAGAGGTAGAAGAGTTCTCCGGCAGCGTGACGGCGTTGCAGCGATGGTGGTGGAGCTATTTCGGCAGGGCTTCGCCTAAGCACTGCAGAAAATCGATCTAGAGGAGAAACTATGCACTAGAGGAACGGGTAGCACGTGGCTGAAAATTATGTGCCCAAACCCTAAAATCCTCTAGTATATATAGGAGGAGAGGAGGAGGAGGCTTGGCTACCAAAAGTGGGGAGGAGAGGAGAACTCCTCCTCCAATCCTAGTAGGACTAGGATTCCTCCCTTTTTGGCCTTTTCCCACCTTTTTTCCTTTGGGCTTTTTCTCCCAGCCGCATGGGCCTTGTGTGGGACTTCCACCAGCCCACACAAGGCTGGTATTTACTCTCACACAGCCCATGAAGCCTCTTGGGTCGAAATACCCCTCCCGGTGGTCTCCCGGTACACTCCCGGCACTCCCGGTACATTACCGATTAGCCCGAAACTTTTCCGGTGACCAAAATGGGACTTCCTATATATCAATCTTTACCTCTGGACCATTCCGGAGCTCCTCGCGACGTCCCGGCTCTTATCCGGGACTCCGAACAACCTTCGGTCACCACCATACATAACTCTATACTACCAAAACGTCACCGAACCTTAAGTGTGCAGACCCTGCGGGTTCGAGAACTATGTAGACATGACCGAGACACCTCTACGGTCAATAACCAATAGAGGGACCTGGATGCCCATATTGGTTCCTACATATTCTGCGAAGATCTTTATCGGTCGAACCTCTATGTCAAGGATTTAGTTAATCCCGTACGATGTTCCCTTTGTTCCTCGGTATGTTACTTGCCCGAGATTCGATCGTCGGTATCTCCATACCTAGTTCAACCTCGTTACCGACAAGTCTCTTTACTCGTTCCGTAATACAAGATCCCGTGACTAACACTTAGTCACATTGCTTGCAAGGCTTCTTGTGATGTTGTATTACGAGTGGGCCCTGAGATACCTCTCCGTCACACGGAGTAACAAATCCCAGTCTTGATCCATGCCAACCCAATAGACACCCTCGGAGATACCTGTAGAGTACCTTTATAGTCACCCAGTTACGTTGCAACGTTTGATACACACAAGGCACTCCTCCGGTGTCAGTGAGTTGCATGATCTCATGGTCATAGGAACAAATACTTGACATGCAGAAAACAGTAGTATTAAACTGACACGATCATATGCTACGTTTGTAGTTTGGGTCTTGTCCATCCCATCATTCTCCTAATGATGTGATCCCGTTATCAAATGACATATCATGTCAATGGCTAGGAAACCTTAACCATCTTTGATCAACGAGCTAGTCTATTAGAGGCATACTAGGGACATGGTTTTGTCTATGTATCCACACATGCATCTAAGTCTCCGATCAATACAATTATAGCATGGATAATAATCGATTATCATGAACAAGGAAATATGATAATAACTAATTTATTATTGCCTCTAGGGCATATTTCCAACAAGAGTACCATCGGAGTGAAACTTCTGGTGAAACACCCACTTACCGGAGACAATGTTAGTGTTGGAAGGGCGTGGAACAAGCTGCCATGTATTATTTCCAGTAAGAGCCGAATATTCTTCTTGCATAGCAGCAGCCTAATTAGGACCAAGAAGCGTGGTTTGTTTGATTTGGGAACTTGAGAGAGGGACAGGGTGGCATGAAGGTTGAGATGGTCGATGGGTTGATGGAAACCTGATTTGGAACGGGTGCGCATAGAATGTTGATTGGTTGCTAGGATAGTGGAAACAACGCAAATGGGAAGAGGAGCTATACTGGTGTCTGGCGCAGCAGATGATGCGGACAATGGAGGGGATGATGGTGGATCGACATGTGTGGGTGATGGTGCAGGTGGTGAAGGAGGCGGGCTGTGGTTGGATGGCGGTTGAATAGTGGGCAATGGTGCAGGTGGTGAAGGAGGCGGGTCATGGGTGGGAGAAGGTGGTGTATCGGGAAAAGTAGTGGAGTTCGGTTGGTTTGGTGAGAAGAGGTATTTAGAGATTGGGATGTCAGGAGTGGAGCATAGAGGGGGAAACAGGTAGGAGGGTGGCTAGGTGTGGGTGGAGTGGTATGTGATGGAGTAGTACGTTGAGCAAATGGAAAGATGTGTTCGACGAAGGTGACATGCCGAGACACAAGAACCTGACCAGTGTATAAGTCAAGGCATCGATATCCTTTGTGCTCATCCAGAAAACCTAGGAGAACACATGGGAGAGAGAGGGGTGAGAGTTTATGAGCGGAGGTAGCGGAATTGTTAGGGAAACAGAGTCAACCGAAAACACGAATGTCAGAGTAGTTTGGATGACACAGAAATAGATAAAAATAGGGGGTGATATTGGGATTGGCTTTGGTAGGGCGGATATTGAGAAGATATGTAGCAGTGTGGAGAGCATCTGCCCAGTATTGGGGGGGGGGGCACGGAGGATTGAAGAAGAAGGGTACGAATAATACTCCCTCCATTCCCTTATACAAGGCCACAAACTCAAATTATAGGTACCAAGGTAAAATTTAATGGCTCTTTTACAAATCAACTTTTCTTTTTGTTTACCGGGATCATTAATACGTTGAATGCATGCAAGGAAGAAATGAGAGGAAGATAGCTGATTGTCATTATGACTACATGCATGCAAGTATTAAATAAGTTATTAGTATGAGGAAACATCATTAATTTTTGCCTCGTTTATTGTTGTGGCCTTCTATAGATGCAAAATGATTTTTTCACTGTGGCCTTGTATAAGGGAATGGAGGAAGTTGTTGGAAATATGCCCAAGAGGCAATAATAAAATGGTTATTATTATATTTCCTTGTTCATGATAATTGTCTATTGTTCATGCTATAATTGTATTAACCGGAAACCGTAATGCATGTGTAAATACATAGACCACAACATGTCCCTAGTGAGCCTCTAGATGGCTAGCTCATTGATCAATAGATGGTCACGGTTTCATGACCATGGACATTGGATGTCGCTGATAACGGGATCTCATCATTAGGAGTATGATGTGATGGACAAGACCCAATCCTAAGCATAGCACAAGATCGTGTAGTTCGTCTGCTAAAGCTTTTCTAATGTCAAGTATTGTTTCCTTAGACCATCAGATTGTGAAACTCCCGGATACCGTAGGAATACTTTGGTTGTGCCAAACGTCAAAACGTAACTGGGTGGCTATAAAGGTACACTACAGGTATCTCCGAAAGTGTCTGTTGGGTTGGCACGAATCGAGACTAGGATTTGTCACTCCGTGTGACGGAGAGATATCTCTGGGCCCACTCGGTAAGACATCATCATAATGAGCTCAATGTGACTAAGGAGTTAGCCACGGGATGATGTGTTATAGAACGAGTAAAGAGACTTGCCGGTAACAAGATTGAACAAGGTATAGGGATACCGACGACCGAATCTCGGGCAAGTATCATACCGGTAGACAAAGGGAATGGTATACAGAATTGATTGAATCCGTGACATCGTGGTTCATCCGGTGAGATCATCGTGGAGCATGTGGGAGCCAACATGGGTATCTAGATCCCGATGTTGGTTATTGACCGGAGAGATGTCTCGGTCATGTCTACATGCCTCCCGAACCCGTAGGGTCTACACACTTAAGGTTCGATGATGCCAGGGTTATAGGGAATTAGTGTACGTGGTTACCGAAGGTTGTTCGGAGTCCTGTATGAGATCCCGGACGTCACGAGGAGTTCCGGAATGGTCCGAAGGTAAAGATTCATATATAGGAAGTGAGGTTTTGGTCACCGGAAGTGTTTCGAGCATCACCGGTAACGTACCGGGACCACCGGAAGGGTTCCGAGGGTCCATCGCGTGGGGCCACCGATACCAGAGGGCTGCATGGGCCCCAGGTGGGAGGAAACCAGCCCCAGGTGGGCTTGTGTGCCTCCCACAAGGTCCCAAGGCGCAACACTAGGTGGGAGGGGGGCAAACCCTAGGGCAGATGTGCCCTAGGCCCACCTAGGGCAGCGCCCCTCCCTCTCCCTCTCTGGCCGCCACACCAGGAGCCATCTAGGGCTGCCGCCGGCCCTAGGGTGGGAACCCTAGGGGTTGTGCACTCCCCCTTTGCTCGTTGCTGGTTTCTCCATAGATAGATCTTGGTGACACGTAGGAATTTTTTCGATTTACTACTACGTCTCCCAACAGTGGCATCATGAGCTAGGTCTATGCGTAGAATCTATGCACGAGTAGAACACAAGGTGTCACTAGTAGAAAAAGGCCCATTTGTCCCGGTTCGTAAGGCCCATTTGTCACGATTCTGGAACCGGGACTAAAGGGTCGGGACTAAAGCCCAAAACCTTTAGTCCCGGTTCGCTTACCAACCGGGACAGAAGGGGCTCCACGTGGCCGGTGCTAGGAGCCCAGGCAGGAGGACCTTTAGTCCCGGTTGGTAACACCAACCAGGACCAAAAGGCATCCACACGTCAGCATCTAGCAGTTGCTGGGTCTTTTTGAAAGGGAGGGGGGGTTAGGGGTTTTTGGACGGTTAATTTAGGGGTTTTATATTGTTTTAGCTAGATAATTAATAAACAGAAGTGTCCTCTCTTTCTCCGTGCTTGGTCGACGCTAGCTACTATAGAAAGAACTCGACATGCTAGCTAGTAAGCAAATGAAGGAACCATTAAGTACAGAAGATCGTCATGAACATATAGAGATAGAAGTGATCGACCTCTCTTTCTCTGAGAGATTGGTCGTATAACAAGTTTTCATATATATATATATATATATATATATATATATATATATCGGACGCTACTAGCTACATACATACAATATAAAATCTCTTACAATCCCTAACATCTAATGTCCAATTCCAGATGGTATTCTCCGACTTTATTTATGACGTGGTCAAGAAAGAATCCCGCCAATTCTTCTTGAATTGCTCGTATGCGATCATGTGGTAGGAGTCTATCCCGCATTTGTCACATCTAATTTGAAGAAGGGGGTCAATACATATATATGGTAATAAAATAAAATTGTGAATATTATTGCTTACGCACTTGAAATTGTTTTTTAGAGTAGCCCCGCTTAGGGGTCGTCGCGTTGTAGATGAACTTGCAAACGTAGTATCCACAAAAATCATTCCCGATTTCCTGCCACAAGCACTTTTACAAGAAATAGAGTTCAATCAAACTGATAATCAAGCATGATAAATGGTATTTATGAAACTAGAATCAATGGGAGATGCGCGGAACTAGCTAGTACTACTTACTTTTGGGTGTGTAAATCGCAGCTCCCCTGGCAATGTCGGAACAATTGCAGTGAACTCTTTCCAAACCCTGCCAAACAAAGAAAATAATTACTTGATATCAGGAAATGAACAAAGTTGCCGATATGATGCGATAATGATCGCTTGAACTTACTTCTGGAGCATTTCAGTCATGCCCGCATATTGCTGGGGATCTTTTCGTTTCGAGTCTAAGACGATTACCACTCCCCGCTCAAGCTTAATCTCTAGCAGAATAAAGTGGAAACTGCACACGCATGCATAACTCATCAATTACATTACTATAAACCTCGAGTAATAAGGGAAACCGAATATGCACAAGACAGTAACACTCACTTGAAATTGTAAGGAAAGAGAATTGTCCCTCTGTTATGATTTTTAAGCAACGATTGTAGCAAGTTGTCCTTGGTTTGTGTGACATTGTTTTTAACCGTAAACTCATGTATGATATTTGGGTTAATGAACCCAATGTCATAGATTTATGCTTTTCTACATTCGACGATCTTCAATCTGCATAATATAGTGAGGATAATTATATATACATGCAATGAAAGAGTTGAGCTATATACATAGAGAGACTTAATTACAAAAGTAGTACTTACATACAGTAGCAAGTCACGATTGTTTTGTCGAGGGCCTTTTGATTGTATAACTGGAATATCACCTCAAATTCAGCATTGAACAGATCCATTCCAATGAGGTCGTGCGCGTCTTTAACTAACAACATCAAAGAATCCTTCCCAGACTCGCGGCAGGTTTTCATGTACCATTCATGGAATTTTCGCATCATCGTTGTTAGAGGAGGATGATCAGGTTTGACGAGAGGCCGCCCGTGCCGGTAACGAAATTCATCCACTTCCAACAGCTTAAACTGTACATCATCGCTCAGGTAATCACCAGGTTTGGTACTGGGCACCATCCCCGAATGATTAGCGACGATATTGCTAGACACCTTGAGCGGGGGGCACGATTGGTTCGCCTGTGCGCCGAGCTGGGGAATTTTTTCCCACTTCTTCGTTTTGCTAACCTTGCATCACTGGAAGTACTTCCAGACCGCCGCGCATCTTGATATGTCTTTTTAATACAGCGGTCAAAGTTGGAAACTAGCGGAGGCGATGGTGGTCACTTCAGGGCATCAATAGTGCGCATCGCTTTCACCGGATTTATCTTCTCCTTCGGAGGTGGAGTTTTCTTTGCAAAATGGGCCCTCAATTTGGCCTGACATATCTCCTCGTTTTCAGACTCGGTCCTCTCATATGGTAACTTTTCTAGAGGCTTGAGAGATGGACCGTATCTGTATCCCCTCCTGCCTATGCTTGTACTGCTAGCCGCCGGAGCAGCGGCGGCTTCCTTCCGTCGTTGCTCACTAGGCTCCGGAGGAGCCGGAGCGGGGGCGGCTGTCTTCCACCATTGCCGACGAGGCTGAGGAGGAGGCGTACTGCTCCGACGTGCCGTAGTAGGCGAAGGAGGAGGCGGAGTGCCCCCACGCGTCGAAGGATCCGGAGAAGGAGGCGGTGTGCCCTGATCACTTACCGGAGGAGGAGGAGGAGGAAGAGGAGGCGGAGTGCCCTGATTCGCCTGAGGAGAAGGAGGAGGCGGAGGCGTCTAGTTTGGAAGCTTGATGTACTCCTTCTGCCATAGACATGTACTCCTCAAGGCACGAACTAGCTTATTCTCTCCTTCACCTGTAGAGTGGTCAAGCTCGAGCTCCTCAAATTCCTTCATTACTTCATCCACTATCACAACAACATAGCCATGTGGAATCGGACGATAGTGAAAAGTTTCGTCGGGTTGAGGAGGTGCAACAGAGCCGACAGCCGCCTTGAAAGTGAGGTTCCGGCATTTCGTCATAAGCTTGCAATGTTGAGCCTCCTTGATAGTATCCACGGGGTAGCTAGGAGATGTGAAGTCAGGCTGAACGGGTTCTGTGGAAGTGACACTGCTTCTCCGCTGAGATGGTGGGGTAGCTTCTGGGGTAGCTTCGTGCCGCTGAGATGGTTGGCCGGCAGCTCGCTGGCTCTCAGCTTCCTCTAGCTTTTGTAGTCTTGCATTGAGCTTCTAAATTTCGCTCAACTCCACTTTCCTCTTTCTCTCCCGGCTTCTGTGACCACCTGCGTAGGGAAACCCAACCTTCCACGGAACGGAGCCTGGTGTGCCTCGTGTTCGTCCAGGGTGCTCAGCATTCCCTAGGGCCTCAGTCAGCTTGTCCTTCTCTCTGTCGGGAATGAACGTCCCTTCCTGCGCTGCGGCGATATACTTCTGAAGCTTGTTCATGGGTATTGCAAGTTGCTTGTCCGTCCAACGGCACTTCCCCATTTCAGGGACAAAAGTTGCCCCAACCCCGAAGAACCAAGTCCTTGAACGGTCTGGCCATTTCAATGTCTGTGGTACGACATTTTTAGCAATCAGGTCAATCTCAGCTTTGTCCCACAATGGCCGGGCTTTGAGGTATCCACCTGACCCCCTATGATGGTGATACTGTTTCTTTGCAACATTGCCTTTGTTTGTCTCTAACATTTTCTTACTCTTGTCCGATGTCTTGTAGTCCACAAATGCGGGCCAGTAATCTCTTATCTTCTCAAATCGGCCGGGAATTCTGGAGTCTTCCCTTTGTCGACAAACTTTGATTTCAACTCATTCTTCCACCTCCTGAATAGATCTGCCATCTTCTTAAGAGCACACACCTTGACCAGTGGCTCTATAACTGGCTTATTCGGATCCTCCTCTGGCGGTAGGGTGAAATTTGCCTTCAGCGCTGTCCAAAGATCATCTTTCTGTCTATCGGTGACATAATCACCTTCAGGGGCGCCGTCCTTAGGCTTATTCCATTGCTTGATGCTGATCGGGATGTTGTCCCTAACAATAGCTCCGCACTGAGCAGAAAATGCATTCTTGGTCCGCTTGGGTTCAACCGGATGGCCATCGTTCGCGAGTGCTATGATTTTGAACCTTTCATCCTTGCGCAACCTCTTCTCCGGGCCTCGTCTCATTACCGAAGTTTGTCTCAATCCGGAGGGCTATAAAAGAAGAAAGAAGAGTTAATTAATATATGTACATACGAAAACAATTAATGCATCAATTAGCTAGTCAGCACAGGCTTAACTAATATATATACCTCGCCAGACTTTGCAACAGCCCCCTCCTCCGATCGGTCACCGAAGCCGTCATCATGTTCTCCTTCTTCCTCCGGCAGTCGGTCACCGGAGCCATCATGATCATGTCCTTCCTCCTCCATTGTTCGATCAACGGAGCCGTCATAATCCTCTCCTTCCAACCCATCGGTGTCGTTGAGAGACGACAAGATATCACGTCCGCCGTGGATTATGTCCCCCAACAACTGTTCTTGTTCTTCGTCTCTTGGATCCATAGTTTCTGCAAATATTACAACATGGCAATTAATATACAAACATGAACGTCCGATGTCCGGACCGCCTCTCTCATGAATGTCCGACGTCCGGACCGCCTCTCTCATGAATGTCAAACAAGGGATTCTGTTAACCTTTAAGGGATTTAATTAAAAAAATGGCACCATTCTAAATGTGCAGAAAATGGTCCATATTTTTCCTGATCTCATCTACCCTTCTATATGTCACGTTGTCTAGTGTCAAAGGATTCAAGAAAACCAAGGCTTCATCATTAGCCGGAAGTAACATGCGCATAATGGTACGAAGCTCTCTAAAATTGTTTTGTAACGGAGTCCCTGATAGGATAATTAATTAGCTTTTTGGTACGAAGTTCAACAAGAGCCTTCCGAATATCGCTATTTGGAAAGTCTTTGTTGAAATTCATACCAAAAAGCGAATTATTCTATCTAGGACTCTGTTTCAAAACAATTTTGAAGAGCTTTGTAGCATCATACGCATGTTACTTCTGGCTAATGATGAGGCCATGGATTTCTTCAATACTTTGACAAACAACATGACATATAGAAGAATATATATATAGATGAGATCAGAAAAAAATTCGATCAACTTGTGCACATCCATAATGTTGTGGAACGTTGCATGGGAAACACAAAATTTCCTACGCACACGCAAGATCTATCCATGGTGATGAGCATCTACGAGAGGGAGAGTGGATCTACACACCCTTGTAGATCGCTAAGCGGGAAGCGTTAAGAAACGCGGTTGGTGTAGTCGAACGTCTTCGCGATCCAAATCGCCAAGCATCCCGCGATCTCATCACGATCCGTCCCGTGATCCAATCACGATCCGTCCCGCGAACTCATCATGATCCTTCCCGCGATCTCATCACGATCCTTCTCGCGATCTTGATCACGGTCCTTCCGATCTAGCGTCGAATGGACGACACCTCCGCGTTCAGCACACGTACAACTTGATGGCTATCTCCGCCTTATTGATCCAGCAAGAGGGAGTGGAGAGGAAGAAGAGTTCTCTGGCAGCGTGATGGTGCTCCGGCGATGGTGGTGGAGCTATTCCGGCAGGGCTTCGCCTAAGCACTGCAGAAATCCGATCTAGAGGAGAAACTATGCACTGGAGGAACAGGTGGCACGTGCTGAAAATCTTGTGCCAAAACCCTAAAGCCCTCTAGTATATATAGGAGGAGAGGAGGAGGAGGATTGGCTCCCAAGTATCCAGCCCTTGGGTCGGCCGAACCAGGAGGGAGGAGTCCTCCTCCTCCACTCCTAATAGGATTAGGACTCCTTCCTAATTTAGCCCTTTTTGCCTTTTTCCACCCTTTTCCTTTTGGGCTTTTTCTTCCCAGCCGCATGGGCTCTTTGTGGGACTTCCTCCATCCCACTAAGGGCTGGTATTCATCCTCCCACAGCCCATGTAGCCTCTTGGGTCGAAATACCCCTCCCGATGGTCTCCCGGTACACTACCGGCACTCCCGGTATACTACCGATGAGCCCGAAACTCTTCCGGCGACCAAAATAGGACTTCCGATATATCAATCTTTACCTACGGACCATTACGGAGCTCCTCGTGATGTCCTAGATCTCATTTGGGACTCCAAACAACCTTCGGTCACCACCATACATAACTTTATACTACCGAAACGTCACTGAACCTTAAGTGTGCAGACCCTGCGGGTTCGAGAACTATGTAGACATGACCGAGACACCTTTACGGTCAATAACCAATAGTGGGACCTAGATGCCCATATTGGTTCCTACATATTCTACGAAGATCTTTATCATTCGAACCTCTATGTCAAGGATTCAGTTAATCCCGTATGATGTTCCCTTTGTTCTTCGGTATGTTACTTTCCCGAGATTCGATCGTCGGTATCTCCATACCTAGTTCAACCTCATTACTGGCAAGTCTCTTTACTCATTCTGTAATACAATATCCCGTGACTAACACTTAATCACATTGCTTGCAAGGCTTGTTGTGATGTTGTATTACTGAGTGGGCCCTAAGATACCTCTCCGTCACACAAAGTAACAAATCCCAGTCTTGATCCATGCCAACCCAACAGACACCCTCGGAGATACCTGTAGAGTACCTTTATAGTCACCCAGTTATGTTGCGACGTTTGATACACACAAGTCACTCCTCCGGTGTCAGTGAGTTGCATGATCTCATGGTCATAGGGACAGATACTTGACATGCAGAAAACAGTAGCATTAAACTGACACGATCATATGCTATGTTTGTAGTCTGAGTCTTGTCCATCACACCATTCTCCCAATGATGTGATCCTGTTATCAAATGACATCTCATGTCCATGGCTAGGAAACCTTAACCATCTTTGATCAACGAGCTAGTCTATTAGAGGCATACTAGGGACATGGTTTTGTCTATGTATCCACACATGCATCTAAGTCTCCGATCAATACAATTATAGCATGGATAATAAACGATTATCATGAACAAGGAAATATGATAATAACTAATTTATTATTGCCTCTAGGGCATATTTCCAACAGTTTCCCACTTGCACTAGAGTCAATAATCTGGTTCACATCACCATGTGATTCACGTTGTTATGAATCTAACACCCAATGAGTTCTGGGGATCGATCATGCTTTGCATGTGAGAGAGGTCTTATAGTCAACGGGTCCGCGACATTCAGATCCGTGTGTACTTTGAAAATTTCTATGTCAAACCGTAAACACTGCTACCACACTCCACTTTGGTACTATTCCAAATGGCTGCTCCAGTATACGTATCCAGATTGCTACTACGAGTCATATGGATTGGTGTTAAAGCTTGCATCGACGTAACTCTTTACGACGAACTCTTTATCACCTCCATAATCGAGAAACATCTCCTTAGTCTTTTAGTTACTAAGGATAATCTTGACCGCTGTCCAGTGCTCCATTCCAGTATCACTTTGAAACCTACCGGCCATACTTATTGCAAGGCTGACATCGGGTCTTGTGCACAACATTGCATACATGATAGAGCCTATGGCTAAAGCATAGGAGATGACACTCATCTTTTCTCTATCTTCTGCAGTCACTAGGCATTGAGTCTTACTCAACTTCACACCTTACAAATCAGGCGAGAACTCTTTCTCTGACTGATCCATTTTGAACTCTTTCAAAATCTTGTCAAGGTATGTACTCATTGAAAGTCTCATCAAGCATCTTGATCTATCTCTACAGATCTTGATGCTCAACAATTAGGTAGCTTTTATCCAGGTCTTCCTTTGAAAAACTCTTTTCAAACAACCGTTTATGCTTTCCAGAAATTCTACATCATTTCCGATCAACAATATGTCAACCACATATGCTTACCAGAAACTCTATAGTGCTCCCACTCACTTTATTGTAAATACAAGTTTCTCATAAACTTTGTATAGACTGAAAAACTTTGATCACTTCATCAAAGTGTATATTCCAACTCTGAGATGCTTGCTTCAGTTCATAGAAGGATCACTGAAGGTTGCACACCTTTCAGAATCCTTAGGACTGACAAAACCTTCTGGTTGTATCTCATACAACCTTTCCTTAAGGAAGGTAACGATCTTTTTGTATCCATCTGCCAGATTTCATAATTGAAAAATGCAGCAACTCCTAACATAATTCCAACAGACTTGAGCATCGATACGAGTGAGAAAGTCTCATCGTAGTCAACTCCTCGAATTTGGCGGAAACTTCTTTGCGACAAGTCGAGCTTTATAAATGGTGACATTCACCATCAGCGTCTGTCTTCATCTTAAAGGTCCATTTGTACTCAACGACCTGCCGTCCAACGAGCAAGTCTACCAAAGTTTATACTTGGTTTTCATACATGGATCCTTTCTCGGATTTTATGGCCTCTAACCATTTGTCGGAATCTGGTCCCATCATCGCTTCTCCACTGCTCGTAGGTTCATCGTTGTCCAACAACATGACCTCCAAGACAGGGTTGACGTACCGCTCAGGAGCACTACACATCCTTGTCGACCTATGAGGTTTGATAGTAACTTGATCTGAAGCTTCATGATCATCATCATTTCCTTCCTCTTCAACTGACGTAGGTTCCACAGAAACATCTTTTTGTGCTGCGCTACTCTCTGGTTGAAATAAAGGTTCAATAACCTCATATGGTTCTATCTTCCTCCCACTCAATTCATTCGAGAGAAACTTTTCCTCGAGAAAGGACCCAGTTTTAGCAATAAACACTTTATGCTTGGATCTGAGATAGAAGGTTCACCCAACTGTTCTTAGGGTATCCTATGAAGAGGCATTTGTCTGCTTTGGGTTTGAGCTCATTTGGTGAAAACATTTTCCACACAAGCGTCGCAGCCCCAAACATTAAGAAATGACATCTTGGGTTTCTATCAAACCCTAATTCACATGGTGTCATCTCAACGGATTTAGATGGTGCCCTATTTAAAGTGAATGTAGTTGTCTCTAATGCATAACCCCAAAATTATAGTAGCAAAACGATAAGAGACATCATAGCACGCACCATATCCAACAGAGCACGACTATGGCATTCGAACACACCATCACGCTATGGTGTTCTAGGTGGCATGAGTTGTGAAACAACTTTCACATTGTCTAAAGTTGTATGCCAAACTCGTAACTCAGATATTCACCTCCATGATCATATCGCAGACATTTTTATCTTCTTGTCACGATGATCTTAAACTTCACTCTGAATTTGCTTGAACCTTTCAAACGATTAAGACTTGTGTTTCATTAAGTAAATATAAACTATATCTACTCAAATCATCAGTGAAGGTAAGAAAATAACGATATCCACCGCACGCTACAAGACTCATTGGATTGCATACATCAACATGTATCATTTCCAATAAATCACTTGCCCGCTCCATCCATCTGGAAACGCGATCCTTAGTCATCTTGCCCAAGTGGCATGGTTCGCATGTCTCAACCAATTCGAAATCAATTGAGTCCAAAGATCCATAAGTATGGAGTTTCTTCATGTGCTTTATACTAATATGACATTTAGCGGTAGTGCCACAAGTATGTGGTATGATCATTATTAACTTTGTATCTTTTGGCATCAATGTTATGAACATGTGTATTACTACGATCAAGATTCAACAAACCATTCTCACTGGGTGCATGACCATTGAAGGTATCATTCATGTAAACAGAATAACCATTATTCTCTAACTTAAATGAATAACCGTGTTGTAATAAACACGATCTAATCATGTTCATGCTCAACAAAACACCAAATAACATTTATTTAGGTTTTTCACTAATCCCGAAGGTAGAGAGAGCGTGCGATGTTGATCACATCAACCTTGGAAAAATTTCTAACACACATCGTCACCTCACCCTTAGCTAGTTCTCCGTTTATTCCGTAGCTTTTATTTCGAGTTACTAACATTTAGCAACCGAACCGGTATCCAATACCCAGGTGCTACTAGGAGTACTCGCAAGGTACACATCATTAATACATATATAAAATATACTTCTGTCGACGTTGCCAGCCTTCTTATCTACCAAGTATCTAGGGTTGTTCCGCTTCAACAACTGCTCTCCTCATAATCGAAGCACTTAGTCTCGGGTTTGGGTTCAACTTTGGGTTGCTTCACTGGAGTAGCAACTGACTTGCTATCCATGAAGTTTCCCTCCTTGCTCTTTTCCTTCTCAAAACTAGTGGTTTGACTAACCATCAACACTTGACGCTCCTTCTTGATTTCTACCTTCGCGGTGTCAAACATCGCGAACAACTCAGGGATCATTATTTCTATCCCTGGCAATTTATAGATTATCACCAAGTTCTAGTAGCTTAGTGACAGTGACTTGGAGGACTATATCAATCACTATCTTATCTGGAAGATCAACTCCCACTCGATTCAAGCGATTGTAGCACCTAGACAATCTGAGCACATGCTCAATGATTGAGCTATTCTTGTTGGAGATCTCACATCTCGCAACACGGGCACGAGCCTGAGATCCTAATTTCAGCTCTTAGAACATCTCATATGTTTCGTGATGTTCAAAACGTTTCGGAGCCTCAATTCTAAGCCGTCATGCATGAGGCACTAAACTATCAAGTACTCATCAGAACGTGCCTGTCAGATGTTCACAACATCTACATATGACGCTAGAGGGGTTGGCACACCGAGCGGTGCATTAAGGACATAAGTCTTCTGTGCAGCAATGAGGACAAATCTCAGATCACGGACCCAGTCCGCAATATTGCTACCATCATCTTTCAACTCTATTTCTCAAGGAACATATAAAAATTCAAGGGAGCTACAGCGCGAGCAAGTAATCTACAACATAATTTGCAAAGACACTACTAACTATGTTCATGATTATGAGTTCAATTAATCATATTACTGAAGAACTCCCACTCAAATTGACATCCCTCCGGTCATTCGAGTGATACATGATCCAAATTCACCAACTCAAGTCCGATCATCACGTGAGTTTAGGTGGTTTCAATGGTGAACATCATCATGTTGATCGTATCTACTATATGACTCATGTTCGACCTTTCGGTCTCTTGTGTTCCGAGGCCATGTATGTACATGCTAGGCTCGTGAGGTTTAATCCGAGTGTTATGCATGTGCAACACTGGCTTGCACCCGTTGTATGTGAACATAGAGTCTATCACACCCGATCATCACGGGGTGTCTCGACACGAAGAACTTTCGCAACGGTGCACACTCGGGGAGAACACAATTTATCTTGAAATTAAGTGAGGGATCACCTTATAATGCTACCGTCGTCCTAAGCAAAACAAGGTGCATAAAAGGATTAACATCACATTTAAACCATAAGTGACATGATATGGCCATGAACTTGTGCTTTTGATCTCCATCTTGAAAGCACCGGCATGATCTCCATCGTCACTGGCATGACACCATGATCTCTATCATCTTGATCTCCATCAACGTGTCACCATCGGGGTTGTAACGCCCACCATGCTTCTGCTACTATTGCTACCGTTTAGCGATAAAGTAAATCATTACATAGTGCTTAATGATTGACACGCAGGTCATACAATAATTAAAGACAACCCTATGGCTCCTGCCGGTTGCCGTACTCATCGACATGCAAGTTGTGATATTCTATACAATACCTGATCATCTCATACATCACATATATCTCATCATGTAATTGGCCATATCACATCACAACATACCCTGCAAAAACAAGTTGGACGTCCTCTATTTGTTGTTGCAAGTTTTACATGGCTGCTACAGGTATCTAGCAAGAACAATTCTCACCTACGCAAAACCACAATGGTGATACATAAATTGCTTTTCAACCTTCTTAAGGACCGCCTTTGTCGAATCCGGTCCAACTATAGTAGGAGAAACAAACACCCACCAGCCATCTTTGTGCAACGAAGTTACACGTCAGTCGATGGAAACGGTCTCTCGTAAGCGTACGAATAATGTTGGTCTGGGCCGCTTCTTCGGAAAATACCGCTGAACCAAAACACAACCAAGGGAGGAAGCAATCTAAGCATCAACGCCCACAAACTCTTTGTGTTCTACTCGAGATCTCATCTACACATAGACCTAGCTCATGATGCCACTGTTGTGGAACGTTGCATGGGAAACAAAAAATTTCCTACACACACGCAAGTTCTATCCATGGTGATGAGCATCTACGAGAGGGAGAGTGGATGTATATACCCTTGTAGATTGCTAAGCGGGAAGCGTTAAGAAACGCGGTTGGTGTAGTCGAACGTCTTCGCGATCCAAATCGCCGAGCATCCCGCGATCTCATCACGATCCGTCCCGTGATCCAATCACGATCCATCCCGCGATCTCATCATGATCCGTCCCGCGACCTTGATCACGGTCCTTCCGATCTAGCGCTGAACGGACGACACCTCCGCGTTCAGCACACGTATAGCTTGATGACGATCTCCACCTTCTTGGTGCAGCAAACGGGAACAGAGAGGTAGAAGAGTTCTCCGCCAGCGTGACGGCGCTCCGGCGATGGTGGTGGAGCTATTCCTACAGGGCTTCGCCTAAGCATAGCAGAAATCCGATCTAGGCGAGAAACTATGCACTGGAGGAACGGGTGGCACGTGGCTGAAAATCTTGTGCCAAACCCTAAAACCCTCTAGTATATATAGGAGGATAGGAGGAGGAGGCTTGTATCCCAAGGAGCCATCCCTTGGGTCGGCCAAACTAGGAGGGAGGAGTCCTCGTCCTCCAGTCCTAGTAGGATTAGGACTCCTTCCTAATGTAGCCCTTTTTGCCTTTTTCCACCTTTTTCCTTTTGGGATTTTTCTTCCCAGCCACATGGGCTCTTTGTGGGACTTCCTCCAGCCCACTAAGGGCTGGTATTCATCCTCCTACAGCCCATGTAGCCTCTTGGGTCAAAATACCCCTCCCAATGGTCTCCCGGTACACTACCGGCACTCCCGGTACACTACCGATGAGCCCGAAACTTTTCCGACGACCAAAATAGGACTTACTATATATCAATCTTTACCTTCGGACCATTCCGGAGCTCCTCGTGACATCTGGGATCTCATCCGGGACTCCGAACAACCTTCGGTCACCACCATACATAACTTTATACTATCGAAACGACATCGAACCTTAAGTGTGCAGACCCTGCGGGTTCGAGAACTATGTAGACATGACCGAGACACCTATACGGTCAATAACCAATAGCGGGACCTGGATGCCCATATTGGTTCCTACATATTCTAGGAAGATCTTTATCGGTTGAACCTGTATGTCAAGGATTCAGTTAATCCCGTATGATGTTCCCTTTGTTCTTCGGTATATTACTTTCCCGAGATTCGATCGTCGGTATCTCTATACCTAGTTCAACCTTGTTACCGACAAGTCTCTTTACTCGTTCTATAATACAAGATGCCATGACTAACACTTAGTCACATTGCTTGCAAGGCTTGTTGTGATGTTGTATTACCGAGTGGGCCCTGAGATACCTCCCGTCACACGGAGTAACAAATCCCATTCTTGATCCATGCCAACTCAACAGACACCCTCGGAGATACCTGTAGAGTAACTTTATAGTCACCCAGTTACGTTGCGACATTTGATACACACAAGGCACTCCTCCAGTGTCAGTGAGTTGCATGCTCTCATGGTCATAGGAACATATACTTGACATGCAGAAAACAGTAGCATTAAACTGACACGATCATATGCTATGTTTGTAGTCTGAGTCTTGTCCATCACACCATTCTCCAATGATGTGATCCTGTTATCAAATGACATCTCATGTCCATGGCTAGGAAACCTTAACCATCTTTGATCAACGAGCTAGTCTATTAGAGGCATACTAGGGACATGGTTTTTTCTATGTATCCACACATGCATCTATGTCTCCAATCAATACAATTATAGCATGGATAATAAACGATTATCATGAACAAGGAAATATGATAATTACTAATTTATTATTTCCTCTAGGGCATATTTCCAACAGTCTCCCACTTGCACTAGAGTCAATAATCTAGTTCACATCACCATGTGATACACATTGTTATGAATCTAACACCCAATGAGTTCTGGGGCTCGATCATGCTTTGCATGTGAGAGAGGTCTTATAGTCAACGGGTCTACGACATTCAGATCTGAGTGTACTTTGCAAATCTCTATGTCAAACCGTAAACACTGCTACCACACTCCACTTGGTACTATTCCAAATGGCTGCTCCACTATACGTATCTAGATTGCTACTACGAGTCATTCGGATTGGTGTTAAATCTTGCATCGACGTAACTCTTTACGACGAACTCTTTATCACCTCCATAATCGAGAAACATCTCCTTAGTATTTTAGTCACTAAGGATAATCTTGACCGCTGTCCAGTGATCCACTCCTGGATCACTTTTGTATCCCTTGACCGACTCATGGCAAGGCACACACCAGGTGCAGTACACATCATGGCATAGTATAGAGCCTATGGCTAAGGCATAGGGGACGACGTTCATCCTTTCTCTTTCTTCTGCCGTTGTCGAGATTTCAGTCTCACTCAACTTCACACCTTACAAACCAGGCGAGAACTCTTTCTCTGACTGATCCATTTTGAACTCTTTCAAAATATTGTCAAGGTATGTACTCATTGATAGTCTCATCTAGCATCTTGATCTATCTCTATAGATTTTGATGTTCAACAACTAGGAAGCTTTATCTAGGTCTTCCATTGAAAAACTCTTTTCAAACAACCGTTTATGCTTTCCAGAAATTCTATATCATTTCCTAATAGCAATATGTCATCCACATATACTTATCAGAAACTCTATAGTGCTCCCACTCACTTTATTGCAAATACAAGTTTCTCATAAACTTTGTATAGATTTAAAAACTTTGATCACCTTATCAAAGTGTATATTCCAACTCCGAGATGCTTGCTTCAGTCCATAGAAGGATCACTGAAGCTTGCTCACCTTTTAGCCTCCTTAGGACTGACAAAACCTTCTGGTTGTATCTCATACAACCTTTCCTTAAGGAAGGAAACGATGTTTTGGCATCCATCTGCCAGATTTCATAATTGAAAAATGCAGCAACTCCTAACATAATTCCAACAGACTTTAGCATCGCTACGAGTGAGAAAGTCTCATCATAGTCAACTCCTTGAACTTGTCGGAAACTTCTTTGCGACAAGTCAAGCTTTATAAATGGTGACATTCACCATCAGCGTCTGTCTTCATTTTAAAGATACATTTGTACTCAACGACCTGCCGTCCAACGAGCAAGTCTACCAAAGTCTATACTTGGTTTTCATATATGGATCCTTTCTCGGATTTCATGGCCTCTAACCATTTTATCCGGGCCCATCATCGCTTCTCCATAGCTCGTAGGTAGGTTCATCGTTGTCCCACAACATGACCTCCAAGATAGGGTTGTCGTACCACTCAGGAGCAGTACACGTCCTTGTCGACCTACGAGGTTCGATAGTAACTTGATCCGAAGCTTCATGATCATCATCATTAACTTCCTCTTCAACTAACGTAGGCTTCACAGAAACATCTTCCTGCACTGCGCTACTCTCTGGTTGAACAAAGGTTCAACAACCTCATCAATTTATATCTTCCTCCCACTCAATTCTTTCGAGAGAAACTCTTTCTCAAGAAAGGACCCAGTTTTAGCAAGAAACATTTTATGCTTGGATCTGAGATAGAAGGTTTACCCAACTGTCTTTAGGGTATTCTATGTAGATGCATTTGTGCGCTTTGGGTTTGAGCTCATTAGGTGAAAACCCTTTTTCACATATGTGTTGCAGCCCCAAACATTAAGAAATGACAGCTTAGGTTTCTATCAAACCATAATTCACACGGTGTCATCTCAACGGATTTAGATGGTGCCCTATCTAAAGTGAATGTAGTTGTCTCTAATGCATAACCCCACAACGATAGTGGTAAAAGGATAAGAGACATCATAATTCGCACCATATCTAATAGAGCATGACTATGATGTTCGGACACACCATCACACTATGGTGTTCCAGGTGGCGTGAGTTGTGAAACAACTTTCACATTGTCTAAAATTGTATGCCAAACTCGCAACTCAGATATTCACCTCCACGATCATATCGCAAACATTTTTATCTTCTTTTCACGATAATCTTAAACTCCACTCTGAATTTGCTTGAACCTTTCAAACGATTCAGACTTGTGTTTCATTAACTAAATATACACTATATCTACTCAAATCATTAGTGAAGGTAAGAAAATAATGATATCCACCGCACGCTACAAGACTCATTGGATTGCATACATCAACATGTATCATTTCCAATAAATCACTTGCCCGCTTCATCAAAAAATAAAACGAGGTCCTTAGTCATCTTGACCAAGAGGCATGGTTCGCATGTCTCAACCGATTCAAAATCGAATGAGTCCAAAGATCCATCAGCATTGAGTTTCTGCATGCGTTTTATACCAATATGACATTTAGCGGTAGTGCCACAAGTATGTGGTACTATTATTATTAACTTTGTATCTTTTTGGCGTCAATGTTCTGAACATGTGTATTACTATGATCAAGTTTCAACAAACCATTCTCACTGGGTGCTTGACCATTGAAGGTATCATTCATGTAAACATAATAACCATTATTCTCTAACTTAAATGAATAACCGTGTTGCAATAAACACGATCCAATCACGTTCATGCTCAACGCAAAACACCAAATAACATTTATTTAGGTTTGTCACTAATCCCGAAGGTAGAGAGAGTGTGCGATGTTGATCACATCAACCTTGGAAACATTTCCAACACACATCGTCACCTCACCCTTAGCTAGTTCTCTGTTTATTCCGTAGCTTTTATTTCGAGTTACTAACATTTAGCAACCGAACCGGTATCCAATACCCAGGTGCTACTAGGAGTACTAGCAAGGTACACATCAGTAACATGTATATCAAATATACTTCTGTCGACATTGCCAGCCTTCTTATTTACCAAGTATCTAGGGTTGTTCCGCTTCAGCGACCGCTCTCCTCATAATCGAAGCACTTAGTCTCGGGTTTGGGTTCAACTTTGGGGTGCTTCACCGGAGCAGCAACTGACTTGCTATCGATGAAGTTTCCCTCCTTGCCCTTGCCCTTCTCGAAACTAGTGGTTTTACTAACCATCAACACTTGATGCTCCTTCTTGATTTCTACCTTCACGGTGTCAAACATCGCGAACAGCTCAGGGATTATTATTTCTATCCCTGGCATTTTATAGTTCATCACCAAGTTCTAGTAGCTTAGTGACAATGACTTGGAGAACTATATCAATCACTATCTTATCTGGAAGATCAACTCCCACTCGATTCAAGCGATTGTAGCACCCAGACAATCTAAGCACATGCTCAAGGATTGAGCTATTCTCTTTCAAATTACAGGCAAAGAATCTTGTTGGAGATCTCATATCTCGCAACATCGGCATGAGCCTGAGATCCTAATTTCAGCTCTTTAGAACATCTCATATGTTCAGTGTCGTTCAAAATGTTTTGGAGCCTCAATTCTAAGAGTTAATGCATGACGCACTAAAATATCAAGTAATTATCAGAACGTGCCTGTCAGATGTTCATAACATCTACAAACGACACTATATGGGTTGGCTCACCGAGGGGTGCATTAAGGACATAAGCCTTCCGTGCAGCAATGAGGACAATCCTCAGATCACGGAGCCAGTACGCAATATTGCTACCATCATCTTTGAACTCTATTTCTCTAGGAACATATAAAAAATTCAAGGGAGCTACAGCGTGAACTAGTAATCTACAACACAGTTTGCAAAGACACTACTGACTATGTTCATGATAATGAGTTCAATTAATCATATTACTTAAGAACTCCCACTCAAATTGACATCCCTCCAGTCATTCGAGTGATACATGATCCAAATTCACCAACTCAAGTCCGATCATCACGTGAGTTGAGGTGGTTTCAATGGTGAACATCATCATGTTGATCATATCTACTATATGACTCATGTTCGAACATTCGGTCTCTTGTGTTCCGAGGCCATGTCTGTACATGCTAGGCTCGTCAAGTTTAACCTGAGTGTTCTGCATGTGCAACACTCGCTTGCACCCGTTGTATTTGAACGTAGAGTCTATCACACCCGATCATCACGTGATGTCTCAACACGACGAACTTTCGCAATGGCGCACACTCGGGGAGAACACAATTCATCTTGAAATTTAAGTGAGGGATCACCTTATAATGCTACCGTCGTCCTAAGCAAAACAAGGTGCATAAAAGGATTAACATCACATGCAAATCATAAGTGACATGATATGGCCATGAACTTGTGCTTTTGATCTCCATCTTGAAAGCACTGGCATGATCTCCATCGTCACCGGCAAGACACCATGATCTCCATCATCTTGATCTCCATCAACGTGTCGCCATCGGGGTTGTCGCGCCCAACATGCCTCTACTACTATTGCTACCATTTAACGATAAAGTAAAACATTACATAGCGCTTAATGATTGACACGCATGTCATACAATAATTAAAGACAACCCTATGGCTCCTGCCGGTTGCCGTACTCATCGACATGCAGGTCGTGATAATCTATACATCACATGATCATCTCATACATCACATATATCACATCATGTAATTGGCCATATCACATCACAACATACCCTGCAAAAACAAGTTACACGTCCTCTAATTGTTGTTGCATGTTTTACGTGGCTGCTACGGGTATCTAGCAAGAACAATTCTCATCTATGCAAAAACCACAACGGTGATACACCAGTTGCTTTTCAACCTTCTCAAGGACCGCCTTTGTCGAATCTGATCCAACTAAAGTGAGTGAAACTGGCACCCGCAAGCCATCTATGCAACAAGTTGCGGTCGAGGGAACCTGTCTCTCGTAAGCGTACGAGTAATGTTGGTCCGGGCTGCTTCATCTCACAATACCGCTGAACCAAAATCCGAGCAAGGGAGGAAGCAATATAAGCATCAACGCCCACAAACCTTTTGTGTTCTACTTGAGATCTCATCTACACATAGACCTAGCTCATGATGCCACTATTGGGGAACGTTGCATGGGAAACAATTTTTTTTCTACGCACACGCAAGATCTATCCATGGTGATGAACATCTACGAGAGGGAGAGTGGATCTACATACCCTTGTAGATCGCTAAGCGGGAAGCGTTAAGAAATGCGGTTGGTGTAGTCGAACGTCTTCGCGATCCAAATCGCCGACCATCCCGCGATCTCATCACGATCTGTCCCGCAATCCAATCACGATCCGTCCCGCAAACTCATCACGATCCGTCCCGCGATCCAATCACGATCCGTCCCGCGAACTCATCACGATCCGTCCTGTGATCCAATGATGTGATGCCGTTATCAAATGACATCTCATGTCCATGGCTAGGAAACCTTAACCATCTTTGATCAACGAGCTAGTCTGTTAGAGGCATACTAGGGACATGGTTTTGTCTATGTATCCACACATGCATCTAAGTCTCCGATCAATACAATTATAGCATGGATAATAAACGATTATCATGAACAAGGAAATGTGATAATAACTAATTTATTATTGTGTCTAGGGCATATTTCCAACACTCGATAGTTGGTCGAGTGAGCGGACCGCTTCTCTCTCATGCATGTCCGACGTCGTCGAAGTTATCGGGGAGGGGGTATATCAACAACGATATACATTCCGGATCCATTGGAAAGCTCTCGGGGAGCCGATGCCAATGTGATGATAGGGGGCCGGGGTGCTCCCGTGTCCTTGTTAATAGATAGAGCCGATGCCAACGTGATGATAGAGCCGATGCCAACATTTTCATTTAACAAAAAAACTACCTTCAAAAAAAGACTTGCTTCGCCGCGGGTGGACTCGATGGAAAAACTATATGAAAATGCGGTGGTGGCTGGGGCCGGGTGGTTTTCTTTTCCTTTGTTTTTTCTTATATGTTTGTTTTCGTTTTCACTCTACATTTTCATACATATGAAAAACAACGAAGACTTTTTACAGGAACATATACACTCATATACATGAATATATATACATATACATGAAAAAAAAACATATACATGAACATATACACACACATACATGAAAATATATACATATACATGAAAAAATATATACACACATATACATGGACATATATAAATAAATGAAAAAAACATATACATGAACATATACACATATACATGCTCGAAAAAAACATATAGACGAACATATACACACATATACGCGGTGACAGGGAGTAGGGGGCTCACTGGGGGCGGTGATGGATGGAGGCCAGCGACGGGGACGAGGACGGCGACGACGGGGACGAGGACGACAGCTCGGGGAGGCGACGGGGACGAGGACGAGGACGGCGGCGATGGGGACGAGGACGCCGGCTCGGGGAGGCGACGGGGACGAGGACGAGGATGGCGGCTCGGGGAGGCGACGGGGACGAGGACGACGGCGATGGGGACGAGGACGGCGGCTCGGGGAGGCGATGGGGAAGCGATGAGGACGGTAGCGATAGGGAGGCGACGGGGATGAGGACGATGGCGATGGGGAGACGACGAGGACGGCGGCGACGGGGAGGCGACGGGATGAGGACGGCGGTGACGGGGACGAGGACGGCGGCTCGGGGAGGCGACGGGTCCGGCAACGAGGACGACGGCTCGAGGAGGCGACGGGGATGAGCACGGCGGCTTGGGGCAACTGGTAGATGAAAACTAAAATTTTCTAAGGGTTTTCTTATAGACAATAAGCATTGGTCCTGGTTGGTGGCACCAACCGGGACCAATGCCCACCTTTAGTCCTGGTTGGTGCCACCAACCGGGACCAAAGGTCTCAGTGGTCCCGGTTGGTGCCACCAACCGGGACTAAAGGTGGGTATTGGTCCCGGTTGGTTTCACCAACCGGGACCAATGGCCTTGCACAATAGCGTGGTGGGAGTTCAGTCCCACCTCGCTAGTGGAGACTATGCCGCACATGTTTATAAGGCGCAGTGCGCCTGAGCCTTCGAGCTCCTCTCTAAAGCAGGCTTACGGGCCTAACCACTTTGTATCTGCCCGTGGGCCTAGTGGGCCTTCTGCGGGCCTGAATCCTGGCCCAATTGGCTGGTTGGGTTTCTAGTCGTATTCAGGCCATGGTGGCCGAGTAGGCGGAATTTTTTTTCTAGTATTTTTGTTTTGTTTTTTTATTTATTTTTATTTTTTTCCAGTATTTTTCTTCTGTTATTTTAGTTCATTCTTTTAACAAATAAATACTTTGATAAATTTAATTGCATAATTTCCATTTTTTTTGTTTCTTGCTTTATTTATTTTTTGCTTAATTTATTTCCAGTGTGTTTTATCATTATATTCTTTTTGCTATTAATGTTTTGAACAAAAAATACTTTGATAATTTTAGTTGCATAATTTTTATATAATTATAGTTTCAAAAATACTAGAGGTTTATAAAAGATTTTTAGTTGATTCTTTTTTGAACTCCACTCCCACGATGTTTTGAAAGAAATTAAAAAGCACTTCAAACGATCTTTGAAAAGGTTGAAAGTTGGCATGGTATCATCATTTCACCCACATAGCATGTGCTAAAAGGTTGAGTGGGTTACGGCAAAAACTGGATGCACTTTGTGTACAAAATGGACAATCTCTTTCGAAGTATCGTTTCGGACGAAAACTCATCTCCTACAAAGGGATTTCATTTTTTGAACTTATTTGAACTCCATACTTTTTGTGTGTTCAAAATTCACCATTCAAAGCCACGTCATCAATTTTCAACCCTTTCTGACTTCATTTGGTATTGTTCATGCACTTACTGTTTTTTTGAGCTAAATGACCCTGAAAGTGAAAAGCACTTCAAATGAACTCTGAAAAGGTTGAAAGTTGGCATGGTATCATCATTTCACCCAAGCATGTGCTAAAAAGTTGAGAGGATTACGGCAAAAAATGGATGAAGTTCGTGTACAAAATGGACAATCTCTTTCGAAGTATCAGGGTTTCAGACGAAAACTCATCTGTTACAAAGGGATTTCATTTTTTTGAACTCATTTGAACTCCAGACTATTTGTGTGTTTAAAATGCACCATTCAAAGCCACATCATCAATTTTCAACCCTTTCTAACTTCATTTGGTATTGTTCATGCAATTACTAATTTTTTTGAGCTAAATAACCCTGAAATTGAATAGCACTTCAAATGAACTCTACAAAGGTTGAAAGTTGGCATGGTATCATCATTTCACCCACATAGCATGTCATAAAAATTTGAGAGGGTTACGGCAATAACTGGATGCACTTCGTGTACAAAACGGAAAATCTCTTTTGAAGTATTAGGGTTTCGGACGAAAACTCATGTGTTACAAAAGGCATTTCATTTCTTCACATGTCACTGCAATGATATATTTGTCTAGAGAAAGTCTTCACTTTTTCTTCGATTGTATCATTTCCTTATTGTGCCCTGACCATGGATAATCTTCATCGTTTAAGAGGGTGCTTGGGTCAGCCTTGACTTTAAAGGGAGGAATTTCATGAAACTTTTCATAATCTTCAGACATGTCTATCTTGCCCTTCAATCCCACGATGTCTGTTTTTCCTGAAAGAACTATGTGGCGCTTTGGCTCATCGTATGATGTATCCGCTTCCTTATCTTTTCTTTTTCTCGGTATGGTAGGCATGTTCTTCACATAGAAAACATGCGCCACATCATTGGCTAGGACGAATGGTTCATCTATGTACCCAAGATTGTTCAGATCCACTGTTGTCATTCCGTACTGTGGGTCTTCCTGTACCCCGCATCTTGACAGATTGACCCAGTTGCACTGAAACAAAGGGACCTTGAAATCATGTTTATAGTCAAGTTCCCATATGTCCATTATGTAACCATAATATGTGTCCTTTCCCCTCTTGGTTGCTGCATCAAAGCAGACACCGCTGTTTTGGTTGGTGCTCTTTTCATCTTGGGCAATCGTGTAAAATGTATTCCCATTTATCTCGTACCCTTTGTAAGTCAATACAGTGGAAGATGGTCCCCTGGCCAACGAGTACAGCTCATCAGAAACAGTGTTGTCACCCATGAGACGTGTTTGCAACCAACTGCCGAAAGTCTTGATGTGTTCATATGTAATCCAGTCGTCACACTGCTCCGGGTGTTTGGTGCGCAGAATATTTTTGTGTTCATCGACATACGGGGTCACCAAGGTGGAATTCTATAGAACTGTTTAGTGTACTTGAGAGCAAGAATGCCCGTCCCTACATATTATTGAGTCTGCTCCTAGCGTGCCTTTTCCAGTTAGTCTCCCCTCATACCACGATTGAGGGATACCAATCTTCTTAAGGTCAGGAATGAAGTCAACACAAAACCCAATGACATCCTCTGTTTGATGGCCCATGGAGATGCTTGTTTCTGGACTAGCGCGCTTACGAACATATTTCTTTAAGACTCCCATGAACCTCTCAAAGGGGAACATATTGTGTAGAAATACAAGGCCCAGAACGACAATCTCGTCGACTAGATGAACTAGGATGTGTGTCATGATATTGAAGAAGGACGGTGGGAACACCAACTCGAAACTAACAAGACATTGCACCAAATCAGTCCTTAACCTTGGTAGGATTTCTGGATCGATGACCTTCTAAGAGATTGCATTGAGGAATGCACATAGCTTCACAATGGCTAATCGAACGTTTTCTGGTAGAAGCCCCCTCAATGCAACCGGCAGCAGTTGTGTCATAATCACGTGGCAGTCATGTGACTTTAGGTTCTGGAACTTTGTCTCTGCCATATTTATTATACCCTTTATATTCGACGAGAAGCCAGACGGGACCTTCATACTGAGCAGGCATTCAAAGAAGATTTCCTTCTCTTCTTTGGTAAGAGCGTAGCTGGCAGGACCTTCATACTGCTTTGTATGCATGTCGTCTTTTTCATGCACACGTTGCTGTTCCTCCCGTGCCTCTGGTGTATCTTTTGTCTTCCCATACACTCCCAAGAAGCCTAGCAGGCTCACACAAAGATTCTTCGTCCCGTGCATCACGTCGATTGCAGAGCGGACCTCTAGGTGTTTCCAAAAGGGTAGGTCCCAAAATATAGATTTCTTCTTCCACATGGGTGCGCGCCCCGCGTCGTCAGTCGGAACAGATAGTCCGCCAGGACCCTTTCCAAATATTACTTGTAAATCATTGAACATATCAAGTATGTGATCACCAGTACGGAGGCCGGGCTTCTTTCGTTGATCTGCTCACCTTTGAAATGCTTTCCTTTCTTTCGACATTGATGGTTGGTCAGAAGAAATCGACGATGCCCCAGGTACACATTCTTCCTGTATTTTTCCAAATATATACTGTCGGTGTCATCTAAACAGTGTGTGCATGCGTGGTATCCCTTATTTGTCTGTCCTGAGAGGTTATTGAGAGAAGGCCAATCATTGATGGTTACAAATAGCACCGCATGTAGGTCAAATTCCTCCTGATCGTTTTCATCCCACACACGTACACCTCTTCCATTCCATAGTTGTAAAAGTTCATCAACTAATGGCCTTAGGTACACATCAATGTCATTGTCGGGTTGCTTAGGGCCTTGGATGTGCACTGGCATCATAATGAACTTCCGCTTCATGCACAACCAAGGAGGAAGGTTATACATACATAGAGTCATAGGCCATGTGCTATGCTTGCTGCTCTGCTCCTCAAAAGGATTGACGCCATCTGCACTTAAACCAAACCATACGTTCCTCGGGTCACCTGTAAAGTCGCTCCACTTTCTCTCGATCTTTCTCCACTACGACCCATCAGCGAGTGCTCTCAACTTCCCGTCTTTCTTACGGTCTTTTTTGTGCCATTGCATCAACTCGGAATGCTTTTTGTTTCTGAACAGGCGTTTCAACTGTGGTATTATAGGAGCATACCACATCACCTTGGCAGGAACCCTCTTCCCGGTGTGCTGGCCCTCAACATCACCAGGGTCATCTCTTCTAATCTTATACCGCAATGCACCGCATACCGGGCATGCGTTCAAATCCTCGTACGCACTGCGGTAGAGGATGCAGTCATTAGGGCATGCATGTATCTTCTACACCTCCAATCCTAGAGGGCATAGAATCTTCTTTGCTTCGTACGTATTGTCGGGCAATTCGTTATCCTTTGGAAGCTTCTTCTTCATTATTTTCAGTAGCAAACTAAATCCCTTGTTGGATACACCATTGTTTGCCTTGCATTGCAGCAATTCTAGTGTGGTACCGAGCTTTTTGTTGTCATCTTTGCAATTTGGGTACAACCCTTTTTTGTGATCCTCTAACATGCGATCGAACTTCAACTTCTCCCTTTCACTTTCGCATTCTCTCTGTGCATCAACAATGACCCGGCGAAGATCATCATCAGGCACATCGTCTGGTTCCCCTTGATCTTCAGCTTCCCCCATTGCAGCATCACCGTATTCAGGGGGAGGTTAGTTGTCATCATCCTCTTCTTCTTCGCTGTCTTCCACCATAACCCCTCTTTCTCCGTGCTTGGTCCAAAAATTATGGTGTGGCATAAAACCCTTCTGAAGCAGGTGGAAGTGAAGGGTTTTAGAGTTGGAGAAAGACTTCGTATTCTCACAGACAGTACGTGGACAAGGCATAAAACCATTCCGCTTGTTTGCCTCAGCCGCTTTGAGAAAATTATGCAGTCCCTTAATATACTCGAAGGTGCGCCGGTCACCGTACATCCATTGCCAGTTCATCTGCGTGTGTTATATAATAAAGTGTATTAAAAACATTACAACATATCATGAATAGAGAAGTGTCCAAATTAATAGAAATTCATCATCACATTAAAGCCAAAGTACAATAATGACCAAAAATAAATACGTACAGTTCATACATAGTTGTCATTATTGAACAACATATAGCTCTCTAGAGCATCTAATTAAAACATACATCGAAACTATATAAAAAATTTAAATGCAACAACAAATGTAATCATAACCGCTACTAAGGTACCAAATGATCCAACAGCATAATGATACCAAGCGTCAGTATGAATGACATATTTTCTAATCTTTCTAAGCTTCAAGCGCATTGCATCCATCTTGGTCTTGTGATTGTCGATGATATCGGCAACATGCAACTCCAATCGCATCTTGTCATCTTTAGTTCTTTTCAATTTTTCTTTCAAATGATCGATTTCTTTTTCAGCTTTAGTTAACTTGTCGAGCAGAATTGCATAGTCAGTATCCATTTCTGGTTCAACTACTTCCTATAGATAAAAACATCTACGCCAAGTTGGTGGCATAATTAATTGTCATAGACATTAGATGTGTGAAATAGTTATATAAAAGATAATATACCACATCTAAATCATAGACTGGACGAGGGCTGACGTGGGCGGATACCATAACACTATATAATAACAAACAATAATAAAAGTAAGAAAATCATACAAGTAAGTATATTTTATTTTAGCAAGAAGATAAGATCAAGAGGCTCACCACGCGCGGGCGATCGACAGCGGTTTCAGGACGGGGACGGGACATGACGGGCCGCCAAACCTAGACAAATCTTGACGAAAATGGAGTTTGGACAAGGAGCTTTGAGAGGAGAAAGCTTAAGTTTGGCTTGGGCATTTCATCAAACACCTCATGTGCATAGGAGGTGAGCTAGAGCACCACAAAGCTCTCCCCTCGCCGGCCTGAAAAACTGAGCAATGTGGAGTGCTATTCTCGCTGGCGAGGGGGTATATATAGGCATCTCATTGGTCCCGGTTCGTGGTTGGAACCGGGACTAAACGACCCCCTTTGGTCCCAGATTCAGCCACGAACTGGGACCAATGGTGGTGGGCCAGGAGCGAGGCACATTGGTCCCGGTTCGTGTCTGGAACCGGGACCAAAGGTTCCAGACGAACCGGGACCAATGCCCCACGTGGCCCGCCCGGCCCCCTGGCTTCACAAACCGGGACCGTTGCCCCCGTTGGTCCCGGTTCGTGCCTGAACCGGGACTAATGGGCTGGCCCAGCCTGGACCAAAGCCCTGTTTTCTACTAGTGTGTTGTGGGCGTCGATTTTGTCAATTGTCTTGCCGTTACTAGTCTTATCTTGATTCGGCGGTATTGTGGAATGAAGCGGCCCGAACCGACTTTACACGTACGCTTACGTGAGACTAGTTCCACCGCCTGACATGCACTTGTTGCATAAGGTGGCTAGCGGTTGTCTGTCTCTCCCACTCTAGTCAGATCAGATTCAATGAAAAGGGTCCTTATGACGGGTAAATAGAAATTGGCATATCACGTTGTGGTTTTTACTTAGGTAAGAAACGTTCTTGCTAGAAACCTATAGCAGCCACGTAAAAACTTGCAACAACAAATTAGAGGACGTCTAACTTGTTTTTGCAGCATATGCCGTGTGATGTGATATGACCAAAGAATGTGATGTGATATATGTGATGTATGAGATTGATCATGTTCTTGTAATAGGATTCATGACTTGCATGTCGATGAGTATGGAAACCGGCAGGAGCCATAGGAGTTGTCTTAATTTATTGTATGACCTGCGTGTCAGTCATAAACGCCATGTAATTACTTTACTTTATTGCTAATCGCTAGCCATAGTAGTAGAAGTAATAGTTGGCGAGAAAACTTCATGAAGACACAATGATGTAGATCATGGTGTCGTGCCGGTGACAGTGATGATCATGGTGCCCCGAAGATGGAGATCAAAGGAGCAAGATGATATTGGCCATATCATGTCACTATATTGATTGCATGTGATGTTTATCATGTTTACATCTTATTTGCTTAGAACGACGGTAGCTAAATAAGATGATCTCTCACTAAAATTTCAAGAAATGTGTTCACCCTAACTATGCACCATTGCTAAGGTTCGTTGTTTCGAAGCACCACGTGATGATCGGGTGTGATAGGTTCTAACGTTCGCATACAACGGGTGTAAGCCAGATTTACACACGCGGTACACTTAGGTTGACTTGACGAGCCTAGCATGTACAGACATGGCCGCACAACACGGGAGACCGAAAGGTCGAACATGAGTCGTATAGAAGATACGATCAACATGGAGATGTTCACCATTGATGACTAGTCCGTCTCACGTGATGATCGGACACGGGCTAGTTGACGTGGATCATGTGCCACTTGGATGACTAGAGAGATGTCTATCTAAGTGGGAGTTCATTAAATAATTTGATTATGTGAACTTAATAATCATTAACTTAGTCCAAAATTGTCTTTACAATCTATATTGTAGATCCAATGGCCAACGCTAATGTTGCCCTCAACTTCAATGCGTTCCTAGAGAAAACCAAGCTGAAAGATGATGGAAGCAACTATGCGGACTGGGTCCGTGGCTTGAGGATCATCCTCATAGCTTCCAAAAGATTATATGTCCTTGATGCACCGCTAGGTGACACACCCATTTTCCCAGCAGCTTAGGACGTTATGAACACCTGGCAGTCGTGATGTGATGATTACTCCCTGGTTCAGTGCAGCATGCTTTACAGCTTAGAACCGGGGCTCCAAAAGCATTTTGAGCAACTCGGAGCATATGAGATGTTCCAAGAGCAGAAATTGGTTTTCCAAGCTCATGCCCGGGTCGAGAGATATGATGTCTCCGACAAGTTCTTCAGTTGTAAGATGGAGGAGAATAATTCTGTCAGCAAGCACATACTCAAAATGTCTGGGTTGCACAAACGCTTGTCTCAGTTGGGAGTTAATCTTCCGAATGACTTGTTTATTGACAGAATCCTCCAGTCGCTCCCACGTAGCTACAAGAGCTTTGTGATGAACTAGAACATGCAGGGTATGGAGAAGTCCATTCCTGAGTTGTACTCGATGGTGAAATCAGAGGAGGTCGAGATCAAAAAGGAGCATCAAGTGTTGATGGTGAATAAGACCACTAGTTTCAAGCAAGGCAAGGGTAAGAAGAACTTCAAGAAGGACGGCAAAACAGTTGCTGTGCCCGGTAAGAAAATTGCCGGGAAGAAGAATAAGAATGGAACCAAGCCTGACACTGAGTGCTTTAATTGCAAGGGTACCGGTCACTGGAAGTGGAACTGCCCCAAGTACTTAGCGGATAAGAAGGCCGGCAACGTTAAAGGTTTATGTGATATACTTGTTGTTGATGTGTACCTTACCAGCGCTCGCAGTAGCTCCTGGGTATTTGATACCGGTGCAGTTGCTCACATTTGTAACTCCAAGCAGGAGCTGCGGAATAAGCAGAGACTGGCGAAGGATGAGGTGACGATGCGTGTCGGGAATGGTTCCAAGGTCGATGTGATCGCCATCGGCACGCTACCTCTACATCTACCTATGGGATTAGTTTTAAACCTCAATAATTGTTATTTAGTACCAGCTTTGAGCATGAACATTGTATCTAGATCTTTCTTGATGCGAGATGGCTACTCATTTAAATATGAGAATAATGGTTGTTCTATTTATATGAGAGAAATGTTTTATGGTCATGCCCCGTTGGTCAATGGTTTATTTTTGATGAATCAGGAATGTGATGTTACACATGTTCATAGTGTGAGTACCAAAAGATGTAAGGTTGATAACGATAGTCCCAGTTACATGTGGCACTGCCGCCTTGGTCATATTGGTGTCAAACGCATGAAGAAGCTCCATGCTGATGGACTTTTGGAGTCTCTTGATTTTGAATCATTTAACACGTGCAAACCATGCCTCATGGTCAAGATGACCAAGACTCCGTTCTCTGGAACAATGGTGCGAGCAACTGACTTGTTGGAGATAATACATACCGATGTATCTAGTCCAATGAGCGTTGAGGCACACGGTGGCTACCGTTATGTTCTCACCCTCACTGATGACTTTGGTAGATATGGGTATGTCTACTTAATGAAACACAAGTCTGAAACCTTTTAGAAGTTCAAGGAATTTCAGAGTGAGGTAGAGAATCAACATGACAGGAAAATAAAGTGCCGACGATCTGATCGTGGCGGAGAATATTTGAGTCATGAGTTTGGCACACACCTAAGAAAATGTGGAATTGTTTCACAACTCACGCCGCCTGGCGCACCTCAACGAAATGGTGTGTCTGAACGTCGTAATCGCACTCTATTAGATATGGTGCGATCTTTGATGGCTCGTACTGACTTACTGCTATCATTTTGGTGATATGCATTAGAGACTGCCGCATTCACTTCAAATAGGGCACCGTCTAAATCCGTTGAGACGACACCGTATGAATTATGGTTTGGAAAGAAAGTGAAGCCGTCGTTTCTGAAAGTTTGGGGATGCTATGCTTATGTGAAGAAACTTCAACCTGAGAAGCTCGAACCCAAAGCGGAAAAATGCGTCTTCATAGGATACCCCAAAGAAACTGTTGGGTATACCTTCTACCTCAGATCCGAAGGCAAAGTCTTTGTTGCTAAGAATGGATCCTTTCTAGAGAAAGGGTTTCTCTCGAAAGAAGTAAGTGGGAGGAAAATTGAACTTGATGAGGTAATTGTGCCTCCACTTGAACCAGAGTGTAGTGCAGCACAAGAAGTTGTTTCTGTGGAGCCTGCACCGGCTGGAGAGGAAGTTAATGATGATGATCATGAAACTTCAGATCAAGTTGCTATTCGAAGGTCCACTAGGACATGTTCCGCACCAGAGTGGTACGGCAATCCTGTCCTGGAGATCATGTTGTTGGACAACGGTGAACCTTCGAACAATGAAGAAGCAATGGCGGGCCCAGATTCCAACAAATGGCTTGAAGCCATGAAATCCGAGATAGGATCCATGTATGAGAACAAACTATGTACTTTGGTGGACTTTCCTGATGATAAGCGAGCCATAGAAAATAAATGGACCTTTAAGAAAAAGACTGACGCGGATGGCAATGTGACCGTCTATAAGGCTCGGCTTGTCTCTAAGGGATATCGACAAGTTCAAGGAGTTGACTACGATGAGACTTTCTCACCCGTAGCGATGCTGAGTCCGTCCAAATCATGTTAGCAATTGCCGCATTTTATGATTATGAGATCTGGCAAATGGACGTCAAAACGACATTACTTAACGGTTTCCTTAAGGAAGAATTGTATATGATGCAGCCGGAAGGTTTTGTCGATCCTAAAGATGCTAACAAGGTATGCAAGCTCCAGCGCTCCATCTATGGTCTGGTGCAAGCATCTCGGAGTTGGAACATTCGCTTTAATGAGGTGATTAAAGCGCTTGGATTTATACAGGTTTATGGAGAACCCTGTATTTACAAGAAAGTGAGTGGGAGCTCTGTAGCATTTCTCATATTATATGTGGATGACATATTGTTGATGGGAAATGATATAGAACTTTTGGAAAGCATAAAGGCCTACTTGAATAAGTGTTTTTCAATGAAGGACCTTGGAGAAGCTGCTTACATATTAGGCATCAAGATCTATAGAGATAGATCGAGACGCCTCATAGGTCTTTCACAAAGCACATACCTTGATAAGATATTGAAGAGGTTCAATATGGATCAGTCCAAGAAGGGGTTCTTGCCTATGTTGCAGGGTGTGAGATTGAGTACGACTCAATGCCCAACCATGGCAAAGGATAGAGAAGAGATGAGTGTCATCCCCTATGCTTCAGCCATAGGTTCTATTATGTATGCCATGCTGTGTACCAGACCTGATGTGAACCTTGCCATAAGTTTGGTAGGGAGGTACCAAAGTGATCCCAGAGCGGAACACTTGACAACAGTCAAGAATATCCTGAAGTACCTGAAAAGGACCAAGGACATGTTTCTCGTATATGGAGGTGCTGAAGAGCTCGTCGTAAAGGGTTACGTCGATGCTAGCTTTGACACAGATCTGGATGACTCGAAGTCACAAACCGGATACGTGTATATTTTGAACGGAGGGGCAGTCAGCTGGTGCAGCAGCAAGCAAAGAGTCGCGGTGGCATCTACATGTGAAGCGGAGTACATAGCTTCTTCGGAAGCAGCAAAGGAAGGAGTCTAGATGAAGGAGTTCATCACCGACCTAGGAGTGATTCTCAATGCGTCGGGCCCGATGACTCTGTTCTGTGACAACACTGGAGCTATTGCCCTTGCCAAGGAGCCCAGTTTTCACAAGAAAACAAGACACATCAAGCTCCGCTTCAACTCGATTCATGATTACATTTAGGAAGAAGACATAGAAATTTGTAAAGTACATACAGATCTGAATGTCGCAGGTCCGTTGACTAAACCTCTCTCACGAGCGAAACATGATCAACACCAAAACTCTATGGGTGTTCGATACATCACAATGTAACTAGATTATTGACTCTAGTGCAAGTGGGAGACTATTGGAAATATGCCCTAGAGGCAATAATAAAATGGTTATTATTGTATTTCCTTGTTCATGATCATTGTCTATTGTTCATGCTATAATTGTATTAACCAAAAACCGTAATGCATGTGTGAATACATACACCACAACATGTCGCTAGTGAGCCTCTAGTTGGCTAGCTCGTTGATCAACAGATGGTCACGGTTTCATGACCATGGACATTGGATGTCATTGATAACGGGAACACATCATTAGGTGAATGATTTGATGGACAAGACCCAATCCTAAGCATAGCACAAGATCATGTAGTTCGTCTGCTAAAGCTTTTCTAATGTCAAGTATCGTTTCCTTAGACCATGAGATTGTGCAACTCCCGGATACCGTACGAATACTTTGGGTGTGCCAAACGTCACAACGTAACTGGGTGGCTATAAAGGTACACTACGGGTATCTCCGAAAGTGTCTGTTGGGTTGGCACGAATCGAGACTGGGATTTGTCACTCCGTGTGACGGAGAGGTATCTCTGGGCCCATTCGGTAAGACATCATCATAATGAGCTCAATGTGACTAAGGAGTTAGCCACGGGATGATGTGTTACGGAACGAGTAAAGAGACTTGCCAGTAACGAGATTGAACAAGGTATAGGGATACCGACGATCGAATCTCGGGCAAGTATCATACCGATAGACAAAGGGAATTGTATACGGGATTGATTGAATCCCCGACATCGTGTTTCATCCGATGAGATCATCGTGGAGCATGTGGGAGCCAACATGGGTATCCAGATCCCGCTGTTGGTTATTGACCAGAGAGATGTCTCGGTCATGTCTACATGCCTCCCAAGCCCGTAGGGTCTACACACTTAAGGTTCGATGACGCTAGGGTTATAGGGAAATTTTGTATGTGGTTACCGAAGGTTGTTAGGAGTCCCGTATGGGATCCCGGATGTCACGAGGAGTTCCGGAATGGTCCGGAGGTAAAGATTCATATATAGGAAGTGAGGTTTTGGTCACCGGAAGTGTTTCGGGCATCACCGGTAACGTACCGGGATCACCGAAAGGGTTCCGGGGGTCAGCCCCAGAGGGCTGCATGGGCCGCAGGTCAGAGGGAACCAGCCCCAGGTGGGCTGGTGCGCCTCCCACAAGGGCCCAAGGTGCAGCACTAGGTGGGATGGGGGCAAACCCTAGGGGCAGATGGGCCCTAGGCCCACCTAGGGCGCCGCCCCTCCCTCTCCCTCTCCGGCCGCAGCACCAGGAGCCATCTAGGGCTGCCGCCGGCCCTAGGGTGGGAACCCTAGGGGCTGCGCACCCCCTCCTCCTTCCCCTATATATATGTGGGGTTTTGGGGCTGCCAAGAACAGATCTCTGTCTCCCTCTCGGCGCAGCCCTACCCCTCCTCCTCCTCGTCCTCCATAGTGCTTGGCGAAGCCCTGCCGGAGTACCACACAGCTCCACCGTCACCACGCCATCGTGCTGCCGGAGCTCTCCCTCAACCTCTCCTTCCTCCTTGCTGGATCAAGGCGTAGGAGACGTCATCGGGCTGCACGTGTGTTGAACGCGAAGGCGCCGTTGTTTGGCGCTTAGATCGGAATCCACCGCGATCTGAATCGCTGCGAGTATGCCTCCACCGACCGCATTCTAGTAACGCTTCCGCTTTGCGATATTCAAAGGTATGAAGATGCACTCCCACTTTGCTCGTTGCTGGTTTCTCCATAGATTGATCTTGGTGACACGTAGGACATTTTTTGATTTACTACTACGTCTCCCAACAGAAGTATCATTGATAGTACGAAGAGAATGTTTAGCTTTGCCGTTTTGAGGAGAGGTGTATGGACAAGAAAAACAAAGAAGAAGGTGCGATTTTTAATATGATCAAATTCACGACCATTATCACATTGTATGAAGCGAATAGGGAGAAAGAAGTTCACAAAAACATATTGCTGAAAATTGAGAAGGAGGGCGTGAACGTCAGATTTGTTGCGGAGAGGAAAGGTCCAAACAAAGTGTGTGAAATCATCTAATATGACAAGATAGTATTTGAAACCAGATACACTAGCAATAGGTGATGTCCAAAGATCACAATGTATTAATTCAAAGGGATAAGTGCTAGAGGAACTAGATGAACTAAAAGGAAGACACACATGCTTGCCTAATTGACACGACTCACAAATGGATGAATCATGAGAATCTCTATTACAAGGTATGGTAAATTCACTAAGAACATATGCTAAAACTGCAGGATAGGGGTGCCATCATGAATGTTGGGGAAGCGGCGACAGGAACAACATTGAGAGAGTATAAGTCGCTGGAGCTATTAAACCGCGCGATCTCGACCTTGGTCTGATAATCCTTCAGAGATAAGCCAAAGGGGTCAAATTCGACAGAAACAAGATTATCACATGTGAATTGACGAACAAAGATTAAATTTTTGATAAGGGCAGGAGCAACAAGTACATCACGAAGAAGGGGTGTAGTGGTGGATGGAAGTTGAGCCTGAACAACACAATAGATGGGGATAGAATAACCTTCACTGAGGGCGATGGATTTAAAGGGGGATGGAGTGCAAGAGGAGAGAAACGTACTAGATGCAGACATATGACTAGAAGCACCGGAATCGAAAATCCAATCCGTGCCTATGTTGCCTTGGGAGGCAAAAAAATTCATGGCCTGCATGAAGGCGGCTTGGTCCCAGCTCGGCGGTGCAGCAGAGGTCGGTGTTGGTAGCAGAGCCGGCTGGTATGACGGCGAGGGCGTGAGCCGGTTGGCGAGGCATGGGGAATCCTGGGGCACCAGTGTTGGGCCGCATGCCGGGCTGCCAGGCACCGGTATAAGCTGGTGGAGCGCCGAAGGGAGCCGGAGCGGAACAGGGCATGGGCCAAGCTTGGATGAGCCCCGTCCAGGGATCATGTGGAGGACACCAAGGCGTAGCTGCTGGTGGCGCACTTGGAGCCGGCGAAGCTGGAGGAGTAGGTGCCGAGCGCGTCGTAGGCGGCTTGTAGATGGGGTTCTTGCTGTGATAATTAGGGCCGGGATGCCATCCGGTGGTGGAGTGGGCGCTGCCGGGAAGGGAGGCGCTGATGATGAAGGAGGCGGGTTCTGGAGCACGTGGAACGGCGGAGAAGAGCTGAGGGTGAGCGTCCTTGTTGGATTCAACATAGTCGTCCCACTGGAGGATGGAGCTCACCTCGGCAAAAGTTGGCTGGGGCCGCATCATGGGGATGAAGGAGGCCTGCTTGTCGAACTGTTCGTCGAGCCCGAGGAGGAGGATGTTGATGAGCTGCCGGTCAGCGACGGGATCACCAAGTTCACGCAGTTCGTCGACGATGGAGATGAGGCGTTGGCAGTAGACACTGAGAGAGGAGTCGCCTCGGTGTGGAGTAGATTGGTGCAAGCATCGACTTTGTCTTGGAAGAACTACCGGAGAGCCTCCCAGAGACCAGCAGCGGTGGCGGCTTCCTAGAAGACGAGATTGAAGATCCCAGTCCAGACACGCATGTAGATCCATTGGATGATGGTGAGGTCATCCTTGACCCATTGGGGATCATGGGGTTGTGGCACGACGGTGGCGTCGACGTGGGAGCGAAGATTGCAGCGCCCGAGGTGAACTTCGAAGAGGTGGCTCCAATGGTAGTAGTTGTGGGAGTTCAGATCGGGGGTGATGGGTATATAGGGGCTAATATCGTAGATTGTATCGGTGAAGGAGATCATGGGAGGCATAGGTAGTGATGGTAGAGCTAGGGTAGATGAGGAGGAAGCCGCGGCGGCGATGGTGGTGTGGTGGGCGGCGGAGCCATACCCTAGGACCGAAAAACTGATACCATATAAGATTGAATAAAACTATTGTTATTGATTATTGATAGCCGCATACAACGATATATATTCGAGGTTACAGCCAACTAGACCTATTATAATACAATTAGGACTAGATAACTTGAGAGCCAAGTAATAGTCTAACACGCACCTTAATCTGGAGATTTTTTTGGTCCTTGCGAAATTGAGCTGGCATGTGATTCATATTATAGTCAACACCATCGATGATCTTACTCTATGAACAAACATAATCAAAAGTCATAAATAAGGTTTTAACTTTGAAAAAAACATCGAACAAATATGTGAAAGTTTCAAATTATTTCGGATTTCGAGATTTCAAATTTCCTTTAATTTCAATGAATTTAACCTAATTAAAATCTATATTGAAATTTATTTGAATCTGACACGGAATTTCAAGGTTAAAAATATTCCGGGCCCGATCAACATATGTGAAATTTAACCCTGAGTCAGAAACTTACGGTTCACATTGGCTTGTGACGCGGCTACCTCTCCTCACGCACTCATGACTAATTTGCAATGAAAAATCGGCTGGGAATGCTCTCCTACGGTGAAAGTTCATGAGGAAGTGATTCAAGCTAATTAGAAGCATCGTTGAAAGGCCACCTCTGCACAAGGAAAAACATTTCGCAAAATTTCATATGAATTCGTGAAATCAAAAATTTATGACCAGGGAAGACAATTTCGTTCATCTTTTCTAAAAAAGAAATATATGATGGTCCAAGAGAAATGAACCAAGAAAGACTAATCCCTCTTGTGCGTGGGTGGAGTATCTTTTTACGTGTTCGTTAGCTTCGGATTTGGTTCCAAAGGGCTCCAATTCATTTTGCTTATAAGATTTTAAATATCAGACTTCAAATTTGTCTTTTTTGAAACATTTCTTCAGTTTCATAATATTTAATAATATTTGCAAATCTCGGGCATGTGTGATAATAGATACTCAAAAGAAGTGTTAAATACTGCCTCCAAGTACCACTTCGAAGCCGTCAACGTTGCCCTCTTGAACCATCGCGATTGCCCATGCTAGCACTCTTACGTTGAAGCTGATGATGCTGAGGCAAACTGACCACATGTGACCCAATTCCATCCCAACTGAGCATCGCAAGATTTTATAACTCATTTCATAGAGGGTGGTGTACATGACGAGTGGAGTTGGAAGGCACATATGGATATGTCAATTGGATATAGCATGTTGCGGTTCTGGTTATCCATCAGTGATCCCTGGTTCCTAGTGCCTCCTATGCCTACCCCTCCAATTTCAAATCCCTACTGTGCAGAGACCATACAAATAATCGACAAACTACGAATGGTAATTTCCTTACAGGGAAAAGGAATGCTTAGTTAAGAGTTTGGTTCTTACTTCTCAGGTAGGTAAGAGCCTATGAGATCGTTAATCCAACAATAAATTTGGTGTGCGTATTTTTCCCTTGGGTAGGTCAGAGACGATGAGAACCTTTAAAAATGAAGAATTTCCTGAGCTTCTTTGTCTTTGGCGAGGTGAGTCTATTAGGCTACGGGAGCTTTAACGTACCACGTTACCGCCATCTAAACTAGAAGGATTAAGCGTGCGTTGCTGCGTCATTGATGTTGTTGTGTTTTTATAAAGTAAATTAGTCTCTTTGTTTTAAAATATAGGTGTATTGGATATTTTAAAAGTCAAAGCTCTTCAAGTTTGACAAAATTTGTAAAGAACTATATTAATATCCAGAATATCAAGTTGCGATCATTAAATTATTCATGAAATAAATTTTTCACATTTTAGCATTGTGGATGCTTTTACTCCAAACTTAGTCAAAGTTAAATAAATTTGACTTTTCAAGAAAAAATACACCTTATATCTTGGAACCGAGGAAGAATTTGATTTGGCTAGTGTGAGAGATGATAGAATATATTTTTATAATGTGGTGTTTTGATGGGTCTTTCGTGGTGTGATTCTGTGTTATGTGTCAATCAACCAATATTTACATCGGAAAATTTTCCGCGTCACTGTCTGCATGTACTATTTTGGTGCTACACTAATATATTTTTAGATGAGGAGGGGTGCATGGGATTGATGTATTTTTATAAGTCGGTTGCTCCCAATGATTTTAAAAGTCGTTGACCCAAGCAAAATCATAAACCAAATCCCAAATCGAATATCTCAATCCAATCAAAAAGCTCGAAAATTACAGAGTACAATGAATTAGAAGAATTGAATGGGAGAGCTTATTGAGAAATTCTTGACCTGGTTAAAATTGATTGATCAAATTTTAATTGAAGACCTTAGTTGATTGTGAGGCCTCCAACCCTAAGGAGTTTAGTGTTATAGAGCATGTCATCGTCCAACACATCAAACTCTAACATTGTACTGAACTAAAACTATGACAGTGATAAAAAAACACGGACAGAACTCTCCCACCTCTTGGAAAACACGTATAAAAAAGTCAGAACACAACTCCGTCTGGATGGCTATGTAGCGCGTGCTCGTTATAGCAACGTTTTCTTCAAATCCAGTTTTGAATTTTGAAAAGGGCCACGATGAACAAATGGTGATTTTTTTGACTATTCTATTGTTGTTAATATGAGTCATTGACCATGGGGATCTTAGCGCCAAACCGTAATGGACTTGGCCATAACAGGAAGTGGAGTATTTACAAAAGACTACCAACCCAAACGGAAAACTAGTACTTTAGAAAACCTAGCAAAAAGTTACCACTTTGCAACTAATGTTTTGCAAAAAAAAAACTACCAAATCTGACAATTAGCCGATTCAGCCAGTTTAAACCCATTTATGACAAGGTTGGCCCACGCTTCAGGTTTGTCGTTAACATTGGATGTTATTACAAATGCACGTCAACCCTACTCTTCCTCCCCCCTCTCTCTCTTGCATTTCAACTTGCGTGCATCTAGGAATGGATACCTCACGACGTTCATCCCAGGCGTTGGGCCCGTCGCCTTCTCATTCAAGAGGCGTTGCTCATCGAAGGACGACACTAGGAAGCGGTAGTAGGAGCAAATCTGCATTAGTGCAGAAATGGTTATTCACAACTTTTATTCGTGGCATCTTATTTCTTTCCAACACCAACATTAATACTTTTAAATAGTGTTGGCGTGGGCTTAATTCGTACATCATAGCTATTTGCTTAGTGCTAGTGTTGCACGTTATTTCCGGCATTGTACACATTAGGTATATTAAGCCCACGCCAACACTAGTCGGTTTCAACAACTCTCGGCGCAGTAAAAAAACTTGTCCTCACTGTCGACCCCAACTTCACCGGCCTATCCTCCTCTCGATCCCCGCCGCCGCCGCCGCCCCACCTTAGCCGCCCAACGCCGCCCGTATCCACCCGAGACTGCCCGTCTTCGCCCAACGCCGCCACGCCGACGCCGCCCATCTCCACCGACGCCACCCCGCCAATGCCCCCCATCTCTGCCCGACGCCGTCCCACCGACGTCGCCCGCCATGTAATATCCAAAGAGGTATGGAAATAAGTTTTCCTAAAACTATTTTTCAATACTACTTCCTACATCTAGTGTTAGTAGTATACACTAGTAGAAAACATACCTTTCGTCCGGTCTCGGTTGGGTTTTAAACCGGCACTAATGTGCCCATTAGTCCCGGTTCGTGATGGGCATCATTACTGCCGGTTCGTTCTGGACCTTTAGTGCTGGTTCGTGCCACGAACCAGCACTAAAGGTGTGGTGGCAGGCTGGCGTCAACCTAGGGCCCCACAGGAACCTTTAGTCCTGGTTGGTGGATCCAACCGCGACTATAACCTTTAGTGCCACGAACCGACACTAAAGGTGTGGTGGCAGGCTGGCGTCAACCTGGGGCCCCACGGGAACCTTTAGTCCCACCAACCGGGACTAAAGATCCCCTATATTGAAATCCTTCGGCGCTAGCCCGAGCAGACTCCTCTCTATTCTTCCCCTTTCCTCTCCTCTCTGTTCTTCCTCTCTTCCTCGAGCTCATCCTCCATTTTTGCCAAAATTTGTCAAGATTTGGAGGCATCCCATCCATCCAAGTGTTCACAAAGGTTAGCAACTTTGTCCTTTCATCTCTCATTGCTAGATTAGCTCTTGCAATGCTCTATAAGTATATTAATTTGTGGGTTTTAGTTTGTATGTGGTAGTTTATTTGATTTATGCAATTTGAGCTCAAATTAACTTCTTACTTTGAATTTGTAGGTGTGGTTTACTTAGTGCCTTCCCGTCCCCGTCCTAACCACCGTCGATCGCCCGCACCGTCCCGTCGCCGGCACCATCTTGGTGAGCCTCTTGTTCTTATCCTTTTTATAATAAAAAAACCATGTTTGTAAGATTTAGTTAGTTACTTATATAGTTTTCTTACATATATGGTTGTTTGTTATACATAGTGGCATGATTTCGAAATCTGTCCCCATCGGCCCTCGTCCAGTTTATGATGCGGATGTGGTATATACTCTCTTTTATAACTCTTTGTTGCATTTCGTGTTAATGACAATTATGCCAATCGAGTTGACATAGATGTTTTTATCTAGGAGGTATGTGAACTGGAGATTCCAGCTGACATAGACATTCTTGTCAAGAAGTTAAATTTAGTTGAAAAAGAAAACGAGTATTTGAAAGAAAAATTGAAAAGAGTTGAAGAAGATAAGATGAAACTGGAGTTGTATGTTGCCGATGTCGCGATGATCACAAGATCATGATGGGTGCAATGCGCTTAAAGATTAGAAAATTTAAAAGATATGCCATTGATAGTGAGGCTCGGTATCACTGCGCTGTTGGATCAATTATTACCTTAGTTGCGATGTTGATCGCATTTGTTGTTGCATTTAAATGCTTTAGCTAGAGAGTTTGTATGTTGTTTTGTGCGAACAAGTGTGTATGAACTTTATGTACGAACTTGTATTAATTTGGTCTTTTCGGTGTTGTATAATGAAGATGAGCCGGCAATGGATGTACGACGACCGATGCTCTCCCTAGTTCATTAATGGCATGCATACTTTTCTGGTTGCAGCTAAAGCAAACAAGAGGCCGGATGGTTTTATGTATTGTCCATGTGCTGGCTGTAAGAATGATCAAAATTACTCTAACTCAAGAACCATTCACGTCCACCTGTTTGAGTCCGGTTTCATGTCCGGCTATAACTGTTGGAGCAAGCACGGAGAAAGAGGGGTCCTAATGGAAGAGAATGAAGAAGAAGAGGATGACGACAACTATCCTGGCCATTGGTTCCATGAATACAATGGTACAACAATGGGGGAAGAAGTTGAGCCGACAATGCGGGAAGGAGCTGAAGAAGAGGCATTAGATGAGCCCGCTGATGATCTTGGTCGGGCCATTGCCGATGCAAAGAGAAACTGCGCAAGTGAAAAGGAGAAGCTAAAGTTGCAGCGCATGTTAGAGGATCAGAAAAAAGGATTGTATCCAAATTGCGAAGATGACAATAAAAAGCTGGGTACCACACTGGAATTGCTGCAATGGAAGGCAGAGAATGGTATGTCTTACAAGGCATTTCAAAAGTTGCTGATAATGTTACAGAAGAAGCTACCAAAGGACAACGAATTGCCAGAGAGTACGTACGAAGCAAAGAAGGCTATCTGCCCTCTAGGATTAGATGTCGAGAAGATACATGCATGCCCTAATGACTGCATCCTCTACCGCGGTGAGCACGAGGATTTGAATGCATGCCCGGTATGTTGTACATTGCTCTATAAGATCAGCCACGATGACCCTGGTGATGTTGAGGGCGAGCGCCCTAGGAAGAAGATTCCTGCCAAGATGACGTGGTATGCTCCTATAATACCACGGTTGAAACGTTTGTTCCAAAACAAAGAGCATGCCAAGTTGATGCGATGGCACAACGAAAACCGTAAGAAAGACGAGAAGTTGAGAGTGCCCGCTGACGGGTCGAAGTGGAGAAAAATTGAGAGAAGGTGGGAGGACTTTGCAAAGGATGCAAGGAACATATGGTTCGGTTTAAGTGCAGATGGCATTAATCCTTTTGGGGAGCAGAACATCAATCATAGCACATGGCGTGTGACTCTATGTATCTATAACCTTCCTCCTTGGTTGTGCATGAAGCGGAAGTTCATTATGATGCCAGTGCTCATACAAGGCCCCAAGCAACCCTTCAACGACATTGATGTGTACCTAAGGCCATTGGTTGAAGAACTTTTACAGTTGTGGAATGGAAAAGGTGTACGTGTGTGGGATGTAACCATCAATGATTGGCCTGCTCTCAGTAACCTTTCAGGACAGACAAACAAGGGATACCACACATGCACGCACTGTTTAGATGATACCAACAGTATATATTTGGATAAATGTAAGAAGAATGTGTATCTCGGGCATCATCGATTTCTTCAGAGCAGGCATCCCGTAAGAAAGAAAGGCAAGCATTTCAAAGGTGAGGCAGATCACTGGAAGAAGTCTCACGACCGTACAGGTGATGACATACTTGATATGGTCAAGGATTTAAAAGTAATCTTTGGCAAGGGTCCTGGTGCACAATCTGTTCCAAATGACGCTGACATATGTGCACTCGTGTGGAAGAAGAAATCTATATTTTGGGACCTACTATATTGTAAAGATCTCGAGGTCCGCTCTGCAATCGATGTGATGCACGTGACGAAGAATCTTTGTGTGAACCTGCTACGCTTCTTGGGCATGTATGGGAAGACAAAAGATACGTTGGAGGCACGGGAGGATGAGCAACGTATGCACGGAGAAGACGGCATGGATCCAAAGCAGTTTCAGGGTCATGCCAGCTACGCTCTTAATTACCAAAGAAGAGAAGGAAATCTTCTTCGAATGCATGCTCAGTATGAAGGTCCCGTCTGGCTTCTCATCAAATATAAAAGGAATAATAAATATGGCAGAGAAAAAGTTACATAACCTAAAGTCTCATGACTGCCACGTGATTATGATGCAACTGCTTTCGGTTGCATTGAGGGAGCTTCTACCGGAAAACGTTCGATTAGCCATTGTGAAGCTATGTGCATTCCTGAATGCAATCTCTCAGAAGGTAATCGATCCAGAAATCCTACCAAGGTTAGAGAATGATTTGGTGCAATGTCTTGTCAGTTTCGAGTTGGTGTTCCCACCATTCTTCTTCAATATCATGACGCATGTCCTAGTTCACCCACTCGACGAGATTGCCATTCTGGGTCCTATATTTCTACACAATATGTTCCCCTTTGAGAGGTTCATGGGAGTCTTAAAGAAATATGTTCATAATCATGCTAGGCCAGAAGGAAGCATCTACAAGGGCCATGAAACAGAGGAGGTCATTGAGTTTTGTGTTGACTTTATTCCTGACATTAAGCCAATAGATGTTCCTGAATCGCGGTATGAGGGCAGACTGGTTGGAAAAGGCACGCTAGGAAAGAATTCACTAATATGCCAGGACGGGCATTCTTTGGTGGAAGCACACTACCCAGTTCTACAAAGTTCTGCCTTGGTGGCTCCGTATATCGAGCAACACAAGAATATTCTACGCTCCAAACACCTGGAGAAGTCTGACGACTGGATTACACATGAACAAACGGCGACTTTCGCCGGTTGGTTGCAGACACGTCTCATGCATGACGACAATGTTCAAGATGACCTATACTTATTGTCCAAGTTACAATCTTTGACTATATTGACTTTCGAAGGGTACGAGATAAATGGGAATACATTTTACACGATCACCCAAGATAAAAAGAGCGCCAACCAAAACAGTGGTGTCCGCTTTGATGCAGCAAACAACAATGGGCCAAAGGACGCATACTATGGTTACATAGAGGAGATATGGGAACTTGGCAACGGACTTGATTTGAAGGTCCCTTTTTTTATGTGCAAATGGGTTAATCTGACAGGAGGCGGGATAAAGGAAGACCCGCAGTACGAAACGACAACAGTGGATCTCAACAATCTTGGGTACGCAGACGAACCATTCGCCCTAGCCAATGATGTGGCACAGGTTTTGTATGTGAAGGACATGTCTACCAAGCCAAGAAAAAGAAAAGATAAGGAAGCAAATACATCATGCGATGAGCCAAAGCTCCACATAGTTCTTTCAGAGAAAAGAAACATCTTGGGAGTGGAGGACAAGACAGACATGTCAGAAGATTATGAAAAGTTTCATCAAATTGCTCCCTTTAGAGTGAATGTTGACCCGAGCATCAAGTTAAACAATGAAGATTGTCCATGGTTACAACGCAAAGGGACACACACGAAGAAAAAGTTTTACACCCAAAGATCCCACTCTGGGATGTGACCGGCTTCTCTTGTTAGTTTTTGGACTTATATATCTAGAAAGTCCCACTTTGGACAAACCGAAGGGAATCTTCTATATGCACCATTCAAAGAGAGGCCATCAATTTTCAAACCTTTCTTACTTCATTTGCTATTTTTCATGCATTTACTGATTTTTTTGAGCTAAATGACCCTGAAATTGATAAGCACTACAAATGAACTCTAAAAAGGTTGAAAGTTGGCATGGTATCATCATTTGACCCACATATCATGTGCTAAAAAGTTAAGAGGGTTACGGCAAAAACTGGATGCACTTTGTGTACAAAATGGACAATCTCTTTCGAAGGCATTTCATTTTTCAAATAACCTAAGAATTACCAAATTGGATATAATGATAAAACACGATGATATAAAACAGTAGAAAAAAGAATCGCTGGAAAATCTATTTTAAAGTAAAGTTATTCACAAACTAGTGATTCACACAAATTTCAAATAATTCAAATTTAAACTATTCGATTTTGAAAACTACTGCCACTAACAGAAAGTTTATAATTTTTTGACCTAACGCAAAAAGATTCACTCATTAGCTCTCAATAAAGCGAACAAAAAACTTAGAAATAAAAAAAATAAAGCAAAAAATAAAAAAATGAATAAAAAATAAAAAATAGGCCGCCTATTGGGCCGCCACGACCTGCATACGACTAGAAACACAACCTCTAGTTGGGCCAAGATGCAGGCCCGCAAGGCCCAGTAGGCCCAATAGGGCCACACAGATTCATTAGGCCCACATAGTCTTGCTTAGAGAGGAGCTCGAGAGAGCTATCGCGGCGAGGCTTATAAGCTGGTGCGGGCGCCCCTCGCTTGGTGAGGTGGGACTAAACTTGCCCCGCATCGCGCCTGCGCGAGCACCAGCCTTTAGTCGCGGGTGGTGGCTCCAACCACGACTAAAGACCCCCCTTTAGTCGCGGTTGGAGCCACCAACCGCGACTAAAGGGTTTCACTTCCCGCCGCCCGCGCCCGTTGAAATTCACCTTTAGTCATGGTTGGTGGCACCCAACCGCGACTAAAGGGGGGTCTTTAGTCTCGCTTGGAGCCACCAACCGCGACTAAAGGTCCTCCTATATAAGCAACACTTGAACTTTTTTCATTTTCCCTCTGCTTTCTTCGTCTCTTCGACCACAAAGGAGATCGCCGCCCGCGCGCCCCCGTCACCGTAGCCGCCCACACCATTGCCGCCCTAACACGCTGCCTACGCCATCGCCGCCCTAGACGCGCTGCCCCCCATCGCAGCCCCCGTCGCGCGCCGCCCCTTGCTCGAGCCCGCGCGTCGTCGCCGTCGCCGACGACTCGCCTCGCCTCGCCGGCCGTCGCCCCGCTGTGATCCCCTGACTTGCCTCGCCTCGCCGGCCTTTGGATTTTTTAATTAGATGATAATTAGATGTTAGATGTATATTAGATGTTAATATACATTAGATGTTAGATGTATATTAGATTTTAATTAGATGTATATTAGATGAATTTTGAATGTTAATTAGATGTTAGATGAATTATATGTATATTAGATGTTAATTAGATGTTAATGAGATGTTAGATGTATATTAGATGTTAATTAGATGAATTTTGAATGTTAATTAGATGTTAGATGTATTTTAATTAGATGGATTTTGAATGTTAATTAAAAGTTAGAGGAATTTTTTCATAAGAATTTCTTCTCGGAGTCAATGATGCCTGGCCCCCATCCTCGTCGTCGACTCGTTCGCGATGACGTCCTGCTTCAGAGACGCCATGTCCGGGACTGGGCTCCGCCGGGCTCGCACTGGGAGGTGCTACCTTTAGGGTGCGTAGCTTGGTGAGGAACCCGGGTCCCGTCATCGACCCAAAGCTTCTTTGGTGGCGTTCGCCTAGGCCACTTTCGGTGCGGAGGCAGCCAGCCCCGCCGGAGGTGGTACGCCGCCGTGTCAGGGAGGAGGACGAGCACGTCCATCGCTACATGGATGCGTTGGACGTCGGGTTCTCCAATACCTGGCAGGTTCTTCAGGGATCTCACCCGATCTATAATCCTGTCATAGTTCCTTCTCTTTGGGTGTCCACCGCCTGCCGCGCGAGACGTCAACTGGATCTGTAGTAGTGATATTATATAATCAATAATATTTGAGATGTATTAGTAATAATATTTGAGATGTATTCGAGATTATATTCAATAATATTCGAGACGGTTTATTCGAGATTATATTCGATGATGCATATTATGTACTATGATTCACTTTTCCTTATTGATTGCATGCATTCTAATTTTCATACTAAATTGTTTTTTCTTTCTTCTGGGTTAGTTAAATAAAAGTTGTGGATAATACCGGCAGAGAAGGAGAAGAGGCTCTGTTCAACATCTTACGCTCCACGAGCCCAGAGCATGAACATGAAGATGATGATGGCTCGCAATATCTAAACAATTCTGGTGAGGGTTGTATGTTTGATGAAGACGAAAGAATAGGTGAATTCGACAACGATGTTGACGAACAAAATGTTCTTCAAATAACAAAGACCAGCGAGGTATATTTATTATATAAGCAATCCAGTTATCATTACATGTCTTAATTGAGTTGTATATGTATTAACAAATCGATCTTTCTTCTTTTAGGCCTTCGGATCGTGCAAATCTTCTAAAAGCGACGGGGTAGTTCGAGGCCCGGCCAAAAAGTTAGACCCTGGCGTAAAGTTCAGCATCGATCCCATCAATACATCAACTGGCGAACCGCTTGAACCTAAGAAAAATGCGACCAAGTTCAAGAATCAATGCGGAGTTATTGTCAAGGACCAAATCCTGATCTCCACACAAGAATGGAAAAAAGCCAGCAAACGGGGATTGGACTGAGCTGATGTCACATTTCACACTACCAGATAACTTGACAGATGCAGATCTAAAGAAAGTCAGAAACTATGATCTTAAAAAGATGGTGATCGCATTCAACACCTTCAAGAAAAAGGCATGGGCTGCGTACGTCAAAGCAAACAAGACGACTCCAAAATTCGAGGGAGCACTGGTGAAGGCAAAAGATCACTGGGACGATTTCGTGAAGTTCAAGGAATCGGAACTAGCTAAGGAACGGTCGAGAAAGAACAAGATTAATGCTGCGAAAAAGCAGTGGCACCATACTCTGGGGCCAGGTGGCTACCAGACGGCCCTGCCTAAGTGGGATCAATTCGAAAAGGATATGATTAGTGCAGGGGTCACTCCAGTTACAGTGACCTGGCCCCCGAGGTGCAGGACATGGTTTTATGCGCATGGGGGGAAGTTGAACCCAAAGACAGAGACTATTATGGTGAAGGCAAGTCATAAAAAAGTGACAGACGAAATTCTGAGGAAAATCGAAGAAGCTAGAACGGGGGTGTTCATGCCCAATAGAGAGGACGACAAGCTTACACGCACCCTGAAGAATCCTGAACACCCGTGAAGAACACGAGGGAAAGGCGTTGTTTCGTTGTTTGATGGGTTTGCTGGTTGGAACGACAACTACAGAAGTCGTGCGAGAAAGAAGATGCAGGAGGAGCGGAAGAAGAAGGAGGAAGCACTCCACCTTGAAAGCCTAGAATCAAAGCACCTGGAGTTGGAATCCAGAGTCAGGCAGCAGTAGGAGCCGATCGACTCACTCAGCCAGGAAAGGGTGTCTCAGCAGCAGCATGAGCAGATCAATCCAGCATTGGATACCACCGTCCCATATATGCCGAGAAGCAGTGTGGGTTCCGCCCTGGCCAATATCGATGATGATGCACTGCTAGGTGCCCTCCCTATGGATGATATCAAAGACATGACTAACTGTGAGCTACACATGAAAGTGAAGAACTTATCCATGAAGGTGGCGGGCGGCTATGCTTTAGCAAATTCCCAGAAGCAACCTTCCATTGCAATCCCATTCCTGCCGGCTATGCTCGTGTCGGGGTTGATGAAGTGATGTCAGCATATCACGAGCTACAACTTGACATTCCTGGAGGTGACGAGGAGAGAACACTAGGAGAGGCCATACATTGTATCATTCTATGGAAAAAAGATTGCATCGTCTTTCCAAGGCCACTCACTCCTCCTCCTCCAAGTCCGCTGCCGCGTCAGTCGAGTCCTCGTCCTCATCCAAGTCCGGCACTGTGTCAGCCGACTCCTGCTCCAAGTCTGGCATGACGTCAGCCAACTCGTCCTCCTCCAAATCCGGCATCGCGTCACCCGACACCTCCTCCAAGTCCGGCACGGCGTCAGCATGCTCCGTCGACTCAGCATGCTCTGTCGCCTAAGAAACAACGGAAGAGAGAGGCCACAACTACGGCAACTAGCGGTACAATAGGCAAGAAATACAAATATGGTCCAAGCCTCAAGCCTCTTCCGAAGTTTCCTTACCACCTGACCGAGGAGGAACTCGACAGCGTAGTGGATGCCAAATTGAAGGCCCATTTTGGACCGAAACCGCCCCAGCTGCCAAAGGAGAAAGTAGCTGAGCATGTCTCACAACACTTCATTGATATGGCTCGACCAATTTAGAAGGACAGCGACTATGTGTGGTCTATCAAGAAGTCATATCTTGCAGGACAAAAGGAGTCAAGCTCGAGCTCGAGGCAAGGAGTTGGCAATAAAAGCGGGAAAACTATCCCCTAGCTGGGAGAACAGGCAGTGCAATCGATCCCCCTGCTCATTGTACAAACACCTTTGAGTACCGCCGGTCGGCCAGAAGTAACCGAAGAACATATTAGGATGGCTAAAGGGGCCGGTGTCAGTGTTGAACAACTCCTATGCCTTGGGGAAATCCCCGGGCTTAAAGAGTCAGAAGTAAAATATCAATATGCCCGCTGCAAACCTCTGGTCAAGCCTGAAGATTTCAAGCTTCTACCAATGAGAATGTATGATTTGCATACGTGGTACATGCAAATAACATCAAATACCAATCAAGGGTCCCTCATGGTGAGAGTCAAAGGGAGCCATTACTTCCATAAAAAATATATGTGGATTCATTATGCAGAGTTGTTTCAGTTATTCAATCAAGACGCACTCCACAAATCTTTAGTCAATTGCTATTGTCTGTAAGTGATTTCTTTCTATACTTTAAGTCTCTAGCTAGTTGTGCTCTCATTCATTACCTGTAATTATTCTCACTATATTCGTTTTTGTGGTATTATGCATAAGGAAGATGTATGAAATGAAACAAGTTGGATGCTATGGCATTGGGTTCATTGACACAAATACGATTAATTAAAATATATGGGAAACTACATTTTCGAGAAAAGACACAGAGAAAGCCATGCTAGATTTTTTGAAGCATCTAAACACCCAACCAGAAATACTACTTCCTTACAACTTCGGGTGAGTGTTACTATATATATATATATATAGTACTAAAAATTCTATTTTTTCTTACTAGATGTTAATAACTGTTGTTGATGAGTTATGCATTTACCACTGGATCTTGTTAATCATTGAATTTGAGAAGGGAAAAGTTGAAGTACTCGACTCGCTATTAAAGGATCTATCTGAATACGCAATCGTGAGGGGGCTACTTGACAGGTAATTTCAATCATTATCGCACTATGTCGGCCTCTTTAATTACTTTATTTCCTGATATCAACTAGTTAATAACTCATTTATTCATTTTCTTTGCCGGCGGGAAGGGATTGGGACAAGTTCATCAAACAGGTCCCAGGCGACTGGGCACAACAACTGAAATGGGTGCGACCCAAGGTAATTAAGTACTACTAGCTAGCTAGCTACATCCGTGCATCTCTTTAATTCTAGTTTCAATACCATTATCATGCTTGATTAATTATTATCAGGTTGAATTTTATTGTCATAAAGTGCATGACGCAGGAGCAGGGGACTAGTTTATGCGCATACTATGTTTGCGAGAACATTCGCATGATCACGTCTGAAAGGAGCAGAAACGAAAGAAATCTTTGGGTACGTTTGCCAGAACACTATCCACAATTTTTTTACCATGATCTAGCTAATATATATACACACAACTAATATATTCATCTTGATCTCCATCTTGTAGCTGACGGAGATGCGGGGCCAGCTCATACTAGAGGCTTGGGTACGAGCAATTCAAGAGGAATTAGTTGGATTTCTGGTCGACCAGGTAATAGATCCCAAAGGATAATACCATTACAAGATCAAGAACAAGAAGCAGTAATGCGTGAATATATATGTAATGATCCTCAAATTGTAGGAGAAATTGTATATATGTGTGTGTGAATGTTCATCATACTAGCAATTTGATGAAATATAAATAAATATATATATATATATGATCGGTTCTATGAGAAATTCTATTTATATTTGTATATATACACAACGTGTGTATAATATGTAGTAGCGTAATATAGGTTTGAAATGAAAATTGATTAAATGGAAAACACAAAATTAAATGGAAAATTAAACCATAATTAATTCATAAACCCCTAAAGAATTAAAAGGAAAAATTAAATAAAATTAAAAAACGAAAAAGGAGGGTAGGCTTTAGTCCCCACCCTTTAGTCCCCCAGCCCACGACGCCAGCAGATGCCACGTGGAGGGCCTTTGGTGCCGGGCCATGTTGAACCGGGACTAAAGGAGGATAGGCTTTAGTCCCCACCCTTTAGTGCCGGTACGTTCGAGAACCTGCACTAAAGGCCCTTACCAACAGCGACTATAGGTCGGTTCTGTACTAGTGATATGAGTTGCAATGTATGAAAAAATTAGCTTTTGTGGGCTGATCAGAAGTGGTATAATGTAAATTAGGTTTCTTGAAGTTAATAACAACAAGCATCATACCAAATTAGTATAATGTACTTCCTCCATTCCAAAATAAGTGACTCAAAATTGACTCAACTTTGTACTAAGCTAGTATAAAGTTGAGTCACTTATTTTGGGATGGAGGGAGTGTGGACTCCAAATTAGTATAATGTAATATATGAGTTACCATGTACTCCAAATTAGTATATGATCTGTAAAATGTTAAAAAGAAGGATTGGGTGCCCTGTTAAAATAGCTTTGTATACAACATGTTCGTCCATATAATGAACTATAGTGCCTTAAATGGTAAAAAGCTTTTGCATTACACATATGGAACTACAGTGCCCAGCTTTTGCATTACATCATTGATGGTAGAGCTTTAAAGTGTTTTTTGTTTGATGCTACGTCATGGCCGACTCTAGCATCTTGAAGGCTCCTCTGAGCACTAGTCGGATTTTGTCAAAGAGAAAGGCGAAGTGAGCACCAACCAGGTAATTAGGCTGGTTACAAAAAACATGAGCATTGCAAACATCAATTTATCTAACCATTAGTTAATTGTTGATGTTTGAAACCCTTGCCAGGCATACGTACGAGCTCCGCCCTCTACAACACCCGATGAGCAGAAGACATGTGACGTCGACGTGCTCAATCACGAGCTAATCGCATCACATGAGAGTACTGTCAAGCCTTTGGAGGAGGTTAGTGCTTCCCTGAAGAAGGAGATGGATAAGGTCATTGATGACAATGCTACTGTCATTCATAATATTTGCAAGCTCGAATGTCAGATCACATGTTTGAACGTTGAAATAAGTTATTACAAAAGGGGCATAGAAGTCCTGAAGTCCGAGATGACTCAATTGAAGACACAGAAAGACCATTACAAAATGGAGGGGCAGACGAAGAGGATTAAGCTTCATGAGCTTAAATCAGTCCTTCGAAAAAGCTAGGTAGTGTCGAGAGGTGAGTACATTATGAGAATTTTGATACTTTTCTTTTGTCAATTTCATGGAACATTTAGTTTATGGATCTGGTCGCATCTTTCGTGAATTGTTGAAATGTTTAGCATCTTTTGTTAATTGCTGAAACATTTAGCATCTTTTGTTAATTGCTGAAATGTTTAGTTTGTGAAGCTAGTAATATTTTTTCTTATTAACGAAATATGACAGTGCCTGCGTGCAAATATATCCAACGCCATAGGTATTCAAAATATTGCTGACATCACCTCCAACACCACCACTATTTTTTAACCGTGGCGTCATATTGGTGACGTAGGGTGTCCATGCCAGGAAGGCCAATTTTACCATGCCATAGCTAGGCTTTTCTGCACTAGTGCTGGCTGACGTGGAGCCACTTGAAGATGCAGCGTCGGTGGAAGCAGTGAGAGGGCCCTGAGTCTATTGCTGTCACCATGCTGAAAGTCCTCGAGGCACACCATGGAGCCATTCACCCTTTTCTCGCCCACCATTAGCACGGGCAGGGAAGCTATGTCCTCACTAGGCGCCAGGTCGAAACCGGAGAAGAAACTCACAACCCTCACAACATCGTTGGCATCGACATGTCTGTTTCAACCGCGACTTGGAAAAGACCTCATTGGTGGGCGGCTGTAGGCAGCGCCCGGTGGTCGTTGCCCGCGACGGTGGCAGATTCCTACGTGCGTGCATTGATGCGAAAGGGTGTGTCTTTTTTACTGAGAATGACATGTCGGCCCCACATGTCATAATGATCAACATAACGGTGCAGGTTGACTTTGTGCCACGTCGGCCTCGACGGATTGGCCATATATGTCATAATCATCCTTAATGTGAGCTCAATCAATTACTGAACAGATTGGTAGTTTTTTGGCAGAATTAGCCGTCAAGTGATAGTTTTTGCTAGGGTTCCTAAAGTGGTAATTTTTTGTAAGGGTGGGTCAAACAATGGTAGGTTTTTGGTAAATACTTCAGGAACTGAGAAGTACATACACCAGGCCAAGCTATATGGGTGTTTGGTTGGGCTTTTTCCAGCTGCAGTTGCGGCTTTCAGCTTCAAAGCCAAAAGCTCCTATTTAGGGGCTTTCGGCTGTAGGTGTGGCTTCCAACTGCGGCTGTAACAAGGGAAAAAGCCGAAGATGGGAGTCCTTGGCCCAACCCACTAGTCGGAAGACGACGTGGTGAGTACCCCCTAGTCCAGGATACCATCAGTAGCCCCCTGAACAATTTTTTCAAGTTAGGGACGATCCTCGGTTCTTCCGAGTTGTTCTTCATCTTCAGTCGTCGGTCTTGAAATCAGCTCAACAAATCTGCCCATCTCCGATCTTGAGGATCGCCGAGGTGTATCCAAAGAGTTCACACGTCAGGCATCCGAGGATCCCCTTTAAGTTCTCGGTCTTTATCAATGCCTTGTAATTTTTATGCCACACCTCGAGCTCAAAGTGTTTCCCATGCGATGGTGTCCTCTTGCATCCAAGCTCCAACCTTGACTTGCATGTGAGCTCCAACATTGGTCGGCATCCGAGGTGTGTTTTTGCAGCCAAGCTTGAACGTTGGTCGGTATCCGAGGTGTATTTTTGCTGCCGAGCTCCAACGCTGGTTGGCATCCGAGGTGTCATAGATTACCTCAATCTCTGGAAGTTTGAAGGATTTCATCCGAGCTTAAATGTCGAAATAGTCTTTTATGGAGCCAACCATTCACATATGATCTTTACGTATGACTGCTTCCGAGGTGGTGCACCACCTTGGTCTCGGGTTGTTTTTGCAGATTTTTTTGATTCATGCAATTTATTCTCTGTCGAGATGTATAGCCAGTAGCCCCCAAGACTTTGGTTGGGCAACATGGCCGGCCCTAGGATCGTATCTGCTCGGGAACTAGTTCATCCGTTGAGTGTATTTTGACAACGCGGAGGTGCATCTCGGCAAGAAAGATGCCAAATTACAGGTCAAAAAATATTTCCCGAGCATAACCACCATGTATAACACCTCAAACAAGAGGATGTCTCGCCTCTTGAAAGGAAAACATAAAAATAGGTTAAATGTGCATAAGCTCGGAAAACCAAAAAACCTTAGCAAAAACTTTGCGTCCGAACTAAATCAAGTTTTCTGGTGTCAATCCAAAAATTGGTCGTAAAGTTAGTATGTGCTTCGGTCGTGCTTTAACATCATACATCCATTCTCCGGACTTCAAGAGATTCAACCTTTAGCTTCATCCTCCATATCCCGAAGGCGGAGTGTTTCTCCGAGGCATGTTTAGCAAACTAAACTCGAGCGGATTTAGAACGAAACTAGGCTATCCGGCTATTGACCACACACTAGTGTCGGAAAAAGGAGTAGTAGAAAAAGACTTTGCAACGGCCAAGAAGAGAACACATTTATTATAAAACGGATCATGTAAATTTAAGAGCCCCCGGTTAAATTTGGTAAAGGAAGTGTTTTTAACAAAAGATGCTTTTAACAAAAAACAATTGTTTAACAAAAATAGAATGCTTGGTTGAACCGGAGAGAAATTAAAAATTAAAAAAAGGTAAGCATGAAAGCAGGTTCGCTTGTTAATGTGCTCGGTGTTGATCGTGTGGGCCGAGCTTACAGTGGGTCAAGGTCCCAACCTCCAAACCGGTCATGAGGTGACAAGGCGAAGAGCATGGCTTGATGAAGTGGTGATGCACCACGGCCGATGTGGTGAGGCGAAACCCCCGGTCCAGCTGAGGTGATGAAGCTGGTCGGCTGGTGACGTCGAAGTCCCAGGAGTAGGTTGATGAATAGATGACGAATCCCCTAGTCTAGCCGAAGTGATGGAGCAGGTCGGTAAGGTGACGCTAGATCCCCCATGCCAGCCGATGTGTCGAACCATGTCAGCGTGGTGGGAAGAAGTCCTACTTCTTGAGCTTGCGTAGGTTTTCCCTTGAAGAGGAAAGGGTGATGCAACAAAGTAGATAAGTATTTCCTTAAGTTGTTGAGAACCAAGGTATTAATCCAATAGGAGGAATAAGCAAGTCACCAATAGATGCACCTACAGAAACAATCAAACACTTGCACCCAACGCTATAAAGGGGTTGTCAATCCCTTCACGGTTACTTGCAAGGATTAGATCTGATAGAGATACATGGGAAAGATTGTGAGAACTAAAAAGGTAAATAAATTGCAGCAAGGTATTTTTGGTATTTTAAGTATATAGATCTGAAAATATAATATGGAAAATAGATCTGGGGGCCATAGGTTTCACTAGAGGCTTCGCTCTTGAAGGAAAATAACACTGTGGGTTAACAAATTACTGTCGAGCAATTGATAGAAAAGTGCATAGTTATGACAATATCCAAAACAATGATTATGCATATAGGCATCACGTCCGTGTCAAGTAGACCGAAACGATTCTGCATCTAGTACTATTACTCCACCCATCGACCGACTCCTGCCTGCATCTAGAAGATTAAGTTCGTGAAGAACAGAGTAACGCATTAAGTAAGATGACATGATGTGGAGGGATAAAATCAAGCAATATGATGAAAACCCCATCTTTTTACCCTTGATGGCAGTAATAAAATACGTGCCTCGCTACCCCTACTTTGTTACTGGGTGAGGACACCGCAAGATTGAACCCAAAACTAAGCACTTCTCCCATTGCAAGAATTACCAATCTAGTTGGCCAAACCAAACCAATAACTCGAAGAGACTTGCAAAGATATGAAATCATGCATATAAGAATTCAGAGAAGAACCAAATAATATACATAGATAAGCTAATAATAAACCCACAATTCATCGAATCTCGACAAACACACCGCAAAAGAGTATTACATCAGATAGATCCCCTTGAAATCATGGAGAACATGGTATTGAAGCACAAAGAGAGAGAAGAAGCCATCTAGATACTAGCTATGAACCCATAGGTGTGTGGTGGACTACTCACGCATCGTCGGAGGGTCAATGGAGTTGATGTAGATGCCTTCCGTGATCGAATCCCCCTCCGACAGATTACCGGAAAAGGCTCCAAGATTGGATCTCTCGGGAACGGAGGCTTCCAGTAGCGGAAAAGTATTATCGTTGCTCTTGTTGGTATTGGGTGAATATTTGGCAATTTATAGGCTGAAGATTAGGGTTAGAGGACTTGCTCGGGGGGGGGGGGGGCACAAGCCAGGGGCGCCCCCCCCAAGACCGCGCCAGGGTGGCTTGTGACCTCTCCAAGTCTGGTAGATGTCTTCTGGTCCAATAAAAATCATTGCGAAGATTTTATTCCGTTTGGACTCCGTTTAATATTCCTTATCTACAATACTCCAAAACAAGGAAAAAACAGAAACTGACACTAGGCTCTAGGTTAATAGGTTAGTCCCAAAAATAATATAAAATAGCATATTAATGATATAAAACATCCAAAAAGATAATATAATATCATGGGACAACCAAAATTTATAGATACGTTGGAGATGGATCAGCATCTCCGAGCTTAATTCCTGCTCGTCCTCGAGTAGGTAAATGATAAAAACAGAATTTTTGATGTGGAATTCTACCTAACATATATATCCATGTAATATCCTTTATTGTGGCATGAATGATAAAAACAAAAGCTTAATGTTCACATAAAAACAGTAATATTTCAAGCATACTAACAAAGCAATTGTGTCTCTTCAAAATAAAATGACAAAAGAAAGTTATCCCTACAACATTATATAGTCTCGTTATGCTCCATCTTCCCCACACAAAGTATTTATATCATGCACAACCCGAATCATAAGTCAAGCAATTTTTCAAACCTTTTATGTTCTCAAACCTTTTCAACTCTCAAGCAATACATGAGCGTGAGCAATGGATATAGCACTATAGGTGGAATAGAATATGGTGGAGGTTGTGAAAAAAAGGAGAAGATAGTCTCACATCAACTAGGCGTATCAATGGGCTATGGAGATGCCCATTAATAGATATCAATGTGAGTGAGTAGGGATTGCCATGCAACGAATGCACTAGATCTATAAGTGTATGAAAGCTCAAAAAGAAACTAAGTGGGTGTGGATCCAACTTTCTTGATCATGAAGACCTAGGGCAGTTTGAGGAAGCCCATCATTGGAATATACAACCCATGTTATATAATGAAAAATTCCCACTAGTATATGAAAGTGATAAAATAGGAGACTCTCTATCATGAAGATTATGGTGCTACTTTGAAGCACAAGTGTGGAAAAAAGATAGTAGCATTGTCTCTTCTCTCTTTTCTCTCTTTTTTTATTTTGGTGAGCATCAATGGCCTCTTTTTTTATTTGGGCTTCGCTGGACTCTTTTATTTTTCATAAATTCCGGAGTCTCATCCCAACTTGTGAAGGAATCATATCTTCCATCATCCTTTACTCACATGGGACAATGCTCTAATAATGATGGTTATCACACTTTTATTTAATTACAACTCAAGAATTACAACTCGATATCTAGAACAAAATATGACTCTATATGACTCTATATGACAAAATATGAATGCCTATAGCATAGCAAATGACAAAAAAAATGGACAAGCCATGGAAACATCATGCTAGCTATCTTACGATCATGCAAAGCAATATGAAAATGATGGTGAGTGTCATAATAACGGAATGATGGAAGTTGCATGGCAATATATCTCGGAATGGCTATGGAAATGCCATAATAGGTAGGTATGGTGGCTTTGAGGAAGGATATAGGTAGGTATGCACCGACGGAAGTTGCGCGGTACTAGAGGGGCTAGCAAAGGTGGAAGGGTGAGAGTGTGTATAATCCATGGACTCACATTAGTCAAAAAGAACTCACATACTTACTGCAAAAGTGTATTAGTCATCAAAGAAAAGTATTAGACGCATGCTCCTAGGGGAGAGGTCCCTAGGAGTAAACCATCGCGCGCTCCCGACCCTCACACAATGGTTGACAATCAATAAATAAATCATGCTCCGACTTCCTTACATAATGGTTCACCATACGTGCATGCTACGGGAATCACAAACCTTTACACAATTATTTCTACCAATCCACAATTACTTCCATCCATGACTCTAATATCACCATCTTTATATCTCAGAACTTTATGCAAGGAATCAAACTTCTCATAATATTCAATGCACTTTATATGAAAGTTTTTATTATATCCCTCTTGGCTGCCCATTATATTAGGACTAATTTAATAACCTAAACCAATTACCATGTTGTTTAAAGACTCTCAAAATAATATAATTGAGGTATGGGAGTTCAATTATTTCTATAAAACAAAACACCAGCGTGCTCTAAAAAGATATAAGTGAAGCACTAGAGCAAAATTGCCTAGCTCAAAAGATATAAGTGAAGCACATAGAGTATTCTAATAAACTCACGATTCATGCATGTCTCTCTAAAAATATGTGTTCATCAAGGATGATTGTAGCAAACTAAAAAAGCAAAGAATCATATCATACAAGATGCTCCAAGCAAAAAACATATCATGTGGTGAATAAAAATATAGCCTCAAGTAAATTTATCGATGGATTGAAGACGAAAGAGGGGATGCCTTCCGGGGCATCCCCAAGCTTGGGCTTTTTGTCATACTTGATTCCTTGGGGTGCCTCGGGAATTCCCAAGCTTAGGCTCTTTCCACTCCTTATTCCATTGTCCATCAAATCTTTACCCAAAACTTGAAAACTTCACAACGCAAAACTCAACAAAAAACTCATGAGATCCATTAGTATAAGAAAATAACTCACCACTTTAGGTATTGTTTTGAACTCATTATTTATTTATATTGGTGTAATATATACTGTATTCCAACTTCTCCATGGTTCATACCCCCCGATACGACCCATAGATACATTAAAATAGGTAAACAACACAAAGAAAACCGAATCTGTAAAAAACAGAACAGTCTGTAGCAATCTGGGAACTTTGTATACTTCTATAACTCCAAAATTCTGAAAATTAGGAAAACTTGTGAAATTTGTATATCAATGTTGTGTAAAATTTTCAGACTCATTTGTGGCTCTTATAAATTTATTAAATTCCTGGACTGGGCGCAAAAGTTTCTATTTTTAAGGAAGATCAAATCAACAATCACCATAGACCATCCCAAAGGTATTACTTGGCTCAAACACTAATTAAAACACCAAAACACAATTACTACAGAGGTAATAATGTGTGATACACTCAAAAACATAAGCAAAAAACAAAACATAAAAATGAAATTGGGTTGCCTCCCAACAAGCGCTATTGTTTAACGCCCCTAGCTAGGCATAACACAATAGATCTAGGTATTGTCATCTTTGGTATGCAATCCAAAAGTACATCTCATAATAGATTCATAAGGCAATCTTATTTTCTTTCTAGGAATGTGTTCCATGCCTTTCCTTAACGCAAATTGGAATCTAATGTTTCCCTTCTTTCATGTCAATAATTGCATCAATCGTTCTAAGGAAAGGTCTACCAAGAATAATAGGACATGTAGCAATCTATATCAAGAACAATGAAATCTACGGGCACATAATTCCTATTTGCAACAGTAAGAACATCATTAATCATTCCCATAGGTTATTAATAGTGGAATCCGCTAGATGCAAATTCAAAGAGCAATCATCAAGTTCATGAAAACCTAGCACATCACATAAAGTTTTTGGAATCGTGGAAACACTAGCACCCAAATCACACAAGCATGGAACTCATCATATTTAAATTTAATCATAATATTAGGTTCCCACTCATCATGAAACTTTCTAGGGATAGAAACTTCCAACTCAAGTTTTTCTTCAAAAGATTTCATCGTATCATCAATGATATGTTTAGTAGAAGCCTTATTTTGATTATAAGCTTGCGGAGAATTCAACATGGATTGCAACAAGGAAATAAAATCAATCAAAGAACAGCTATCATAATATAAGTCCTTGAAATCCCAAAGAGTGGGTTCATTGCTATTTAAAGTTTTGATCTCTTCAATCCCACTTTTATCAATTTTAGCATTGAGATCGATAAACTCCAAATCATTGGGATGACTTTTAACTAAAGTTGACTTATATCCAGTCCCATATTTATAAAGATTTGAATTAGAAACAAATTATTCAATAGGAGTCACATCAATCACTTTAAGATCTTCATCATTATTATCACGAGAACACATCTTTCCAAGCCATTCACGCTTAGCACGTATTCTAGCGGTTCTTTCCTTAGTCCTTACACTCATCAATAGAAATTCCTATAGATTTTAAATACTCATTAATATCATGCTTGGTTGGAGTAGATCTAATTTTCAAAGAATCAATCTCAAGCGAAATTCTATCAACATTCCTAGCCAAATCATCAAACTTCAGCAATATTTCTTCAATAAAAGCATTGAAAACCTTTTGCGAACTAATAAATTATTTAATATTGTTCTCAAGATCGGATGGCATCTTATAACTACTTCCATAAGAATTTTTGTAGGAATTACCATAAATATTAGAGGAATTACTAGGAAACGGCCTAGGGTTGAAATTACCTCTATACGCGTTATTTCCAAAATTGTTCCTACCAACAAAATTCACATCCATAGATTCATTATTATTCCCAATAAAAGAAGACAACGGCATATCATTTGGATCAATAGAAGCACTCTTACTAGCAAAAAATTCAATTTATTCATCCATCTTTTCACTCAAAATATTTATTTCTTCAATAGCATGCATGTTTTTACTAGTAGGAGATCTTTCGGTATGCCATCGAGGGTAATTTTCCATAATGTTATCTAGGAGTTTAGTAGATTCTCCTAATGTGATTTCCATAAAAGTACGACCCGTGGTGGAATCTAGAAGATTCCTAGATGCAAAATTCAAACCCGCATAAAAAAATTATAATCATCCATAAACTCAAACCATACGCGGGGCAATTTCTAATCATTAATTTCACCCTCTCCCAAGATTGTGCAACATGCTCATGACCAAGTTGCTTAAAATTCATTATATCATTCCTAAGGGAGATGATCTTAGTGGGCGGAAAGTACTTGGAAATAAAAACATCTTTACACTTATTCCAAGAATCAATACTATTTTTAGGCAAAGATGAAAACCACGTTTTAGCATGATCTCGTAGTGAGAATGGAAATAGCTTCAATTTAACAATATCATTATCCACATCTTTCTTCTTTTGCATGTCACACAACTCAATGAAGGTATTTAGATGGGATGCGACATCTTCACTAGGAAGGCCAGAAAATTGTTCTTTCCTAACAAGATTGAGCAAAGCGGCATTAATTTCATAAGATTCTCCACTAGTGGCAGGAGCAATCGGAGTACTAATAAAATCATTATTATTAGTATTGGAGAAGTCACACAATTTGGGATTCTCACACATCTTGACAAAGCAAGCAATCTAGCACACAAGCAAACAAAAAGCAAACAAAAAGGTGAACGGAAGAAGGGCGAATAAAAAGGCAAATCTTTTTGGTTTTTTCTGAAAATCATTTTAGAAGTGGGGAGAGGAAAACGAGAGGAAAATGGCAAATACTGTAAATGCAAGAGATGAGTTTGTGATGGGTACTTAGTAGGCTTGATGTGTATTCTCCCCTGTAACAGTGCCAGAAATCCTTCTTGCTACTTCTTGAGCTTGCGTTGGATTTCCCTTGAAGAGGAAAGGGTGATGCAGCAAATTGATAAGTATTTCCCTAAGTTGTTGAGAACCAAGGTGTAACATCCCAAATATTGGAATGTTATATTAATCAATAGAATGATTGAATTGATTGAATGATTGTTTGAAACTGAGTGAAATTTGAAACTTTTTGAAACTTTTGAATGAGAGGGAATAACATGAATTTCCCCTTTTGTTTCTTTGTTTTGAATTCAAACCACATGCCCAAATTTTAAATATGAGAGGAGGAACATGACACTCCATGCCAGGGGCATTTATGTGAAAATTTTGAACCATAAAACCGATGGGGTTATTTGAAAGAAAAAATTATTTGCAAAAGAAATGAATTTAGTCATTTTATGAAAAATATTTTTTATTTTGGCCATGGGAAAAATGTTATTCACATTCCTTATTTTCTCCTGATCATTTTGATATATAATATCACTATTTTTCGATTGGATTTGATTTCCAAATCACCTTTTACTTTCCATTTTTAAAGAAAAGGAAAAAAATCCTTTTAATTAGGAAACCTCCAAGGCCCAAATGGAAATGTGCCGGCCCAAAAGCTCCTTCGCCAGATCCGAATCATTTCGGATCGGCCGCTCGATCCCGCACGGTCTCCCTCTCCCACACTGACACGCTTGGCCCACTGGCCGATCCCTCTCGTCGAGCGCTCTTCTCCTTCCTTTCCCTCACCTCATCCTTCCTTCGCCGGCGACCGCCTCGGATCCGACAGGATCTCGTTGATCCCCTTCCCTCCGAGCACCCCTGACCCCAGGGCTAGAAAAGCCAGGAGCCTCGGACCCGTTCCTCACCTAATTTCTCACCCCGAGGCCCTACCTCGCCTGCTATTGCTCGCCGAAGTAGAGCCCCGCCGCCGCACAATTCCAATCGTACCGCACCACCACGACCACCTCGTCACCATCCTAAGACGCCTCCAAGCTCACCGCTATCACCCGCACCTCCCCGTGCACCCGCCCGAGCTCCAGAGCCACCGAACCGAGCTCCTCGTCGACCACTCAAACCCCTCGCCGCCTCGAAGCTCTGTGTCATCATCGTCGTCGTCCCCGAGCCATGCCAAGGCCACAAACGTCATTGTCGTGCTCATCTGCTTAGCCTGGGCACTTCGCCGTCACCAGAGGACCACCGGAGCGTCGTCCCCATTGACCTCGCCACCTCTGCCTCGCCAGAGCTTCGCCGGAGCACCCCTACCCCCCTGCGAGCTCTCTCTCTCCCTTCCTGACCGTCAGATCTGATCAACGATCCAGATTAGAACATTTTATTTAACCGAACCGTTTTCTTTTATTTAGTGTGCGTTCACTAATTAGCACCCCGCGCGTGCAACCTCAACCAACCAGAAAGCACCATGTAGCACCCCCGTTCGTTAGTTTAGGTTTTCTTTTTCTGTTTTCTATTTTAAAAACAAAATAGACCCTGATTTTCTTTTTTCTATAACTATTAGGATTTTTAGAGTTTTTGACCAATTTTTTTGGAATTGTGTCACAATTTATTCTAGTTTCTGTAGATATAAAGTTTGACCAGATTTGAAAGTTTAAATTTGAATTATTTTGAATTTACTCAAACCACTAGAATTTGAATAACTTGAGTTTAAAAATATATTTTGAGTTGATTCTTTTTGCTACTTGTCGCTAGTGATCTTAGATATCAGTAGGTAGAATTTGAGAATTTCTAAAATATTTTAAATTAGGCTTTCTAGCAAAACAGTTTGTGTTTTAGTTCTTTTTTAGGTTTATTTCTATCTGTTTCATATTAAATTGTTTTGATTTATTTTCTTTTATATTAGTTGGAAAATTTTACTTTGTTTTCTGTTAGTTAGCACTAGTAATTCAACCTAATTTATTTTTATGTTATTTATTATTTTTGATAGCATGAAATCAATTCTAGTTTCATAATAACTTGAAAATTGATTTCATTGCTAGTTGGACTTCCTATTTGAAATTATTTTCATAAATTGTTTTATAAGTTTTACTTTCTGGTAGCTTAGTTACTATATATTTTTGTTTTATCTTACTTTAGTATTTTATTGTTTTTCTTGTTGTTAAGTATATTAGGCAAAAAGTTATGTTGTTTAGAGTATTGTTTTTCTTAGTTCTTAGTTGTTCTTCAAAAGTAATTATTTTTGCTAGTAAAATATCTACTAAAATACTTTTGTTATATTTTACTTTGTTTTGTTTTGTTACTTTTGAAAATAGGTTATTTGTAGGGAAAACTACACATGGTTGCTTTGATGAAGTTTTGTTATTTTAACTTTTGTCTTAAGTATTTCCTTCATCACAACCCTTTTGTGTTTTGGTGTTGTGTTACTTTTTGATTGTTAGTATTGATTGCTAGTATGATTGCTTATATGAATGCAATGTTTGATTATGTAGATTTTCACCGGAGAGTGACAAATAGTTCCATCAAGTTATTTTTGAGAGCGATATTATCTTCATCAACCCTACCAGGCAAGTTCACTTTGACCATCTATTTCATACCTATGTTTTATTGCATGTAGTGACATCATTCAAGAAATCCCTCCAGTAGCGTTATTGAAATTTTGGAGTTGAGTAGAATGTATGAGTTAGGAACCCTCCACTTGTTACTAAAGCCCCGGTAATGCTAGTTATTTTAATGCTATGCTAAAGTAGACGAGGTCTGGTATGAGTGTTCGTGAGTGGTTGAGAAGGAGGACTCCACGTCAACGACAACTTCATGAAGGCATCTTCAAGTCCTGCATCTTCAAGACCTCAAGACTTCGAGACTTGACAAAACAAGTTTTGAATAAACACTACTGGGTGAAGGATGGATTTGATGGGCACCCTGGAGTAACCAGTGGATGGCCGGTATGCATGGAGAAGTGCCATGACATCTTATGGAAAGCTTCACCCAGACTCAAAGAGACGGATGAACACTTCATGCCCGGAAGCTTACCTGTGTAGCCACAAGTCATTATGGGCTCTTGCTTGGTTGATCTTTGTTGTGACTCTGGCTGGGAAGTGCTACAAGATGTAGTCGACATTAGGATTGGATGGGCACTGACAGTAGTCAGGGAAACACTCTGAAAGACCATGTTTCGTTTGTCCTGTTCTCAAACAACCGGCAGTGCGAGGACTTGCAAGGAGGGAAACGAATCTTGTGGGTAAAGTACATAACACTCTGCAGAGTTAAATCTAATCAATTAGCCGTGTCCCCGGTTATGGACAATTTGAGCCTCTGGACTTGGATCTATCTCTGAACTCTCTACACTGGACTAATAATTAATTGTGGGCAACTTATGATACTTGTGGGCATTAAGACATCGATTGGCGGAACCATGTCATGATAGATAACTCTGTAATGAAAACTCCTGATATTCCTGTGTTGTAGGAAAATAAAAATAAAATCAGCTTTTACGCAAAAACTCAGACACAGAGCCACAAAGCCCTACTTCATATAGAATAGTCTTTATCTTCTGTTCTGCTATGTTGATCTTGTCAGTAGATTCAATGTACTGACCTACACGGCTGCAATGTCTTATGTTGTAGATAAGTTCTACAACGAGTAGGAGTATGATTCAGGGTTACGGTCTTCACTCAACCTGTCGTTGGTGTTATTGGGACTCCACTCCCGTTGACTGTTTCTGCTGAGATTTTGAGGTATATATCAGTTTTACGTTATTTACCTATGATTGCACTTTGATATATACATTGATGTACTGTGTGTGCTAGCATACTGATCCAGGGATGGCACAGAACACACAGAGGCTTGACTCATTTTGAGTCAGGTCGTTACCAGAAATGGTATCAAAGCACATGTTGACTGTAGGACGTGACCCTAGGAAATGGCTTAGAGATATGAAGACCTTGATAGGAACAACTTTTGTTCACTACTCTCGTAACTTCTAAATTCTTTTACTGAACCCTCCCTATTTCAAGCTATAGATGGAGAGCTACATTCTGAACAAAAGAGAGAACTACGAGGATGTTCTCGGAGGCTCATTCCTCATGGAGTTGGTGTAGATGGTGAAGCCACCGATACCTGAGATTAAGGTGACTAAGAGGAAGTTTGGATTCTGGGGCATCAAAACTAAAGTTTTTGGACGTATAGTAGACCCCAAGACTGAACTATGGCACATTGAGCCATGAATGTGAGATGGGCATGAACACCGTTGTCCATGATGCTATCGCATGTTTGAGCTATCGTCATCGTGCTGAGTTAAGTGCCCACTACTTTGGAAGGCCTGGATGGCAGAAGCTTGATGGAGCACACATTCTCCTGATAGACGAACAGAAGATGAAATTATCACCTGTACTTGTGTACAATCAAGAACTAGAGCACTACATCAAGAACCTTCAAATGGACCTTCTCTTAGAGTTATTTGAGAACGAAACACTTCATGAGAATCTCAAGAACGAGAAGCTGAGGGTAGCCAATCTAAAGAAACATGATCTCGAGATTGAGAAGCTTCATCAAGACTTGAAGAATAGTCAGGCCATGGCCCATGCTGGAGATGTTGAAGTTCAGAAGCTCAAGAACCAACTCCTGCAACTACAAGGACGACATCAGAAACTCTGTATCAACAAGGATAATTTGGCCGAAGAACTTGAGAAGATCCAGCATGACCAGAAGAAGCCCACTGAAGACAAAGACATGATATAGACTAGCTTAGTAGTAGCCCCACCATGAGAGAATAAAGGATAAACATTTTTATGATTTGAGTGATCAACCATACCAACCTTATGTGGGTGGCGATACTATAGTTTGATTGAACTTTATGAATATGTGGACTTGATTTTGATGTATTATGTCTTTGAGTTGTTTGTATCCCTTCTCTCTCTCTCTTTCTCTCACGCATCTCATCCCAAAACCTTGAAACCAAATGATGATGAATGAAACTAGACTCGTGTATTCTGGATCGATGACTCGGTTAGAGACAGAAGAATGGATTCGAAACATGGAGGATCACCTAAGGAGTAACCATGTTGCAAGGAACAAGATGGTCCAGTATGCTCTTCAGTACTTTGCAGAAGGTGCTGCAAATTGGTGGAAGATGCATGAAGATATCCATGATAGGCAAGCATCAATCACTTGGGAATAATTCAAGATGACTCTACAAAAGTCTCATGTTGTCACCAACACCCAAAAGCCCCGTTGCAAAGATGTGAAGAAGATTTGTGCATGCAAGATATGTGGAGAGATAGAACACACCCAAGAAGTGACATGTTTCTTGTGTGAAGGAACCACTCATTTTAAGGCAAAATGTCAACTTTACCCCAAGGTACAAGAAGTCATGAAGCAGCAGAAGGAAGCAATGAAAGAAGCCCTCGGGAAAAAGGTTAGAAGAACCCATGATGATGGGAGATATACCAGACCCAAACATAAGTACCAAGTGATGTTATTCATGTGGAGAAGAAGGACATATCTCTCAGGATTGTCCGAAAAAGTATCTGGGAGACTTCCCGATAGAATAAGTGCAATATGATCCCGAGGAGATAGAAGTAATGATAAACATGGACAAGAAGAAAGGACAAGTAAGCGGAGGCATCAGATGTTTGCATTGTAGCTTGGAGAAGCCACACTGTTTTTGCAAGAGGTATGATCCAAGCATCACGAAAGGAACCCAACCCAGGAAGAAGAAGACTCCGTGGTTTTCTACATGGAAGGATCTGAGCCACATCACTTGTCATCAGTGCAACAAGACAGGACACTACTCCTATATCTGCCCAGAGAAGAAGGTTGAACATGAGTAGTTTGAGTTTTGGATTTTGGAAGGAATAAATGTAGTAGGTAGCACTCTTATCATTTTTGAAGTTATATAACGGAAGTCTTAGAGTTTTTAATAAATTCATGAGTCAATGGAATTTATGGTGTCATGATTCTCTTATGCTGAAGTATATGAGTTGTTACTCTTTGAACAAAGATCTCTAGCTGTTTTCGACGACATGAGAAAATATGGTTTATGCAGGCATGTGCACATTTCATTTTAAGTGTGGTAGTAACCACAGTGACCAATGAGTAAAGAAAGTACCATTCCTATTAAGGAGTTTGGATAAGTGAATACAGGTGAAGAGAATGTGGAACCAAATCCAACTGTGTGGATGACAACACCTCAAATAATATACCCTGGATTTTGAATATGGTGAACCCAAAACTTTTATTGGTAAACAGACCAATGGAAAGGAAAACATATTCAAGGAATAGAACCTGTATCAAGGATGGATCTCATGGTTTCATGAAGCTTACCCCAAGAGCAAGAAGCAAGAAGTTGTGATTTGATCAGCAAACGTTTTCTTAGGAGTATACAATAACCTGAGAGTTGTGAAGGAACGCTAGATCTTTTGTTTAGCTTGTAGAATCAATGGATTTAACCGAACTTCGTTCGTTGACAAGAGAAATTTCTGCAATGCTTGTGAGGAAGCCCAAGTGTTAGAATACGAGATTCACTAAACCTTATACAAGGTAATGATTTCAGTGTGACATGGCTTGGCCACCATGAAGACTTACTCTTATCATTCTCTTGCTATTCGGAATGGTAAATCTGAGTGACTTACCCATAGTAAAGAGACGATGTTCTTTGAAGCTTTTGTTTGAGCCTTAGAATGGTATGATGAAAACCCCTTGTACATCACAGTCGTTGTCACACGTAGGAATTTTACGGTGAGTAATGATGCCAAGACCCATTTCACTGCAGGATAACCACTAATGGTAGACCACCATGAGATCATCGATAAGTTACTTAGAATGAACGCGAGACTTATCAGTTAAGAAGACCCAGTATCGGAGGAAATACATTTTTGTTATGAGAACACAAGATTTTGATTTAAACAGAAGAGCATCACCGAAGGAGCTATCGTAAAGAATGTGAAGAGACAGATGCAACCAGAGGATTGTTATGAGTTTTTTCAAGGACTAGTAACTCTCATTTTAACTGTGGTAGCCCTACACTTCCAGGTCAATGGATTTGCTAGAAGACCCCAAACCGTAACCTTTTCTTTCTAGCCTCTTCGAATCTCGAGGATGAGATTCATTTTAAGTGTGGTAGGTTTGTAACATCCCAAATATTGGAATATTATATTAATCAATAGAATGATTGAATCGATTGAATGATTGTTTGAAACTGAGTGAAATTTGAAACTTTTTGAAACTTTTGAATGAGAGGGAATAACATGACTTTCCCTTTTGTTTTTTTGTTTTGAGTTTAAACCACATGCCCAAATTTTAAATATGAGAAGAGGAACATGACACTCCATGCCAGGGGCATTTATGTGAAAATTTTGAACCATAAAACCCATGGGGTTATTTGAAAAAAAAATATTATTTGCAAAAGAAATCAATTTAGGCATTTTATAAAAAATATTTTTTATTTTGGCCGTGGGAAAAATGTTATTCACATTCCTTATTTCTCCTGATCATTTTGATATATAATATCACTATTTTTGGATTTGATTTGATTTCCAAATCACCTTTTACTTTCCTGTATTGAAAGGAAAGGGAAAAATCCTTTTAATTAGGAAACCTCCGAGGCCCAAATGGAAATGTGCCGGGCCAAAACCTCCTTCGCCAGATCCGAATCATTTCGGATCGGCCGCCCGATCCCGCATGGTCTCCCTCTCCCTCACTGACACACCTGGCCCACTAGCCGACCCCCCTCGCCCGACGCTCTTCTCCTTCCTTTCCCTCACCTCCTGCTTCCTTTGCCGGTGACCACCTCGGATCCGACGGGATCTCCTTGATACCCTTCCCTCCGAGCACCCCTGACCCCAAGGCTATAAAAGCCAGGAGCCCTGCACTCGTTCCTCCCCTGATCTCTCACCCCGACGCCCTACCTCGCTCGCTATTGCACGCCGGAGTAGAGCCCCGCCGCCGCACCATTGCCATCGTACCGCACCACCCCGACCACCTCGTCACCATCCTAAGCCACCGCCAAGCTCACTGCTGTCATCCGCACCTCCTCATGCACCAGCCCGAGCTCGAGAGCCACCGGACCGAGCTCCTTGTCGACCACCCGAACCCCTCGCCGCCTCGAAGCTCTCTGTCATCATCATCTTTGTCCCCGAGCCATGCCAAGGCCACAAACGTCATCGCCACACTCGTCTGCTTTGCTTGGGCACTTCGCCGTCACCAGAGGACCACCGGAGCGCCGTCCCTATTGACCTCGCCACCTCTGCCTCACCGGAGCACCCCAACCCTCTGTGAGCTCTCTCTCTCCCTCCCTGACCGTCGGATCTGGATCAACGATCCAGATTAGAAGATTTTATTTAACCGAATTGTTTTCTTTCATTTAGCGAGCATTCACTAGTTAGCACCCCGCGCGCATAGCCTCAACCAACCAGAAAGCGCCACGCAGCACCCCCGTTCGTTAGTTTAGGTTTTCTTTTTCTGTTTTCTATTTTAAAAATAGAATAGACCCCTAATTTCGTTTTTCTATAACTATTAGGATTTTTAGAGTTTTTGGGTAATTCTTTTTCCATTGTGTCACAAATTTATTCTAATTTCTGTAGATATAAAATTTGACCATATTTGAAAGTTTTAAATTCGAATTTGGTTGAATTTACTCAAACCGCTAGAATTTGAATAACTTGAGTTTAAAAATATATTTTGACTTGATTCTTTTTGCTACTTGTCACTAGTGATCTTAGATATCAGTAGGTAGAATTTCAGAATTTCTAGAATATCTTAAATTAGGTTTTCTAGCAAAACAGTTTCTGTTTTAGTTCTTTTTTAGGTTTATTTCTATCTCTTTCATTTTAAATTGTTTTGATTTTTTTCTTTTATATTAGTTGGCAAATTTTACTTTGTCTTCTGTTAATTAGCAGTATTACTTCAACCTAATTTATTTTTATGTTATTTATTATTTTTGATAGCATGAAATCAATTCTAGTTTCACAATAACTTGCAAATTGATTTCATTGCTAGTTGGATTTCCTATTTGAAATTATTTTCATAAATTGTTTTATAAGTTTTCCTTTCTGTTAACTTAGTTACTATATATTTTTGTTTTCTCTTAATTTAGTATTTTGTTGATTTTCTTGTTGTTAATTTTAGTAGGCAAAAATTTATGTTGTTTAGAGTATTGTTTTTCTTAGTTCTTAGTTGTTCTTGAAAAGTAATTCTTTTTTCTAGTAAAATATTTACTAAAATACTTTTGTTATATTTTACTTTGTTTTGTTTTGTTACTTTTGAAAATAGGTTATTTGTAGGGAAAACTACACATGGTTGATTTGATGAAGTTTTGTTATTTTAACGTTGGTCTTAAGTATTTCCTTCATCACAACCCTTTTGTGTTTTGGTGTTGTGTTACTTTTTGATTGTTAGTATTGATTGCTAGTATGATTGCTTATATGAATGCAATGTTTGATTATATAGATTTTCATCGAAGAGTGTCGAATTGTTATATCAAGTTATTTCTGAGATACTATCTTCATCAACCCTACCAAGCAAGTTCACTTTGACCATCTATTTCATACCTATGTTTTATTGCATGTAGTGACATCATTCAACAAATCCCTCCAGTAGTATTATTGAAATTCTTGTAGTTGAGTAGAATGCATGAGGTAGGAACCCTCCACTTGTTACTAAAGCCCCAGGAACACTAGTTATTTTAATGCTATGCTAAAGTAGACGGGGTCTAGTATGAGTGTTCATGAGTGGTATGAGAAGGAGGACTCCACGTCAACGATAACTTCATGAAGGCATCTTTAAGTCCTGCATCTTCAAGACCTCAAGACTTCGAGAATCGAGAAAACAAGTTTTCAATACACACTACTGGGTGAAGGATGGATTTGACGGGCACCCTGGAGTAACCAGTGGATGGACGGGATGCATGGAGAAGCGCCATGACATCTTACGGAAAGCATCACCTAGACTCGAAGAGACGGATGAATACTTCATGCCCGGAAGCTTACCTATGTAGCCAAAATTCATTATGGGCTCTGGCTTGGTTGATCTTTGTTGTGACTCTGGCTGGGCAGTGCTACGAGACGTAGTCAATGTTAGGATTGGATGGGCACTGACAGTAGTCAGGGAAACACTCTGAAAGACCATGTTTCGTTCGTCCTGTTCTCAAACACCCGGCAGTGCGAGGACTTGCGAGGAGGGAACGAATCTTATGGGTAAAGTACAGAACACTCTGCAGAGTTAGATCTAATCAATTAGCCGTGTCCCCGGTTATGGACAATTTGAGCCTTTGGACTTGGATCTATCTCTGAACTCTCAACACAGGACTGATAATTAATTGTGGGCACCTTATGATACTTGTGGGCATTAAGACATCGGTTGGCGGAACCATGTCATGATAGATAACTCTGTAATGAAAACTCCTGATATTCCTTTGTTGTAGGAAAAGAAAATAAAATCAGCTTTTATGCAAAAACCAGGCACAGAGCCACAAAGCCCTACTTCATATAGAATAGTCTTCATCTTCTGTTCTGCTATGGTGATCTTGTCGGTACATTCAATGTACTGACCTACACGGCTGCAACGTCTTATGTTGCAGATAAATTCTACGATGAGTAAGAATACGATTCAGGGTTATGGTCTGCACTCAACCTGCCATTGGTGTTATTGGGACTCCACTCCCTTTGACTGTTTCCGCTGAGATTTCGAGGTATATATCAGTTTTACGTTATTTACATGTGATTGCACTTTGATATATACATTGATGTACTGTGTGTGCCAGCATACTGATCCAGGGATGGCACAGAACACACAGAGGCTTGACTCGTTTTGAGTCGGGTCGCTACACAAGGTATCAATCCACTAGGAGGAACAAACAAGTCACCAATAGATGCACCTACACAAACAATCAAACACTTGCACCCAACGCTATAAAGGGTTTGTTAATCCCTTTACGGTTACTTGCAAGGATTAGATCTGATAGAGATAGATGGGAAAGATTGCGAGAAGTAAAAAGGTAAATAAATTGCAGCAAGGTATTTTTTGTATTTTTGATATATAGATCTGAAAATATAATATGGAAAATAGACCTGGGAAATAACACGGTGGATGAACAAATTACTGTCGAGCAATTGATAGAAAAGTGTGTAGTTATGACGACATCCAAGGCAATGATTATGCATATAGGCATCACGTCCATGTCAAGTAGACCAAAACGATTCTGCATCCACTACTATTACTCCACACATCGACCGACTCCTGCCTACATCTAGAGTATTAAGTTCATGAAGAACAGAGTAACACATTAAGTAAGATGACATGATGTGGAGGGATAAACTCAAGCAATATGATGAAAACCCCATATTTTTTACCTTGATGTGAACAATACAATACGTGGCTCGCTACCCCTACTTTGTCACTAGGTGAGGACACTACAAGATTGAACCCAAAACTAAGCACTTCTCTCGTTGCAAGAATTACCAATCTAGTTGTCCAAACCAAACTAATAACTCGAAGAGTCTTTCAGAGATATGAAATCATGCATATAAGAATTCATAGAAGAACCAAATAATATTCATAGATAAGCTGATCATAAACCCACAATTCATTGAATCTCGACAAACACACCGCAAAAGAGTATTACATGGGATAGATCCCAATGAAGATCATGGAGAACAAGGTATTTAAGCACAAAGAGAGATAATAAGCCATCTAGGTACCTAGCTATGGACCTGCAGGTCTGTGGTGGACTACTCACGCATCATTGGAGGGGCAATGGAGTTGATGTAGATGCCCTTTGTTATCGAACCCCCCTCAGGCAGATTACCGGAAAAGGCTCCAAGATTGTATCTCTCGGGAACGGAAGCTTTCGGCGATGGAAAAGTATTATCGTTGCTATTTTTCTATTGGGGGAATATTTGGGAATTTATAGGCCGAAGATTAGTGTTGGAGGACCTGCTAGGGGTGCACAAGCCAGGGGCGCCCCATGGTCACGCCATGGTGGCTTGTGACCTCCTGGCATGTCTCCTACCTTCCTCTCCAAGTCTGGTAGATGTCTTCTGGTCCAAGAAAAATCATCGTGAAGATTGTATTCCGTTTGGACCCCGTTTAATATTCCTTATCTACAATACTCAAAAACAAGGGGAAAACATAAACTGGCACTGGAGTCTAGGTTAATAGGATAGTCCCAAAAATAATATAAAGTAGCATATTGATAACCCACAAGTATAGGGGGTCGCTACTATTTTCGAAGGTAGTGTATTCAACCCAAATTTCTTGATTCGACACAAGGGGAGCCAAAGAATATTCTTGAGTATTCGCAGCAGAGTTGTCAATTCAACCACACCTAAAAGACTTAATATCTGCAGCAAAGTATTCAGTAGCAAAGTAGTATGGAAGTAACAATAATGATGGCAAAAGTGAGAGTAGCAGTTTTGTAGTGATTGTAACAGTAGCAACAGAAAAGTAACTAGGCCGAGATAAATATGTGAAAAGCTCGTAGGCAATGGCTCAGTGATAGATAATTAAGTCGGATTGCATTCATCATGCAATAGTTGAAACATTGGGTGACACAGAACTAGCTCCAATTCATCAATGTAATGTAGGCATGTATTCCATATATAGTCATACATGCTTATGGAAAAGAACTTGCATGCCATATTTTGTCCTACCCTCCCGTGGCAGAGGGGTCCTAATGGAAAGTAAGGGATATTAAGGCCTCCTTTTAATAGAGAACCGGACCAAAGCATTAGCACTTAGTGAATACATGAACTCCTCATACTACGGTAATCACCGGAAAGAATCCCAATTATTGTCACCCTGGGGGATGCGGATCATAACTCGTAATAGGTGTCTACAACTTGCAAGATAGGATCAAGAACACATATATATTCATGAAAACATAATAGGTACAGATCTGAAATCATGGCACTCGGGCCCTAATGACAAGCATTAGGCATAGCAAAGTCATAGTAACATCAATCTCAGAACATATTGGATACTAGGGAACAAACCCTAACAAAACTAACTCGATTACATGATAAATCTCATCCAACCCATCACCGTCCAGAAAGCCTACAATGGGATTACTCACAAACGTCAGAGAGCATCATGGAATTGGTGATGAAGGATGGTTGGTGATGACGCTGACGTCGATTTCCCCTCTTCGGATCCCAAAATGGACTCTAGATCTAGCCTCCCGAGGAAGAACAAAAGGTGGCGATGGCTCCGTATCATGAAACGCGATGATCTCTTCTCTCTGATTTTTTTCTCCACGAATAGGAATATATAGAGTTGGAATTGAGGTCGATGCAGCCACAGGGGGCCATCAAGCTTACCAGGCGGCGCTAGGGGGTGGCCGCGTGTTGTGGGCTTGTCACTTGTGGGTGGCCCTCCTCCGGTTGATTCTTTCACCAGTATTTTTTATTAATTCCAAAAATAATCTCCGTAAATTTTCGGGTCAATCCGAGAACTTTTATTTCTGCACAAAAATAACACCAAGGCAATTCTGCTGAAAACAACGTCAGTCCGGGTTAGTTCCATTCAAATCGTGCAAATTAGAGTCCAAAACAAGGGCAAAAGAGTTACAAAAACTGGATACGATGCAGACGTATCAACTCCCCCAAGCTTAACATATTGCTTATCCTCAAGCAATTCAGTTGATAAACTGAAAGTGATAAAGAAAAACTTTTACAAACTCTGTTTGATCTTGTTGTTGCAGATATGTCTAAGTGATGTTCAGATTTTCAACACAGATTATAGACTAACCATGTTCACAATAACATTTAGGTCCCACATTTCCTCATATCAATGGCATAATCAACTAATGATCAATAATAATAACTCTAGAATGACAACACTTTTATCAAAACAATCATGATACAATATGATATAATGGTACCTCGCTAGCCCTTTATGAGACCGCGAAACATAAATGCAGAGCACCTCTAAAGAACAAGGACTGGCTAGACATTGTAATTCACGGTAAAAGAGATCCAGTCACACTCATACTCAATATCAATTAATAGCAAAGCATACAAATGATGGTGGTGCTCTCTAACTGGTGCTTTTTATAAGAGGATGGTGACTCAACAATAAAGTAAATAGATAAGCCCTTCGCAGAGGGAAGCATTGATTTGCAGAGGTGCCAGAGCTCGAGCTTTTAAAACATGGATGAGCAAAAATTTTGAGAGGCATGCTTTCATTGCCCTAATAACGGCCAAGAGATTTCACCATCTTCCATGCTAGATACATTATAGGCGGTTCCCAAACAGAATGATAAAGTTTTTACTCCCCCTCCACCAATGAATCACACTCCACGACTAGAAGAATCCACATATATCTTCCATACAAACACAGTCCTAGAGGAGTTTTGTTTAATTATATATTAATTAGATTTTGAGCATGGAACTGGGCATCCCGATTACCAGCCACTTTCTCGTGAATGATAATGAATCAACACATATCATGAGAATAACCCACCTAGCATGAAAGATATGTTGGAAATATGCCCTAGAGGCAATAAATAAAGTGTTTATTATTATATTTCCTTGTTCATGATAATCATTTATTGTCCATGCTATAGTTGTGTTGATTGGAAACTAAATACCTGTGTGGGCATATAGACAAGCATTGTGTCCCTAGTATGCCTCTAGCAGGCTAGCTCGTTGATCAAAGATGGTTAAGGTTTCCTGGCCATGGACATGAGATGTCATTTGATATCGGGATCACATCATTATGAGAATAATGTGATGGACAAGACCCAAACTATGAACGCAGCATATGATCATGTCAGTTTATTGCTATTTTTTTCATGTCAAGTATCTGTTCCTATGACCATGAGATCATGCAACTCACTAACACCGAAGGAGTGCCTTGTGTATATCAAACGTCGCAACGGAACTGGGTGACTATAAAGGTGCTCTGTAGGTATCTCCGAAGGTGTCTGTTGAGTTGACATGGATCAATACTGGGATTTGGTACTCCGTGTGACGGAGAGGTATCTTAGGTCCCATTCGGTAATGCAACATCACAACAAGCCTTGCAAGCAATGTGACTAAGTGTTAGTCATGGGATCTTGTATTACAGAACGAGTAAAGAGACTTGCTGGTAATTAGATTGAACTAGGTATACAGATACCAACGATCGAATCTCGTGCAAGTAACATACCGAAGAACAAAGGGAATGACATACGGGATTGTCTGAATCCTTGACATAGAGGTTCGACCAATAAAGATCTTCGTAGAACATGTAGGAACCAACATGGGCATCTAGGTTCCACTCTTGTTTGTTGACCGTAGATGTGCCTCGGTCATGTCTACATAGTTCACGAACCTGCAAGGTCTGCACACTTAAGGTTCGGTAACGTTTCGGTTACATGAGTTATGTGCGTTGGTGATCGAAGGTTGTTCGGATTCCCGGATGAGATCTCGGACGTGACGAGGAGCTCCGGAATGTTCCGAAGGTAAAGATTCATATATAGGATGTTCCGTGTTGGTTACGGGGAAAAGTTCAAGCATCACCGATAACGTATCGGGGGTGCCGGGAGGGTCCCGGGGATCCAGCGGAAGGGGCCACCAGCCCAAAAGGGCTACATGGGCTGTGAGAGAGGGCACGCTAGCCCCTGGTGGGCTGGCCGCCCCTCCCACAAAGGCCCATGCGGCAAGGGGGGAAGGGCCAACCTTAGGGTTGGCGCCACCTTACTTGGGTGGCAAGCCACCCTAGAGCGCCTCCACCCTTGGCCGCCGCCCCAAAGGGGGAAACCCTATGGGTTTGGGCGCACCACCCCTCCCCCTATATATGTGAGAGGAAGGAGGGCAGACGCACCCTAAGCCATGGCGCAGCCCTTCCTTCCTCTCCGATAGCCTCTCCTCTAGTAGGTTGATTCGGTACCGCTTAGCGAAGCTCTGCCGGATCAGCTCCACCACCATCACCTCGTCATCGTGCTGCCGGCGAACCCATATACCTCTGCGCTCCCTCTTGCTAGATCAAGAAACGGAGATCTTCATCGAGCTCCACGTGTATTGAATGCGAAGGTGCCATCCGTTCGACACTTGATCTTGAGTTCATGGCATGGCTTGCGATTCGGATGGCGGAGACATACGACTACATCAATCGTGTTCTTTAACGCTTCCGCTTAGGGATCTACAAGGGTACATAGATCCAATCTCTCCTCTCATAGATGCTCATCTCCTAGATTGATCTTGGTGAAGCGTAGGAAAAAAAATCCCATGCAACGTTCCCCAACAGTGGTATCAGAGCTAGGTTTATGTGTAGATGAGATCTTGAGTAGAACAAAAAGAGTTTGTGAGCATTGATATTCAGATTGCTTCCTTCCTTAGTCTTTACTTGGTTCAGCGGTATTGTGGGATGAAGCAGCTCGGACCGACTTTACTCGTATGCTTACGGGAGACTGTGTTCCATCGACTCACATGTGACTTGTCGCATAAACATGGCTGACGGGTGTCCATCTCTCCCACTTTAGTTGGATCAGATTTGATTAAGGTGGTCCTTATAGAAGGTTGAAAAGCAATCTTCGTATCACCGTTGTGGTTTTGCGTAAGTAAGAATCATTCTTGCTAGATACCCATAGCGGCCACGTAAAACATGCAACAATAATTAGAGGACATCTAACTTGTTTTTGCAGGGTAAGTTGTGATGTGATATGGCCAATTACATGATGTGATATATGTGATGTATGAGATTATCTTGTTTTGTATAGAATATCACGACATGCATGTCGATGAGTACGGCAAACGGCAGGAGCCATAGGGTTGTCTTTGATTATTGTATGACCCGCATCTCAATGTTTAAGCGCTATGTAATGCTTTACTTTATCGCTAAGCGGTAGCAATAGTAGTATGAGCATGGTTGGCGCAACAACCCCGATGAAGACACAATGATGGAGATCATGGTGTTATGTCGGTGACGATGGAGATCATGCCAGTGCTTTGGAGATGGAGATCAAAAGCACAAGTCCATGGCCATATCATGTCACTTATGATTTGCATGTGATGTTAATCCTTTTATGCACCTTGTTTTGCTTAGAACAACGGTAGCATTATAAGGAGATCCCTCACTTAAAATTCAAGATGAATTGTGTTCTCCCCGAGTGTGCACCATTGCAAAAGTTCGTTCTGTCGAGACACCACGTGATGATCGGGTGTGATAGACTCTACATTCGCATACAATGGGTGCAAGCCAGTGTTGCACATGCAGAACACTTGGGTTAAACTTGACGATCCTAGCATGTGTAGACATGGCCTCAGAGCACAAGAGAACGAAAGGTCGAGCATGAGTCATATAGTAGATATGATCAACATGATGATGTTCACCATTGAAACCACCTTAACTCACGTGATGATCAGACTTGAGTTGGTGAATATGGATCATGTATCACTCAAATGACCTGAGGGATGTCAATTTGAGTGGGAGCTATAGTAATTTTATTAACTAAACTCATTATCTTGAACAGTAGTCTTAGTAACCTTTTCTTATTTATGTTGTAGATCAATGGCTCATGCAGTAGCACCCCTGAATTTTAATGCGTTCCTAGAGAAAGCTAAGTTGGAAGTAACTTTGTGTACTGGGCCCGCAATCTGAGGATTATCCTCACGGCTTCCCAAAAGGCATATGTCTTTTATGCACCGCTTGGTAACCAACCCGCGGACATGTCATCCAAAAAATTTAAGAACGCTTGGGAGGCACGTTCTACAGATTACACAATAGTTCAGTGTGCACTTTTGTATGGCTTAGAATTGGGACTTCAAAGATGTTTTGAACGTCATGGATCATATGAGATGTTCCAGGAGTTGGAGTTTATCTTTAAGAAGAATGCCTGGATCGAGAGTTATGAGACGTCAGATAAGTTCTATGCTTGCAAGATGGAGGAGAATGGGTCTATGAGTGAACATATACTCAGAATGTCTGGGTATTTGACCCGACTGGCATAGTTAGGGATGCCCCTTCCGCCGGAGGCGATCACTAACAGAGTTCTTCAATCATTGCCACCTAGATACAAGAGCTTCATGATGAACTATAACATGCACGGGATGACCAAGTCAGTCGCCGAGCTGTTTGCGATGTTGAATGTCACTGAGTCTGAAATACAGAAAGAACATCAAGTGTTGATGGTCAATAAAACCACTAGTTTCAAGAAGCATGGCAAGGGAAAGAAGGGTACCTCCAAGAAAGGTGGGAAAGCAGTTGCTCCTCCCGTGAAGTAACCCAAGGCTAGACCCAAGCCAGAAACTAAGTGATTTCATTGCAAGGGAACTGGTCACTGGAAGCGGAACTGCCCCAAGTACCTGGCCGACAAGAAGGCGGCCAACACCAAACAAGGTATGTATGATATACATGTTATTGATGTGTACCTTACTAGGTCTTGTTGTAGTGCTTGGGTATTTGATACCGGTTCGGTTGCTCACATTTGCAACTCAAAGTAGGACCTACGGAATAGATGGAGGCTGGCTAAGGATGAAGTGACGATGCGCATGGGAAATGGTTCCAAGGTTGATGTGATCGTCGTCAGCACGCTCGTTCTTCGACTACCATCGGGATTAGTGATGAACCTGAATAATTGTTATTTAGTGCCTGCGTTAAGCATGAACATTATATCTGGATCTTGTTTATTGCGAGAGGATTACTCATTTAAATCAGAGAATAATGGTTGTTCTATTTATATGAGTAATATCTTTATGGTCATGAACCCAATGTGAGGGGTTTATTCTTATTCAATCTTGATAGTGATGATGCACATGTTCATAGCATTGATGCCAAAAGATGTAGAGTTGATAATGATAGTACCACTTTCTTGTGGCACTGTCGTTTGGGTCATATTGGTGTAAAATGCATGAGGAAGCTCCATGCTGATGGACTTTTGGAGTCACTTGATTTTGAATCACTTGACACATGTGAACCATGCCTCATGGGCAAGATGACTAAAACACCGTTCTCTAGAACAATGGAACGGGCGAGTGGTTTGTTGGAAATCATACATACTGATGTGTGCAGTCCAATGAACATTGAGGCGCGCGGTGGATATCGTTACTTTCTCACCTTTACTGATGACTTAAGTAGATATGGGTATATTTACTTGATGAAACACAAGTCTGAAACGTTTGAAAAGTTCAAGCAATTTCAGAGTGAAGTTGAGAATCATCGCAACAAGAAGATTAAATTCGGTCCAATGAACATTGAGGTGCGCGGTGGATATCATTATTTTCTCACCTTCACTGATGACTTAAGTAGATATGGGTATATTCAGTTGATGAAACACAAGTCTGAAATGTTTGAAAAGTTCAAGCAATTTCAGAGTGAAGTTGAGAATCATCGCAATAAGAAGATTAAATTCCTTCGATCTGATCGAGGAGCTGAATATCTGAGTTATGAGTTCGGCACTCACTTAAGACAATGTGGAATTGTTTCACAATTGACACCGCCTGGAACACCACAGCGTAATGGTATGTCCAAATGTCGTAATCGAACATTATTAGATATGGTGCATTCTATGATGTCTCCTGCCGATTTGCCACTATCATTTTGGGGTTATGCATTAGAGACAGCTGCATTCACTTTAAATAGGGCACTATCGAAATCTGTTGAGACAATGCCATGTGAACTGTGGTTTGGCAAGAAGCCAAAATTGTCATTTCTTAAAGTTTTGGGATGTGTTGCTTATGTCAAAAATCTTCAGCCCGAAAAGCTGGAACCCAAAGTGGAGAAATACATCTTCATAGGATACCCAGAAGAGACAATTGGGTATACCTTCTATCTCAGATCCGAAGGCAAAGTGTTTGTCGCCAAAAATAGAACATTTCTTGAGAAAGAGATTCTCTCGAAAGAAGTGAGTGGGTGGAAGATAGAGATTGATGAGGTTGTTGAACCTCTGGTTCAACCAGAGAGTAGTGCAGCGCAGAAAGATGTTTCTGTGGATCCAACGATGATCGAAGAGGAAGTTAAGGATGATGATCATGAAACTTCGGATCAAGTAGCTATTGAACCTCGTAGGTCAACAAGGGCGTGTACTGCTCCTGAGTGGTACGGCAATCCTGTCTTGGAGGTCATGTTGTTAGAAAACAATGTACCTACAAGCTATGGAGGAGCGATGATGGGCCCGGATTTCGAGAAATGGTTAGAGGCCATGAAATCCGAGATGGGATCCATGTATAAAAACAAAGTATGTGTTGGGGAACGTTGCATGGGAAATAAAAAAAATCCTACGCTTCACCAAGATCAATCTAGGAGATGAGGGTCTATGAGAGGGGAGAGTGGATCTACATACCCTTGTAGATCACTAAGCGGGAAGCGTTAAGAAATGCAGTTGATGTAGTCGAACGTCTTCGCGATCCAAATGACCGAGCGTCCTGCGATCCAATCACGATCCGTCCTGATCTACCACCGGACGGACGGCACCTCCGCGTTCAGCACACGGATGGCTTGATGCAGCAACAGGGAGTGGAGAGATAGACGAGTTCTCCGGCAGCGCGATGGCGTTGCGGCGATGGTGGTGGAGATATTTCAGCAGGGCTTCGCCTAAGCAACGCTGAAAAACGATCTAGAGGAGAGGTAGCTCGTGGCTGTTTTCTATGTCAAAAACACTCAAAACCTCTAGTATATATAGGAGGAGGGGAGGGAGAAGACTTGTCTCCGAAGGAGCCAAATCTGGTTCGGCCGAAGTGGAGGGAGGACTCCTCCTCCACCACTCCTAGTAGGATTAGGACTCCTTCCTTATTTTCCACTTTTGCCTTTTTTTCCACCTTGGGTTTCTTCCCTAGCCGCATGGGCTTCCTGTGGACCTTCGGACAGCCCACTAAGGGTTGGTATTCCTTCTTCCACAGCCCATGTAGCCTCTTGGGTTGAAATACCCCTCCCGATGGTCCCCCGGTACCCTCCCGGCACTCCCGGTACAGTACCGATGAGCCCGAAACTTCTCAGGTGACCAAAACAGGACTTCCTATATATCAATATTTACCACCGGACCATTCCGGAGCTCCTCGTGACGTCTGAGATCTCATCCGAGACTCCGAACTACCTTCAGTCACCACCATAGATAACTCTATACTACCGAAACGTCACCAAACCTTAAGTGTGCAGACCCTGCGGGTTCGATAACTATGTAGACATGACCGAGACACCTCTACGGTCAATAACCAATAGTGGGACCTGGATGCCCATATTGATTCCTACATATTCTACGAAGATCTTTATCGGTCTAACCTCTATGCCAAGGATTCAGTTAATCTCGTATGATGTTCCCTTTGTTCTTCGGTATGTTACTTGCCCCAGATTCGATTGTCGGTATCTCCATACCTAGTTCAACCTCGTTACCGGCAAGTATCTTTACTCATTTCCATAATACAAGATCCCGTGGCTAACACTTAGTCACATTGCTTGCAAGGCTTATTGTGATATTGTATTACCGAGTGGGCCTTGAGATACCTCTCCGTCAAATGGAGTAATAAATTCCCGGTGTTGATCCATGCCAACCCAACAGACACCCTCGGAGATACCTGTAGACCACCTTTCTAGTCACCCAATTGTGTTGCGACGTTTGATACACACAAGGCACTCCTCTTGTGTCCATGAGTTGCATGATTTCATGGTCATAGGAACATATACTTGACATCCAGAAACTGTAGCAATAAACTGACACGATCATATGCTACGTTTATACTTTGGGTCTTGTCCATCACATCATTCTCCCAATGATGTGATCTCGTTATCCAATGACATCTCATGTCCATGGCTAGGAAACCTTAACCATATTTGATCAACAAGCTAGTCCATCAGAGGCATACTAGGGACATGGTGTTGTCTATGTATCCACACATGTATCTGAGTTTCCGATCAATACAATTCTAGCATGGATAATAAACGATTACCATGAACAAGGAAATATTATAATAACTAATTTATTACTGACTCTAGGGCATATTTCCAATAGTATGGACTTTGGAAGTATTACCTGAAGGGCGAAAGGCCATTCAGAATAAATGGATCTTTAAGAAGAAGACGAACTCGGACGATAATGTCACCGTCTATAAAGCTCAACTTGTGGCAAAGGGTTTTTCACAAGTTCAAGGAGTTGACTATGATGAGACCTTCTCACCCGTAGCGACGCTTAAGTCCGTCAGAATCATGTTAGCAATTGTTGCATATTTCGACTATGAAATTTGGTAGATGGATGTCAAAACAGCGTTCCTTAACGGTTTCCTTGAGGAAGAGTTGTATATGATGCAACCAGGAGGTTTTGTCAATCCAGAGAATGCTGACAAAGTTTGCAAACTCCGGCGATCCATTTATGGACTGGTGGAAGCATCTCGAGTTGGAATAAGCGCTTTGGTGAGGTGATCAAGGCGTTTGGGTTTATACAAGTTTATGGAGAAGGTTGTATTTACAAGAAAGTGAGTGGGAGCTCTGTAGCGTCTCTAATATTATATGTGGATGACATATTGCTGATTGGAAACAATATAGAAATGCTGGAAAGTGTGAAGTAATATTTGAACAAAAGTTTTTCAATGAAGGACCTAGGCGAAGTTGCTTTCGTATTAGGCATTAAGATCGATAAAGATAGATCGAGATGCTTGATAGCACTTACAAAAAGCACATACCTTGATAAAGTTTTGAAGAAGTTCAAAATTCATTAGTCTAAGAAGGGCTTCTTACCTGTGTTACAAGGTGTGAAGTTGAGTAAGACTCAATGCCCAGTGACTGCAGAAGATAGAGAAAAGATGAGTGTCATCCCCTATGCTTCAGCCATAGGCCCTATTATGTATGCGATGATGTGCACAAGACCCGATGTTAGCCTTGCCATAAGTATGGCTGGAAGGTTTCAAAGTGATCCTAGAATGGAGCACTGGACGGCGGTCAAGAATATCCTTAAGTACCTGAAAAGGACTAAGGAAATGTTTCTCGTTTATGGAGGTGATCAAGAGATCATCGTAAAGGGTTACGTCTATGCAAGCTTTGACACTGATCCAGATGACTCTAACTCACAAACCGGATACGTGTTTATTCTCAATGGGGGAGCGGTAAGCTGGTGCAGTTCCAAGCAAAGCGTGGTAGTTGATTCTACATGCGAAGCGAAGTCCATCGCTGCCTTGGAGGCAACGAAGGAAGGTGTCTGGATGAAGCAGTTCATGACAGATCTTGGAGTAGTGCCCAGTGCACTGAATCCAATGGCTCCATTCTGTGACAACACTTGTGCCATTCCTCTGGCCAAGGAACCAAGGTTTCACAAGAGGACCAGACACATAAAGTGACGCTTCAATTCCATCCGTGATTACGTCGAGGAGAAGGACATAAATATTTGCAAAGTGCACACGGATCTGAATGTTGTAGACCTGTTGACTAAACCTCTTCCAAGGGCTAAACATGATCAACGCCAGAACTGCATGGGTGTTCGATTCATTACAATGTAAATCACATAGTGATGTGAACTAGATTGTTGACTCTAGTGCAAGTGGGAGACTGTTGGAAATGTGCCCTAGAGGCAATAAATAAAGTGTTTATTATTATATTTCCTTGTTCATGACAATCGTTTACTGTCCATGCTATAATTGTGTTGATTGGAAACTAAATACATGTGTGGGCATATAGACAAACATTGTGTCCCTAGCATGCCTCTAGCAGGCTAGCTCGTTGATCAAAGATGGTTAAGGTTTCCTGGCCATGGACATGAGATGTCATTTGATATTGGGATCACATCATTAGGAGAATGATGTGATGGTCAAGACCCAATCTATGAACGTAGCATATGATCGTGTCAGTTTACTGCTACTGTTTTCTGCATGTCAAGCATCTGTTCCTATGACCTTGAGATCATGCAACTCACTAACAGTAGAGGAGTGCCTTGTGTATATCAAACGTCGCAACGTAATTGGGTGAATATAAAGGTGCTCTATAGGTCTCTCCGAAGGTCTCTGTTGAGTTGGCATGGATCAATACTGGGATTTATTACTCCGTGTGACAGAGAGGTATCTCAGGGCCCACTCGGTAATGGAACATCACAACAAGCCTTGCAAGCAATGTGACTAAGTGTTACACATGGGATCTTGTATTAAGGAATGAGTAAAGAGACTTGCTGGTAACCAGATTGAACTACGTATAGAGATACCAACAATCGAATCTCGTGCAAGTAACATACCAAAGAACAAAGGGAACGACATACGGGATTGTCTGAATCCTTGACATGGAGGTTTGAACGATAAAGATCTTCGTAGAACATGTAGGAACCAACAGGGGCATCTAGGTCCCGCTGTTCGTTATTGGTTGTAAAGGTGTCTCCGTCATGTCTACATAGTTCACAAACCCGCAGGGTCTACACACTTTAGGTTCGATGACGTTTTTGTATAGATGAGTTATGTGTGTTGGTGACCGAAGGTTGTTTGGAGTCCCTAATTAGATCTCGGACGTGAAGAGGAGCTCCGGAATGGTCTGGAGGTAAATATTCATATCTAGGATGTTCCATGTTGGTTATCGGGAAAAGTTTGGGCGTCACCGGTAACGTATCGGGGGTGCCGGGAGGGTCCCGGGGGTCCAGCGGAAGAGGCCACCAGCCCCAAAGGCTACATGGACTGTGAGAAAGGAACAACATCCCCTGGTGGGCTGGAGGCCCCTCCCACAAAGGCCCATGCGGCAAGGGGGTTGGTGGGAGGGCCAACCCTAGGGTTGGTGCCACCTTACTTGGGTGGCAAGCCACCCTAGGGCGCCTCCACCCTTGGTCGCTGCCCCAAAGGGGGAAACCCTAGGGGTTTGGGCGCACCACCCCTCCCCCTATATATATGTGAGAGGAAGGAGGTCAGCCGCACCCTAAGAAACGGCACAGCCCTTCCTCCCTCTCCGATAGCCTCTCCTCTAGTAGATTGATTCGGCGCCGCTTAGCGAAGCTCTGCCGGATGAGCTCCACCACTGCCGCCACGCCGTCGTGCTACCGGCGAACCCATCTACCTCTCTGCTCCCTCTTGCTGGATCAAGAAGGCAGAGATCTTCATCGAGCTCCACGTGTGGTGAACGCGAAGGTGCAGTCCGTTCGGCACTTGATTGGGAGTTCGTGGCATGGCTTGTGATTCGGATCGCGGAGACGTACGACTACATCAACCGCGTTCTTTAATGCTTCTGCTTAGCGATCTACAAGGGTACATAGATCCAATCTCTCCTCTCATAGATGCTCATCTCCTAGATTGATCTTGGTGAAGCAAAAATTGTTTCCCATGCAACGTTCCCCAACAGTGGTATCAGAGCTAGGTCTATACGTAGATGAGATCTTGAGTAGAACACAAAGAGTTTGTGGGCGTTGATATTCAGATTGTTTCCTTCCTTAGTCTTTACTTGGTTCAGTGGTATTGTGGGATGAAGCGACTCACACCGACTTTAGTCGTACGCTTACGAGAGACTGTGTTCCATCGACTCACATGTGACTTGACGCATAAAGATGGTTGGCGGATGTCTGTCTCTCCCACTTTACTTGGATCAGATTTGATTAAGGAGGTCCTTGTAGAAGGTTGAAAAGCAATCCTCATATCACCATTGTGGTTTTGTGTACGTAAGAATCGTTCTTGCTAGATACCCATTGCAGCCACGTAAAACATGCAACAACAATTAGAGGACGTCTAACTTGTTTTTGCAGGGTATGTTGTGATGTGATATGGCCAATTACATGATGTGATATATGTGATGTATGAGATGATCATATTTTTTATAGATTATCACGACTTGCATGTTGATGAGTACGGCGAACGGCATGACCCATAGGGTTGCCTTTGATTATTGTATGACCTGCATGCAATATTTAAGTGCCATGTAATGCTTTACTTTATCGCTAAGAGGTGGCAATAGTAGTATGAGCATGGTTGCGTGACAACCCTGATAACAACACAATGATGGAGATCATGATGATGGAGATCATGTTGTTATGCCGGCGGCGATGGAGATCATGCCGGTGCTTTGGAAATGGAGATCAAAAGCACAAGTTCATGGCCATATCATGTCACTTATGATTTGCATGTGATGTTAATCCTTTTATGCACCTTATTTTGCTTAGATCGATGGTAGCATTATAAGGTGATCCCTCACTTAAATTTCAAGATGAATTGTGTTCTCCCTGAGTGTGCACCTTTGCGAAAGTTCGTCCTGTCGAGACACCACGTGATGATCGGGTGTGATAGACTCTACGTTTGCATACAACGGGTGCAAGCCAGTGTTGCACATGCAGTACACTCGGGTTAAACTTGACGAGCCTAGCATGTACAGGCATAGCCTCGGAGCACAAGAGACCGAAAGGTCGAGCATGAGTCATATAGTAGATATGATCAACATGATGATGTTCACCATTGAAACCACCTTAACTCACGTGATGATCGCACTTGAGTTGGTGAATATGGATCATGTATCACTCAGATGACCTGAGGGATGTCAATTTGAGTGGGAGCTTTAGTAATTTGCTTAACTAAACTCACTATGTTGAACAATAGTCTTAGTAACCTTTGCTTATTTATGTTCTAGATCAATGGCTCGCGCAGTAGCACCCCTCAATTTTAATGTGTTCCTAGAGAAAGCTAAGTTGAAAGATGATGGAAGTAACTTTGTGGATTGGGCCCGTAATCTGAGGATTATCCTCCCGGCTTCCCAGAAGGCATATGTCCTTCATGCACCGCTTGGTAACCAACCCGCAGACATGTCATCCAAAAAATTTAAGAACGCTTGGGAGGCACGTTCTACAGATTACACACTAGTTCAGTGTGCAATTTTGTATGGCTTAGAATTGGGACTTCAAAGATGTTCCAGGAGTTGGAGTTTATCTTTAAGAAGAATGTCTGGATCGAGAGTTATGAGACGTCAGATAAGTTCTATGCTTGCAAGATGGAGGAGAACGGGTCTATGAGTGAACATATACTCAGAATGTCTGGGTATTTGACCCGTCTGGCATAGTTAGGGATGCCCCTTCCGCCGGAGGCGATCACTAACAGAGTTCTTCAATCATTGCCACCTAGATACAAGAGCTTCATGATGAAATATAACATGCACGGGATGACCAAGTCAGTCGCCGAGCTGTTTGCGATGCTGAATGTCGCTGAGTCTGAAATCCAGAAAGAACATCAAGTGTTGATGGTCAATAAAACCACTAGTTTCAAGAAGCATGGCCAGGGCAAGAAGGGTACCTCCAAGAAAGGTGGAAAAGCAGTTGCTCCTCCCGTGAAGTAACCCAAGGCTAGACCCAAGCCAGAAACTAAGTGCTTTCATTGCAAGGGAACTGGTCACTGGAAGCAGAACTGCCCCAAGTACCTGGCCGACAAGAAGGCGGCCAACACCAAACAAGGTATGTATGATATACATGTTATTGATGTGTACCTTACTAGGTCTTGTTGTAGTGCTTGGGTATTTGATACCGGTTCGGTTGCTCACATTTGCAACTCAAAGTAGGACCTACGAAATAGATGGAGGCTGGCTAAGGATGAAGTGACGATGCGCATGGGAAATGGTTCCAAGGATGATGTGATCGTCGTCAGCACGCTCGCTCTTCGACTACCATCGGGATTAGTGATGAACCTGAATAATTGTTATTTAGTGCCTGCGTTAAGCATGAACATTATATCTGGATCTTGTTTATTGCGAGAGGATTACTCATTTAAATCAGAGAATAATGGTTGTTCTATTTATATGAGTAATATCTTTATGGCCATGAACCCAATGTGAGGGGTTTATTCTTATTCAATCTTGATAGTGATGATACACATGTTCATAGCATTGATGCCAAAAGATGTAGAGTTGATAATGATAGTACCACTTTCTTGTGGCACTGTCGTTTGGGTCATATTTGTGTAAAACGCATGAGGAAGCTCCCTGATGGAATTTTGGAGTCACTTGATTTTGAATCACTTGACACATGTGAACCATGCCTCATGGGCAAGATGACTAAAACGCCATTCTCTGGAATAATGGAACGGGCGAGTGATTTGTTGGAAATCATACATACTGATGTGTGCTGTCCAATGAACATTGGGCGCGCGGTGGATATCGTTATTTTCTCACCTTCACTGATGGCTTAAGTAGATAAGGGTATATTTACTTAATGAAACACAAATCTGAAACGCATGAAAGTTCAAGCAATTTCAGAGTGAAGTTGAGAATCATCACAACAAGAAGATTAAATTCCTTCGATCTGATCGAGGAGGTGAATATCTAAGTTATGAGTTTGGCAGTCACTTAAGACAATGTGGAATTATTTCACAATTGACACCGCCTAGAACACCACAGCGTAATGGTGTGTCCAAACGTCGTAATCGAACATTATTAGATATGGTGCGTTCTATGATGTCTCTTGCCGATTTGCCACTATCATTTTGGGGTTATGCATTAGAGACAGCTGCATTCATTTAAATAGGGCTCCTTCAAACTCCGTGAGACAACGGCATATGAACTATGGTTTGGCAAGAAGCCAAAATTGTCGTTTCTTAAAGTTTTGGGATGTGATGTTTTTGTCAAAAAGCTTCAGCCTGAAAAGCTGGAACCCAAAGTGGAGAAATGTGTCTTCATAGGATTCCCAAAAGAGACAGTTGGGTATACCTTCTATCTCAGATCCGAAGGCAAAGTGTTTGTCGCCAAAAACGGAACATTTCTTGAGAAAGAGATTCTCTCGAAAGAAGTGAGTGGGAGGAAGATAGAGATTGATGAGGTTGTTGAGCCTCTGGTTCAACCAGAGAGTAGTGCAGCGCAGAAAGATGTTTCTATGGATCCAATGATGGTTGAAGAGGAAATTAATGATGATGATCATGAAACTTCGGATCAAGTAGCTATTGAACCTCGTAGGTTGACAAGGGCGCGTACTACTCCTGAGTGGTATGGAAACCCTGTCTTGGAGGTCATGTTGTTAGACAACAATGAACCTACGAGCTTTGGAGGAGCGATGATGGGCCCGGATTCCGAGAAATGGTTAGAGGCCATGAAATCCGAGATGGGATCCATGTATGAAAGCAAAGTATGTGTTGGGGAACATTGCGTGCGAAACAAAAAAATCATACGCTTCACCAAGATCAATCTAGGAGATGAGCATCTATCAGAGGGGAGAGTGGATCTACATACCCTTGTAGATCGCTAGGTGGGAAGCATTAAGAAATGCGGTTGATGTAGTCGAACGTCTTCGCGATCCAAATCGCCGAGCGTCCCGCGATCCAATCACGATCCGTCCCGATCTAGCGCCGAACGAACGGCACCTCCGCGTTCAGCAGATGTATGGCTTGATCTAGCAAGAGGGAGCATAGAGGTAGACGAGTTCTCTGGCAGCTCGAAGGTGTTTCGGCGATGGTGGTGGAGTTATTCCAGCAGGGCTTCACCTAAGCACCGCTAAAAACCGATGTAGAGGAGAAACTACGGTCTAGAGGAGAGGTAGCATGTGGATGTTTTTTTGTGTCAAAAACCCTCAAAACCTCTAGTATATATAGGAGGAGGGGAGGGAGAAGACGTGGCTCCCAAGGAGCCAAATCTGGTTCGGCCGAAGTGGAGGGAGGAGTTCTTCTCCTCCACTCCTAGTAAGATTAGGACTCCTTCCTTATTTTCCACTTTTACCTTTTTTCCCACCTTGGGTTTCTTCCCTAGCCGCATGGGCTTCCTGTGGGCCTTCGGACAGCCCACTAAGGGCTGGCATTCCTTCTCCCACAGCCCATGTAGCCTCTTGGGTCGAAATACCCCTCCCGATGGTCCCCCGGTACCCTCCCGGCACTCCCGGTACACTACCGGTGAGCCCGAAACTTTTCCAGTGACCAAAATAGGACTTCCTATATATCAATATTTACCTCCAGACCATTCCAGAGCTCCTCGTGATGTCTGGGATCTAATCCGGGAATCTGAACACCTTTGGCCACCACCATACGTAACTCTATACTACTGAAACGTCACCAAACCTTAAGTGTGCAGACCCTGCGGGTTCGATAACTATGTAGACATGATCGAGACACCTCTATGGTCAATAACCAATAGCAAGACCTGGATTCCCATATTGATTCCTACATATTCGACGAAGACCTTTATCAGTCGAACCTCTGTGTCAAGGATTCAGTTAATCCCATATGATGTTCCATTTGTTCTTCGGTATGTTACTTCCCCAAGATTCGATCGTTGGTATCTCCATACCTAGTTCAACCTCGTTACCGGCAAGTCTCTTTACTCGTTTTTGTAATACAAGATCCCGTGGCTAACACTTAGTCACATTAGTTGCAAGGCTCCCTGAGATACCTCTCCATCACACGGAGTAATATATCCCAGTGTTGATCCATGCCAACCCAACAAACTCCCTCGGAGATACTTGTAGAGCACCTTTATAGTCACCCAGTTATGTTGCAGCGTTTGATACACACAAGGCACTCCTCCGGTGACCGTGAGTTGCATGATCTCATGGTCATAGGAACATATACTTGAGATGCGGAAAACTGTAGTAATAAACTGACACGATCATATGCTACGTTTATAGTTTGGGTCTTGTCCATCACATCATTCTCCTAATGATGTGATCCCATTATCGAATGACATCTCATGTCCATAGCTAGGAAACCTTAACCATCTTTAATCAACGAGCTAGTCCATCAAAGGCATACTAGGGACATCGTGTTGTCTATGTATCCACACATGTATCTAAGTTTCTGATTAATACAATTCTAGCATGGATAATAAACAATTGCCATGAACAAGGAAATATCATAATAACTAATTTATTATTGCCTCTAGGGAATATTTACAATAGTATGGACTTTGGAAGTATTACGTGAAGGGCGGAAGGCCATTTAGAATAAATGGATCTTTAAGGAAAAGACGGACTCGGATGATAATGTCACCGTCTATAAAGCTCGAGTTGTGGAAAAGGGTTTTTCACAAGTTCAGGGAATTGACTATGATGAGACCTTCTCACCCATAGCGATGCTTAAGTCCGTCAAAATCATGTAAGCAATAGCTGCATATTTCGACTATGAAATTTGGCAGATGGATGTCAAAACAGCGTTCCTTAACAGTTTCCTTGAGGAAGAGTTATATATGATGCAACCGGAAGGTTTTGTCAATCCAGAGAATGCTGACAAAGTTTGCAAACTCCAGCGATCCATTTATGGACTGGTGCAAGCATCTCAGAGTTGGAATAAGCGCTTTGTTGAGGTGATCAAGGCGTTTGGGTTTATACAAGTTTATGGAGAAGGTTGTATTCACAAGAAAATGAGTGGGAGCTTTGTAGCATTTCTAATATTATATGTGGATGACATATTGCTGATTGGAAACAATATAGAAATGCTGGAAAGTGTGAACGAATATTTGAACAAGAGTTTTTCAATGAAGGACCTAGGAGAAGCTGCTTTCATATTAGGCATTATGATCTATAGAGATAGATCAAGACGCTTGAGAGCACTTTCACGAAGCACATACCTTGATAAAGTTTTGAACAAGTTCAAAATGGATCAGTCTAAGAAGGGGTTCTTACCTGTGTTACAAGGTTTGAAGTTGAGTAAGACTCAATGCCAGTGACTGCAGAAGATAGAGAAAAGATGAGTGTCGTCCCCTATGCTTCGACCATAGGCTCTATCATGTATGCGATGTCGTGCACAAGACCCGATGTCAGCCTTGCCATAAGTTTGGACGGAGGGTTTCAAAGTGATCCTGGAATGGAGCACTAGACTGCGGTCAAGAATATCTTTAAGTACCTGAAAAGGACTAAGGAAATGTTTCTCGTTTATGTACGTGATCAAGAGCTCATCGTAAAGGGTTGCGTCGATGCAAGCTTTGACACTGATCCGGATGACTCTAACTCACAAACCGGATACGTGTTTATTCTCAATGGGGGAGCGGTAAGCTGGTGCAGTTCCAAGCAAAGCATGGTAGCCAATTCTACATGCGAAGCGGAGTACACCGCAGCCTCGGAGGCAGCGAAGGAAGGTGTCTAGATGAAGCAGTTCATGACAGATCTTGGAGTAGTGCCCAGAGCACTGAATCCAATGGCTCTGTTCTGTGACAACACTCGTGCCATTGCTCTGGCCAAGGAACCAAGGTTTCACAAGAGGACTAGATACATAAAGTGATGCTTCAATTCCATCTGCGATTATGTCGAGGAGAAGGACATAAATATTTGCAAAGTGCACACGGATCTGAATGTTGCAGACCCATTGACTAAACCTCTTCGAAGGGCTAAACATGATAAACACCAGAACTGCTTCGACGTTCGATTCATTACAATGTAAATCACATAGTGATGTGAACTAGATTATTGACTCTAGTGCAAGTGGGAGACTATTGGAAATATGCCCTAGAGGAAATAAATAAAGTGTTTATTATTGTATTTCCTTGTTCATGATAATCGTTTATTGTCCATGCTATAATTGTGTTGATTGGAAACTAAATACGTGCGTGGGCATATAGACAAACATTGTGTCCCTAGTATGCCTCTAGCAGGCTAGCTCGTTGATCAAATATGGTTAAGGTTTCCTGACCATGGACATGAGATGTCATTTGATAAGGGGATCACATCATTATGAGAATGATGTGATGGACAAGACCCAAACTATGAACGGAGGATATGATCGTGTCAGTGTATTGCTACTATTTTTGCATGCCAAGTATGTGTTCCTATGACCTTGAGATCATGCAAGTCACTGACACCGAAGGAGTGCCTTGTGTATGTCAAACCTCGCAACATAACTGGCTGACTATAAAGGTGCTCTACAGGTATCTCCGAAGGTGTCTGTTGAGTTGACATGGATCGGTACTGGCAGTTGTTACTCCGTGTGACGAAGAGGTATCTCAGGGCCCACTCGCTAATGCAACATCACAACCAGCCTTGCAAGCAATGTGAATAAGTGTTAGTCGAGGGATCTTGTATTACGGAATGAGTAAATAGACTTGCTGGTAACGAGATTGACCTAGGTATTGAGATACCGACGATCGAATCTCGTGCAAGTAACTTACCGAAGAACAAAGGGAACGACATATGGGATTGTCTGAATCCTTGACATAGAGGTTCGACTGATAAAGATCTTCATAGAACATGTAGTAAACAACATGGTCATCCGGGTCCTGCTATTGGTTATTGACAGTAGAGGTGTCTCGGTCATGTCTACATAGTTCACGAACCCTCAGGGTCTGCACACTTAAGGTTCGGTGACGTTTCGGTATAGATGATTTATGTGTGTTGGTGACCGAAGATTGTTCGGAGTCTCGGATGAGATCCCGGATGTGACGAGGAGCTCCAGAATGGTCCGGAGGTAAAGATTCATATATAGGATGTTTCGTGTTGGTTACCGGGAAAAGTTCGGGCATCATCGGTAACGTATCGGGGGTGCCGGGAGGATCCCGGGGGTCCAGCGGAAGGGGCCACCAGCCCAAAAGGGCTACATGGGCTGTGAGAGAGGGCACACTAGCCCCTGGTGTGTTGTCCGCCCCTCCCACAAAGGCCCATGCAGCAAGGGGCTTGGTGGGAGGGCCAACCCTAGGGTTGGCGCCACCTTACTTGGGTGGCAAGCCACCCTAGGGTGCCTCCACCCTTGGCCGCGTCCCCAAAGGGGGAAACCCTAGGGGTTTGGGCACACCACCCCTCTCCCTATATATATGTGAGAGGGAGGAGGGAAGCTGCACCCTAAGCCATGGCGCATCCCTTCCTTCCTCTCTGATAGCCTCTCCTCTAGTAGATTGATTTGGCGCCGCTTAGCGAAGCTCTGCCGGATCAGCTCCACCAGTGCCGCCGCCATGCCGTCATGCTACTGGCGAACCCATCTACCTCTCCCCTCCCTCTTTCTGGATCAAGAACGCAGAGATCTTCATCGAGCTGCACGTGTGCTAAATGCATAGGTGTCGTCCATTCGGCACTTGATCGGGAGTTCGTGGGACGGCTTGCGATTCGGACCGCGGAGATGTACGACTACATCAATCGCTTCCTTTAACGCTTCCGCTTAGCGATCTACAGGGGTACGTAGATCCAATCTCTCCTCTCATAGATGCTCATCTCCTAGATTGATCTTGGTGAAGCGTAGGAAAAAACTTTGTTTCCCATGCAACGTTCCCCAACAAGATACCGACAGCCCCCAGTCGCTACATGAGCGATTCGGACATACAAAACAGAATAATCATTTGAAGGTTTAGAGTTTGGCACATGCAAATTTACTTGGAACGGCAGGTGAATACCGCATATAGGTACGTATGGTGGACTTAGATGGAACAACTTTGGGTTTTTAGGAATTGGATGCACAAGCAGTATTCCCGCTTAGTACAAGTGAAGACTGGGGAGCGACCAACTAGAGAGCGACAACAGTAATCAACATGCTTTGAGATTAACCAACATTGAGTGCAAGCATGAGTAGGATATAAATCACTATGAACATTAATATCGTAGAGGCTATTTTGATTTTGTTTCAACTACATGCATGAACATGTGCCAAGTCAAGCCACTTGAATCATTCAGAGGAGGATACCATCCTATCATACTACATCACAACCATATTAATATGAATGTTGGTACTTGAGACAAACCATTATCCACTCTTAGTTAATTAAGCATGGCATGGGTAACTATAATCTCTAATTTATGTTTCACCCATAATGAGCTGAATTCGGAACGATGAGCCAATCATATTTACAAAAGCAAAATAGGTCGAGTTCATACCAGCTTTTCTCCCTCTCAATCTTTTCATCATATATCGTCATTATTACCTTTCACTTGCATGACCGAACGGTGTGAATAATAATAAGAGTGCACGTGCATTGCACTAAGATGGAATATGCAAACAATGACTCAAAGGAGAAGACAAGGTAATATGGGCTCTCTGATAGATAAACATTAATGCATATGAGAGCCACTCGACATTTTCATTGTGGCCTTCTCCTTACGTCCCAAGGAAAGAAAGTTCAAAACAAGAACGAGAAAAACTATTTACACGGGAAAGATCCCAACAAGCAAAAGAACGAGAAATCTTTTTGGGTTTTCTTTTAATGCTACAACTAAACAAACTGGAAGATAAAGATGGAACTAGTTTTTTTGGATTTTCTCAAAGTTAATTAAACACACAATAAGAAAGCGGAAAGAAGAAATAAACTACCATGGATGGTACAATGAAAAACTATGACCACCGACTACTAAGATGAGTGTGTGAACATGAATGTAAAGTCGGTGAGAAATACGTACTCCCCCAATCTTAGGCTTTTGGCCTAAGTTGGTCTAGGGCCATAACTGGCCCGGATGATATCCAAACTCATAGTAGGGGTTGTACTGGGCTATGGCGGCAACCGCCTAAATGGCTGCAGCGTGGAGGCAAGTGGCTTCCACACTTCTCTCGTACTCGTTTGCCTCCTCTCAGGTTATAAAATATCTTTGTTTTTCCTAAAAGTAGAAGGCATGAGCAGGAAGGGTAATATGGGCAGCATGTTGTCTATCAAAAATTAGTCGGTACAGGAGGGATTATTCGTTCCTCTCAATAAACTAATAACGCACCAAACCCTCATAATCAAGAAAAGAAGGTGGTAACTCAATATCATTCCCGCGTATGGGTACCCCAAGATAATTAGCTACATGAGTGGCATAAATTCCACCAAATAAATATCCATCATTAGCATTATTATGTAGCCTTCTTGCAATAATGGCCCCTAAGTTATATCGTCTATCACCCATTACCTCACTCTTAAGAATACTAAGATCAGGAACACAAAGGTGGATATGATAGGTTTTACCATTAATACATCTGCCTATGAATAGAGCAAAATAATGTATAGCAGGAAAGTGAATGCTCCCCAAGGCAGCCTCTGTAATATTTCTAGTTTCCCCTATAGAGATGCTTGCAAGAAAATCATTGTATTGAGTTTTGTGTGGATCACTATAGCTACCCCATTGTGGAATTTTGCACGCACGGTTAAAATCCTCTAGGTCCATAGTATAAGATTTATCACAAAGATTTAATAGAACGGAAGCTTTATTACGCCCGAATGAAAATTCAAACCTCCGCACGAAAGAATCCGTGAGTTAATAATATTGCTTGCACTAGTCTGAAAGGAAATCTTCAAGGCCTGCATTTGGCGCATATGCGTAAAATTCTTCTTTGAAACCGGCATCAACCATGAATTGATCTGATGGCCATTCACAAGGCCGCACTTGTGCTTCCCTCAGAGGTTCAAGGTCGGGTTCGTGTATCGCGAGTCTTGCAGCCTTCTTTCTCGAGGAGCCCCCTTGGTATAATCGCCTCAACATTTCTCTTTCTCTAAAAAAATTCTGAAATTTTTAGTGACTCAAAATGAAGGTGAATAAAACTCAACAAAACTTATAGTAACTACTCCCACATGTGCCTAGAGCCTAAACCATGCATCGAAACTATTTGGGACCTTACAAATTTGACATGCAAGCTCAAGAACAAGGTCACCGTAGCAGCAAGAATTTGACAAAAACTAACTGGACCATTGGAGGAGTCACATACCGAAGAACAATCCCCTAAAACAGTTTTGCGAATGGAGCTTTGCACAAGGAGATCAAAAATGGCAGCAAGATGACCTAGAACACGGGTTTGAGCAATGGTGGGATTTTTTTCTGGAGGAAGACAAACTTCATGGGTGCTGGAATAAGTGAAGGCGACCTACGTGGAACCCACAAGCCACCTAGGAGCGGCCACCTTCCCCAGAATGTGTGCTCAGTGCCAGATACTTTTAAATATTCCAGCAAAAATCATACTTACTTTTCAGGGCATTTGAAGAACTTTTATTTTCATATCATATTCTATTGCACGGAAAATTCAGAAAACAGAAAAATAGTAGCATTTTTACTTTATTCACTCTTAACTAACAGAAAGTAAAAGTTGGGTATAGAAAGTTGTGTTTTCTAAATTCATCTATCTCATGCTCATCAAAAGGAATCCATCAATAAGGTTGATCAAGTCTTATTAACAAACTTCTTTCGAGTAACATGAAACCGAAGTATTTTTTAATAACACTAAGTTACCTCAATGGGGATATGTATATCCCCAACAGTAAGTATATCATATTTCTTCTTGACAGTAGGAAGAGGGAATTCAAAGTCTCCAATAATAATTGTTGAAATTTTTTCAATGGAGTTGATACTATGGACTTGAGGTTCTTTCTTCAGAAAGTGTATTTTATGCTCATTACCATTAATATGAAAAAGTGACATTGCCCTTGCTGCAATCAATAACAGCCCCTACAGTATTCAAAAAAGGTCTACCAAGGATGATTGACATGATGTCGTCCTTGGGAATATCAAGAATAACAAAGTCTGTTAGGATAGTAGCATTTGCAACTACAACACGCACATCCTCACAAATACCGATGGGTAAAGCAGCTGATTTATCAGCCATGTGCAAAGAGATTTCAGTAGGTGTCAACTTATTCAAATCAAGTCTATGATACAAAGAGAAAGTCATAACACTAACACTAGCTCCCAAATCACATAAAGCAGTTTTAACATAATTCCCTTTGATAGAGCATGGTATAGTTGGTATTCCTAGATCTCCCAATTTTTTTGGTACTCCACCCTTAAAAGTGTAATTAGCAAGCATGGTGGAAATATCATCTTCCGGTAGCTTCCTTTTATTAGTCACAATATCTTTGAGATACATAGCATAAGGAGACCTTTTTCGAATATCAGTCAAGCGCATACACAAAAAAGACAGGTCTAAGAATTCCGACAAAGCGCTCAAAATCCTCTTGGATGGTTTAGGAGGAAATGGTATGGGTTTCTAAACCCATGGTTCTCTTTCTTTACCATGCTTCCTAGCAACAAAATCTCTTTTGTCATATCTTTTATTCATAGGTTTTGGGTTATCAAGATCAATAGCAGGTTCAGTCTCCACATCATTATCATTACTAGGTTGAGCATCAACATGAACATCATCATTAATATTATCGCTAGGCTCATGTTCATCACCAGATTGTGTCTCAGCATCAAAAACAGAAATATCATTTGGGTTTTTAGGTGTATCTATAACAGGTTCACTAGCAACATGCAAAGTTCTATCATAATCCTTTTTCCTCTTATTACTAGAACGACTAGGTTCATCAGTATTAATTGCCTGAGAATCTTGCTCAATTCTCTTAGGATGGCACTCAGGATACAAAGGTTCCTGAGTCATTTTACCACCTTTAGTCACAACTCTAACCAAATGATCATTGTTCTTACTATTCATCTCATTAAGGAATCATTTTGTGCCTTAAGTACTTGTTCTACTTGAGTGGTTACCATGGAAGCATATTTACTAGTAAGCTTAAGATCATTGATAGTTCTACTCATATAATCACCTAAGCGATCGAGCATGTAAGCATTACGTTTCAGTTGTCTACTAACATAAGCATTAAAAAATTCTTGCTTAATAACAAAGTTATCAAACTCATCCAAGCATTGGCTAGCAGAGTTATTATAAGGAATATCACCTTCACCAAATCTACGAAGAAAATTTACCTCTACTACCTGTGTCCGGTTATCAAGACCATGTATTTCTTCAATAGGTGGTAGATTCTTAACATCTTCAGCTTTAATACCTTTTTCTTTCATAGATTTCTTTGCCTCTTGCATATCTTCAGGACTGAGAAATAGAATACGTCTTTTCTTCAGAGTTGGCTTCGGAGGTGGCTCGGGAATAGTCCAATCATTATTTGCTCCATATATTGTTCAACAGTAGTTCAGCTTGTTCAACAGTTCGTTCCCTGAAAACACAACCAGCACAACTATCTAGGTGGTCCCAAGAAGCATCGGTTAGTCCATTATAAAAGATATCAACTATTTCGTTTTTCTTGAGAGGATGATCGGGCAAAGCATTAAGTAATTGGAGAAGCCTCCCCCAAGCTTGTGGGAGACTCTCTTCTTCAATTTGCACAAAGTTAAATATTTCCTACAAAGCAGCTTGTTTCTTATGGGTAGGAAAATACTTTTCAGAGAAGTAATATATCATATCCTGGGGACTACGCACACAACCAGGAGCAAGAGAATTAAATCATGTCTTAGCATCACCCTTTAATGAGAAAGGAAAAAACTTAAGAATATAGTAATAATGAATTTTTTCCTCATGAGTGAATAGGGTGGTTATATCATTCAATTTAGTAGGGTGAATCAAGTGTAGAGCTAGATAGCAGTTCCTTACCTCCCCTCGTAGTAGAGGGATAGATCTTGGTTTTTGGATCTTTTAAATTCTTCATAGTGATCAACATATATAAATCCCAACTGACTCGAAGAATAGAGTTATGCTCCCTGGCAACAGCGCCAAAAAAAGGTCTTGATAACCCACAAGTATAGGGGATCACAACGGTTTTCGAGGGTAGAGTATTCAACCCAAATTTATTCATTCGACACAAGGGGAGCCAAACAATATTCTCGAGTATTCGCAGCTGAATTGTAAATTCAACCACACCTGAAAGACCTAATATCTGCTGCAAAGTATTCAGCAGCAAAGTAGTATGGAAGTAACAGCGATGGCAAAAGTGACAGTAGCAGTTTTGTAGTGATTGTAACAGTAGCAACAAAAAAGTAACTTGGCAGATATCAATATGTGAAAAGCTCATAGGCAATGGATCAGTGATGGATAATTATGTTGGATGGCATTCATCATGCAATAGTTAAAACATAGGATGACACAAAACTAGCTCCAATTCATCAATGTAATGTAGGCATGTATTCCATATATAGTCATGTGTGCTTATGGAAAAGAACTTGCATGACATCTTTTGTCCTACCCTCCCATGGCAGTGGGGTCCTAATGGAAACTAAGGGATATTAAGGCCTCCTTTAAATAGATAACCGTACCAAAGCATTAGCACTTAGTGAATACATGAACTCCTCATACTATGGTAATCACCGGAAAGAATCCCAGTTATTGTCACCCTCGGGGATGCGGATCATAACTCGTAATAGGTGTCTACAACTTTCAAGATAGGATCAAGAACACATATATATTCATGAAAACATAATAGGTTCAGATCTGAAATCATGGCACTCAGGCCCTAGTGACAAGTATTAGGCATAGCAAAGTCATAGCAACATCAATCTTAGAACATAGTGGATACTAGGGATCAAACCCTAACAAAACTAACTCGATTACATGATAAATCTCATCCAACCCATGACCGTCCAGAAATCCTACAATGGGATTACTCACGAACGGCAGAGAGCATCATGGAATTGGTGATGAAGGATGGTTCGTGATGACGATGGCGTCGATTTCCTCTCTCCGGAGCCCAAAACGGACTCCAGATCTGGCCTCCCGAGGAAGAACAGCAGGTGGCCGTGGCTCCTTATCGTGAAACGCGATGAACTCTTCTCTCTGATTTTTTTTCTCCACGAATAGGATATATAGAGTTGGAATTGAGGTCAGTGGAGCCAGAGGGGGCCCACAAGCTTGCCAGGCGGTGCCAAGGGTGGTCGCGCCTAGTGGGCTTGTCACATGTGGGTGGCCCCACTCCGGTTGATTATTTCGCCAGTATTTTTTATTGATTCCAAAAATAATCTCCGTAAATTTTCAGGTCAATCCGAGAACTTCTATTTATGCAAAAAAATAACACCAAGGCAATTCTGCTGAAAACAGCGTCAGTCCAGGTTAGTTCCATTCAAATCATGCAAATTAGAGTCCAAAACAAGGGCAAAAGAGTTTGGAAAAGTGGATATGATGGAGACATATTCCATATTAATGCATATAAACATCCAAAACAGATAATATAATAGCATGGAACAATCAAAAATTATAGATATGCTGGAGTCGTATCAAGAAGCGATGGCGCGGCAATGCCGACACAGGTCAGAATTTGTGACGCGATCAATGCTTGTTTGATGAAGCAACAACGCACCCGACCCGTGCAACCCGTGGGGTGACAAGGTTCTCTTGAAGATTATTCGGCCCTTGCAATACCGAAAATTTGGCCATCTTGTTCAGGTGTCCGATGAGGTTGACCTCGGCTGGACGAAGCGAGGATCTGTCTAGCGCAGGTCGGTGATCGTGGACCAACGTTGTCGGGCTAGTTTGACACCAACGCGGCGGCGAAGATTACCTCCGAAAAAGGCTTTAAAATTTGTGGGCACGTGTTCGAGAACAACACACAATACCCTAATAAAAATTCCTCCAAAAAGGATGTCCAATACCTCGTTCATAAAGAAAGATGAATTTGGGTCAGATTCGTTCTCGCACAGAAAACATATCCGAAAATTGATGCACTCATCGGACATTTCTTGGTGTTTAAACGGTCAGATCGAGCTGAAGTTTTGAGGGACAATCGATATGAGAATTCTGCAGTTGTTGAATGGTGGGATCTTCCAAACAATCTCCGAGCTGGATGTTGGACTCCTCACCCTAAACTCGTCCAGATTCTCATCCAGATTCAACAAGTCTTCGATAGATTGGAGTTTGCCAAAAATTCCTCCATGTAAACACGATGAAATTTTATAGGGTTGTTCTAGACTGAATTCCACACAATTTCGTCGAAGAAATCATTAAAGAGACGCTCGAGGAGGCGGGGATGATGAACACGATTCTGCTTTCTAGAAAAACTGCAATCTATAGACAAGCCATTGATCCTACAGCGATCCCATAGCAGAACTCTCTATGAACGCACCAATGTTGGTGCCAAAACTGGCAGATCTTGGGTAGGGGGTCCCAACTTGTGGATCTTGGATCAATAGGGAATAGGGACGGTATTTACCTGGGTTCGAGCCCTCTCGGAGAGGTAAAACCCTACGTCCTACTTTGATTGTATTTATTGGGTGTATGACGATTATAGAGTCGATCTACCACGAGATCAGATGAACTAAACCCTAGATGAGTATGAATAATGGTTCTCGTTGATGTTATATTTATGAGGTTGATTATTGACTAGCCTGGCCTCCGTTTATATAATGCACCGAAGGCCTAGGATAACAAGAGTCTTGGTCGACTACGTCGGTGGAGAGGAGACCTTGCCTTGATCACCAAGTCTTGTGGAATCTTCCTCGTATAGGTCATGGGCTGCCCGAATTAAATTGCCCTGGGGGTCCTCGGCCCGACCCACTGGTTGGGAGACAACGTAGTGACTACCCCCTACTCTAGGACACAATTAGCTGTTGGGTAACATTGCGTGGGAAACAAAAAATTTCCTACGCACAAGCAAGATCTATCCATGGTGATGAGCATCTACGAGAGGGAGAGTGAATCTACATACCCTTGTAGATTGCTAAGCGGGAAGCATTAAGAAACGCGGTTGGTGTAGTCGAACGTCTTCGCGATCCAAATCGTCGAACATCCCGCGATCTCATCACGATCTGTCCTGCGATCCAATCACGATCTGTCCTGCAAACTCATCACAATCCGTCCCACGATCTCATCACAATCCGTCTCGCGATCTTGATGACGGTCCTTCCGATCTAGCGCCGAACGGACGGCACCTCCGCATTCAGCACACATACAACTCGATGACGATCTCTACCTTCTTGATACAGTAAGAGGGAGCGGAGAGGTAGAAGAGTTCTCCGGCAATGCGACGGCGCTGCGGCGATGGTGGTGGAGCTATTCCGGTAGGGCTTCGCCTAAGCACTGAACAAAACCGATCTAGAGGAGAAACTATGCACTAGAGGAGAGGGTAGCATGTGGAAGAAAATCAAGTGCAAAAACCCTAAAACTTCTAGTATATATAAGAGGAAGAGACGAGGAGGCTTGGTGCAAGGGCCAAGCCCTCTAGGCTTCGGCCAAAGTGGGAGGAGAGGAGGAATCCTCCTCAGTCCTAGTAGGACTAGGACTCCTCCTTATTTTGGTCCTTTTCCTTTTTCCACCTTTTTCTCTTTGGGATTTTCTTCCCAGCCGCATGGGACTTATGTGGAACTTCCACCAGCCCACTAAGGTCTGGTATTCACCCTCCCACATCCCATGTAGCCTCTTGGGTCGAAATACCCCTCCCGATGGTCTCCCGGTACACTACCGGCACTCCCGGTACACTACCGATGAGCCCAAAACTTTTCCGGCGACCAAAACAGGACTTCCTATATCAATCTTTACCTCCAGAGCATTCTAGAGCTCCTCATGATGTCCGGGATCTCATCCGGGACTCTGAACAACCTTCGGTCACCACCATACATAACTCTATACTACCGAAACGTCACCGAACCTTAAGTGTGCAGACCCTGCGGGTTCGAGAACTATGTAGACATGACCGAGACACCTCTACGGTCAATAACCAATAGCGGGACCTGGATGCCCATATTGGTTCCTACATATTCTACGAGGATCTTTATAGGTCGAACCTCTGTGTCAAGGATTCAGTTAATCCCGTATGATGTTCCCTTTGTTCTTCGGTATGTTACTTGCCCGAGATTCGATCGTTGGTATCTCCATACCTAGTTCAACCTCGTTACTGGCAAGTCTCTTTACTCGTTTTCGTAATACAAGATCCCGTGGCTAACACTTAGTCACATTGCTTGCAAGGCTTATTGTGATGTTGAATTACCGAGTGGGCCCTGAGATACCTCTCCATCACACGGAGTAACAAATCCTAGTCTTGATCCATGCCAATCCAACAGATGCCCTCGGAGATACCTATAGAGTACCTTTATAGTCACTCGGTTACGTTGCGACGTTTGATATACACAAGGCACTCCTCCGGTGTTAGTGAGTTGCATGATCTCATGGTCGTAGGAACAAATACTTGACATGCAGAAAACTATAGCAATAAATTGACACGATCATATGCTACGTTTGTAGTTTGGGTCTTGTCCATCACATCATTCTCCTAATGATGTGATCCCGTTATCAAATGACATCTCATGTCAATGGCTAGGAAACCTTGACCATCTTTGATCAACGAACTAGTCTATTCAAGGCATACTAGGGACATGGTGTTGTCTATGTATCCACACATGTATCTAAGTTTTCAATCAATACAACTATAGCATGGATAATAAACGATTATTATGAGCAAGGAAATATGATAATAACTAATTTATTATTGCCTCTAGGGCATATTTCCAACAGTCTCCCACTTGCACTAGAGTCAGTAATCTAGTTCACATCACCATGTGATTCGCATTGTTATGAATATAACACCCAATGAGTTCTGGGGCTCGATCATGCTTTGCATGTGAGAGAGGTATTTTAGTCAATGGGTCTGCGACATTCAGATCCATGTGTACTTTGCAAATCTCTATGTCAAACTGTAAATACTGCTACCACACTCCACTTGGGGCTATTCCAAATGGCTTCTCCACTATACGTATCCAGATTGCTACTAAGTGTCATCCGGATTGGTGTTAAAGCTTGCATCGACGTAACTCTTTACGAAGAACTACTTATCACCTCCATAATCGAGAAACATATCCTTAGTCTTTTAGTTACTAAGGATGATCTTGACCGCTGTCCAGTGATCCACTCCTGGATCACTCTTGTACCCCTTGATGGACTCATGGCAAGGCACACACAGGTGCGGTACACAGCATGGCATACTATATAGAGAATATGGCTAAGGCATAGGGGATGAAATTTGTCCTTTCTCTTTCTTCTGTCGTGGTCGAGCTTTGAGTCTCACTCAACTTCACACCTTACAAAGCAGGCGAGAACACTTCTCTCTGACTGATCCATTTTGAACTCTTTCAAAATCTTGTCAAGGTATGTACTCATTCATAGTCTCATCAAGCATCTTGATCTATCTCTATAGACCTTGATGCTCAACAATTAGGTAGCTTTATCTAGGTCTTCCTTTGAAAAACTCCTTTCAAACAACCCTTTATGCTTTCCAGAAATTCTACATCATTTTCGTTCAACAATATGTCAACCACATATGCTTATCAGAAACTCTATAGTGTTCCCACTCACTTTATTGTAAATACAAGTTTCTCACAAACTTTGTATAGACTCAAAAACTTTGATCACCTCATCAAAGTGTATATTCCAACTATGAGATGCTTGCTTCAGTCCATACAAGGATCACTGAAGCTTTCTCACCTTTTAGCATCCTTAGGACTGACAAAACCTTCTGGTTGTATCACATACAACCTTTCCTCAAGCAAACCGTTAAGGAAACGATGTTTTGACATCCATCTGCCAGATTTCATAATTGAAAAATGCAGCAACTGCTAACATAATTCCAACAGACTTTAGCATTGCTACGAGTGAGAAAGACTCATTGCAGTCAACTCCTTGAACTTGTCGTAAACTACTTTGCAACAAGTCGAGCTTTATAAATGGTGACAGTTACCATTAGCGTCTATCTTCATCTTAAAGGTCCATTTGTACTTGACGACCTGCCATCCAACGAGCAAGTCTACCAAAGTCTACACTTGGTTTTCATACATGGATCCTTTCTCGGATTTCATGGCCTCTAACCATTTGTCGGAATCCAGGCCCATCATCGCTTCTCCATATCTCGTAGGTTCATCGTTCTCCAACAACATGACCTCCAAGACAGGGTTGTCGTACCACTCAGGAGAAGTACACATCCTTGTCGACCTATGAGGTTTGATAGTAACTTGATCTGAAGCTTCATGACCATCATCATTTACTTCCTCTTCAACTAACATAGGTTCCACAGAAACAACTTTCTGCGCTGCGCTACTCTCTAGTTGAAACAAAGGTTCAACAACCTCATCAAGTTCCATCTTCCTCCCACTCAATTCTTTCGACAGAAACTTTTTCTTGAGAAAGGGCCCAGTTTTAGCAACAAACATTTTATGCTTGGATCTAAGATAGAAGGTTCACCCAACTGTTCTTAGGGTATTCTATGAAGATGCATTTGTCCGCTTTGGGTTCGAGCTTATCAGACATAACTGTCGCATTCCCAAACTCTAAGAAATGACAACTTTAGGTTTTTACCAAACCATATGGTGTCATCTCAATGTATTTAGATGGTGCCCCTTTTAAAGTGAATGTAGTTGTCTCTAATGCATAACCCCAAAAACAATAGCGGCAAAATGATAAGAGACATCATAGCACGCACCATATCCAATAGAGCACGACTATGACGTTCGGACACACCATCACACTATGGTGTTCCAGGTGGCGTGAGTTGTGAAACAATTTTCACATTGTCTAAAGTTGTATGCCAAACTCATAACTCAGATATTCACCTCCACGATCATATCACAGCCATTTTTATCTTCTTGTCATGATGATCTTAAACTTCACTCTGAATTTGCTTGAACCTTTCAAACGATTCAGACTTGTGTTTCATTAAGTAAATATACACTATATATACTCAAATCATCAGTGAAGGTAAGAAAATAATGATATCCACCGCATGCTAAAAGACTCATTGTATTGCATACATCAACATGTATCATTTCCAATAAATCACTTTCCCGCTCCATCAATCTGGAAAACGGGGTCCTTAGTCATCTTGCCCAAGAGGCATGATTCGCATGTCTCAACCGATTCGAAATCGAATGAGTCCAAAGATCCATCAGCATGGAGTTTCTTCATGCGCTTTATACCAATATGACATTTAGCGGCAGTGTCACAAGTATGTGGTACTATCATTATTAACTTTGTATCTTTTCGCATCAATGTTATGAACATGTGTATTACTATGATCAAGATTCAACAAACCATTCTCACTGGGTGCATGACCATTGAAGGTATTATTCATGTAAACAGGATAACAATTATTTTTTAACTTAAATGAATAACCATGTTGCAACAAGCACGATCTAATCACGTTCATGCTCAACGCAAAACACCAAATAACATTTATTTAGGTTCGTCACTAATCCCGAAGATAGAGAGAGCGTGCGATGTTGATCACATCAACCTTGGAAACATTTCCAACACACATCGTCACCTCACCCTTAGCTAGTTCTCCGTTTATTCTGTAGCTTTTATTTTGAGTTACTAACATTTAGCAAATGAACCGGTATCCAATACCCAGGTGCTACTAGGAGTACTCGCAAGGTACACATCAATAACACGTATATCAAATATACTTCTATCGATGTTGCCAGCCTTCTTATCTACCAAGTATCTAGGGTTGTTCCGCTTCAGCGACTGCTCTCCTCATAATCGAAGCACTTAGTCTTCGGTTTGGGTTCAACTTTGGGTTGCTTCATTGGAGCAGCAACCGACTTGCCATCCATGAAGTTTCCCTCCTTGCCCTTTCCCTTCTTGAAACTAGTGGTTTTACTAACCAGCAACACTTGACGCTCCTTCTTGATTTCTACCTTCACGGTGTCAAACATCGTGAACAGCTCAGGGATCATTATTTCTATCCCTGGCATTTTATAGTTCATCACCAAGTTCTAGTAGCTTAGTGACAGTGACTTGGAGAACTATATCAATCACTATCTTATCTGGAATATCAACTCCCACTCGATTCAAGCGATTGTAGCACCTAGACAATCTGAGCACATGCTCAACGATTGAGCAATTTTCTGTTATCTTGCAGACAAAGAATCTTGTTCGAGATCTCGTATCTCACAACACGGGCACGAGCCTGAAATCCTAATTTCAGCTCTTAGAACATCTCATATGTTCAATGACGTTCCAAACGTTTTGGAGCCTCAATTCTAAGCCGTAATGCATGACGCACTAAACTATCAAGTAGTCATCGAAACGCGCCTGTCAGATGTTCACAACATCTACAGACGATGCTAGAGGGGGTGGCGCACCGAGTAGTGCCTTAAGGACATAAGCCTTTTGTGCAGCAATGAGGACAATCCTCAGATCACGGATCCAAGTCCGCAATATTGCTACCATCATCTTTCAACTCTATTTATCTATGAACATATAAAAAACTCAAGGGAGCTACAGCACGAGCAAGTAATCTACAACATAATTTGCAAAGACACTACTGACTATGTTCATGATAATGAGTTCAATTAATCATATTACTGAAGAACTCCCACTCAAATTGACATCCCTCCGGTCATTAGAGTGATACGTGATCCAAATTCACCAACTCAAGTCTGATCATCACGTGAGTTGAGGTGGTTTCAATGGTGAACATCATCATGTTGATCATATCTACTATATGACTCATGTTTGACCTTTCGGTGTCTTGTGCTCCGAGGCCATGTCTGTACATGCTAGGCTCGTCAAGTTTAACCCGAGTGTTCTGCATGTGCAACACTGGATTGCACACGTTGTATGTGAACGTAGAGTCTATCACACCCAATCATCACGTGGTGTCTCGACATGATGAACTTTCGCAATGGTGCACACTCGGGGAGAACACATTTTATCTTGAAATTTAAGTGTGATAACCTTATAGTGCTACCGTCGTCCTAAGCAAAACAAGGTGCATAAAAGTATTAACATCACATGCAAATCATAAGTGACATGATATGGCCATGAACCTGTTATTTTGATCTCCATCTTGAAAGCACCAGCATGATCTCCATCGTCACCAGCATGACACCATGATTTCCATCAACGTGTCACCATCGGGGTTGTCGCGCCCACCATGCTTCTACAACTATTGCTACCGTTTAGCGATAAAGTAAAGCATTACATAGCACTTAATGATTGACACGCAAGTCATACAATAATTAAAGACAACCCTATGGCTCCTGCCAGTTGCCGTACTCACCGACATGCAAGTCATGATATTCTATACAAAACATGATCATCTCATACATCACATATATCTCATCATGTAATTGGACATATCACATCACAACCTACCCTACAAAAACAAGTTAGACGTCCTCTAATTGTTGTTGCATGTTTTACGTGGCTGCTACGGGTATCTAACAAGAACAATTCTCACCTATGCAAAACCACCACGGTGATACATAAATTGCTTTTCAACCTTTTCAAGGACCGCCTTTGTCGAATCCGATCCAACTAAAGTAGGAGAAACAGACACCCGCCAGCCATCTTTGTGCAACGAAGTTACACGTTAGTCGATGGAACCGGTCTCTCGTAAGCGTACAAGTAAGGTTGGTCTAGGACGCTTCATCCCACAATACCGCTGAATCAAAACACGACCAAGGGAGGAAGCAATCTAAGCATCAATGCCCACAAACTCTTTGTGTTCTACTCGAGATCTCATCTACACATAGACCTAGCTCTGATACCATTGTTGGGTAACATTGCATGGGAAACAAAAAAATACCTATGCACACACAAGATCTATCCATGGTGATGACCATCTACGAGAGTGAGAGTGAATCTACATACCCTTGTAGATCGCTAAGCGGGAAGCGTTAAGAAACACGGTTGGTGTAGTCGAACGTCTTCACGATCCAAATCGCCGAGCATCCCGCGATCTCATCATGGTCCATCCCACGATCAAATCACGATCCATCCCGCGAACTCATCACGATCCGTCCTGCGATCTCATCATGATCCGTCTCGCGATCTTGATCACGGTCCTTCCGATCTAGCGTCAAACGGACGACACCTCCGCGTTCAACACACGTACAGCTCGATGACGATCTCCGCCTTATTGATCCAGCAAGAGGGAGCGGAGAGGTAGAAGATTTCTTCGGCAGCACGACGGCGCTGTGGCGATGGTGGTGGAGCTATTCCGGTAGGGCTTTGCCTATGCACTATAGAAAACCGATCTAGAGGAGAAACTATGCACTAGAGGAGAGGGTAGCACGTGGCAGAAAATCAAGTGCAAAAACCCTAAAAGTTCTAGTATATATAAGATGAAGAGAGGAGGAGGCTTGGCGCAAGGGACAAGCCCTCTAGGCTTCGTCCGAAGTGGGAGGAGAGGAGGAATCCTCCTCCAATCCTAGTAGGACTAGGACTCCTCCTTATTTTGGTCTTTTTGCCTTTTTCCACCTTTTTCTCTTTGGGATTTTCTTCCCAACCGCATGCGCCTTAGGTGGCACTTCCACCAGCCCACTAAGTGCTGGTATTCACCCTCCCAGAGCCCATGTAGCCTCTTGGGTCAAAATACCCCTCCCGATGGTCTCCCGGTACACTGCCGGCACTCCCGGTACACTACCGATGAGCCCGAAACTTTTCCGGCGACCAAAATAGGACTTCCTATATATAAATCTTTACCTCCGGACCATTTCGGAGCTCCTCGTGACATCGGGGATCTCATCCGGGACTCTGAACAACCTTCGGTCACCACCATACATAACTCTATACTACCGAAACGTCACCGAACCTTAAGTGTGCAGACCCTGCGGGTTCGAGAACTATGTAGACATGACCGAGACACCTCTACGGTCAATAACCAATAGCGGGACCTGGATGCCCATATTGGTTCCTACATATTCAATGAAGATTTTTATCGGTCGAACCTCTGTGTCAAGGACTCAGTTAATCCCGTATGATGTTCCCTTTGTTCTTCGGTATGTTACTTGCCCGCGATCGTCGGTATCTCCATACCTAGTTCAACCTCGTTACCGACAAGTCTCTTTACTCGTTTCCATAATAAAAGATCCCATGGCTAACACTTATTCACATTGCTTGCAAGGCTTATTGTGATGTTGTATTACCGAGTGGGCCCTGAGATACCTCTCCATCACACGGAGTAACAAATCCCAGTCTTGATCCATGCCAACCCAACAGACACACTCGGAGATACCTGTAGAGTAGCTTTATAGTCACCCAGTTATGTTGCGACGTTTGATACACACAAGGCACTCCTCCGGTGTCAGTGAGTTGCATGATCTCATGGTCATAGGAACAAATACTTGACATGCAGAAAACAGTAGCAATAAACTAACACGATCATATGCTACGCTTGTAGTTTGGGTCTTGTCCATCACATCATTCTCCTAATGATGTGATCTCGTTATCAAATGACATCTCATGTCCATTGCTAGGAATCCTTGACCATCTTTGATCAACGAACTAGTCTATTAGAGGCATACTAGGGACACGGTGTTGTCTATGTATCGACACATGTATCTAAGTTTCCAATCAATACAATTATAGCATGGATAATAAATGATTATCATGAGCAAGGAAATACGATAATAACCAATTTATTATTACCTCTAGGGCATATTTCCAACATTAGCTCCCCTCCGATGGTTCTTCGCTCCGGTATTTCTTATTTCCTCCAGAAAAAATTGTAAACAAATTGGGCGATTCTGAGAACTTTTATTTTCTGCACAAAAAACAACACCATGATAATTCTGTTGAAAATAGCGTCAGTCCGGGTTAGTTTTAAAGAAATCATATAAAGTGCATCAAAACCATATGGAAGTATTATAAGAATAGGTGGATATGGCATGAATACTTCATAAATTATCGATACGTTGGAGACGTATCAAGGCATCGCCTGTTACTCCCTTATCACCAAAGAGGTAACTTGGCCTCCGCCCTGACCTGGCGTCCTTAGCCTGACAGCAGGGCGTCGTCCATGTGATGGGAATGGGCCCCTATAGCTCGATCCATGCACCTAGCCTCATGAGGCTGCCCTCGCGAGGGGGGTCACGAGGCAGCCTAGAGCATGGCAGACTCAGTGGAGCCTGAGCTGATGGAAGGGATCCTGGCGAGACGCACCCTTGGCGAGGCAGCTTCCTCCAAGGCGGCCGAGGCAGGGATGCCTCACGTGTCGTCCTACGTGGCAACAACAGATGAGCCATGGTACCCTAGTTTCCTAGATGCTGACACATGGGATCAGAACACTTGCTCGGCCGTTTTGGAGGAAGAGCACTACACCGGCCATGTCACGGTTAGCTTAATGCCCCCTTGTTTTTCACACTACCAACCATTTCCTACTTGCAACTAATAATGTGTGTGCTTCTTTCTTAGGACCACCCCAAAGACGTTGAGTTCCTCAACACGCCCATACATAACTACATCAAGATACAGTACATCTTCTCCTTTAGGCTGGCAACCAGCAAGCATGCCATGGGCTCTGGTGAGCCTCTCAGTTCTCCCATGTTGGAGTTCCCAGGCACCCTAGAAGTACAGGAAGTCCTTGATGGCCCTGACAAGCCATTTGAGTATGTCCCTCGAGTCGATAGGAAGAGGAATAGAGGCGCCCTGATGGAGGAGGAGAATAGTGTCTTCATTAGCATGACTGAGGCCATGAAGGAGGTGGCAACCGCCATTAGGGATAGGAACTCCCTTGACGTCCACCCTGACAGGTACATCGCCATCATGGAGCAAGGTAGCTTCAGTGATGAGGCTCTCATGGCAGCTCTGATCCACCTGCTGGACAATAAGGCCATGGTGTTGGGTTTGTTGCCATGTCAGATGCCCATAGGGTGCTCTGGCTCAGGAGCTAGCTAGGCAAGCACTACTACTAGAGCTTGCTTCTGGTTACCGCGTGCATGATCCTGAACGGCGTTGGCGATGGCAATGGCGACGATGACGACGTGTATTTTGTGTAGCTAGGGCTTGAAAACTGTATGATGGTGTGTATATTTTGTTGAGGTATGATAACCCACAAGTATAGGAGATCACAACAGTTTTCGAGGGTAGAGTACTCAACCCAAATTTATTGATTCTACACAGGGGGAGTGAAAGAATATTCTCGAGTATTAGCAGCAGAGTTGTCAATTCAAAAACACCTAAAAGACTTAATATCTGCAGGAAAGTATTCAGTAGCAAAGTAATATGTTAGTAAAGGTAACGATGGCAAAGTGATAGTAGTAGTTTGTAGTGATTGTGACAGTAGCAACGGAAAAGCAACTGAGCGAAGATCAATATATGAAAAGCTCGTAGGCAATGGATCAGTGATGGATAATTATGTCGGATGGCATTCATCATGCAACAGTTATAACATAGAGTGACAGAGAACTAGCTCCAATTCGTCAATGTAATGTAGGCATGTATTCCATATATAGTCATACATGCTTATGGAAAAGAACTTGCATGACATCTTTTGTCCTACCCTCCTATGGCAGCGGGGTCCTATTGGAAACTAAGGGATATTAAGGCTTCCTTTTAATAGAGAACCGGACCAAAGCATTAGCACTTAGTGAATACATGAACTCCTCAAACTACGGTAATCACCGGAAAGAATCCCAGTTATTTTCACCCTAGGGGATGCGGATCATAACTCGTAATAGGTGTCTACAACTTGCAAGATAGGATCAAGAACACACATATATTCATGAAAACATAATAGGTTCAGATCTGAAATCATGGCACTAGGACCCTAGTGACAAGCATTAAGCATAGCAAAGTCATAGCAACATCAATCTCAGAACATAGTGGATATTAGGGATCAAACCCTACCCAAACTAACTCGATTACATGATAAATCTCATCCAACCCATCACCGTCTAGCAAGCCTACGATGAGATTACTCACAAACGGTGGGGAGCATCATGGAATTGGTGATGAAGGATGGTTGGTAATGATGAAGGCGTCGATTTCCCCTCTCCGGAGCCCAAAACGGACTCCACATCTGGTCTCCCAAGGAAGAACAGGCGATGGCGGCGGATCTGTATCGTGAAACGCGATGAACTCTTCTCTTTGATTTTTTCCTCGACAAATAGGGTTATATGGAGCTGGAGAGGAGGTCGGAGGAGCCACCAGGGGGGTGACCGCGCCTAGCAGGCTTGTGGCCTGCAGGTGGCCCCCCTCTGGTTAATTCTTGCGCTAGTATTTTTTATTAATTCCATTAATATTCTCCATAAATTTTTAGGACGATCCAAGAACTTTATTTATGTACAAAAATAACACCAATGCAATTCTGCGGAAAACAACATTAGTCCGGGTTAGTTCCATTCAAATCATGCAAATTAGAGTCCAAAACAAGGGCAAAAGAGTTTGGAAAAGTAGATACGTTGGAGACGTATCAACTCACCCAAGCTTAAACCTTTGCTTATCCTCAAGCAATTCAGTTGATAAACTGGAAGTGATAAAGAAAATCTTTTACAAACTCTATTTGATCTTGCTGTTGTAAATATGTCTAACTTATGTTCAGATTTTCGGCAAAGATTATAAACTAACCACATTCACAATAACATTTAGGTCTCACATTTACTCATGTCAATGGTATAACCAACTAGCGAGCAATAATAACAAGTCTCGGATGACAACAATTTTATCAAAACAATCATGATACAATATGACATAATGGTATCTCGCTAGCCCTTTTTGAGACCGCAAAACATAAATGCAGAGCACCTCTGGAGAACAAGGACTGACTAAACATTGTAATTCACGGTGAGAGAGATCCATTCATTCTCACACTCAATATCAATTAATATCAAGGCATACAAATGACAATGGTGCTCTCTAACTGGTGCCTTATATAAGAGGATGATGACTCAACAATAAAGTAAATGAAAGACCCTTCACGGAGGGAAGCATTGATTTGCAGAGGTGCCAGAGCTCAAGCTTTTAAAACAGAGATAGGTAATGATTTTGGAGCGATATGCTTTCGTTGCTCACATAACGACCAAGAGGTTTTCAATATCTTCCATGCTAAATACATTATAGGTGGTTCCCAAACAGAATGGTAAAGTTTTTACTCCTGCTCCACCAATCAGTCACACTCCACGGCGGGCAGAATTCACGGGTGCCGTCCATAAAACACAGTTCTAGGGAAGTTTTGTTTAATTATATTTTTCCTTTTATTTCGAGCATGGGATTGGGCATCCCGATTACCATCCACTTTCTCATGAATGATAGTGAATAAACACATATCGAGAGAATAACCCACCTAGCATGGAAGATACTGACAGCCCCTAGTCGCCACATGAGCAATTTGGGCATACAAAACAGAAAGTTTATTTGAAGGTTTAAAGTTTAGCACATGCAAATTTACTTGGAACACCAGGTAAATACCGCATATAGGTAGATATGGTGGAATCATATGGAACAACTTCGGGTTTATTGAGATGGATGCACAAGCAGTATTCCTGCTTAGTACAAGTGAAGGCTAGCAAAAGCCTGGGGAGCGGCCAACTAGAGAGCGACACGGTCATCAACATGCTTTGAGATTAACCAACATTGAATGCAAGCATGAGTAGGATATAATTCACTATGAACATAAATATCATGGAGGCTATGTTGATTTGTTTCAACTACATGCATGAACATGTGCCAAGTCAAGCCACTTGAATCATCCAGAGGAGGATACCATTCTATCATACTACATCACAACCATTTTAATGCGCATGTTGGCACTCTAGATGAACCATTATCCACTCCTAGATAATTAAGCATGGCATGAATAACTATAATCTCTAATTGTTATTGCAAACATGTTCAACCCATAATGTACTGAATTCAGAACGATGAGCTAATCATATTTACTAAAGCAACATAGGTCGAGTTCATACCAACTTTTCTCCATCTCAATCTTTTCATCAAGTATCGTCATTATTGCCTTTCACTTGCATGACCAAACGATGTGAATGATAATAAGAGTGCGCATGCATTGGACTAAGCTGGAATCTACAAACAATAAACCAAAGGAGAAGACAAGGCAATATGGGCTCTTTGTAAGATAAACAATAGTGCATATGAGAGCCACTCAACACGTCATCGTGGTCATCTCCTTATGAGCCAAAGAAAAGAAAGTGAAATTATTTACATAGGAAAGCTCCCAACAAGCAAAAAAGAAGAACAAGAAATCTTTTTGGGTTTTCTCTTTAATGCTACAACTAAGCAACTAGGAAATAAAGCTAGAACTAATTTGTTTTGTATTTTCCTCAAAGTTTATTAAACACACAAGAAGAAAGCAAAACAAGAATGAAACTACCATTGTTAGTACAATGAAAAAGTATGAACACCGACAACTAAAATAAGTGTGTGAACATGAATGTAATGTCAGTGAGAAATATGTACTCCTCCCAGCGTAGGCTTTTGGCCTAAGTTGGTCTAGGGCCACGGCTGGAAATAACCTTCTCTGGGATACTCCGGAGGACACTAAGGGTTCCACTGGTTGGCAACCTCCTGTGGCTCCCACTAAAAAACCGGGGTCTGATATGGATCCAGAGCTAGTGCTGGCTCAGGTGCTGGGGGTTGCGCCAAACCCCAATATCGATAGATGTCATCGGGCATAACAGTGTACCTGCCTGAATGAATATCGAATAGAGAAGAAGCAGGTAGAGTAATAATCTCACAAGTACCCTGACAAAATACTAAATTGTAAAGTAGCCTCCTATCATCATTCTTTTTAATAACATCATGGGCTACCGTACAGTCATAATCTAGAAACTTCGAGGGTATCAGCTTTTCATCTTTCTCGTGAAGCCTAATGGGTATCTCAAAATGTTTAGCTAAACGAGATGCATAGAAACCTCCGAATATGGGCCCCTTCGAATGGTTGGTGTTCAACCGTTGGGCCGCCATAGAGCCCACACTAAAGGTTCTATCAGCCAATAAAGCATGGCGCAAAATAGCAAGGTCAGGAGCACTAAGGCTACCACTCTCCCAACGACCAACTAGACATCTTCCCGCAAATAATGAATAATAGCATAGCACAGGAAAATGTAAAGTAGCTGCCCTTGCCCTTGACACGCCTCTCTCTTCTCCTACAGTGACTGCGTCAATATAATCTTCCATGTCTCGAGTGGTTCCCTGATGTTGCCCTCATAGGGTATCTTGCAAACTTTGCAAAAATCATAAAGGTTCATTTTCTTAGGCACATCATATAAGTGAAATTCTACTGTAGGAGGGTCTTCCCTAGGATGAAAGTGAAAAAAATTCACAAAGGTATTAGTGAGCAAGAGGTACTGGTCACACTTATCGTTGAGGAAGTCGGTGATACCTGCACTCTCGGCCAAATAATAGAAATCTTCATAAATTCTGGTCGCCCTCAAGAATGCGTCACACGGCCATTCACATGGTCAGATTTCTGCGACGCGAGGAAGATTATATTTAGGTTTCTCCTTCATTTCATTTTCATCTTCCTTAGAACCCCGGCTTGAAGAACCTCTTAGTAACCTTCTCAACATTTCTGAAAAAAACTGAAATTTTTAGTGAGTGAAAATAAGGGTGAACAAAACTCAACTAAAATCATAGTAACTACTCCCTCAAGTGCCTAGAGACTATATCATGCATCAAAACTACCTCGGACCATACAAATTTGACATGCAAGCTCAAGAACAAGGTAACCATAACAGCAAAAATTTGCAATATATAAGGCACTAGAACAAAACTAATTGGACCATTGGAGGAGTCACATACCGATGAGTAATCCCCTAAAACAGTTTTGCAAATGGAGCTTAGAGCAAGGAGATTGAAAATGGCAGCAAGATGAGCTACAATACGGGTTTGAGCAATGGTGTGATTTTTTCTGGGGGAAGATGAAGTGAATGGGTGCTGGAATAAGTGGAGGGGGGCCACATGGGACCGACAAGCCCCAAGGGCGCGGCCAAGGGGGGTGGTCGCGCCCTGTAGGCTTGTGGCCACTGGTGCAGCCCCCTGATGCATTCTGAGTGCCAAAAATTCTTAAATATTCTAGAAAAAAATCATACTAAATTTCAGGGGATTATGGGAACTTTTATTTTCAAGTCATTTTTCTATTGCGCGGAAAACTCAGAAAACAAAAAAAATAATAGCATTTTACTTAATTTCATCTAGGTAACAGAAAGTAAAAGCTAGGTGCGGGAAGCTGTGCTTTCAAATTTCATCCATCTCATGCTTATCAAAAGGAATCCATCAATAAGGTTGATCAAGTCTTATTAACAAACTTCTTTCAAATATCATGAAATCAAAGAATTTTCGAATAACACTAAGTTACCTCAATGGGGATATGCATTTCCCCAACAATGAGTATATCATATCTCTTCTTGACAGTAGGAAGAGGGAACTCAAAGTCTCCAATAATAATTGTTGGAATTTTGTCAATAGAGTTGATACTATGAACTTGAGGTTGTTTCTTCGGAAAGTGTATTGTATGTTCATTACCATTAATATGAAAGTGACATTGCCCTTGTTGCAAGCAATAACAGCCCCTGTAGTATTCAAAAAGGGTCTACCAAGGATGATCGACATACTGTCGTCCTCGGGAATATCAAGAATAACAAAGTCCGTCAAGATAGTAGCATTTGCAACTACGACAGGTACATCCTCACAAATACCGATAGGTAGAGCAGTTGATTTATCAGCCATTTGCAAAGAGATTTCAGTAGGTGTCAACTTATTCAAATCAAGTCTACGGTATAAATAGGAAGGCATAACACTAACACCAGCTCCAAGATCACATAAAGCAGTTTCAACATAATTTCCTTTAATAGAGCATGGTATAGTAGGTACTTTGGGGTCTACTAGTTTCTTAGGCATTCCGCCTTTAAAAGTATATAGCAAGCATGGTGGAAATCTCAGCTTCGGGTATCTTCCTTTTATTTTTCACAATATCTTTCATATACTTAGCATAAGGAGACATTTTCAAAATATCAGTCAAGCGCATAAGTAAAAACACAGGTCTAATCATTTCGGCAAAGCACTCAAAGTCCTCATGATCCTTTTTCTTGGATGATTAGGAGGAAAGGGCATGGGTTTCTGAACCCATGGTTCTCTTTCTCTACCATGTTTCCGAGCAATGAAGTCTCTTTTATCATATCTTTTATTCTTTGGTTGTGGCTTATCAAGATCATTAGCAGGTTCAATCTCCACATCACTATCATTACTAGGTTGAGAATCAGCATGAACATCATTATTAATGTTATCACTAGGCTCATGTTCATCACCAGATTGTGTCTCAGCATCAGAAGTAGAAATATCATTAGGATTCTCAAACGTATCTATAACAGGTTCACTAGTAGCATGCAAAGTACTATCATCATTCTTTTACCTACTCTTATTGGAACGAATAGGTTTATCGGTATTAGCTCTCTGAGAATCTTGTTCAATTCTCCTAGGATGGCCCTCAGGATACAAAGGTTCATGAGTCATTCTACCACCTCTAGTCACAACTTTAAAGAATGATCATTATCTTTACTATTCATCTCATTAAGCAAATCATTTTGAGCCTTAAGTACTTGTTCTACTTGAGTGGTTACCATGGAAGCATGTTTATGAATAAGCTTAAGATCATTGACAGTTCTACTCAAATAATCACCCAAGTGATCAAGCATATAAGCATTATGTTTCAATTATCCACTAACATAGGCATTGAAATTTTCTTGCTTAACAACAAAATTATCAAACTCATCCAAGCTTTGGCTAGAAGATTTCTTGTAAGGAATATCGCTTTCATCAAATCTGCAAAGAGAACTTACCGCTACTACCTGTGTCGGGTTATCAAGACCATGTATTTCTTCAATAGGTGGCAGATTCTTAACATCTTCAGCTTTAATGCCTTTTTCTTTCATAGATTTCTTTGCCTCTTGCATATCTTCAGGACTGAGGAATAGAATACCTCTTTTCTTCAGAGTTGGCTTTGGAGGTGGTTCGGGAACAGTCCAATCATTATCATTGCTCAATATGTTATTCAATAGTAATTCAGCTTGTTCAACAGTTTGTTCCCTAAAAATACAACTAGCACAACTATCTAGGTAGTCCCTAGAAGCATCGATTAGTCCACTATAAAAGATATCAAGTATTTCATTTTTCTTGAGAGGATGATCAGGAAAAGCATTAAGTAATTGGATAAGCCTCCCCCAAGCTTGTGGGAGACTCTCTTCTTCAATTTGCACAAAGTTAAATATTTCCTGCAAGGCAGCTTGTTTCTTATGGGCAGGAAAATATTTTTCAAAGAAGTAATAAACCATGTCCTGGGGACTACGCACACAACCTGGAGCAAGAGAATTATTACATTTCTTCGAATCACCCTTTAATGACAAAGGAAACAACTTAAGAATATAGTAATAGCGAATTTTTTCCTCGTGAGTAAATAGGGTGGCTATGTCATTCAATTTGGTAAGATGTGCCACAACAGTTTTAGATTCATAACCATGGAAAGGATTAGATTCAACCAAAGTAATTAACTTAAGATCGACAGAGAATTCATAATCCTTATCAGTAACAAAGATAGGTGAAGTAGCGAACTTAGGATCATATTGCATTCTAGCATTCAAAGATTTTTCCTTCCACTTGCGAAGCAATTTCTTAAGATCATCTCTATCCTGACAAGCAAGAAACTCCCTAGCTACCTCTCCTTCCATAACATAACCCTCAGGTATATCAGGCAATTCATATCTAGGAGAGATAGGTCTAGCAGGTGAATCATAGTGTTCAGTTTCAATAATTTCATCAGATTCAGAAATATTATCAGTTTCAGCATTAGCTCTAGCAATTTGATCATCAAGAAATTCACCCAGTGGCACAGTATCATCAAGCAAAGTATTATCATAAGCATCATGCATAGTATAAGTAGCATCATCAATTACTTGCGACATATCAGAATTACTAGCAGGTGGTGGTGTCGCAAACTTACTCATAACAAAAGTTGAATCAAGTGCAGATCTAGATGGCAGTTCCTTACCTCCCCTCGTAGTAGAGGGATAGATCTTGGTTTTTGGATCTTTTAGATACTTCATAGTGATCAACAGATATATATCCCAAGTGACTTAGAGAATAAATCTATGCTCCCCAGCAACGGTGCTAGAAAAAGGTCTTGATAACCCACAAGTATACGGGATCGCAACAGTTTTCGAGGGTAGAGTATTCAACCCAAATTTATTGATTCCACACAAGGGGAGCCAAACAATATTCTCGAGTATTAGCAGCTAAGTTGTCAATTCAACCATACCTGGAAGACTTAATATCTACAACAAAGTATTCAGTAGCAAAGTAATATGGTAGTAACAGTAACGGTGGCAAACTGATAGTAGCAGTTTATAGTGATTGTGACATTAGCAATGGAAAAGTAACTGAGCGAAGATCAATATATGAAAAGCTCGTAGGCAATGGATCAGTGATGGATAATTATGTCATATGACATTCATCATGCAACAGTTATAACATAGGGTGACACAGAACTACCTCCAATTCATCAATGTAATGTAGGCATGTATTCCATATATAGTCATACGTGCTTATGGAAAAGAACTTGCATGACATCTTTTGTCCTACCCTCCTATGGCGGCGGGGTCCTATTGGAAACTAAGGGATATTAAGGCCTCCTTTTAATAGAGAACCGTACCAAAGCATTAACACTTATAGTGAATACATGAACTCCACAAACTACGGTAATCACCGGAAAGAATCCCGGTTATTGTCACCCTGGGGGATGCAGAACATAACTCGTAATAGGTGTCTACAACTTGCAAGATAGGATCAATAACACACATATATTCATGAAAACATAATAGGTTCAGATCTGAAATCATGGCACTCGGGCCCTAGTGACAAGCATTAAGCATAGCAAAGTCATAGCAACATCAATCTCAGAACATAGTGGATACTAGGGATCAAACCCTAACCAAACTAACTCAATTACATGATAAATCTTATCCAACCCATCACCGTCATGCAAGCCTACGATGAGATCACTCACGAACGGTGGGGAGCATCATGGAATTGGTTATGAAGGATGGTTGGTTATGACGAAGGCGTCGATTTCCCCTCTCTGGAGCCCAAAATGGACTCCAGACCTGGTCTCCCGAGGAAGAAGAGATGATGGTGGCGGCTCCGTATCATGAAACGCGACGAACTCTTCTCTCTGATTTTTTCCTTGACAAATAGGGTTATATGGAGCTGGAGAGGAGGTCGGAGGATCCACGAGGGCCCCTCAAGCCTGCTCAGCACGGCTAGGGGGGTGGCCGTGCGTAGCAGGCTTGTGGCCTGCAGGTGGCCCCCTCTGGTTAATTCTTGCGCTAGTATTTTTTATTAATTCCAAAAATATTCTCCGTAAATTTTCAGGACGATCTGAGAACTTTTATTTCTACACAAAAATAACACCAAGGCAATTTTGCTGAAAACAGCATCAGTCCGGGCTAGTTCCATTCAAATCATGCAAATTAGAGTCCAAAACAAGGGCAAAAGAGTTTGGAAAAGTAGATACGTTGGAGACGTATCAAGGTGGTATATACTAATCACGCATGATGATCGTGAACTTCCGGTGGTATGATGACACCTTATTTTGGATTTTGTGGTAGGATGACACCATAGTAGTGCTAGATTGAACTTGTTATGTCGTATGATTATGCATGCTTACTACTTCTCTTAGCTCCATTGTGTGTTGTTTGTTTGCTCCTTTGCTTACTGCTTGATTGCTCCATGGCTTGCTGCTTCAATTGTTTCTCTTTGTGCACTACTAGGACAAGTGGTATGTGGTGTTCGTCGGGAGGGCACCAGGGGTTTACAGTTCATCGGAAGTTTGCAATTAACAAGTTTCAGCATACATGAATGATAACCCACAAGTATAGGGGATCAGTTGTAGCCTCTTTTAATAAGTAAGAGTGTCGAACCCAACGAGGAGCTAAAGGTAGAACAAATATTCCCTCAAGTTTTATCGACCACTAATACAACTCTACGCACGCTTAACGTTCGCTTTACCTAGAACAAGTATGAAACTAGAAGTACTTTGTAGGTGTAACGGGATAGGTTTTCAAGATAATAAAGAATGCTTAAATAAAAACTAGGGTATGCTTAGATAAAGAAACAACTAGATTAGTCTTAGTAGAGAGCTTTTTGTCACAAGAAAGTTATTTCTCCCTAGGCAATCGATAACTAGACCAGTAATCACTATTGCAATTTTATATGAGGGAGAGGCATAAGCTAACATACTTTCTCTACTTGGATCATATGCACTTATGATTGGAACTCTAGCAAGCATCCGCAACTACTAAAGATCATTAAGGTAAAATCCAACCATAGCATAATAAGGCATCAAGTCTTCTTTATTCCCATACGCAAACAATCTACTTACTCGGGTTTGTGCTTCTGTCACTCACGCCACCCATCATAAGCAAATCATAAACATATTGCAAACCCTACAGTGGGGATCCATCACGCTTGCGCGACACGGAGAGCACCATAGGACAGCACAAATAATAAAACATGCAACTCAAGCTAATCATGATCATCAATCAACCAACAGGACAAAACGGATCTACTCAAACATCATAGGATAGCCATACATCATTGGGAAATAATATATAGCATTGAGCACCATGTTTAAGTAGAGATTACAGCAGGGAGAATAGATGTTGAACCGCTCCATAGAGGGGGGAGAGTTGGTGATGACGGCGGCAAAGTTGTTGGTGTAGATCATCGTCACGATGATGGCCCTCGCGGTGTTCTGGTGCCACCGGGAGAGAGGGGAGAGAGCCCCCTCCTTCTTCTTCTTCTTCCTTAACCTCCTCCTAGATTGGAGGAGGGTTTCCCCTCTGGTCCTTGGCCTCCATGGCTGCGGAGGCACGGGAGCCCCTCCGAGATTGGATCTCTCTCTTTGTTTCCTTCTCTTTCTGCGTTACCAGATTCTGGCCTTTCACCGTTTCTTAAATTCCTGGAGATCCACAACTCCGATTAGGCTGAAATTTTAACACAATTTTTATCCGGATATTAGCTTTCTTGCGGCAAAAAAGGGCACCAACTGCCTTAAGGGGTGACCACAAGTCACCCATGCACGAGTAGGGGGGTAGGTCACGCCCCCTGGCTTGTGGGCCCCTCGGGCATCGTCTCGTGTTGATTATTTTTCCCAAAAATCACATATATTCCAAAAAAATCTCCATAAGTTTTTATCGTGTTTGGACTTTGTTTGATATGGATTTTCTGTGAAACAAAAAACATGCAACAAACAGGAACTGGCACTGGGCACTGGATCAATATGTTAGTCCAAAAAAATAGTATAAAAAGTTGTCAAAAGTATATGAAAGTTGTAGAATATTGGCATGAAACAATCAAAGTTACAGATACGACGGAGATGTATCAGCATCCCCAAGCTTAATTCCTACTCGTCCTCGAGTAGGTAAATGATAAAAAAAGATAATTTTTGATGTGGAATGATACCTAGCATAATCTTGTTCATATAATCTAATAATGGCATGAATATTAAGACAATAATACTTCAAGCATACTAATAAAGCTATCATGTATTCTCAAAATATCATGGCTCGAAGAAAGTTGTCCCTACAAAATCATATAGTCTGGCTATGCTCCATATTCATCACACAAAGTATTAAATCATGCACAACCCCTGTTTTAGCCAAACAATTGTTTCATACTTTAGTATTCTCAAACCTTTTCAACTTTCACGCAATACATGAGCGTGAGCCATGGATATAGCACTATAGGTGGAATAGAATATGGTGGTTGTGGAGAAGACAAAAAAAGGAGATAGTCTCACATCAACTAGGCCTATCAACGGGCTATGGAGATGCCCATCAATAGATATCAATGTGAGTGAGTAGGGATTGCCATGCAACGGATGCACTAGAGCTATAAGTGTATGAAAGCTCAAAAAGAAACTAAGTGGGTGTGCAGCCAACTCGCTTGCTCACGAAGACCTAGGGCAATTTTGAGGAAGCCCATCATTGGAATATACAAGCCAAGTTCTATAATGAAACATTCCCACTAGTATATGAAAGTGACAATATAGGAGACTCTCTATCATGAAGATCATGGTGCTACTTTGAAGCACAAGTGTGGAAAAAAGATAGTAGCATTGCCCCTTCTCTCTTTTTTCTCATTTTTTTGTTTTTTTGTTTTTGTGGGCTTCTTTGGCATCTTTTATTTTTTATTTGGGCTTATTTGGCCTCTTTTATTTTTTGTAAAGTCCGGAGACTCATCCCAACTTGTGAGAGAATCATAGCTTCCATCATCCTTTCCTCACATGGGACAATGCTCTAATAATGAGTATCATCAAATTTTATTTACTTACAACTCAATAATACCAAATCGATACTAGAACAAAATATGACTCTATATGAATGCCTCTGGTGGTGTACCGCGATGTGCAATGATCTAGCATAGCAATGACATAAAAACGGACAGGCCATGAAAACATCATGCTAGCTATCTTACGATCATGCAAAGCAATATCAAAATGATGGTACATGTCATAATAAACAGAACGGTGGAAGTTGCATGGCAATATATCTCGGAATGGCTATGGAAATGCCATAATAGGTAGGTATGATTGCTGTTTTGAGGAAGAGAATGGTGGGTTTAATGCATCAGCGAAAGTTGCGCGGTACTAGAGAGACTAGCAATGGTGGAAGGGTGAGAGTGCATAAAATCCATGGACTCACATTAGTCATAAATAACTCACAAACTTATTGCAAAATTCTATTAGTTATCAAAGCAAAGTGTTAGACGCATGCTCCTAGGGGAGAGGTTGGTAGGAGTTAACCATCGCGCGGTCCCGACCTCCACACAAAAGATGACAATCAATAAATAAATCACGCTCTGACTTCTTCACATAGCTGTTCTGTTGTAAATATGACCTAGAGGCAATAATAAATTGGTTATTATCATATTTCCTTGTTCATGATAATCGTTTATTATCCATGCTATAATTGTATTGATCGGAAACTCAGATACATGTGTGGATACATAGATAACACCATGTCCCTAGTATGCCTCTAATAGACTAGCTCGTTGATCAAAGATGGTCAAGGTTTCCTAGCCATGGACATGAGATGTCATTTGATAACGGGATCACATCATTCGGAGAATGATTTGATGGATAAGACCCAAACTATAAACTTAGCATATGATCGTGACATTTTATTGCTACAGTTTTCTGCATGTCAAGTATATGTTCCTATGACCATGAGATCATGCAACTCACGGACACCGGAGGCGTGCCTTGTGTGTATCAACCGTCACAACGTAACTGGGTGACTATAAAGGTGCTCTACAGGTATCTCCGAGGGTGTCTGTTGGGTTAGCATGGATCAACAATGGGATTTGTTACTAGTAGCATGGATCAACAACGGAGAGGTATCTCAGGGCCCACTCGGTAATACAACATCACAATAAGACTTGCAAGCAATGTGACTAAGTTTTAGTCACGGGATCTTGTATTACGTAACGAGTAAAGAGACTTGCCGGTAACGAGGTTGAATTGGTATGGAGATACCGATGATCGAATCTCGGGCAAGTAACATACCGAAGAACAAAGGGAACATAATACGGGATTAACTGAATCCTTGACATAGAGGTTCGACCGATAAATATCTTTGTAGAATATGTAGGAATCAATATGGGCATCTAGGTCCCGCTATTGGTTATTGACCGTAGAGGTGTCTCGGTCATGTCTACATAGTTCTCGAACCCGCAAGGTCTGCCCTCTTAAGGTTTGGTGATGTTTCGGTAGTATAGAGTTATGTATGGTGGTGACCGAATGTTCTTCGGAGTACCGCATGAGATCCTGGTCATCATGAGAAGATCCGGAATGGTCCAGAGGTAAAGATTGATATATAGGAAGTCCTGTTTTGGTAACCGAAAAAGTTTCGGGCTCATCGGTTGTGTATCGGGAGTACCGGGAGGGTACCGGGGGACCATCGGGAGGGGTATTTCGACCCAAGAGTCTACATGGGTTGTGGGATAAGGAATACCAGCCCTTAGTGGGCTGGCCAAAGGCCCACGGGAATCCCATGCGGCTAGGGAAGAAACCCAAGGTGGAAAGAAAGGCAAAAGTGGAAAATAAGGAAGGAGTCCTAATCCTACTAGGAGTGGGAAAGGAGGACTCCTCCCTCCACTTTGGCCGAACCAGATTTGGCTCCTTGGGAGCCAAGTCTCTTCCCTCCCCTCCTCCTATATATACCAGAGGTTTTGAGGGAAGCCCCAACCCTAATTTCCATGTGATGCCCTCTTCTTCCTCTAGATATGTTTCTCCTCTAGATTAGTTTTGTGGTGCTTAGGCAAAGCCCTGCAGGATTAGTTCACCACCACTGCCACCACGCCATTGTGCTTCCGGAGAACTCACCTACCTCTCTTCTCCCTCTTGCTGGATCAAGAAGGCGGATATCATCGTCGAGCTGTACGTGTGCTGAACGTGGAGGCACCGTCCGTTCGGTGCTAGATCGGAAGGACCATGATCAAGATCACGAGATGATTCATGATTGGATCGCAGGACAGATCATGATGGGATCGCGGGATGGATCGTGATTGGATCGCGGTACGGATCGTGATGGGATCGCAGGACGCTCGGCGATTTAGATCGCGAAGACGTTCGACTACATCAACCGCGTTTCTTAACGCTTCCCGCTTAGCGCTCTACAATGGTATGTAGATCCACTCTCCCTCTCGTAGATGCTCATCACCATGGATAGATCTTGCATGTGTGTAGGAATTTTTTTGTTTCCCATGCAACGTTCCCCAACAATGGCATCATGAGCTAGGTCTATGTGTAGATGAGATCCCAAGTAGAACACAAAGGAGTTTGTGGGCGTTGATGCTTAGATTGCTTCCTCCCTTGGTCGTGTTTTGGTTCAGCGGTATTGCGGGATGAAGCGGCCCGGACCAACCTTACTCATACACTTATGACAGACCGGTTCCATCGACTGACGTGTAACTTCGTTGCACAAAGATGGTTGGCGGGTGTCTGTTTCTCCTACTTTAGTTGGATCGGATTCGACAAAGGCGGTCCTTGAGAAGGTTGAAAAGCAATTTATGTATCACCATTGTGGTTTTGCGTAGGTGAGAACTGTTCTTGCAAGATACCCGTAGCTGCCATGTAAAACCTGCAACAACAATTAGAGGACGTCTAACTTGTTTTTGCAGGGTATGTTGTGATTTGATATGGCCAATTACATGATGAGATATATGTCTCTGTATGAGATGATCATGTGTTGTATAGAATATCACGACTTGCATATCGGTGAGTACGGCAACCGGCAGGAGCCATAGGGTTTCTTTAATTATTGTATGACTTGCGTGTCAATCATTAAGCCCTATGTAATGATTTACTTTATCGCTAAACAGTAGCTATTGTAGTATGAGCACGGTGGGCGCGACAACCCCGATGGCAACACAATGATAGAGATCATGATGATGGAGATCATGGTGTTATGCCGGAGACGATGGAGATAATGCCGGTGCTTTCAAGATGGAGATCAAAAGCACAAGTTCATGGCCATATCATGTCACTTATGATTTGCATGTGATGTTAATCCTTTTATGCACCTTGTTTTGCTTAGGACGACGGTAGCATTATAAGGTGATCCCTCACTTAAATTTCAAGGTAAAATTGTGTTCTCCCCGAGTGTGCACCGTTGCGAAAGTTCGTCGTGTCGAGACACCACGTGATGATCAGGTGTGATAGACTCTACGTTCACATACAATGGGTGCAATCCAGTGTTGCACGTGTAGAACACTCGGGTTAAACTTGAAGAGCCTAGCATGTACAGACATGGCCTCGGAACACAAGAGACCGAAAGGTCGAACATGAGTCATATAGTAGATATGATCAACATGATGATGTTCACCATTGAAACCACCTCAACTCACGTGATGATCGGATTTGAGTTGGTGAATTTGGATCATGTATCACTCGAATGACCGGAGGGATGTCAATTTGAGTGGGAGTTCTTAGGTAATATGATTAATTGAACTCATTATCATGAACATAGTCAGTAGTGTCTTTGCAAATTATGTTGTAGATTACTAGCTCACGCTGTAGCTCTTTTGAATTTTTATATGTTCCTAGAGAAATAGAGTTGAAAGATGATGGTAGCAATATTGTGGACTGGGTCCGTGATCTGAGGATTGTCCTCATTGCTGCACAGAAGGCTTATGTCCTTAATGCACCGCTCGGTGCCCCACCCCCTCTAGCGTCGTCTATAGATGTTGTGAACATCTGACAGGCACGTTTTGATGACTACTTGATAGTTTAGTGCGTCATACAGTGCGGCTTAGAATTGAGACTCCAAAACATTTTGAACGGCACGGAACATATGAGATGTTCTAAGAGCTGACATTGGGATCTCAGGCTCGTGCCTATGTTGTGAGATATGAGATCTCCAACAAGATTCTTTGCCTGCAAGATGAAGGAGAATAGCTCAATCGTTGAGCATGTGCTCAGATTGTCTGGGTGCTACAATCGCTTGAATTGAGTGGGGGTTGATCTTCTAGATAAGAAAGTGATTGATATAGTTTTCCAAGTCACTGTCACTAAGCTACTAGAGCTTCGTGATGAACTATAAAATACCAGGGATGGAAATGATGATCCCTGAGCTGTTCGCGATGTTTGACACCGCAAAGGTAGAAATCAAGAAGGAGCATCAAGTGTTGATGGTTAGTAAAACCACTAGTTTCGAGAAGGGCAAGGGCAAGGAGGGAAACTTCATGGATGGCAAGTCAATTGCTGCTCTAGTGAAGCAACCCAAAGTTCAATCCAAACCCGAGACTAAGTGCTTCTATTATGAGGAGAGCGGTCGCTGAAGCGGAACAACCCTAGATACTTGGTAGATAAGAAGGCTGGCAATGCCGACAGAAGTATATTTGATATACGTGTTATTGATGTGTACCTTGCTAGTACTCCTAGTAGCACCTGGGTATTGGATACCAGTTCGGTTGCTAAATGTTAGTAACTCGAAGTAAAACCTACGGAATAAACGGAGACTAGCTAAGTGTGAGGTGACGATGTGTGTTGGAAATGTTTCCAAGGTTGATGTCATCAACATCGCACGCTCTCTCGACCCTCGGGATTAGTGATGAACCTAAATAAATGTTATTTGGTGTTTGCGTTGAGCATGAACATGATTAGATCATGTTTATTGCAATACGGTTATTCATTTAAGTTAGAGAATAATAGTTATTCTGTTTACATGAATAATACCTTCAATGGTCATGCACCCAATGAGGATGGTTTATTGAATCTTGATCGTAGTAATACACATGTTCATAACATTGATGCCAAAAGATACAAAGTTAATAATGATAGAACCACATACTTGTGGCACTGCCGCTGAATGTCATATTGGTGTAAAGCGCATGAAGAAACTCCATATTGATGGATCTTTGGACTCTTTCAATTTTGAATCCGTTGAGACATGTGGACCATACCTCATGGGCAAGATGACTAAAACCCCGTTTTCCGGCTTGATGGAACGGGCAAGTGACTTATTGGAAATGATACATGTTGATGTATACGGTCCAATGAGTGTTGTAGCATGCAGTGCATATCATGATTTTATTACCTTCACTGATGATTTGAGTAGATATAGTGTATATTTACTTAATGAAACACAAGTCTGAATCATTTGAAAAGTTCATACAAAATCAGAGTGAAGTTTAAGATCATCGTGACAAGAAGATAAAAATGTCTACGATATGATCGTGGAGGTGAATATCTGAGTTACGAGTTTGCATACCACTTCAGACAATGTGAAAGTTGTTTCACAACTCACACCATCTGGAACACCATAGTGTGATGGTGTGTTCGAACGTCATAGTCATGCTCTATTGGATATGGTGCATACTATGATGTCTCTTATCGTTTTGCCACTATCGTTTTGGGGTTATGCATTAGAGACAACTACATTCACTTTAAATAGGGCACCATCTAAATCCGTTGAGATGACACCATATGGTTTGGCAGAAACCTAAGCTGTCATTTCTTAGAGTCTGGGAATGCGACAGTTATGTCTGATAAGCTCGAACCCAAAGCGGAAAAATGCATCTTCATAGAATACCCTAAGAACAGGTGGGTATACCTTCTATCTTAGATCCGAGTACAAAGTGTTTGTTGCTAAAACTGGGTCCTTTCTCGAGAAAGAGTTTCTCTCGAAAGAACTGAGTGGGAGGAAGATAGAACTTGATGAGGTTGTTGAACCTTTGTTCAACCAGAGAGTAGCACAGAGCTGAAAGATGTTTGTGTGGAGCCTACGTCAATTGAAGAGGAAGTTAATAATGATGATCATGAAGCTTCGGATCAAGCTACTATCAAACCTCGTAGGTCGACAAGGACGCGTACTGCTCCTGAGTGGTACGACAACCCTATCTTGGAGGTCATGTTGTTGGACAACGATGAACCTACGAGCTATGGAGAAGCGATGATGGGCCCGGATTCCGACAAATGGTTAGAGGCCATGAAATCCGAGAAAGGATCCATGTATGAAAACCAAGTATAGACTTTGGTAGACTTGCTCGTTGTACAGCAGGTCGTTGAGTACAAATGGACCTTTAAGATGAAGACAGACGCTGATGGTGAATGTCACCATTTATAAAGCTTGACTTGTCGCAAAGAAGTATCTGACAAGTTGAAGGAGTTGACTGGGATGAGACTTTCTCACTCATAGCGATGCTAAAGTCTGTTGGAATTATGTTAGCAGTTGTTGCGGTTTTTCAAACATGAAATCTGGCAGATGGATGTCAAAACATAGTTTCCTTAACGATTTCCGTGAGGAAAGGTTGTATGTGATACAACCGGAAGGTTTTGTCACTCCTAAGGATGCTAAAAAGTATGCAAGCTCCAGCAATCCATCTAAGGGCTAGAGCAAGCATCTCGGAGCTGGGATATACACTTTGATGAGGTGATCGAAGTTTTTGAGTTTATACAAAGTTTACGAGAAACTTGTATTTACAATAAAGTGAGTGGGAGCACTATAGAATTTCTGATAAGTATATGTGGTTGACATATTGTTGATCGGAAATGATGTAGAATTTCTGGAAAGCATAAAGGCTTGTTTGAAAAGATTTTTTCAAAGGAAGACCTGGATATAGCTACTTAATTGTTGGGCATCAAGATCTATAGAGATAGATCAAGACGTCTGATGAGACTTTCAATGAGTACATACCTTGACAAGATTTTGAAAGAGTTCAAAATGGATCAGTCAGAGAAAGAGTTCTTTCCTGATTTGTAAGGTGTGAACTTAAGTAAGACTCAAAGCTCGACCATGGCAGAAGAAAGAGAAAGGACGAAGGTCGTCCCCTATGCTTTAGTGATAGGCTCTATATAGTATACCAAGCTGTGTACCGCACCTGTGTGTGGCTTACCATGAGTCCTTCAAGGGGTACAAGAGTGACCTAGGAGTGGATCACTGGATAGCGGTCAAGATTATCCTGAGTAACTAAAGGACTAAGCAAATGTTTCTCTATTATGGAGGTGATGAAGAGTTCGTCATAAAGAGTTACGTCGATGCAAGCTTTAACAATGATCCGGATGGCTCTTAGTAGCAATCCGGATACGTATAGTGGAGCCGCCATTTGGAATACTTCCAAGTGGAGTGTGGTAGCAGTATTTATAGTATGACATAGAGATTTGCAAAGTACACACGGATCTGAATGTCGCAGACCCGTTGACTAAAAGACCTCTCTCACATGCAAAGCACATTGGGTGTTAGATTCATAACAATGTAAATCACATGGTGATGTGAGCTAGATTATTGACTCTAGTGCAAGTGGGAGACTGTTGGAAATATGCCCTAGACACAATAATAAATTGGTTATTGTCATATTTCCTTGTTCCTGATAATCGTTTATTATCCATGCTAAAATTGTATTGATCGGAAACTCAGATACATGTGTGGATACATAGACAACACCATGTCCCTAGTATGCCTCTAATAGACTAGCTCGTTGATCAAAGATGGTCAAGGTTTCCTAGCCATGGACATGAGATGTCATTTGATAACCAGATCACATCATTAGGAGAATGATGTGATGGACAAGACCCAAACTATAAACGTAGCATATGATCATGTCAGTTTATTGCTACAGTTTTCTGCATGTCAAGTATATGTTCCTATGACCATGAGATCATGCAAATCACGGACACCGGAGGAGTGCCTTGTGTGTATCAAATGTCGCAACATAACTGGGTGACTATAAAGGTGCTCCATAGGTATCTCCGAGGGTGTCTGTTTGGTTGGCATGGATCAAGACTGGGATTTGTTACTCCGTGTGACGGAGAGGTATCTTAGGGCCCAGTCGGTAATACAACATCACAACAAGCCTTGCAAGCAATGTGACTAAGTGTTAGTCATAGGATCTTGTATTATGGAAACGAGTAAAGAGACTTGCTGGTAACGAGGTTGAACTAGGTATGGAAATACCGACGATCGAATCTCGGGCAAGTAACATACCGAAGAACAAAGGGAACATCATACGGGATTAACGGAATCCTTGACATAGAGGTTCGACCGATAAAGATCTTCGTAGAATATGTAGGAATCAATATGGTCATCTAGGTGCCACTATTGGTTATTGACCGTAGAGGTGTCTCGGTCATGTCTACATAGTTCTCGAACCCGCAGGGTCTGCACACTTAAGGTTTGGTGACGTTTCGGTAGTATAGAGTTATGTATGGTGGTGACCAAAGGTTGTTCGGAGTCCCGAATGAGATCTCGGATATCACGAAGAGCTCCGGAATGGTCCAGAGGTAAAGATTGATATATAGGAAGTCCTGTTTTGGTTACCGGAAAAGTTTCGGGCTCATCGGTAGTGTACCTGGAGTGTCGGGAGGGTACCGGGTGACCATCGGGAGGCGTATTTCGACCCAAGAGGCTACATGGGCTGTGGGAGAAGGAATACCGGCCCTTATTGGGCTGGCCGAAGGCCCATAGGAAGCCCATGCGGCTATGGAAGAAACCCAAGGTGGAAAGAAAGGCAAAAGTGGAAAATAAGGATGGAGTCATAATCCTACATGGAGTGGAGGAGGAGGACTCCTCCCTCCACTTCGGCCGAACCAGATTTGGCTCCTTGGGAGCCAAGTCTCCTCCCACCCCTCCTCCTATATATACTAGAGGTTTTGAGGGCAGACCCAACCCTAATTGCCACGTGCTGCCCTCTTCTTCCTCTAGATTAGTTTTGCGGTGCTTAGGCGAAGCCCTACAGGATTAGTTCACCACCAGCGCCACCATGCCGTTGTGCTACCGGAGAACTTATCTACCTCTCCGCTCCCTCTTGCTGGATCAAGAAGGCGAAGATCGTCATCGAGCTGTACGTGTGCTGAACGCGGAGGCGGCGTCCATTCGGCGCTAGATCGGAAGGACCATGATCAAGATCGCGAGACGATTCGTGATTGGATCGCAGGACATATCGTGATGGTATCTCGGGACGGATCGTGATTGGATCGCGGGATGGATCGTGATGGGATCGCGGGACGGTCGGCGATTTGGATTACAAAGACATTTGACTACATCAACCGCGTTTCTTAACGCTTCCCGCTTAGCGATCCACAAGGGTATGTAGATCCACTCTCCCTCTCGTAGATGCTCATCACCATGGATAGATCTTGCGTGTGCGTAGGAAAAATTTTGTTTTCCATGCAACATTCCCCAACAGGTTCACCATACGTGCATGCTACGGAAATCACAAACTTTAACACGGATATTTCTACCAATCCACATGTACTCACTAGCATGACTCTAATATCACTATCTTTGTATCGCAAAACTATTGAAAGGAATCAAACACAACATATTTGGCTCGACTCACTAGAGCTTGTTTCGTTAACGAGCTAGCTCGACTCGACTTGTTATGGTAACAAGCTCAAACTCAAGATTGGCTCGACTAGTATAGCTCGCGAGCTAGCTTGTTTAGCTTGTTAAGATCGTTATAGGTATGAACATAAAGCCTAATGAATGTCGTATTAAATTATTTTGGGAATATAACAGGTAGATATTAAGTATAAACGATGTTCACGCATAATTGTAAGTAGTTTAACTTGCAATTATCAGTACCATCAACATGTGAGCAAGTCAGCAACATGTACATGACCACAATAAATAACATGTACATGACCTCAATTCCACATAAAATGATAGATGACCACAATAATCGGCAAGTTAGTAACATGTACATGACCCGACATGTAGGTTTACACGACACTACCATGGTCACGAAGTCATGAATCAGAAACAGAGGAGACAAGAGGGTAATCAATAAACCGATCTCTTGCTATTTCGCTAGGGATGGAAGGAGAGGAATCGTGGTGTGCCTCTCTTGGACGGTTGGCCCTAGTGTTATGCGGATGAGCCATATGTTGAGCCTATGTGACTGGCCTGAGATGCAAGGTGGTGTTGGGTGGATGAATTTTATACCGAGCCTAACGAGTTACACGAGTACTCGTGAACTCGGCTCGTTTAACTTGGTCTATAAACAATCTTAAAATAAAGCTTGGCTCGACTCGTTATTCTTCGAGTTCGAGTCGATTCGAGCTGAGTCACGAGCTACTCGTTTAGCTCGCGAGTTTCGAGCTTTTTTTCCAGCCCTACATGTGAATGACCAACTCCTGTTAACTCTCTAAATAGATATAAGTGAGGCATGAGAGTTTAATCCTTTCTACAAAAGATATGCCCACGCTCTAACAAATATAAGTGAAGCAGAAGAGCATTCTACAAATGGCGGTTTTCTATGTGTGAGAAACAGGCAATCCAAACTTTAAATGATATAAGTGAAGCACATGAAGCATTCTATAAAGCCATACTCAAAAGATATAAGTGAGGTGCAAAGAGCCTTCTATAAATGAACCAAAGACTTTCTCATACCAGCACGGTGCATTATTAAAAGAAAAATAAAAAGCACACGACGCTCCAAGATTTACGCATATTATGTGACGAATAAAAATATAGCTCCAATTAAAATTACCGATGGTTGTTAGAAGAAAGAGGGGATGCCTTCCGAGGCATCCCCAAGCTTAGTTTCTTGGGAGTCCTTGAATATTACCTTGCGGTTCCTCGGGCATCCCCAAGCTTAGTCTCTTTCCACTCCTTATTCCTTCATCCATTGTGATTTCACCCAAAACTTGAAAACTTCAATCACACAAAACTTAACAAAACCCTCGTGAGATCCGTTAGTATAGTAAAGCAATTTACCACTTTAAGTACTGTTGCGAACCCATTCACATTTTATATTTGCATTTTATCTACTTTATTATAACTTCTTTATGGCTTATACCACCGATAAAATCGATAGTTTCATCAAAACTAGCAAAGCAATGCATCAAAAACAGAATTTGTCTTAAACAGGACGGTCTGTAGAAATCTGAACATTTACTATATTTCTGTAGATCTAAACATTCTTAAAATTAGGAAAAAATAAAAAATTCATAGCAGTAATGTGTAAAAATTTCAGAAACTTTTGAAATTCCAGTAAAAACATAAATTTACGTACTACAGCCAAAGTTTCTGTTTTTGCACTACACACACCGAACAAGCAATCTAATCATCCTAAAGGCAAATCTTGGCACGTTATTTTTATAATACAAGGGATTTATACGGGGATAATTATTATTTTTTGAAAAGTTTCTGTAATCGAGATTCACAAAGTTTCCATGGGCATGAACAAAGTTCAAGGAGCTCCCCCACTTCAACGATGCTCGTCCTTCTTACTTTCACTTCTCTTTTTGAAAACATTTTAGCTTCCCCTCTTTATTTTTTTGTTTTTGAACTATATAAAAGCACACAACAGAATAAAATGACTCTCTAAAACTTCCGGGTTGTCTCCCTCGCAGCGCTTTCTTTAAAGCCGTTAAGCTAGACATAAAGTGCTCAAGTAATGGATCCACCCGGATCCCAAGGTATGTCAAAGCCAATTTTAATTAACAATGATATGTAATTTTGGTAGTGAGCACAAAGTAACATATATCATGCAACAACAAAGTCTAACTCTCTTCATATGCATCGGCATGTCATAAAAGAACAATTCATGCACACAAAGTAAAGGCCAGTGCATAGTATAAACAGTTTCTTGCAATTTTATCGTATTGGAAACATAGAGAGGTGAAGATGTAGTTCCTTTCTCATAATAATTGCAAGTAGGAGCAGCAAGCACATGCATATTATATTCATTAAAATCATCATGTGCAATAGGAAAAGCAACCCATCAATATAATCCTTAATAAGTGAAAACTTCTTCGATATAGTGTAGTTTGGAGAATTCAAAAGGATAATACGACTATCATGTGTGGGAGCAATAGCAGCAATTTCATGCTTAATATAAGAAACTATAGAAAGTTCATCTTCATAAGCATAATTCATATTGGCATCATGGCCACAAGAATAGCAAGCATCAATTTCATCAAAAAGGGATATTTCAAACGAATCCAAGGGATCATAGCAATTATCATAGCATTCATACTTCGGTAAGAACGAAGGGAAATTAAACAATGTATGAGTTGAAGAGTTACTCTCATTAGAAGATGGGCCCGGGTAGCTAGTCCGCTCTTCCTCCTTTTGTTCTTTGCTCTCCTCCTCATCTTTTTTCATCCAATGAGCTCACAATGTCATCAATTTCTTCTTCCATAGATTCCTGCAAAATATTAGTCTCTTCTTGGATAACAGAGACTTTCTCAATAAATTGAGAAATATGGGCATTATATTCATAATTGGCATAACAATAACGAAGCATAGCAAATTTTGGGATCGGTAAACAACATCATCATAATCTTCATATTTTTCAAACAAAGCTTCAATTTCATAAGCACCCTTAAAAGCAGCAAACTCTTCTGTTTGTTCCACATCATAGTAATCATATATACCATTAGCATAAGAAGCCAAGGTTTCATTATCATTAAATTTACATGAAAAGGGAAGGTGTTTAGCCTTCATCCTAGAGCAACAAGTAATATCATATCTCAAGCATAGATTCCAAGCATACCATTTCAACATATGAATTTGATCCCATAACAGTTTCCCTTTTTGAATCAAGCGATAATCCATAAAGTATTCACGTTGATCCAACGTGTATCCCATTATATAATTGAATAGGGTTTTCTCGGGATTATTAAAGCAGTGCATAATATCTTTCACATAACGAGCATCGAGGGTTTTAAGAGGTTCCCCATCTTCATGAGTAGCAAGTACACCTAATTTTTTTTGGTATTTCGTGTCCCATATCCATAACTAAAGATAGAGAACAACTTAGAATAGCAAATGAAATCTACTTAGTGATAAAGCAAACAAGCACACACGAGAATATTCACCCCACGCTATTGCTCCCCGGCAATGGCGCCAGAAAAAGATCTTGATAACCTACAAGTATAGGGGATCAGTTGTAGCCTCTTTCGATAAGTAAGAGTGTCGAAACCAATGAAGAGCTAAAGGTAGAACAAATATTCCCTCAAGTTCTATCGACTACAGATACAACTTTACGCACGCTTAACGTTCGTTTTACCTAGAACAAGTATGAAACTAGAAGTACTTTGTAAGTGTAACGAAATATGTTTGCAAGATAATAAAGAACACGTAAATAAAAACTAGGTGCTGCTTAGATAAAGAAACAACTAAGTTAGTCTTAGTAGAGAGCTTTTTGTCACAAGAAAGTTATCTATCCCTAGGCAATCGATAACTAGACCGATAATCACTATTGCAATTTTCTATGAGGGAGAGGCATAAGCTAACATACTTTCTCTACTTGGATCATATGCACATATATTGGAACTCTAGCAAGCATCCGCAACTACTAAAGATCATTAAGGTAAAACCCAATCATAGCATTATAAGGTATCAAGTCCTCTTTATTCCCATACGCAAACAACCTACTTACTTGGGTATGTGCTTCTGTCACTCACGCCACCCACCATAAGCGAATCATAAACATATTGCAAACCCTACAGTGGGGATCCCTCATGCTTGCACAAAACGGAGAGCACCATAGGACAGCACCAATAATAAAAATATGCAATTCAAGCCAATCATGATCATCAATCAACCCATAGGAGAAAACGGATCTACTCAAACATCATAGGATAGTCATACATCATTGAGAAATAATATATAGCGTTGAGCACCATGATTAAGTAGATATTACAGTGGGGAGAAGAGGTGTTGAACCTCTCCATAGAGGGGGAGAGTTGGTGATGACAGCGGCGAAGTTTTTGGTGTAGATCGTCATCATGATGATGGCCCCGGCAGCGTTCCAGTGCCACCAGGAGAGAGGGGAGAGAGCCCCCCTCCTTCTTCTTCTTCCTTGACCTCCCCCTAGATGGGAGGAGGGTTTCCCCTCTGGTCCTTGGCCTCCATGGAGGTGGAGGGGCGGGAGCCCCTCCGAGATTGGATCTCTCTTTGTTTCCTTCTGTTTTTGCCTTCCCAGATTCTGGTCTTTCACCGTTTCTTAAATTCCCGGAGATCCGTCACTCCGATTGGGCTGAAATTTTAACCCAATTTTTATCCAAATATTAGCTTTCCTGCGGCAAAATAAGGACACCAATCCTTAAGGGGTAATCACAAGCCACCCTGGCGCGACCAGGGGGTAGGTCGTGCCCCCCTGGCTTGTGGGTCCCTCGGGCATCGTCTCGCATTGATTCTTTTTCCCAAAAATCAAATATATTCCAAAAGAAATCTCTATAAGTTTTTATTACGTTTGGACTTCATTTGATATGTATTTTCTACGAAACAAAAAACATGCAACAAACAGGAACTGACACTGGGCACTGGATCAATATGTTAGTCCCAAAAACAGTATAAAATGTTGCCAAAAGTATATGAAAATTGTAGAATATTGGCATGAAACAATCAAAAATTATAGATACGACGGAGACGTATCAATGAGAAGCAGCCATAGAGCGTTTGAAACTAGGCAGGCAGCAGAAGATGCTTACGCCAAGTTTGTGCGAAAGAAGGCATGGAAGGTCGAAGTTAGCAAGGCGGCACCACACTTTGGGGTGAAGAACTTCATCATCATTGTGCAGTTCCTCGCCATTGCAGTGTTGTGGCGTAGGTGTGGTAGTCGTGAACGTGTGTAAGGCGACTTTACCACATAGGGTACAAGGTTAGCACACCTTGCACCCTGTATGCAACCAAACAACGTGCTTATGTGTGAGCTGAGACAATGTAGGTAACCAAACACAATGCGCGAACCTATCCCCTAATGCAGGGAGTGTCGATGCAGGCAACCAAACATGTTGCATATGTTGGTTTTATGGTTATTTCTACTCAACCAGGTCCAACTCACCATGTCGTGCAATGCAGCCTACTTAGAGATGGCAACCAAACACTCCTTATGTCTTAAGGCAGTTGTACAATGGTTCTCATAATAGCATGCCGCGGCCCCCTTTTGGGGCCCTGATAACAATACGTCGCAACCCTGATGGTGGTCTTGTCCGTCTTGAAACTTTGGTTGTTTCTTACTATTTTGTAACGTGTGGTACTCTGCCTATTTGCTTTTATGACATGTCTGATACTTCCTCAAAGCGCTAATCATTATTACTGTCGTGTTAAGCATATCTGTTTTCAGTGTTAGTGTAAATTATTTCATTTTAGTTTTAAAAAAATACTATTTTTAATTTAAATTTAAATTCGTTTGTGAGTTGTAACACTGAACAAAGTGTGACAGTAATAGTAACGGAAATGCCTGCCGCCACCAGCTTCCGGGCCCGCATGTAAGCAGCCACGGCAGCATCGAGTGTGGCCACATGTCAGCATCTTTGACCGGTCAAATCTAATTGTTACTGACAGCCATCGTCAATGCTAAAACCTCGGTCAAGGCCTAGCTATAAGTAGTCATGTCGGCATCTTCTGGGACCATATGTGAGAAACATTGATTGGTCAAACAAGGTGGATTGATTGTTAGTGACGGATGCATCCTCACCGAAAAGTACGATGAGAGATAGGCAGGTCATATATGGTGACAGTTCTTGTGACATTCTTTTGCCATCACAGAAGATAGCTTCGGCGACGAATTCAGGTTCGTCACCGAAGATATGATCTTGCATGACAGAAAAAAAATTGATACCATCAAGATTTTATTTTCTGTGAGACACCACATTAATTCATTGTTCCTATCAGACTGTCTAAAAAATATTGTATTCTCGTTGTTTAAATCAATAAAATTTAATACTATTAAAAATGATTATTTACATCTTTTTATTTTTTTACCAAAGGGAAATGCATAGTGGAAGCTAAAGGAGAAATAAGTACAAGTCTGCAAAACAACGGTCCTGCCAAAGGCTACTCGTCAGTTGACCTACATGGTACATGTATCTATACTTCTATGAGACGGGCCTAGTTTCCTGCAGAAACTCAAACATGTGAAGCAGTAAAGGTGACGTACCATGTACTCTGTATATTCAGAAAAAGCGAAGTGCAATATCTTTGGAACAGTCAATCGGTGAAACACTAAAGCCCATAATAACTCTCTTGAGTGGTCGAGCATGCACATGTATCAATGGCACTTGTTTATAAATACTTACCCTGACCTCTGTGTATACCAACATCCGGCAGTCAAGCCAAAGCATGTCGGTGGATTATACCGAGAAGTGTAACAATGACAAATAAAATGTGGCGTGGGAGTGGCCTAAGCGTGTTCTCCTGGGAATAAGACGCGTCAGGAATTAGAGTTTGAGTAGAAGAGCTTCCTAATGTGCTACAGTGCTGGATAAGACATGGGAAAGACCAAGAAATCTCACAACTACCCTTTCTTTCTTATCCACGTAACGCAAGCAAACAGGTAGTTGTTCATTCTGGTATCACTAGACTCATCTACAAGTACTGCAAAATGTCCACCATCAAGATCTTCTATCATTAGTTTAGTAGTCAGCTGGGCACAACATTTGATCAACTCTTGTTGTATATCATGGCAAGTCGTCTTACAATTTTGTGGAGCATTCTTTAGAACCACCCTATCAACCTCTTCAAAGTTTCCTGCTAACCAATTTAAAAGCTCAAGGAAATTTCCTTTATTTAGTGAGTCATTACTTTCATCATGCCCTCTAAATGCCAAACCTTGATGCAATAGGAATCTCAAACACTTGAGTGTCCATGTCACACGGAGCTTATATAAAACCTTGTACTGAGTAGTGTTTGAAGCGATGGACTCCCTAATTGATGTTGTAGTTGTAGTGAACATATAGTGAACATATCATATTTTTCTTGAGCTTCAACATGAGCACTAATAACATCACCAATATGCCTCTTCAATCTTGCTTTCATGTTCCAATTATTAAACCCACCATTCACAAATGCATCTCCTCCGGGACTTTTTGTTTTATTCTTGAACAAGTAGCAAACAAAGCAGAAAGCAGCCTCTTCTTTCACACTATACTCAAGCCACTTATGATCCTTAAACCAAGTAGGGCAAAAGCGACGGGGATGTCCACTAAAATCTCTGATCTCAAACTTATGATCCTTTGGTTGACAAGCACCCAAGTCAATGTATCTCCTAACTCTATCTTGGTCATTGGCATGATACGAAGATATGGGAAGCGCTTGTCGGGATCACGTTCTAAAGCTGTCAAATCTGCTTCAAATTGAGGCATTGATTCATCATCTTCATCAACCGCTTCATCATCTTCTACAATTGGGGTCGGGGAGCCTCTCTCCCTTTCCGTTTGCGGAGCTTCGTCATGTGTTTGCACTAGTGCTAGCTGCAGATTGCTTTCAAGCTCAACGGAAAGAAGAGTTGGTGTGGACGTAGAAGTTATTTCCTTGCCTTTGAAGATTTGTCCCTCATTTCAAATATGCTAACATATTTTTTCTTCATCTACATCAGAGTGACATAAACAAAGTACAAAACAGCAAATGAATCTCATATTAAGTAGCAATCACATAAGCACCTAATGAATCAAATTCAATTTCAATTTACAAGCAAGCACGTAATAATCTTCAGATTTGTTTAGAAATAGAGGGAAAGAAGGAATACCTTGTGGATGGATGCAGAATCAAGCTGGAATGGACTGTTGCCCGCTGGATGCCTGGATCGAGATGGCGCTGCCACCGCGCCAGGGAGTCGAGGAGCAGTGGCCGGAGCGCGGAGGGTGCTGCTCGCTGTCGTGGCGCTGGGAAGTCCGGAGGCGGACTGGTGGCCTGGTGCCATGCTCGTTGCCGCAGAGGAGAGGGCCGGACCGAGGAAGACTGGGAAAAGCAGGGAGATGGAGATGGCCGGCGCACGGCTGGAGCCTGGAGGGGAGGGAAGGGACCGAGGCAATACTCGACCGAGGGAGAGGCAGGACCTCAGGAGAGGGCCGGCGGCGGTCGGGGATAGGGTTGGGGACAGCGGGACAGGGCAGAGGGAGACGAGGGTGCTCGGGCGCGGGCGCGTGTAAGCAGACACTGCTCGCTCGTGCGTCTGGTGACGTGCGTGAGGCTGGCGTGCAATGGTTTGGGCTCATGGGCCAAGTCATTACCGTATAATACATGTACTAATTTTTTTTGCGTGAAATTCTTTGGTATTCCAGGGAATTCCAAAGAATACCCCCAGCTCCGCCATTGTTCCTAATGTGCTACAATGCTTTGGTATGAGACCGTTGCTAGAAGGGAAGGTGTCATCCAACAAGTTTGGTCTCTTCCCAGGTAGCTGAATCGGTTTCTATTAGGGCCTTCATTATGTAGGTCAAAACTAGTGTCAAATTTGCTTTTTGAACATTTGACATCGGTGCCCTACGCTTGCCCAGCCGGTGCCAAACAAAAAACTCCAAGCATTGATGCACCTACTTGCTTCAATGCCATCTTCCTGGAGCCAATAAACTAAGTGAGTCGTTATCCTTTCTCATGCAAATCAACGGCCCGAGAAACTGGTCTTTGGGTACGTTGGGTCGTGTATTACTAGTTTATATGCTCGTGGGTCCGAATTGGACGATGTCAAATTTACTATGTTGTGTAACCGGACTATAATATATGCGTACCGTGGATTGTTTTGCAGAAATGTGACATTGAGCACATAGTGGAGGGCCTTATAAACTGGATCTGCCAACCAACAGAGTAACTTCTTTTGACTTTTGATCTCTTTGAGCAATATATTCAGGTGGGAGAACTTCCCCCCGGCCCCCCACCGGTTGATACCTAAAAGAGAGTTTAGTTTCTTTCACACTAGAGTCGTGCTCCAAATAGCAAATTTCCTTTCAAAATTCAGGACGGACCCTGGATGCACCGGCAGAGCTTGAAAGAGCTTTACCCAGACTTGTTCAGGCAGTGCACTTTGCAAACTGTGACCTTAAAAACTGCCACGGAGAATGACAAATGGATGCGACACTTGGAGGCTGACCTCACTGTTGTCTCTATCGGCGGATTCATCAGTCATCAGATCTCCAATCGGTACAATTGTGACCGCAAGAGAAGGATGCCCTGACCTGGCGCTGGATTGCCAATGGGCGCAGTTCACTGCCAGCTCGGCGTATTCGGTGCAATTATTCGCTTGCATCATGCCCCCTTCGTCAAGATGGCCAAGTCCTCTTGATGTGCCTCCCGATCGATCGCAAGATGTTCGTTTAACTGGTGGTGCCAAGTCGTTGCCTACATTTCGTCAAAAAAAAAAAAGACATCCTTTCAGTTTTGTTCTGAATGTTCAAAAGGGGTGATGAACAAAGACGTCTATTGTTGGGTGTTTAATCTCAAGCTTTCAAACACCTGATTTTTGCTATTTGCCGGCAGCCCAAACTTCCATGATCGATTGGTTAACATTGCCTATCATAAAAACAAAGTGCAATATCTTCAGAAAAGGTTAATCGGTGAAACACTAAAGCCTATAATAACTCTCTTGAGTGGTCGAGCATGCACATGTATCAGTGGCTCTTGTTTATAAATACTTACCCTGACCTCTGTCTCTTGTGACGAATGGAATGTGGCGTGGGAGTGGCCTAAGCGTCTTCTCCTGGAATAAGACGCATCAGGAATTAGAGTTAGAGTAGAAGAGCTTAGTTTACTCTCTTTCACATCATGCTCCTAATATAAAATCTCTAATCGATACAATTGCGACCGCAAGAGAAGGATGCCCACCTGACCTGGCGCTGGACTGCCAATGGGCAGTTCACTGCCAGCTCGGCGTATTCGGTGCCATTCTTCGGTTGCATCTCGCCTCCCTTCATCAAGCTGGCCAAGTTTTCGGATGCGCCTCCCTAGTGCAAGATGTTGGTTTTGTTGGCGGTGCAAGATCGATGCCTAACCGCTGACAACCTTCCCAAGCATAGCCCTGTCTGCATCCACTGCCAATCAGCGCATGAATCTGTGTCTCGCCTGCTCGGCTCGGCAAGAACGCGCCGAAGAATTGCTTTGGTGGTCCATTTGAAAAGAGCGCCACGAACAGATCTTCAGACAGGGCGGTTCATGTACCCTGTGTATCGTCTTCTCTAGATTGCAAAACGAAGCTGCGTTGTGGCCGCAGAGAGAGCTAGATTTGTGGCCTCACAGAACGTCCATTTGAGGCACACTAAATTGTTGTATGAGTGAATTCCACATTTTACCCTCTAGATATGCATTTGTGACACTAATTACCCGTCGAATAGAAATTTGCCTATAATACCCATTTTAGGAGCTTTGTACCCTTGTTTTTTGATCTGTATCCATTAGACAAGGTGTGAGGTGACATCCAGGGTCCAAAAATATCCGAACGACTACGAAGCATGTAACAGATGGACAAGAGAAGTCTGGATATGATCGACAATGATGCCCTCCTATCTTTACACATTTTTTTATAAATCATTATCACGACATGCCGATCCTATCTAACATAAACAAAAAAATGCTAAATCGGGGTAAAACCGCATTACAAGTCTTCAAAGTCTGATATTTCAATAGAAGTTCCACTAAATGGGGTAATGTGTGTCACATATGTACAACTATAGAGTAAAAAATGGAATTCATTCTTGTTGTATTAAACTACTCCTTTTCGGTTTCTTTTACCTTCCTCCCCTTCTGTGCCCTTCTGTAACCCAACTATTTTCCCTGTAATGGCAATGAAAGCAGCGTTGCCAACCTTTCGTCAAAGAAAAAACCTTCAACCATGTTCTGAATGCTGAAAAGGGCCATGATGATTGATGAACAAATGTCTATTGTTGGGTGTTAATATCAAAGCTTTTGCGCACCTGATTTCTCTCATTTCCTAGCACACAAAACTTCCCTTATCTGTTGGTTAACATTGCCTATCATATTCAGCAGATGCTGTGCAGATGCCGCCTGAATTACAAAATCAAACATGTTGCTGCAGCCCCACAACAGCTTCAGAGTTTTCAGGCAATGGCACAACAGAACAAGGAAAATCAGCACTTGAAGATGCCGTGAACGCACAGGTCCAAGGAGATCAACCTCACTGCTTCCCCTTCCTTTCCGTCAGGTTGGACACGAGCTCCCTGAGGAACCTGGCCGACTTGGTCACCGGCGAGTTGGCGGTCATGAGGTTGTACAAAAAGTATGAGGATTTGAAAATATCGCATATTCTTTACGAGTTCAAGGACCTAAGGAGGAATTTTGCCACCTTTTTCTATCGGTCATGTTGGGTGGGAAGCTAATGAGGCGACATGTCTATGTGCGAAGCAAGCTAGCAAGATTAGGAGAAGGTGTCCCTGACTTAGTTCATTCATTGTTCCTCGCATACTAAATCTGAAAAAACGATTGTATTCCCGTTGTTTAAATCAACAGAATTTGTGAATTAAAAATTAGATGTTCAGACCAAAGCGAGAGGAATGCATAGTGGGAAGCTAATGGAGCAAGGAGCAGTAGTCTGCAAAACAACAGTCCAGATGCCCAATAGCTTCTCATCAGTCGAGGTACGTCATTTTTCTGTGGTTCTGTGCCATGGGCCTAGTTTCTTGCATAAACTCAAGCGTGTGAAGCAGTAAAGGCAGCATACCATGTATTCTGTGTTCAGAAAAACTACTCCTATATCAATAGAACGGGTTAATGGTGAAACTTTAAAGCCTATAATAACTCTCGAGTGGTTGAAGATGTATCAGTGGCTCTGCTAATCTTTTATAAATATACTCACCCTGGCCTTCTCTGTGTATACCAACATATGATAGTCAAACCAAAGGATGCCAGTGGATGATGTCGAGAAGTGATTCGGAAGGGTAACAATGACGAATAAAAAATGGGCATTGGAACGTTCTAAGCGTGATCTCTTGGGAATAGGATGCATCATGAATTAGAGTTAGAGTAGCAACGATTCCTGGCGTGATGAATGAGCTTGGGCAATGTTTTGGTGTGTCGATCTTTGTCAGAAGGCAAGGTGCCATCGAATAAGTTTGCTCCCTTCGACATTAGAACCATGCTCCTAGTAGCAAAGTTCCTTTAAAAAATCAGGACGGACACTAAGATGCACCGGCAAAGATTCAAGGAGCTTTACCTAGACCCTCTCGGGCAGTGCACTCTCTGGACTGTGACCACAACAGGATGACATGGAGAATGACAAATGGATGCGAAAATACTTCAGGGCTAACTTCATTTTTGAGTCTGTCGACCAGTTCATTGGTATGATATCCAATCGGTGGAGTTGTGACCGCAACAGAAGGATGCCTGACCTGGCGCTAGACTGCCAGTGGGAAGTTCACTGCCAGCTCGACGTATTTCGTGTAATTCTTCGCTTGCATCATGCCCCCTTCGTTAAGCTGGCCAAGTCCTCTGATGTGCCTCCCGATCCCAAGATGTTCGTCTGACTGGTGGTGCAAGGTCGTTGCCTACCTTTCGTCAGAAAAAGAAAAAAACATTCCTTCAATTTTGTTCTGAATGTTGAAAAGGGTTGGTGAACAAAGACGTCTATTGCTGGGTGTTAATCTCAAGCTTTTAAACACCTGATTTTTGCCATCGAAACTTCCATGATCCACTTGTTAACATTGCCTATCATATTCTGAAGATGCTGTGCAAATGAAGCCTGGATTTACAAAAGCGAACATGTTGCTGCGGCACCACAACCACTTCAGAGTTTTCAGGCAATGTCACAGCACAACAAGGAAATTCAGAAGACGCCGTGAACGCACGGGTCCAAGGAGATCAACCTCACTCCTTCCCCTTCCTTCCCGTCACGTTGGACACGAGCTCCCTGAGGAACCTAGCCGACTTGGTCACCGGCGAGTTGGCGGCCATGAGGTTGTACATCATGTTCTCCACCTCGCCGATCGTCGGCCGCCGCTTCATCCGCGACACCACCTTCAACTCCGGCTCCTTCTCCTCGTCCTCCATCATGAGCACCCAGCTCTCCCCGCCGAACCTCCCGCCCTCCACGCACCGGAGCAGCACGCCCTTCTTCTTGCTCAGCAGCCCCTTCACCTCCAGCCCCATAAAGGAGTACACCACGTTGAAGGAGCCCACGAAGCCCTTGGCGATGCCGCCGAACCCCTCCTCCTCCACCTCGTAGCTCCACCCCGGGTTGAACAGCACCGCCGGCTTGGGGTCCAGCGCGTTGACGGCCGCCCGCAGCTTCTCCACCTGCGGCCGCCCGGGAGCCAGGAACACGGCGGCGTCGCAGGAGCTCAGCGCGTCCGGCGCCACCGAGTCCAGCTGCGCGTGCGCCAGCGCCGACGAGTCCCCCCAGTTCTTGAACTCGCGCACGGCGACCGCCAGGTCCTCCGCGGAGGGCCACACCAGGAGCAGCCTCGCCGGCGAGCCCTTGCGGGACACGCCGAGGCCCGAGAAGACGTCGAAGGCGAGGCGCGCGAGGGAGCCCGGCGAGTCGTCGACCACGGGGATCTCCGCGCGGAACCGGGCCTGCCGCTGCTGCTTCTTGAGCTTCCGCGACGGGAGCGAGTTATTGAGCGGCTTGCGCAGCGCCGTGGCCAGGCAGGACCTGGCCTGCACGACCGCCTCCTCCCTCGACGACGGCGGCGTCGGGGAGCCTTCCGTCGGCGGGGCCGACGGTGCCGACGACGACTGCACGCGCCGGTGCGGCGGACTGCGGAGGAGGAGGGCAACGTGGAGAGCAGGCAAGCGCGGTGGCGGGAAGAGAAACGAGCGGTTCGGGAGTGACGGAACTGGAGCTTTGAGTGCGATCTTGGAGGAGAGAGGAGGGTTCAAGAGACAGAGCGCCATTGGCGCGAACAAGAGAAGAAGACGATAAGGTGTGGTGCTCTGCTCTCCATGGTGCGGGAAGCGAGTTGGTGCAGCTGGGCTTGGACACTGACAGCGTGGCCCCACTGCCAAGAAACTGCGTGCAATATCTGGAATGCAAAAGGACCTTCTGATAAGTTGCTGGAGTTTATCAGAGAAAATGAACGGGTGAGCACTGAGCAGAAGAGCATCAGCAGACACAAGTGACTGGCATCATAAGATGGACAGGAAAACAGAGTGCCCCCAAATCACTGGGATGCAACCAGCCTTCATAGCAGACCTACAAATCTATCACGTCCGAGTTCAGAATTATAAGACATTTTGGATATTTCATAGTAGACTCTATACGGACTGAAATGAGTGAACAAACACACTGAAACGCATCTATTTACATACAGTTCAGGAAAAAAACTGAACATCTTATAATTTAAAACGGAGGGAGGAACTAAAGCAACGCACATCTGATAGTTTGCAAATGATAGAGCACAGACAAGCTTGATCCAGGAATATGAAGAACAAAAGGGAGGAAGTGCATCAACAAATGAGTACAACCGGGTTATATTATCTCGACAAACAAACAGGGGAGGTCCACAAGACCACAACAAACTAATTCAATACACCAATCATTTTGAGTGATAATGCACCACCGCTCTCAGATCATAAATACATATTGACATCGATTCTTACAGCTTCATGCCACAGCTATTCCCCGACATTGGTTATTGAAATTAAGAATTGCTGCCAGGCTGCTCCAAGAACAGGAAAATGAATTTGTAATGTTTGGATCATGCTGATTGGTTTTTCACTCTTCAGCTCGAATGAAAAAAAAATGTAGATTCACAAAAGAACATGTCAGGCTATACTTCTTGTTTAGGCAAAGGTGGAGGTTGTCTGATACATACAAATACACCCCCTCTTTCAGAAACTGCTACATGTATACATGTTACAAATTGGTAATAAATCTGAAGTTGCCACACAACTTATGACTGTACAAGCTCACACAGTCATGTGTGTGTGTTCAGAAACAGTCAGCAGTTTCGTCAATAAGTATCTGCTTCAACCTATCTTAACAGTTCCTACGTCAATCTACGAGCTTTGCTCCCCTGTTCTGGCTCAACCTCAGGTACAAGAAGTGTTCATCACCATTCACCAGCTATGTTGTTATACTAGTAAGCCTCTTACTGTACTACTACTAATACAAAAAAAATAGGCATCACTCTTGTTAACATCCAATATAACGTCATCAACAATTCTGTGCTAGTTCAGGGTTACAAGTTATAATATCATAAATTGCAAGCGATTTCAGGGCAAAAAATTGAAATGGCTAACCACATAAAGCTATCCATTCCATCAAACAATAGTGAAGCAGATAGTGGTGGAGAACTGTGATCGGCTAGTTTCTTCATGATTCACCTTGACCAACTTCAATGGACTCAAGAGTTATAGATTATGATGACAGAAGGCAGGGACAAATGGACTACCAATATGCCAGAACTGAGTTCATGGATAACAATATTTTAGCACTAACCAGACAATTCTTTCATTGACATGAACCAAATAATTTGAGATCTTTATGGATGTGCTACCAATTAAAAGTCTGAGCCCAAAGGTAAGGTACATACACTAAAAAAAGTGGGAAAACTGCATATGTGTAGCTCAATGAGGAAGATTATTTCCTCGAAACGTCATGGTAATGTGCTTGTGCTTATCAATGGTAAGGGAGCAATTCAAGTATAGGTTCACTGTTTGATATCCTCTGTGGTTGTCACCTATCCTGAACACCACAAAAGACAAAACACCCATTTCACCAGAGCAGAAACTCATGTCTAATGATACAACAACACATATGCTCCTACATAACCCAGTGAGAAAACTAACTTCCACCACAATTTCAAGGTACTACTCCCTATGAAGATTTCGTTTGCATCTTGTATATATTTGTTGACCCACACGCTTCAGCGCATACCAAAGCCACAAGTACAGCAATCCATCAAGATAAGCTAATTTGAGTCTTATAAAGTAACAAAGGGCTTCTTAAATTGGCTAATTAGTTCATCAGAAACGACAGCAAGCCAACATTCCAACCAGCGCATGTCACCCTCCACAATGACTCATCGATATCTCAAGTTTTATTTCGAGAAATTCACAAGGACCAGTGTACAGGCAATGATCACACCTTTGTATTCATGTAACCTGGCAACACCCAAGATAGATACCGCGACGGCAGCATAGGGGTGCTTATCTCCTCTCGCGGTCAGAACACGATGCGGAACTGCGGGGCGCCCTCGCCGGTGGCGGGCACCAGCTCCCAGCGGCACGGCTCGAGCTCGTCGGAGACGGGGCAGTAGCCGGCGAGCGTGACGGAGGCGCCGGACTCCGCCGCCGACCCGAACTCGAAGACCGTCGCGTCCGGCTGCCGCTGCCGCATCACCTCCACCGCCCCATGGGTGCCGGGGACGGCCACCTGGGCCTGCGCGCCTCCCGCTCCCTTCGCCGGCTGCTGGCTCGGGGCGTGCTCAGGCGAGCCGCGGCGGGAGCCCCTCCACCACGAGAAGAGCCCCATCGGCAGACGTGGGGAACCGGTGGGGATTGGATTAGGGATTCTAGGGTTTTGGTGGGGAACAATCTAGAGGAGGGGTTCGGCGTTTGGCGTTCGCAATTTCGGGGAGAGCTTCGACGTCACTGCAAGGTGGGCCCGGATGCATCATCAACCTTTGGCGTGAGACTTTTATCCCAAAAACAAACCCAAATGATAAGCGTCAGACATGGGGCATCGCCATGCCCATCTTTTATAGCTAAATTGTCGTGGAAAAACAAATCCCAAAAATAAATTGGAACTTATGTACAAACAAAAAAGTTGTCATGCTTCACAATTAAAGTTGTCATCCTCGGATAACTAAAGTTGCCATCCAAAAAAATCAGGGCAAAATTGCTTCATGCCACACGTGTGACACTTATTAGGGTCTAAAATAAAAATAATACCGAATTATGTTCATTCCACACTTCCAAGCATGACAATCGATGTGAAAGAACACACGGTTGTGTTACGCACCAGCAAGTTGATGTACTGAATGTGTAATTTGCTTCTTTTCAACGAAAAAAAGTGTAATTTGCTTCTTTTTATCTAGGGAAACGCTTGTGAACGGAAGCTTAACCATCCTCATGCAACCTCAAGAGTTAGGTTGAATGTGGTGAAGGTTTATTTCGAGAATATGCAGCGATGTGTATCATTTCATTGATAGACGGGGAAGATTGTTTATAGGGATACTACTCTTCGTGATATACACAAGCATGGCGACTCCAAAAGCCCAGGTTGAGTAGAGAGGGGATAAGGTTGCCCAGCCTCGGAGAGTAAGTTCAGGTTACATGGGTTAATCTATCACGGCCTTTTGCGTCGGCGCCTAACTTTTTCAAATTAGTTGTCGGTATGGGGCACCAGTCGATACATGAAACAATGCCCTGTAGCAAGAGAATGTAGTGAAAAGCTTAGCTGGTCTTTAACCATGTTTCAAATCTATAGCATGTACCTATACCAGAAGGGCATGTGTACGTTGACTCCGGCTCATTGCGACAACAAGGACATGAACCATGGTTCGGCCAACACGTCCAATAAGGGATTGTTTGGTTACTCACATGGATTTTTGCCTATTTGCATCTCTGACCCGGGTGAGCCTGTTGGAGGGTATGTAGGTTTTTGGACCATTTTATACATATTGCTCGGTTCCCTACATTGCACGACTGAGCACTTTCATGTCTGACATTTGCTTGTGTGCATACGTGCTTTAGGGGTGAGCACATGCAAATCAAACATTTTGGTTGTGTGCAAATGGCTTGATGTGCTCACCCTTTTAAATGTGATGGGCTTACCACCACACTACACAGCAAATGAACAGCTAACCGGACTTAATATGGCAGGAGCATAATACGAGGTGTTTAAAGCCAAAAGGTGCATCCCATGCTCTTACACAAAACTCATGTGGTGTTCCCTGACAAAAATGCACAATTTAAACGACAATGAACAACAATTTTAACATCAAGCAGACATCAGGACTAGAGACCGGAATTGAATGGGCATTGGCAGATGAACTTCTGGCATATGTATGTGACGATGGTGGAGGTTCTGACACCATAGATCTAGATTGTGTACCCTAGGTTCGAGAGGTTGAACACGAGGAGGTCGGTGGGGACGATCTTGTGCTTCATGCAGAAGTAGTCCCTGTTGGGAAACATAGTAGAAAACAAAAACAAAAATCACCCTACAATCAAGGTCCGAGATCAATATGAAGATGCATACAAGGTTTGATCAGATCGTTACCAACTAGATACATCCGAATAAGAGTTGTTGTAGATCATTCTGGAAGTCCCTCGAACTATCAATGATGATTCCTCGAATAAAAGCCCGAAAGCATGACCTCTCTGCATACTGCAAGCGTACATGTTTCACGATCCGGCAGCGCTTCGCCGTTCAAAGCTAATCATCGTCGGCAAATTAAAGGGAGAAGCAGAGAACCGCGCATGGTTTCTCTATTATGAGGATTAGAGAGAACTAGGTCTAGCTTTAATTAGATCAATTAAAGCTAGAACTAGAGAACTATAGGAGGCACCCAAAAACTTGTGTTCAACTATGGACGAAACCTCTAGTATATATAGGTTGGAAGGAGGGAAGGGGAACCACAGGGGGAGGAAGGAGGGAAGGGGCGCCACAAGGGGAGGAAGGAGTCCTCCCCCTTGTCCGTCCAAGAGGAGGGGAATTTTCCCTCCAATTCAATATCCCTTAGCTTTTCCAAGAAGCTAAGGGGACAACTCCACCAACTCCTACCAGAAAAGGTTGCCCCAACAAAATGAACGCTTGCCATTTCCCTTCCAGTTAACATTCGCTAGTTATCATTACCGAAATGAAAAAACGAAAATGAGCTGGCACAGTCGGAGGAGCGCCTGTTTGGAGCCCAAAGTTTGCCGCAATGTGCGGCATATAGGTTAACCTTTTTTATGAGGCAAAGATATGCCATTAACTAATGCACTAGTAGAATGCATGTGCGTTTCTATGGGCTACAATGAAAATATAAATGAATCAAACAAATTATTAAGGGTGTATTCAAGGTCAAAGATCATTTATCCCTCGTACGTCTGAGCATGTTTGGATATCAAAAGGGCGTCCACTAGGCTTCCTAAAATTCAACCGTGTGGACAATTCGGGCTCCCCCAGATCCACACCATATGTGGGGAGAAATGTGTTTTTCTGGACTATCCGCCATGTTATCTCCAACACGCGGGCCCAAGACAAAAATGTTGGGGAAAGTTGCATGGGAAACAAAAATTTTCCTACGCACACCCAAGATCTATCCATGGTGATGAACATCTACGAGAGGGAGAGTGGATCTACATACCTTTGTAGATCGCTAAGCGGGAAGCGTTAAGAAACGCGGTTGATGTAGTCGAACGTCTTCGTGATCCAAATCGCCGAGCGTCCCGCGATCTCATCACGATCCATCCCACGAACTCATCATGATCCGTCCCGCGATCTCATTACGATATGTCTCACGATCTTGATCACGGTCCTTCCGATCTAGCGTCGAACAACTCCGCATTCAGCACACGTACAGCTTGATGACGATCTCCGCCTTCTTGATCCAGCAAGAGGGAGCGAAGAGGTAGACTAGTTCTCCGGCAGCGTGACGGTGCTGCGGCGATGGTGGTGGAGCTATTCCGGTAGGGCTTCGCCTAAGCACTACAGAAAACCGATCTAGAGGAGAAACTATGCACTACAGGAACGGGTAGCACGTGGCTGAAAAACTAGTGTAAAACCCCTAAAACCTCTAGTATATATAAGAGGAAGAGAGGAGGAGGCTTGGCGCAAGGGCCAAGCCCTCTAGGCTTCGGCCGAAGTGGGAGTAGAGGAGGAACCCTCCTCCAATCCTAGTAGGACTAGGACTCCTTCCCTTTTTGCCTTTTTTGCCTTTTTCCACCTTTCCTCTTTGGGCTTTTCTTTCCCAGCCGCATGGGCCTTGTGTGGGACTTCCACCAGCCCACTAAGGGCTGGTATTCACTCTCCCACATCCCATGTAGCCTCTTGGGTCGAAATACCCCTCCCGATGGTCTCTCGATACACTACCGGCACTCCCGGTACACTACCGATGAGCCCGAAACTTTTCCGACGACCAAAACATGACTTCCTATATATCAATCTTTACCTCCAGACCATTTCGAAGCTCCTCATGAAGTTCGGGATCTCATCCGGGACTCCGAACAACCTTCGGTCACCATCATACATAACTCTATACTACCAAAACGTCACCGAACCTTAAGTGTGCAGACCCTGCGGGCTCGAGAAAACTATGTAGACATGACCGAGACACGTCTACGGTCAATAAACAATAGCGGGACCTGGATGACCATATTGGTTCCTACATATTCTACGAAGATCTTTATCGGTCGAACCTCTATGTCAAGGATTCAGTTAATCCTGTATTATGTTCCCTTTGTTCTTTGGTATGTTACTTGCCCGAGATTCGATCGTCGGTATCTCCATACCTACTTCAACCTCGTTACCAGAAAGTCTCTTTACTCGTTCCGTAATACAAGATCCCGTGACTAACACTTAGTCACAGTGCTTGCAAGGCTTGTTGTGATGTTGTATTACCGAGTGGGCCCTGAGATACCTCTCCATCATATGGAGTAACAAATCCCAGTCTTGATCTATGCCAACCCAACAGACACCCTCGGGGATACCTGTAGAGCACCTTTATAGTCACCCAGTTACGTTGCGACGTTTGATACACACAAGGTACTCCTCTGGTGTCAGTGAATTGCATGATCTCATGGTCATAGGAACATATACTTGACATGCAGAAAACTATAGCAATAAACTGACATGATCATATGCTACGTTTATAGTTTGGGTCTTGTCCATCACATCATTCTCCTAATGATGTGATCTGGTTATCAAATGACATCTCATGTCCATGGCTAGGAAACCATAGCCATATTTGATCAACGAGCTAGTCTATTAGAGGCATACTAGGGACATGGTGTTGTCTATCTATCCACACATGTATCTGAGTTTCCGATCAACACAATTATAGCATGGATAATAAACGATTATCATGAACAAGGAAATATGATAATAACCAATTTATTATTGCCTCTAGGGCATATTTCCAACAGTCTCCCACTTGCACTAGAGTCAATAATCTAGTTCACATCACCATGTAATTCGCATTGTTATGAATCAAACACCCAATGAGTTCTGGGGCTTGATCATGCTTTGCATGTGAGAGAGGTCTTATAGTCAACGGGTCTGCGACATTCAGATCCGTGTGTACTTTGCAAATCTCTATGTAAAACTGTAAATACTGCTACCACACTCCACTTGGTACTATTCCAAATGGATGCTCCACTATACGTATCCAGATTGCTACTACGAGTCATCTGGATTGGTGTTAAAGCTTGCATCGACGTAACTCTTTACGACAAACTCTTTATCACCTCCATAATCGAGAAACATCTCCTTAGTCTTCTGGTTTCTAAGGATAATTTTGACCGTTGTCCAGTGATCCACTCCTGGATCACTCTTGTACCCCTTGACAGACTCATGGCAAGGCACACATCAGGTGCGGTACACAGCATGGCATAATATAGAGCCTACGGCTAAGGCATAGGGGACGACATTTGTCCTTTCTCTTTCTTTTGCCGTGGTCGACCTTTGAGTCTTACTCAACTTCATGTTGGGGAACGTTGCATGGGAAACAAAAAATTTCCTACGCACACGCAGATCTATCCATGGTGATGAGAATCCACGAGAGGGAGAGTGGATCTACATACCCTTGTAGATCGCTAAGCGGGAAGCGTTAAGAAACGCGGTTGGTGTAGTCGAACGTCTTCGCGATCCAAATCGTCGTGCGTCCCACGATCCAATCATGAACCGTCCCGCGATCCAATCACGATCCGTCCCGCGATCCGATCATGATCGGTCCCACGAACTTGATCACGATCCGTCCCATGAACTTGATCACGATCCTTCCGATCTAGCACCGAACGGACGGCACCTCCACGTTCAGCACACATACAGCTTGATGACGATCTCCACCGTCTTGATCCAGCAAGAAGGAGTGGAGAGGAAGAAGAGTTCTCCGGCAGCCTGACGGCGCTCTGGCGATGGTGGTGGAGCAATTCCGGCAGGGCTTCGCCTAAGCACTGCAGAAAACCGATCTAGAGGAGAAACTATGCACTGGAGGAATGGGTAGCACGTGGCTGAAAATCTAGTGCCAAAACCCTAAAACCTCCAGTATATATAAGAGGAGAGGAGGAGAGGAGGAAGCCTTGGCCTCCAAGGCTAGCTGGTTCGGCCAAACCTACTAGGAGAGGAGGATTCCTCCTCCAATCCTAGTAGGACTAGGATTGCTCCTTTTTGCCTTTTTTTCCACCTTTTCCTATTGGGTTTTCTTCCTCCAGCCGCATGGGCCTCTTGTGGTTGTTCCACCAGCCCACTAAGGGCTGGTTTCCACTCTCCCACAGCCCATGTAGCCTCTTGGGTCGAAATACCCCTCCCGGAGGTCCCCCGGTACACTACCGGCACTCCCGGTACACTACCGATGAGCCCGAAACTTTTCCGGCGACCAAAACAGGACTTCCTATATATGAATCTTTACCTCCGGACCATTCCGGAGCTCCTCGTGACATCCGCGATCTCATACGGGACTCCGAACAAACTTCGGTCACCACCATACATAACTCTATACTACTGAAACGTCACCAAACCTTAAGTGTGCAGACCCTGCGGGTTCGAGAACTATGTAGACATGACCGAGACACCTCTGCGGTCAATAACCAATGGCGGGACCTGGATGTCCACATTGGTTACTACATATTCTAAGAAGATCTTTATCGGTCGAACCTCTGTGTCAAGGATTCAGTTAATCCCGTATGATGTTCCCTTTGTTCTTCGGTATGTTACTTGCCCGAGATTCGATCGTCGGTATCTCCATACCTAGTTCAACCTCGTTACTGGCAAGTCTCTTTAATCATTCTGTAATACAATATCTCGCAACTAACACTTAGTCACATTGCTTGCAAGGCTTATTGTGATGTTGTATTACCGAGTGGGCCCTGAGATACCTCTCCGTCACACGGAGTAACAAATCCCAGTCTTAATCCATGCCAACTCAACAGACACCCTCGGAGACACCTATAGAGCACCTTTATAGTCACCCAGTTACGTTGCGACGTTTGATACACACAAGGTACTCCTCCGATATCTATGAGTTGCATGATCTCATGGTCATAGGAACATATACTTGACATGCAGAAAACAGTAGCAATAAACTGACACGATCATAAGCTACGTTTCTAGTTTGGGTCTTGTCCATCACATCATTCTCCTAATGATGTGATCCCGTTATCAAATGACATCTCATGTCCATGGCTAGGAAACCTTAACCATCTTTTGATCAACGAGCAAGTTCACTAGAGGCATACTAGGGACATTGTGTTTGTCTATGTATCCACACATGTATCCATGTTTCCAATTAATACAATTATAGCATGGATAATAAACGATTATCATGAACAAGGAAATACAACAATAAACACTTTATTTATTGCCTCTAGGGCATATTTCCAACAGTCTCCCACTTGCACTAGAGTCAATAATCTAGTACACATCACTATGTGATTTACATTGTAATGAATCAAACACCCATGCAGTTCTAGTGTTGATCATGTTTAGCCCTTGGAAGAGGTTTAGTCAATGGGTCTGCAACATTCAGATCTCTGTGCACTTTGCAAATATTTATGTCTTTCTCCATGATGTAATCGCGAATGGAGTTGAAGCGTCGCTTTATGTGTCTGGTCCTCTTGTGAAACCTTGGTTCCTTGGCCAGAGAAATGGCACCAGTGTTGTCATAGAACAGGTTCATTGGATTCGGTGCACTGGGCACTACTCCAAGATCTATCATGAAATGCTTCATCCAGACACCTTCCTTCGCTGCCTCCGAGGCTGCGATGTAATCTGCTTCGCACGTAGAATCAGCTACCATGCTTTGCTTGGAACTGCACCAGCTTACCGCTCCCCCATTAAGAATAAATACGTATCTGGTTTGCGACTTAGAGTCGTCCGGATCAGTGTCAAAGCTTGCATCGACGTAACCCTTTATGACGAGCTCTTCATCACCTCCATAAACGAGAAACATTTCCTTAGTCCTTTTCAGGTACTTAAGGATATTCTTGACCGCTTGCCAATGCTCCATTCCAGGATCACTTTGAAACCTTCCGGTCATACTTATGGCAAGGCTGACATCGGGTCTTGTGCATAGCATTGCATACATGATAGAGCCTATGGCTGAAGCATAGGGGATGACACTCATCTTTTCTCTAGCTTCTGCAGTTACTGGGCATTGAGTCTTACTCAACTTTACACCTTGTAACACAGGCAAGAACCCCTTCTTGGACTGTTCCATTCTGAACTTCTTCAAAACTTTATCAAGGTATGTGCTCTGTGAAAGTGCTATTAAGCGTCTCGATCTATCTCTATAGATCTTAATGCCTAATATGAAAGCAGCTTCTCCTAGGTCCTTCATTGAAAAACTCTTGTTCAAATATTCCTTCATGCTTTCCAGCATTTCTATATTGTTTCCAATCAGCAATATGTCATCCACATATAATACTAGAAACGCTATAGAGCTCCCACTCACTTTCTTGTAAATACAAGCTTCTTCGTAAACTTGTATAAACTCAAACACTTTGATCACCTCATCAAAGCGCTTATTCCAACTCCGAGATGCTTGCACCAGTCCATAAATGGATCGCTGGAGTTTGCAAACTTTGTCAGCATTCTCTGGATCGACAAAACCTTCGGGTTGCATCATATACAACTCTTCCTCAAGGAAACCGTTGAGGAACGCTGTTTTGACATCCAGCTGCCAAATTTCATAGTCGAAATAAGCAGCTATTCCTAACATGATTCTGACAGACTTAAGCATCGCTACGGGTGAGAAAGTCTCATCGTAGTCAACTCCTTGAACTTGTGAAAAAAACCTTTGCCACAAGTCGAGCTTTATAGACGGTGAAATTACCGTCCGCGTCTGTCTTCTTCTTAAAGATCCATTTGTTCTGAATGGCCTTTCGCCCTTCAGGTAATACTTCCAAAGTCCATACTTTGTTTTCATACATGGATCCCATCTCGGATTTCATGGCCTCTAACCATTTCTCGGAATCCGGGCCCATCACTGCTCCTCCATAGCTCGTAGGTTCATTGTTGTCCAACAACATGACCTCCAAGACAAGGTTGCCGTTTTACTCAGGGGTAGTATGTGGCCTTGTCGACCTACAAGGTTCAATAGCAGCTTGATCCGAAGCTTCATGATCATCATCATTAACTTCCTCTTCTACCGTCGTGGGTTCCACAGAAACATCTTTCTGCACTGTGCTACTTTCTGGTTGAAGTAAAGGTTCAATAACCTCATCAAGCTCTATTTTCCTCCCACTCAATTCTTTCGAGAGAAACTCTTTCTCAAGAAATGTTCCGTTCTTAGCGACAAACACTTTGCCTTTGGATCTGAGATAGAAGGTATACCCGACTGTCTCTTTCGGGTATCCTATGAAGACGCATTTTTCCGCTTTGGTTTCTAGCTTTTCAGGCTGAAGCTTTTTGACATAAGCATCACATCCTCAAACTTTAAGAAACGACAACTTTGGCTTCTTGCCAAACCACAGTTCATATGGCGTCGTCTCAACGGATTTTGATGGTGCCCTATTTAAAGTGAATGCAACTGTCTCTAATGCATAACCCCAAAACGATAGTGGCAAATCAGCAAGAGACATCATAGAACGCACCATATCTAATAAGGTTCGATTATGACGTTCGGACACACCATTACGCTGTGGTGTTCCGGGCGGTGTCAACTGTGAAACAATTCCACACTGTCTTAAGTGACTGCCAAACTCATAACTCAGATATTCACCTCCTCGATCAGATTGCTGGAACTTAATCTTCTTGTTACAATGATTCTCAACTTCACTCTGGAATTGCTTGGACTTTTCAAATGTTTCAGACTTGTGTTTCATTAAGTAAATATACCCATATCTACTTAAGTCATCAGTGAAGGTGAGAAAATAACGATATCCACCACGCGCTTTAACATTTATTGGACCGCACACATCAGTATGTATGATTTCCAATAAGTCACTCGCCCATTCCATTGTTCCAGAGAACGGCGTTTTAGTCATCTTGCCCATGAGGCATGGTTCACATGTGTCAAGTGATTCAAAATCAAGTGACTCCAAAAGTCCATCAACATGGAGCTTCCTCATGCGTTTTACACCAATATGACCTAAACGGCAGTGCCACAAGAAAGTGGTACTATCATTATCAACTCTACATCTTTTGGCATCAATGTTATGAACATGTGTATCATCACTATCAAGATTCAATATGAATAAACCCCTAACATTGGGTGCATGACCATAAAAGATATTACTCATATAAATAGAACAACCTTTATTCTCTGATTTAAATGAGTAACCATCTCGCAATAAACAAGATCCAGATATAATGTTCATGCTTAACGCAGGCACTAAATAACAATTATTCAGGTTCATCACTAATCCCGATGGTAATCGAAGAGAGAGCGTGCTGAGGGCGATCACATCAACCTTGGAACCATTTCCCACGCGCATCATCACTTCGTCCTTTGCCAGCCTTCGTTTATTCCGTAGTTCCTGCTTTGAGTTGCAAATGTGAGCAACCGAACCGGTATCAAATACCCAGGCACTACTACGAGAGCTAGTAAGGTACACATCAATAACATGTATATCATATATACCTTGTTTGTCGTTGGCCGCCTTCTTATCAGCCAGGTACTTGGGGCAGTTCCGCTTCCAGTGACCAGTTCCCTTGCAATGAAAGCACTCAGTTTCTGGCTTGGGTCCATGCTTGGGCTTCTTTGGAGGAATAGCAACTGCTTTGCCATCCTTCTTGGTTTTACCCTTCTTGCCCTTGCCCTTGACTTTGCCATTTTTCTTGAAACTAGTGGTTTTATTGACCATCAACACTTGATGTTCTTTCTGGATTTCAGACTCAGCGACTTTTAGCATCACAAACAGCTCGGCGACCGACTTGTTCATCCCGCGCATGTTATAGTTCATCACAAAGCTCTTGTAACTAGGTGGCAGTGATTGAAGAACTCTGTCAGTGATCGCCTCTGGCGGAAGGGCAATTCCCAACTCCGCTAGATGAGTTGAATACCCAGACATTCTGAGTATATGTTCACTGATAGACCCGTTCTCCTCCATCTTGCAAGCATAGAACTTATCAGAGGTTTCATACCTCTCGATCCGGGCATTCTTTTGAAAGATAAACTTCAACTCCTGGAACATCTCATATGCTCCATGACGTTCAAAACGTCTTTGAAGTCCCGGTTCTAAGCCATACAATATTACACACTGAGCTATTGAGTAATCTCTAGTACGTGCCTCCCAAGCGTTCTTAACGTCTTCGGAGGTCATGTCTTCTGGTTGGTCACCAAGCGGTGCATCAAGGACATATGATTTCTGGGAAGCCGTGAGGATAATCCTCAGATTACGGGCCCAGTCAACAAAGTTACTTCCATCATCTTTCAACTTAGCTTTCTCTAGGAACTCATTAAAATTCAGGGGTGCTACTACGCGAGCCATTGATCTACAATATAAATATGCAAAGTTTACTTAGACTATTGTTCAAGATAATGAGTTTAGTTAATCAAATTACTAAAGCTCCCACTCAAATTGACATCGCTCAGGTCATCTGAGTGTCACATGATCCAAATCCATCAACTCAAGTCCGATCATCACGTGAGTTGAGGTGGCTTCAATGGTGAACATCATTATGTTGATCATATCTACTATATGATTCATGTTTGTCCTTTCGGTCTCTTGTGTTCCGAGGCCATGTCTGTACATGCTAGGCTCATCAAGTTTAACCTGAGTGTTCTGCGCATGCAACACTGGCTTGCACCCATTGTATGTGAACATAGAGTTTATCACACCCGATCATCACGTGGTGTCTCAACACGACGAACTTTCGCAACGGTGCACACTCGGGGAGAACACAATTTATCTTGAAATTTAAGTGAGGGATAACCTTATAATGCTACCGTCATACTAAGCAAAACAAGGTGCATAAAAGGATTAACATCATATGCAATTCATAAGTGACATGATATGGCCATGAACTTGTGCTTTTGATCTCCATCATGAAAGCACCGGCATGATCTCCATCGTCACCGACACGACACCATGATCTCCATCAACGTGTCGCCATCGAGGTTGTCATGCCCTGCATGCTTCTACTACTATTGCTACCGTTTAGCAATAAAGTAAAGCATTACATAGCGCTTAATGATTGACACGCGGGTCATACAATAATTAAAGACAACCCTATGGCTCCTTCCGGTTGTCGTACTCATCGACATGCAAGTCGTGAAATTCTATACATCACATGATCATCTCATACATCACATATATCACATCATGTAATTGGCCATATCACATCACAACATACCCTGCAAAAACAAGTTAGACGTCCTCTAATTGTTGATGCATGTTTTACGTGGCTGCTACGGGTTTCTAGCAAGAACGATTCTCACCTACGCATAAACCACAACGGTGATACATAATTTGCTTTTCAACCTTCTCAAGGACCGCCTTTGTCGAATCTGATCCAACTAAAGTGAGAGAAACTGCCACCCGCAAGCCATCTAGGCAACAAGTTGCGTCGAGGGAACCGGTCTCTCTTAAGCGTACGAGTAATGTTGGTCCGGGCCGCTTCATCTCACAATACCGCTGAACCAAAATCTGATCAACACATAGACCTAGCTCATGATGCCACCGTTGGGGAACGTTGCATGGGAAAGAAAAAATTTCCTACGCACACGCAGATCTATGCATGGTGATGAGCATCTACGAGAGGGAGAGTGGATCTACATACCCTTGTAGATCGCTAAGCGGGAAGCGTTAAGAAACGCGGTTGGTGTAGTCGAACGTCTTCGCGATCCAAATCGCCATGTGTCCCGCGATCCAATCACGATCCGTCCTGCGATCCAATCACGATCCATCCCGCGATCCAATCACGATCCGTCCCACGAACTTGATCACGATCTGTCCCACGAACTTGATCACGATCCTTCCGATCTAGCACCGAACGGACGACACCTTCGCGTTCAGCACACGTACAGCTTGATGACGATCTCCACCGTCTTGATCCAGCAAGAAGGAGTGGAGAGGAATAAGAGTTCTCTGACAGCCTGACGGCGCTCCGGCGATGGTGGTGGAGCAATTCCGGCAGGGCTTCGCCTAAGCACTGCAGAAAACCGATCTAGAGGAGAAACTATGCACTGGAGGAACGGGTAGCACGTGGCTGAAAATCTAGTGCCAAAACCCTAAAACCTCCAGTATATATAAGAGGATAGGAGTAGAGGAGGCATCCTTGGCCTCCAAGGCTAGCTGGTTCGGCCGAACCTACTAGGAGAGGAGGATTCCTCCTCCAATCCTAGTAGGACTAGGATTGCTCCTTTTTGCCTTTTGTTCCACCTTTTCCTATTGGGTTTTCTTCCTCCAGCTACATGGTCCTCTTGTGGTTGTTCCACCAGCCCACTAAGGGCTGGTTTCCACTCTCCCACAGACCATGTAGCCTCTTGGGTCGAAATACCCCTCCTGGAGGTCCCCCGATACACTACCGGCACTCCTGGTACACTATCGATGAGCCCGAAACTTTTCCAGCGACCAAAACAGGACTTCCTATATATGAATCTTTACCTCCGGACCATTCCGGAGCTCCTCGTGATGTCCAGAATCTCATCCGGGACTCCGAACAAACTTCGTTCACCACCATACATAACTCTATATTACCGAAACGTCACCAAACCTTAAGTGTGCAGACCCTGCGGGTTCGAGAACTATGTAGACATGACCGAGACACCTCTGCGGTCAATAACCAATGGCGGGAACTGGATATCCACATTGGTTCCTACATATTCTATGAAGATCTTTATCGGTCGAACCTCTATGTCAAGGATTCAGTTAATCCCGTATGATGTTCCCTTTGTTCTTCGGCATGTTACATGCCCAAGATTCGATCGTCGGTATATCCATACCTAGTTCAACCTCGTTACTGGCAAGTCTCTTTACTCGTTCCTTAATACAAGATCTCGCAACTAACACTTAGTCACATTGCTTGCAAGGCTTATTCTGATGTTGTATTACCGAGTGGCCCTGAGATACCTCTCCGTCACACGGAGTAACAAATCCCAGTCTTGATCCATGCCAACTCAACAGACACCCTCGGAGACACCTGTAGAGCACCTTTATAGTCACCCAATTACGTTGCGACATTTGATACACACAAGGTACTCCTCCGATATCCGTGAGTTGCATGATATCATGGTCATAGGAACATATACTTGACATGCAGAAAATAGTAGCAATAAACTGACACAATCATAAGCTATGTTTGTAGTTTGGGTCTTGTCCATCACATCATTCTCCTAATGATGTGATCCCGTTATCAAATGACATCTCATGTCCATGGCTAGGAGACCTTAACCATCTTTCGATCAACGAGCAAGTTCACTAGAGGCATACTAGGGACATTGTGTTTGTCTATGTATCCACACATGTATCCATGTTTCCAATTAATACAATTATAGCATGGATAATAAACGATTGTCATGAACAAGGAAATACAACAATAAACACTTTATTTATTGCCTCTAGGGCATATTTCCAACACTTCACACCTTACAAATCAGGCAAGAACTTTTTTCTCTGACTGATCCATTTTGAACTCTTTCAAAATCTTGTCAAGGTATGTACTCATTGAGAGTATCATCAAGCATCTTGATCTATCTCTATAGATATTGATGCCCAATAATTAGGTAGCTTTATCTAGGTCTTCCTTTGAAAAACTCTTTTCAAACAACCGTTTATGCTTTCCAGAAATTCTACATCATTTTCGACCAACAATATGTCAAGCACATATACTTATGAGATTCTCTATAGTGCTCCCACTCACTTTATTGTAAATACAAGTTTCTAGTAAACTTTGTATAAACTCAAAAACTTTGATCACCTCATCAAAGTGTATATTCCAACTCGGAGATGCTTGCTCCAGCCCATAGAAGGATTGCTGGAGCTCGTACACCTTTTAGCATCCTTAGGACTGAAAAAACCTTTTGGTTGTATCACATACAACCTTTCCTCAAGTAAACCGTTAAGGCAACGATGTTTTGACATCCATCTGCCAGATTTCATAATTGAAAAATACAGCAACTGCTAACATAATTCCAACAGACTTTAGCATTGCTACGAGTGAGAAAGTCTCATCGCAGTCAACTCCTTGAACTTGTCAGAAAATTCTTTGCCACAAGTCGAGCTTTATAAATGGTGACATTTACCATCAGCATTTGTCTTCATTTTAAAGGTCCATTTGTACTTAACGACCTGCCATCCAACGAGCAAGTCTACCAAAGTCTATACTTGGTTTTCATACATGGATCCTTGCTCGGATTTCATGGCCTCTAACCATTTGTCGGAATCCGGGCCCATCATCGCTTCTCCATAGCTCGTAAGTTCATCGTTGTCCAACAACATGACCTCCAAGACAGGGTTGTCGTACCGCTCAGGAGCAGTACACGTCCTTGTCGACCTACGAGGTTCGATAGTAACTTGATCCGAAGCTTTATGATCATCATCATTAACTTCCTATTCAGTTGACGTAGATTCCATAGAAACATCTTTCTACGCTACGCTACTCTCTGGTTGAAGCAAAGGTTTAACAACCTCATCAAGTTCTATCTTCCTCCCACTCAATTCTTTCGAGAGAAACTTTTCTCGAGAAAGGACCCAGTTTTAGCAACAAACACTTTATGCTTGAGTCTGTTCTAGAAGGTTCACCCAACTGTTCTTAAGGTATTCTATGAAGATGCATTTGTCCGCTTTGGGTTTGAGCTCATTAGGTGAAAACATTTTCCACACAAGCGTCTCAGCCCTAAACATTAAGAATTGACAGCTTAGGTTTCTATCAAACCATAATTCACACGGTGTCATCTCAACGGATTGAGATGGTGCCCAATTTAAAGTGAATGTAGTTGTCTCTAATGCATAACCCCAAAATTATAGTCAACACGATAAGAGACATCATAGCACGCACCATATCCAATAGAGCACGACTATGACGTTCGGACACACCATCACACTATGGTGTTCCAGGTGGCGTGAGTTGTGAAACAACTTTCACATTGTCTAAAGTTGTATGCCAAACTCGTAACTCAGATATTCACCTCCACGATCATACCGCAGACATTTTTATCTTCTTAAACTTCACTCTGAATTTGCTTGAACCTTTCAAACGATTCAGACTTGTGTTTCATTAAGTAAATATACAATATATCTACTCAAATCATCGGTGAAGGTAAGAAAATAACGATATCCACCACACGCTACAAGACTCATTGGATTGCATACATCAACATGTATCATTTCCAATAAATCACTTGCCCGCTCCATCCATCTGGAAAATGGGGTCCTTAGTCATCTTGCCCAAGATGCATGGTTCACATGTCTCAAACGATTCGAAATTGAATGAGTCCAAAGATCCATAAGCATGGAGTTTCTTCATGCGCTTTATACCAATATGACATTTAGCGACAGTGCCACAAGTATGTGGTACTATCATTATTAACTTTGTATCTTTTGGCATCAATGTTATGAACATGTGTATTACTACGATCAACATACAACAAACCATCCTCACCGAATGCATGACCATTGAAGGTATTATTCATGTAAGCAGAATAACCATTATTATCTAACTTAAATGAATAACCATGTTGCAAAAAACACGATCTAATCACATTCATGCTCAACGCAAAACACCAAATAACATTTATTTAGGTTCGTCACTAATCCCGAAGATAGAGAGAGCATGCGATGTTGATCACATCAACCTTGGAAACATTTCCAACACACATCATCACCTCACCCTTAGATAGTTCTCTGTTTATTCCGTAGCTTTTATTTCAAGTTACTAACATTTAGCAACCGAACCGGTATCCAATACCCAGGTGCTACTAGGAGTACTCGCAAGGTACACATCAATAACACGTATATCAAATATACTTCTATCAATGTTGCCAGCCTTCTTATCTACCAAGTATCTAGGGTCGTTCCGCTTCAGCGACCGCTCTCCTCATAATCGAAGCACTTAGTCTCGGGTTTGGGTTCAACTTTGGGTTGCTTCATTGGAGCAACAACCGACTTGCCATCCATGAAGTTTCCCTCCTTGCCCTTGACCTTCTCGAAACTAGTGGTTTTACTAACCATCAACACTTCTCGAAACATCGTGAATAGCTCAGGGATCATTATTTCTATCCCTGGCATTTTATAGTTCATCACCAAGTTCTAGTAGCTTAGTGACAGTGACTTGGAGAACTATATAAATCACTATCTTATTTGGAAGATCAACTCCCACTCGATTTAAACGATTGTAGCACCCAGACAATCTAAGCACATGCTCAACGATTGAGCTATTCTCTTTTATCTTGCAGACAAAGAATCTTGTTGGAGATCTCATATCTCACAACACGAGCACGAGCCTGAAATCCTAATTTCAGCTCTTAGAACATCTCATATGTTCCGTGATGTTCAAAACGTTTCAGAGCCTCAATTCTAAGCCGTAATGCATGATGTACTAAACTATCAAGTAGTCATCGAAACGCGCTTGTCAGATGTTCACAACATCTACAGACGATGCTAGAGGGGGTGGCGCACCGAGCGGCTCATTAAGGACATAAGCCTTCTGTGCAGCAATGAGTACAATCCTCAGACCACGGACCCAAGTCCGCAATATTGCTACCATCATCTTTCAACTCTATTTCTCTAGGAACATATAAAAAACTCAAGGGAGCTACAGCGCGAGCAAGTAATCTACAACATAATTTGCAAAGACACTACTGACTATGTTCATGATAATGAGTTCCATTAATCATATTACTTAAGAACTCCCACTCAAATTGACATCCCTCTGGTCATTTGAGTGATACATGATCCAAATTCACAAACTCAAGTCTGATCATCACGTGAGTTGAGGTGGTTTCAATGGTGAACATCATCATGTTGATCATATCTACTATATGACTCATGTTCGACCTTTCGGTATCTTGTGTTCCGAGGCCATGTCTGTACATGCTAGGCTCGTCAAGTTTAACCCGAGTGTTGTGCATGTGCAACACTGGCTTGCACCCGTTGTATGTGAACATAGAGTCTATCACACCCGATCATCACGTGGTGTCTCGACACAACGAATTTTCGCAACGGTGCACACTCAGGGAGAACACAATTCATCTTGAAATTTAAGTGAGGGATCACCTTATAGTGCTACCGTCGTGCTAAGCAAAACAAGGTGCATAAAAGGATTAACATCACATGCAAATCATAAGTGACATGATATGGCCATGAACTTGTGCTTTTGATCTCCATCTTGAAAGCACCGACATGATCTCCATCGTCACCGGCATGACACCATGATCTCCATCATCTTGATCTCCATCAACGTGTCACCATCGGGGTTGTCGCGCCCACCATGCTTCTACTGCTATTGCTACCATTTAGCGCTAAAGTAAAACATTACATAGCGCTTAATGATTGACACGCAGGTCATACAATAATTAAAGACAACCCTATGGCTCCTGCCGGTTGCCATACTCATCGACATGCAAGTCGTGATATTCTATACAAAACATGATCATCTCATACATCACATATATCTCATCATGTAATTTGCCATATCACATCACAACCTACCCTACAAAAACAAGTTAGACGTCCTCTAATTGTTGTTGCATGTTTTACGTGGCTGCTACGGGTATCTAGCAAGAACAATTCTCACCTACTCAAAAACCACAACGGTGATACATAAGTTGCTTTTCAACCTTCTCAAGGACCGCCTTTGTCGAATCCGATCCAACTAAATTAGGAGAAATAGACACCTGCCACCCATCTTTGTGCAACGAGGTTACACGTCAGCCGATGGAACCAGTCTCTCGTAAGCGTCCGAGTAAGGTTGGTCCAGGACGCTTCATTCCACAATATCGCTGAACCAAAACACGACCAAGGGAGGAAGCAATCTAAGCATCAACGCCCACAAACTCTTTGTGTTCTACTCGAGATCTCATCTACACATAGACCTAGCTCATGATGCCACTGTTGGGGATCATTGCATGGGAAACAAAAATTTTCCTATGCACACGCAAGATCTATCCATGGTGATGAGCATCTACGAGATGGAGAGTGGATGTACATACCCTTGTAGAGCGCTAAGCGGGAAGCGTTAAGAAACGCGGTTGGTGTAGTCGAACGTCTTCGCGATCCAAATCGCCGAGCGTCCCGCAATCTCATCACGATCCATCCCACGATCCAATCATGATCCGTCTCGCGAACTCATCACGATCCGTCCTGTGATCTCATCACGATATGTCTCGCGATCTTGATCACGGTCCTTCCGATCTAGCGCCGAACGGACGGCACCTCCGCGTTCAACACACGTACAGCTTGATGAAGATCTCCGCCTTCTTGATCCAGCAAGAGGGAGTGGAGAGGTAGACGAGTTCTTCGGTAGCGTGACGGTGCTACGGCGATGGTGGTGGAGCTATTCCGGCAGGGCTTCGTCTAAGCACCGCAGAAAACTGATCTAGAGGAGAAACTATGCACTAGAGGAACGGGTAGCACGTGGCTGAAAAACAAGTGCAAAACCCCTAAAACCTCTAGTATATATAAGAGGAAGAGAGGGGAGGCTTGGCGCAAGGTCCAATCCCTCTAGGCTTCGACCGAAGTGGGAGGAGAGGAGGAACCCTCCTCCAATCCTAGTAGGACTGGGACTCCTTCCCTTTTTGCCTTTTTGCCTTTCTCCATATTTTCTCTTTGGGCTTTTCTTTCCCAGCCGCATGGGCCTTATGTGGGACTTACACCAGCCCACTAAGGGCTGGTATTCACTCTCCCACAGCCCATGTAGCCTCTTGGGTCGAAATACCCCTCCCGATGGCTCCGGGTACACTACTAGCACTCTCGGTACACTACCGATGAGCCCGAAACTTTTCCGGCGACCAAAACACGACTTCCTATATATCAATATTTACCTCCGGACCATTCCAGAGCTCCTCGTGACGTCCGGGATCTCACCTGGGACTCCGTACAACCTTCGTTCACCACCATTCATAACTCTATACTACCAAAACGTCACCGAACCTTAAGTGTGCAGACCCTGCGGGTTCGAGAACTATGTAGACATGACCGAGACACCTCTACGGTCAATAACCAATAGCGGGACCTAGATGCCCATATTGGTTCCTACATATTCTACGAAGATCTTTATCGGTCGAACCTCTATGTCAAGGATTCAGTTAATCCCGTATTATGTTCCCTTTGTTCTTCGGTATGTTACTTGCCCGAGATTCGATCGTCGATATCTCCATACCTAGTTCAACCTCGTTAGTGTCAAGTATCTTTACTCGTTCCGTAATAAAAGATCCTGTGACTAACACTTAGTCACAGTGCTTGCAAGGCTTGTTGTGATGTTGTATTACTGAGTGGGCCCTGAGATACCTCTTCGTCATACGGAGTAACAAATCCCAGTCTTGATCTATACCAACCCAACAGACACCCTCAGAGATACCTATAGAGCACCTTTATAGTCACCCAGTTACGTTGCGATGTTTGATACACACAAGGTACTCCTCCGGTGTTAGTGAGTTGCATGATCTCATGGTCATAGGAACATATACTTGACATGCAAAAAACAGTAGCAATAAACTGACACAATCATATGCTACGTTTGTAGTTTGGGTCTTGTCCATCACATCATTCTCCTAATGATGTGATCCCGTTACCAAATGACATCTCATGTCCATGATTAGGAAACCATAGCCATCTTTGATCAACGAGCTAGTCTATTAGAGGCATACTAGGGACATGGTGTTGTCTATGTATCCACACATGTATCTGAGTTTCCGATCAACACAATTATAACATGGATAATAAACGATTATCATGAACAAGGAAATATGATAATAACCAATTTATTATTGCCTCTAGGGTATATTACCAACAAAAAACTCTACCACATGACACACCCTTCCTTTTTTTCCTGTCGGACCCTCCCCTCCCTACTCGTTTCCTGTCATAGCGAGGCATTTCTCGTTGGAGCCCTTTCCTTTAAAAATGGATTACACCGACCTCATAATCGCCGTGTGTTGTAATAGGGATGAAAAATTTCATATTTACAATATAATAGAGTGGGTTAAACTAACACATACTATTACCACAAAAAATCTATAATGATTATTCTCAAAGATCCATTAAATTTTGCAACTGCACACTCACATGGGAGGGCGAGTGGCAATCTGAACATATATATTCCTAGTCACCAATAAGCTCCACCTTCATCCCACACACCATTCATTGCTCGAAGAGATAATTCTTGTTCTTCTATTTATCGCCCTCCCCTACATCTTATACTCCTAGACGCTTTGCCAACCCGTTTTGTTGGTGTCAACTAGCACCACGACAACAACAATGCGTTCGTCAGCAAGGTCTCATCTTCTTCCTCCTTCGTTGCCAATTTTCTTGGTTTTACTTATTTCCTAGAATACTTTTCCTTTTTTTCTAGAATACTTACCCAACACCGTGGAACACTTGGCCACTTTAGTTATTTTCTTTTTATTCCCGGAACAGGGAAATCCAATTCGGCTCCGAGGAGCACGTGCTCCTGCGCGCGAAAAACAATTTTTCAAATGTTAAAAAAATTCTAATTTTTTTTTGTGTATTTGTAGTCACAATCAAATGTCACCTGCAAAGTTTTAGACAAAAAGGTTAAACATTGTGGCCTATGCAAAAATAACAAATTTGAACACCAAATGTTAACTCAAAATGTCACCCAAATTTGTTTTTTTTTCATTGATGAAACACTAATGCTCGGTATCATATGAAAATTGTCAAGCATGTTTGCTACACTGACACAAACATTCACAAAAAAATTCAGAATTTTTCATAAACATTTTATGACATTTTTCATGGTACTGTTCATCCGGGAGCAAATGTTCCCGGGAGCCAAAACGCTCCTCCCGTGGAACACTCTTTCTTTCTTATATAGTATGAACCACCTAGCCAATGTAGTGTCGTGTTGTTCTCACTCACAAAATGTTTGGCCAACCATCGGTGCGTGGACATCCTCCAGAGCATGGTCGGCATCCATGTTGGGGAGCGTATGACCGTTTTCCATGCTGGAATCAAGAAATCTACAAATGATCAAAAGACATGTGTCCATCTACATGGAGATGGGCATCCTTGGGAAAAATTAGAGTAGAAACAAAAGTAAGAACAATGCCAAGACTTTGAAGATGGTGAAGGTGGAGAAGGTGAAGCGAGGGCGAGGAGTCATGACCGATGTCGAGACTTTGACGATGACGGTATCTATTTGCACGTACCTAGCTACGTGCTTTCCGCGTCCAGCAGCTCCGTCCTACCCTCTTGTGCCCTCATTGTGGTATAACTGCATCGTGTTCGTTGTGTCCCTAAAGTGACACGGTGTCGACACCATTGCTGCCTTAGATGACCCGACGGTGTGTTTCCCTGGGTAGGTGATGCCGATCTAGCCAGAGTGAAGGCCGAGGCTGGCGTTGGCGCCAGAGCTACAAAATTTACAGGAGCCGGCGTTGGAGCGATGAGCATCACAGACAGAGAGGTAAGAAAACACAGGGCTAAATTGTTATATGAAGAAGATTATGTGTACTCCCACATGGAAAAGCCTTGCTATAAAAAAGTTTATTTTTAAGGAAAGTTCATAAACGTAATTTGATACATAAATGGGATCACGTGTGCCCGCATGGAAAGACAAGGCCATCAATGAAACATATTTATCAAGGTAAGGAAAGTTCTGATCCGTTCAGATTTTTTTCATCTAATTTGTTAAGAGGGAAGATGATTATGTGTATGTTCGCATGGAAAGGCAATGCGATAAAAAATCCATTTGTTAAGGAGGGATCATAAACATAATTGACACAAGGCCATCAATGAAACCTAATTATCAAGGTATAGTTATACCACATAATTGATAAAGGGAACCATGTGCGCCCACATGGAAACACAAGGCCATCAATGAAACCTATTTATCAAGGTACGAAAAATTCCGATCCATGGTGTTAAGAGGGAACGTTGAAAAATTATTATGAAAAATCGAAAAGTGAGGTTCAGTTAGAAAAAAATCGATGTGAATGTGTAAGGAAGAAAAACTAACATGCCAGGGTGGGACGCAACTTCAGTGACTTGACCAAGCGAAGTCTCACCGTAACTTAGCCCCATCTATCAGCCATTCATCAAAGATCCAACATACTCCCTCTGGTCCTTTTTACTCCGCGTATTAGATTTGGTCCAAGTCAAACTTTGCAAAGTTTGACCAAATTTATATTAAAAAATATCAACATCTACAAAATCAAATATATATACTATGAAACTACATTTCATAAAGAATCTAACAATATTGATTTGACATTGTAAATGTTAATACTTTTTTTCTGTAAGTTTGGTCAAATTAAAGATACTTTGACGTTGGAAAAAAGTTATATGCAGACTAAAAAAGACCGGAGGGAGTACCAGATTGACTCATATTCTAAATGAACTTCTTTAAAGTGTTCAATTTTTTTTAAAAAAAACCAACAAATCATAAATGTTTCGGTTTGTATGCTGTGAAAATTTCAATCCATTTCGACGTATTGTTTGTGAATAAATATTTTTTATTTATTTGAGCTAAAAAGGCTATTTAATCACAAAAAAATACATCCAAATGGATTGAAACTTTCCCAGAATATAAAACGACACACTTATGATTTGTTGGATTTATTTTTATTTTTTTCTAAACAGTTTAAAAAAATTCATTTGGAATATAGGTCAATCTGGTACGTTGGATCTTTGATGGATGGCTGATAGATGGGGCTAAGTTACGGTGAGATTTCGCTTGGTGAAGTCACTGAAGCTGTGTCCTCAAGGATGGTGGTGGGAGGTGAAGGCGAAAATAAACCGTGCCTAATGACCTATCAAGTCCCCTTTAATAGTCGAGATAGATGTGATTTGGTAATATAAGGAAAATATATGTTATTTTTTTTATTTTAAAAGTTATGATTGTAAATTAATAGTAGATAATGATAATAATAAATGACATACTGTTCGGAGTTAGCGATTTGTTATTGAGGACTATCTAATTTTATTTTAAAAGGTTATTGAGAACAATTTTATGTCTATCTTTTCAGGAAGGTGACCTCATACACGTGGCACGATTTTTGAATTCTAAATTACCTATTTTTTAAGCGATTGAATTGAATCAGCACAGCCAAACCAAGTACGAAACAAGATCTCCCTCTTTAATTGAATTTGGTGGGAGGGAGAAAAATCCAATGGAAACGGGTGATGAGAGGTGTGGCAAAAAAGCCAAAAATAAACCAGTGAGAAAGGATGATGGAAGATGAGGCAAAAAACCCAAACAAAATAGATAGTGGTTAAACCAGACGAATTTAAATCTTGGAGAGAAAACTACCAAGTCGACACCTAGCGCCATGCTTGTCCTGCATTCTCGGTCCATTAGCCCATGAGGTCCACCCCGCCCGATGGAAATAAAGGGCATTCCCTATTTGACACATGAGGACCCAGTTAAAGGCATTTTCACCATCCGGTGCAGAACCCCCGTCCAAGCTAGGCCGGCTCATTAATTTTTTTCTTTCCTGTTAAGCTTCAGAAAAGATGTTAGCGATGGGGATCAGACTCAAGCCCTGTCGACTTACAAAGAATGGTAGTAACCACTACCCCATCTTCACGCTGGTGAGTACAAACTTATTTGATTCGCTTTATCATTTTTTCAGTTCACAATGAGTTGAGATGTCATGTTTCTTTTTTTCCTTTTTACTTTTTTTCTTGTTATATTTATATTTTTCCTCCCTTTCCTTTTTATTTTTTTTGCTTTCTTCATTGCACGAACTTTTTTCAAAAATCATGATTTTTTCCTCAAAATCAACGAAGTTTTTCAAATTTGTTGGTTTTTTCTTCGAAATAGATGGAACTTTTCAATTTTGATGCATTTTCTTTTCAAATTTAATGTTTTTTCTAAAACATTGACGAATCGTTTTCAAATTGATTTTTTTAAATCGGTGAACTTTTTCCAAAATCGATTTTTTTTTTCAAATTGATGAACGTTTTTCAAATTAATGATCTTTTCTACAAAAATTGATGGACCTTTTCAAATCTTACAAAAAAATCATATTTGATGAACCTTTTTTCCATATTTGATGAAGCTTTTTTGAATTCATGATTTTCTTGTTTTGGTGATTTTTTCTTTGTTCTTTTTTGTTTTCTCCAATGCAATCAAGTACATGGTCTGGCCCACCAGCGTCGCCTCGTGGGCGACAAGGAGCTTCCCTGGCGCCTGAAGCGCCAAATAGGAGCTCCCATAATGTGAGTGTGCAAGAAATAAAAACCAGCATGCAAGTATGGTGGTGGGAGGTGAAAGCAAAAATAAACCATGACAACAAAAGTAAACCGTGCGTGCCGGCCTATCAAGTCCCATTTAATAGTGGATATATATGTGATTAGGTAAGATAAGAAAAATTATATGTTATTTTTGTTGTATTAAGAAAGTTTTGATTGTAATTAAGAGTAAATAATGATAATAATAAATGACATAGTGTTTGGGATTAGTAATTTTTATTGTGGAATATCTGATGTTGTTTTGGATGGTTATTGAGAAAATCTGATGCGTGTCTTTTAGGAAGGTGATCTCACAAATGTGGTGCGATGTCTGAATTTTTAATTACCTATTATTTATGTGATTGAATTGAATCAACACATGCCAAACAAAGTACGAAACCAGATCTCCCTCTTTAATGAGATTTGAATTTTGAATGGGAGGGAGAAAAATCCCATGGAAGGGGGGTGATGAGAGGTGAGGCGAAAATAAACCCAGACGAAAAAAAAACAAGAGAAATAGATGGTGATTAAACCCAGACGAAATTAAACCATGAAGGGGAAGCTACCAAGTCCCTTTTAAGGAGTGGAGATAACTGGTGCCATGCTCGTCCTACATTCTCTACCAACTAGCCTGTGAAGTCCACCGCGACCGATGGAAATAAAGGGCATTCCCTATTTGGCGTCTGAGACGTTGACTAAAAGCATTTTTTCTTTCTAGCTAAGCTTCAAAAAAGGTGCTATCGATGGGGATCAAACTCAAGACCCGTCGACTAACATAGAATGGTAGTGTCCCCTACCCCATCTTCACGCTGGTGAGTGCAAAGTTTTTTTATCCGCTTTATTATTATTATTCATTTCACTGTGAGATGTCACATTTCTTTTTTCCTCGCTCCTTTTCTGTTTTTTTCCTATTTACTTTTTTTGCTTTATTCAATGCGCGGACTTTTTCCAAATTCATGAACTTTTTCTTGAATCAATGTTTTTTTTCAAATTCAATGAACCTTTTTAAAAATTCAATGAACTTTTTCCGAAATTGATGAAATTATTTCAAATTCTATGATCTTTTGACAAATATTGATGAACTTTTTCAAATCCAACAAATCTTTTTAACTTGATGATTTTTTTATTAAAATTCGATGAACTGTTTTTCAAAATCCGCGAACTTCTTTGAATTCACGATTTTTATTTTCTTTTTTGCAAATTTTTTCGTTTCCTTTTTAGTTTATTTTTGCTCCACTACGATCGAGTATACGGGCCGGCCCACCAGCGGCGAATAGGAGCTCCCGAAATAAAGATCCAGGCGAAGAAAAAGGCGGGAATCACACCGTAGATCAAAGCAGAGCCAGCCAACTCCAAACGGAGGAATCGCCTCCCACGCTTTGCTTTCCGCAAAGGCCAATCAACTCCATCACCACCACCGTCCCCGGCCGCTCCCCATACCCCGCCTCCAACTCCACCACCACCGTACGTCGCCCGTACTATATAACGCGAGCACCCTCGTCCAGACCCCCTCAGTCCCCTGCCTGCCTTCCCCACCAGCAAGCATCATCAATGCCGCGGCGAGCGATCGAGGTCCGGGCCGACGGCGCGGCGCCGAAGTGGCGCATGTCGCTGCTGGAGAACACCTTCACGGCGTTCCTCAAGTCCCCCGGTGCCGACGCCGACGCCAAGGCCGTGTTCGCGGAGGGGTCGCTGTTCAGCCCCTACCTGTTCGGCAAGTTCTTCGACCCGGCCGACGCGTTCCCCATGTGGGAGTTCGAGTCCGACGTGCTGCTGGCGGCGCTCCGCCGCGGCGCCAGGACCACCGTCGACTGGGTCGAGAACGACTGCGAGTACTGCCTCAGAGCCGACGTACCAGGTACGGGTGCCGCGTACGCACACAACTCGATCGATCCATTCCAGTACCACATAAAAGATGCTTGTTCAGGCTTCGCAAGATAGATGATCGCCTAACTTTGTCGACGAAAGTAGTACAGTGTATATGACTAGTTTTTTGTTCAAGCTTCAAACTGAAACCTCTGTCCCAAGTGACACAAGTACCAAAGTTTTAGCATAGATTCGCCGTAGTAGAAATGCAAGGATGATCTGATCTCCCTCTGCACCAAGTGCACGCACTCCGCACTCCTGATTGAATATATCGATGAGCAGATGTCTAGATGAACCACTGTAGTAAGTTTCCGTGCTCCTCTGATGTCCGTCGATCAACAGCACATCACAAGATGCCACACGACTTGTGTAGGAATCCAAGACTTTTGCATTTCGCCACACATGTCAAAGATGTTCTTACAAAATTGCAACTTGCTATCTACTCCCTAACATTAGTGTCAAAAAGCGTTTTACATTACGGAACGGAGGGGTATCTATCTAGAGGGGTGTATGCTCGTGTGTGCTTTCCCAGTTGCCATCCCTTTGCTTTTGCCGCAGCACTATGGTCATGGTCACGTGCAGCCTTCTGTCGCCGTCGCTTTTCTTGGAAAATTATTCGTTGCGTCTGCGTGTGGCGCACCACTTCGATCCAGGCCGACCAGTCTAGTGCCGCTTGCGGAAAAGCGAGCGGAACATTGTGCCACACGATTGCCAAAACCAACAAAGCCAAGCACACTTGCACCATTATCATATCGTATTGTTGTACACATGGTACTTGTGCAGTATCTACCGCTGAGTTTTGCCATCTTTGACATGATCATCAGGTGGAAGGAAGTGCGACGTGGAGGTGAGCGGCGACGGCGCGCGGGTGGTGGACGTGAGCGGGCTGTGGCGGGCGCCGCCGGCGGACGGCCGGGACTGGCGCGCCGGCCGGTGGTGGGAGCACGGGTTCGTGCGGCGCGTGGAGTTGCCGGAGGACGCCGACGGGGGCAGGGTGGAGGCCTACTTCGACGACGGTGCTGGGTCGCTGGAGATCAAAGTCCCCAAGAGGAGCAGCGACGCGCACCAACAAGCCTGAGAGAATCAGAACCTCGACCGACACGCGCAACTGGATTGGATCAGATTAACCGGCGGATCGCATGCATTTGCCGGTGAAAGCCAATTTTATATATTCTCCTTCTGATGTGATGATGAGCAGTTGATGGCGACTGAAAAGACAGCCTAATCTCGGTAGAAATTCGGAAAGATATGTCTGGGACGAAAAGGAGCGAGCATTACCTATCTATCCATTGCATAATGTTGCAAATCCAATGTAGTAGTAAAATTATGTTCTTCAGTTCCACTGTGACTAAATGACTAATTAATCAGCAGTGTCGTTGTCAGTTTCGGTCGTCGATCGAATGGGCTAGGGCATCGATATGATTCTAGATTAGATGAATATATGCAATCCGTAACTTTCGAAAGGCTGATTCTCCCATTTCTTTCGGCACGATGTATCTCCATCAGTCGTCACTCATCACCCCCCTGCCTCTTTATCCCCAGTGGGCACATGAGCATCAGAGCTGTGACGAAAGCCGGGGTTGGCTCTTTGAGATCACCAGGTGATTATTCTGCAGAGAAGAACGTTGTCCAGATGATACTCGATGCTTTCAAGCGATGATTTTGCTTTAAATTTGTTGTAAAAAGGCCCTGTTTTTCTTCTCGAGGATACTCATGAGATCGGTGCATCATTGTATATCTTACTCAAACATAATAAAAAATCACATCAAGGTCTTTAGACCATCGAACGACTACCGTCGTCAGAACGAGTCATCAACGCACCGCTCTCGCTGCTCCCCTGTCAGAGCCGTCTTGACCTACACGTGCCCCTACGGATCAGCGTCCTAGAGTCACAGTCGTTGCCGTTGAACCCTTAAATAGATCTGAAGCAGCCGGCACCAAATTTGGCCGTTGCATACGCACGACAAATAACCCTAACCTTGCCGCCCCAAAGAGACGATAGGAATTTATGTTGGAGCTCTGTTTCCTACGCCCATACGGACGAACTTGAGGAGGGTAGGGGCCCCCGAAGACAAACTCGAAGAAGAATAAGAGCTGTCATCTGCCCGAGCACCGCACCTGCAAGGACTAAAAACCCTAACCTAAAATGTCAGCCGGAGCGAAGGCACCAGGATTACCCTCCCGTCACCGTCCTCTGAAGTGGCGGAAAGAGTGAAGGCAGATCCACAGTCTTGTCGGTGAAGCCACTAGCCGCGAAAAGGTAGGGGAGAAACGCTTGAAGAAAAAGTCTAAGTTTTCCCCAAACTCGTGTTTTCTTTCCGACCAAATACGACGCACAACTCGAAGTGATTGAGGTGCAGCCAAACTTGAAGACCTTTCAAGCGCTACTTACGATGTCCCGGCCCAAGGGTCTCTCACCATGTTGGTTCCCTACCAGGAGGGCCAGGCTGAGGACCCCTAGGTTGGTTCCGTACTGAGCTATTTTGCGCGGCCCACGACGAATTGTACATAGGCTCTGCGTGGCTTGGTGTGCAAGACAAGAAGATGAAGTCATGGAGGACCCTGGCTCCACCTACATACCCAACTAGGATATGTAAACCCAAGGACCCACCGGTATGGTATATAAGATGGGGTTATGCATGTAAATATACATATTACAATCCCTTGGTATCCACTTGTACTTTGTACATTGTTGGGAAACATAGTAGAAAAAAATTTGTCCTACGATCAAGGAGGAACACTATGAAGATACGATAACGATTGGGATCACGATCGTTACCTTCATCGAGTTGCAACGGAAGAAGAACAAGATGATTTTGATCGTACTTGGAGTCCCTCAAACCGTAGATGAACTATCCCGTGAATCACCCACGGACGATCCCTCGAATTGAAGACCAAAAGCACGGTCTCTCTACTTGGTTGCAAGCGTGCTGTCTTGATGATCCGATAGTGTTGGGGATATAACCCCACGATATAACCTGCCCTGTTGGGCCGGGTCATCCTGATGGTGGATCGTAACCAATACACAAGGTGGGTTGTGATACTGAGGAACAAGAATGGCAAGGCGGCTTATCATGTAAGCCGGTTTGCGGCCAGTACCCGAAGACGGTGACTCAAGGCCCAAGAGGTGGAAAGTGCCTAGAGTTTCCTTACTTAGGAGGCAAGGCGAGTTAGAGATATACTTGGTTACGAATCGTAGCATGACTCGGACTCTTGTATGCCCAGAGTCTTGAACTGCATATAAAGGTGAGTCCTTGAGGCCAATAGACTTAAGTTATGATCGATCAGTTGCTAGGTCAAGCAAAATCCCTCCCTTGTATTGATCCCCGAGCAATAAGCAGGAAAGCAGAAGTAGGCTATTACCTTGATCATGAGGGGCTGAACCTGGGTAAACCGTGTCTCTTGATTCTGATCAACCCCGACAAGCTAACCACCAAGTTGCGATGGCCTCACGTCTAAGCCCTCACACTAGGACATTTGACGTGACAAAACCACAACATTTGGCGCCCACCATGGGGCCAGCGCACGATGGTTTTGAGTTCTTAAAGGGCTCTTTCCCAGGGATTGAGGGATACACCATTGGCAGGATGACAAAGAGTTGCCACCGCAAACTCTACATCGACGACGCCAGCTGGGGTCCCAAGGCCGTCCAGAGCTAATCATCACCGGAGAATTAGAGGGCGGAGATTAGATTCCAAAACTAGTGTGCATCAAAGGGGCCAATACCTAGAGTATATATAGGTTGGAGGGGGAGGGGAGGGAGAGGCAGCCACCAAGGAGGGAAACCGTCCTTGGGCTCCGGCCAAGGGAAGGAGGAGTCCAACTCCTCCCCTACCCCAATTCGCCCCCACAAGGAAGGGGGGGGGGTAGTCCTCCACTTGGGCCCTTGTGGCCCAAGTTGCCTTCCACCTCTTGGCCTTTTTAGGCCCGTTGATATTTTACTAAATATAAATTTTTTATAAATATTTTCAAACCATTTTATATAATTTAACATCCCCCAAAACATTTTTCACCTATATATATATATATATTTGTCGACAATACCCAGTATTATCCAATACTTCTCCGAAACCCTTTCGGTGACCGCGGAACGCTTCCGGATCCTCTCAAAACTATTCTAAATATTCATGAAACAATTCCGATGGGGGTACACAAATTCTACATGGTGGCATGCAGGGGGTCGGACTAGCCGGCATAGGCCGCGGCCGTAGCCGCCACAACCTCTCCCCTACCGCACGCAGAGCTGGTGCTGGAACTGGTGGTCAGCACCTCGACACGAACGTAGAGGTCGTCGACGTCGTCAAGAGCACTGCTGCCAACAGATGGTAGCGGCTCAGAGAGGACGAGCACCTCGCTGGGGTACTCGCCGGGGGACGGGCGCGACGCCGATGCACAGCTTGCCGGAGCGGATGTAAAGATCGTTGGTCTTGTCTGGAGTGCTACTGCCAGCATGTGGCGGCGGTGTTGGGGAACGTTGCATGGGAAACAAAAAATTTCCTACGCACACGCAAGATCTATCCATGGTAATGAGCATCTATGAGAGGGAGAGTGGATCTACATACCCTTGTAGATCACTAAGCGGGAAGCGTTAAGAAACGCCGTTGATGTAGTCGAACGTCTTTGCGATCCAAATCGCCGAGCCTCCCGTGATCCAATCACGATCCGTCCCAATCTAGCGCCGAACAGACGACACCTCTGCGTTCAGCACACGTATAACTCGATGACGATCTCTGCCTTCTTGATCCAGTAAGAGGGAGCGGAGAGGTAGATGAGTTCTCCGGCAGTGTGATGACGCGGTGGCGGTGGTGGTGGAACTATTCTGGCAGGCTTCGCCTAAGCACCGCTGAAAACAAGAGGATATGATCTATCAGGGAGAGAGGGCTGCACCGTGGCTTAGGGTTTTTTGATGCGGCTGCCCTCTCTCCCCTCCAGTATATATAAGAGGAAGGGGAGGGAGGCCGGCGCCCCTAGGGTTCCCCCTAGGCTGCGACTAAAGTGGGGAGGTGGAGGACTCCAACTCCAATCCTACTAGGAGTAGGATTCCTTCCCCACTTGGAAGCCCTTTTCCTCCTCTTGGGTTTTTCGACCCCTAGCCGCATGGGCCTTAGTGGGGGGTTCGGCCAGTGATAACCCACAAGTATAGGGGATTGTTTGTAGCCTTCTTCAATAAGTAAGAGTGTCAAACCTATCGAGGAGCTAAAGGCAGAACAAATACTCCCTCAAGTTCTATCGACCACCGATACAACTCTACGCACACTTGACGTTTGCTTTTACCTAAAACAAGTATGAAACTATTTTGTTGGAGTGATTATAGAACTATTTTGCAAGAATAAAACTAGAATTACTTTGCAAGATAATAAAAGTTAGGTGTTTAGTAAAAGGGTTTGTGTCAATAAGAAAGTTATTTGTCCCTAGGCAATCGATAACAAGTACCGGTAATCATTCTTGTAATTTTATATGAGGGAGAGGCATGATATAACATACTTTCTCTACTTGGATCATATGCACTTATGACTGGACCCCTAGCAAGCATCCGCAACTACTAAAGATCATTAAGGTCTTGACACCCAAACATAGCATTAAGTATCAAGTCCTCTTTACTCCCATACGCCATAACCCACCTATCCGCGTTTGGGCTGCTGTCATCCCCCGCAACACTGACAATAAGCAAATCATGAACATATTGCAACATCCTACAAAGGGGGCCCTCGCGTTTGCACGAGAATGGAGGGAACCGTAGGACATCACCATAAATAAAATATACAATCATACCAACCAAGATCACGATTAACCCACAGGACAAAGCGGATCTACTCAAACATCATAGGATAACCATAGATCATTGGGAAATAATATGTGGAGTTGAGCACCATGTTTAAGTAGATATTATAGTGGGGAGAAGAGGTGTTACACCTCTGCATAGAGGGGGAGAGAGTTGGTGTTGACGGTAGCAAGATTGTTGATGTAGATCGCCGTCTCGATCGTTGCCCCGGCGACACTCCGGCGCCACCTGGAGCGAGGGGGAGAGAGCTCCCCTACTTCTTCTTCCTTGGCCTCCCCCTAGATGGGGAGGAGAATTCCCCCTCTGGTCCACGGTCTCCTATGGTGGTGGAGTGGCGGGAGCCCCTCCGAGATTGGATCTCCCTCTCTGTTCTCTTCTGTTTCGCATTTTTAGATCTGGCCGAAAACCGTTTCTTATATTCCCGGAGATCCGCAACTCCGATTGCTCTGAGATTTTAACATGATTTTTCTCGGATATAAGCTTCCTTGCGGCCGAAGTAGAGCTCCAACCGACATACGAGGTGGGCACAACTCACCACCACGCGCCTGGCTGAGGGGTCGGATCCTGGTGTTTTGTGCCCTATGTGGGCCTCCGTTTGCGGTGATTCCAACTCCCAAAAATCACAAATATTACAAAATAATTCTCCATAAATTTTTATTGCATTTGGACTTAGTTTGATGTGGATATTCTGTGATACAAAAAACATGCAAAAAACAGGAACTGGCACTGGGCACTGGATCAATAGGTTAGTCCAACAAATCATATAAAAAGTTGCCAAAGGTATGTAAAAGTTGTATAATATTGGGATGAAACAATAAAAAATTATAGATACGACGGAGACGTATCAACATCCCCAAGGTTAATTCCCGCTCGTCCTCGAGCAGGTAAATGATAAAAAAGATAATTTTTGATGTGGAATGCTACCTAACATAAACTTGATCATATGTCTAGTCATGGCATGAATATTAAGACATAAGTGATTCAAAGCAATAGTCTATAATTTGACATAAAGACATCAATACTCAGGCATCCCAACAAACAATCATGTCTTTCAAAATATCAACGCTAAAGAAAGCTATCCCTATGAAATCATATAGTCTTGTCATGCTCTGTCTTCTTAACACAAAGTATTTATCATGTACTACTCCGGTGTCAGACAAGCAATTGGTTCATACTTTTTAACGCGCTTCAGCTTTTTCAACCCTCACGCAATACATGAGCGCAAACCATGGATATAGCACTATAGGTGAAATGGAGTATGATGATAGGGATAAATATAAAGAAGACAAAAAAGTAAGAAAGTCTCACATCGATGCGGCTAACCAATGGGCTATGGAGATGCCCATCAATTGATATCAATGCGAGGAGTAGGGATTGCCATGCAATGAATGCACTACGAGCTGTAAGTGTATGAAAGCTCCATATGAAAACTAAGTAGGTGTGCATCTAATCCTATAATGGAAAATTCCCACTAGTATATGAAAGTGACAACATAGGAGACTCTCTATATGAAAAACATGGTGCTACTTTGAAGCACAAGTGTGGAACTAGCATGCCCCTTCTCTCTCTTTTTTCTTTTTTTCTTTTTCTTTCTTTCTTTCTTTTTCCTTTTTTCCTTTTTTTCTTTTCTTTTTTTCTTTTTCTTTTTCATTTTTCTCTCTCATTGTCCGGAGTCTCATCCCGACTTGTGGGGGAATCCTAGTCTCCATCATCCTTTCCTCATTGGGACATGCTCTAATAATGAATAATGATGATCATCACACTTCTATTTACTTAGAACTCAAAAGAAATAAAAATTACAACTCGATACCTATAACAAAGTATGACTCTATATGAATGCCTCTGGCAATACCAGGATGTGTAGTGATCTAGCATAACATATATGAAAAATGATGCACAGTGGCTGAGCCACAACTACTATGTCAGCATATGATCATGCAGAGCAATATGATAATGAATGCTCAAGTCATCAAAACGGAAGCGGTGAAAGTTGCATGGCAATATATCTCGGAATGGCTATGGAAAGGCCATAATAGGTAGGTATGGTGGCTGTTTTGATGAATATATATAAGGCTTATGTGTGATAGAGAGTATCATATCACGGGGTTTGAATGCACCGACGAAGTTTGTACCATGTCTCGAGGTGAGGAAGGGCAATGCACGATACCGTAGAGGCTAGCAAATCGCGGAAAGGTAAGAGTGTGTATAATCCATGGACTCACATTAGTCATAAAGAACTCATATACTTATTGCAAAAGTTTATTAGCCCTCGAAGCAAAGTACTACTATGCATGTCCCTAGGGTAAGGGTTGGTAGGAGTTAACCATCGCGCGATCCCGACCTCCACGCAAAGGAAGACAATCAATAATAAATCATGCTCCAACTTCATAGCATAACAAGAGACTATATGTGCATGCTTCGGGAATCACAAACCTTAACATCAATATTCTTACTAACCACAACCGTTTACTAGTAACTCCCACATATTCCATCTCTATATCATAAAACTATTGCAAGGAATCAAACATATCATATTCAGTGATCCATAAGTTGCATGTAGAATTTTGTGACTAACCATGCAATTGACCAATTCCTGTTGACTCTCTAAATAGATATAAGTGAAGCAAGAGAGTTTTAACTCTTTCTACAAAAGACCATTCTATAATAAGTATAAGTGAAGCAAAATAGCATTCTATAAATAACGATTTTCTATGTGAAGAGAAACAGGCAATCCAAACTTCAAATGATATAAGTGAAGCACATGAAGCATTCTATAAAGCCATACTCAAAAGATATAAGTGAAGTGCAATGAGAATTATATAAATAAACCATGGACTATCTCATACCATCATGTTTCATAAAAGAAAAGTGAAAAATAAACACAAAATACGCTCCAAGAATTTACGCGTATCATGTGAACGAAACGAATCCGAAAACATACCGATACTTGTTGAAGGAAGATGGGATGCCTTCAGGGGCATCCCCAAGCTTAGATGCTTGATTATAATTTAATATTTACTTGGGGTTCCTTGGTAATCCCAAAGCTTGATCTCTTGCCTCTCCTCCTTCTCCTCACATCGATACCTCCTCGATCTTCGAACACTTCATCCACACAAAACTTAACCAAACTTTTAGTGGCGGGGTTAGTGAATATGGCAATGAAATCCCATCATGTAATTCTGTAAAATTATTGTATAATTATAAACAAACATTAACCACTGTATTATATCACAATTCTATGGCCCCAAGTCAATGAGGCTTCAACAAGAATTCAAACATACGCAAATAATGAATCTATAACATCAATCTATGAAAACAGGACAGTCTGTAAAGATTTGAACATCCACCATAATTATGTAACTCTAAAAATTCTGATAAATTAATACAAAATACAAAATTTGTATATAAAGACATTACAGAAAGTTTTAGAACAATTTGACATTCTAGTAAAAAATGAGAAACCGCGTACTACAGCCAAAGTTTCTGTTTTGCACCGCACAAACCAACAAGCAATCTAATCATCCTAAAGGCAAACCTTGGTACATTATTTTTATAATACAATGGAATTTTACAAGGAGATAATTATTTTTTTGAGAATATTCATGAAATATTCTACATTGTTTCCATGAGCATGAACACAAGTGTTCAAGGTCGACCCTTACTTCCGCATTGCATCACCTTTCAATCGCTTCTCTTTTTGAAAAAGTTTTAAGTTCCCCTCTATATATTTTTGTTTTTAAACTTTATAAAAGCACTCAACAGAACTAAATGACTCTATAAAACTTCCGGGTTGTCTCCCTGGCAGCGCTTTCTTTAAAGCCATTAAGCTAGGAATAAAGTGCTCAAGTAATGGATCCACCCGGATCCCAAGGTATATCAAAGCCAATTTGAATCAACAATGATTTAGCATTTGGTAGTGAGCACAAAGCAACATATATCAAGCAATGACGAAGTCTAACTCTCTTCCTATGCATTTTCATGTCATACAAGAACAATTCATGCACATCAAGTAAAGGCCAATGCATAGTATAAGCAGTTTCTTGCAATTTTATCGTGTTGGAAACATAAAGAGGAGGAGATGTAGTTCCTCTCTCATAATAATTGCAAGTAGGAGAAGCAAGCACATGCATATTATATTCATCAAAATTATCATGTGAAATAGTAAAAGGCAACTCATCAATATAATCCTTAATAAGAGCAAACTTCTCTGGTATAGTGTAGTTGGGAGAATTCAAAAAGATAATAGGACTATCATGTGTGGGTGCAATAGCAACAATTTCATTCTTAACATAAGGAACTATAGCAAGTTCATCTCCATAAACATAATTCATATTGGCATCTTGGCCACAAGCATAACTAGCATCAAGTTCATCAAAAAGGGATATTTCAAATGAATCAACGGGATCATAGCAATTATCATAGCATTCATCCTTCGGTAAGAACGAAGGGGCATTAAATAATGTATGAGTTGAAGAGTTACTCTCATTAGAAGGTGGGCACGGGTAGCTAATCTGCTCTTCCTTCGTTTCTTCTTTGCTCTCCTCATCATCTTTTTCATCTAATGAGCTCGCAGATTCATCAATTTCTTCTTCCATAGACTCCTGCAAAATATTAGTATCTTCTTGGACAGCCGAGACTTTCTCAATAAACACATCAATATCGTAATTGTATTTATAATTATCATAGCAATATTTAAGGATAACAAGATTTTCAGGTCTATAAACTGAATCATCAAAATCTTCAAACTTTTTAAACAAAGATTCAATTTCACAAGCACCCTTAAAAGCAAGAAATTCTTCTATTCGTTCCACATTGTAATAATCATATATACCATGCATAAGAAGCTAAGGTTTCATTATCATTAAATTTGCATGAAAAGGGAAGATGTGGAGTATTCTCCTAGAGCAACAATTATAATCATATCTAGAGCATAGATTCCAAGCATACCACTTCAATATATGAATTTGATCCCATAACAATTTCCCTTTATGAGTCAAGCGATAATCCCTAAAGTATTCACGTTGATCCAATGTTACTCCCATTATATAGTTGAATGGGGTTTTCTCAGGATCATCAAAGTAGTGCATAATATCTTTCACATAATGAGCATCGAGGGTTTTAGGAGGTTCCCCGTTTCCTTGAGTAGCAGGTACAACTAATTTTTTTGGTGTTTCGTGTTCCATATCCATAACTAAAGATAGAGAACAACTTAGAACAGGAAATAAAAACTACTTAGTGATAAAGAAAACAAGCACACACGAGAATATTCACCCCACGCTATTGCTCCCCGGGAACGATGCCAGAAAAAGGTCTTGATAACCCACAAGTATAGGGGATCATTTGTATCCTTCTTCAATAAATAAGAGTGTCGAACATTGATACAACTCTACGCACACTTGACGTTTGCTTTTACCTAAACAAGTATGAAACTATTTTTTTGGAGTGATGCTAGAACTATTTTGCAAGAATAAAACTAGAAGTACTTTGCAAGATAATAAAAGTTAGGTGTTTAGTAAAAGGGTTTGTGTCAACAAGAAAGTTATTTGTCCCTAGGCAATCGATAACAAGTACCGGTAATCATTCTTGTAATTTTATATGAGGGAGAGGCATGAGCTAACATACTTTCTCTACTTGGATCATATGCACTTATGATTGGACCCCTAGCAAGCATCCGTAACTACTAAAGATCATTAAGGTCATGAAACCCAACCATAGCATTAAGTATTAAGTCCTCTTTACTCCCATACGCCATAACTCACCTATCAGCGTTTGGGTTGCTGTCATCCGCCGCAACACTGACAATAAGCAAATCATGAACATATTGCAACACCCTACAGCGGGGGGCCCTCGTGTTTGCGCGAGAATGGAGGGCACCGTAGGACAGCACCATAAATAAAATATACAATCATACCAACCAAGATCACGATTAACCCACATGACAAAGCGGATCTACTCAAACATCATAGGATAACCATAGATCACTGGGAAATAATATATGGAGTTGAGCACCATGTTTAAGTAGATATTACAGCGGGGAGAAGAGGTGTTATACCACTGCATAGAGGGGGAGAGAGTTGGTGTTGACGGTAGCAAGATTATTGATGTAGATCGCCGTCTCGATCGTTGCCCCGGCGACACTCCAGCGCCACCGGGAGCGAGGGGAGAGAGCCCCCTACTTCTTCTTCTTCCTTGGCCTCCCCCCTAGATGGGGAGGAGAATTACCCCTCTAGTCCATGATCTCCTATGACGGCAGTGGGGCGGGAGCCCCTCCAAGATTGGATCTCCCTCTCTGTTCTCTTCTGTTTCGTGTTTTTAGATCTGGCCAAAAACCATTTCTTATATTCCCGGAGATCCGTAACTCCGATTGCGCTGAGATTTTAACATGATTTTTTCCAAATATAAGCTTTCTTGCACCCGAAGTAGAGATCCAACCGACATATGAGGTGGGCACAACCCACCACCACGCGCCTGGCTCACGTGTCGGATCCTTGTGTCTTGTACCCTCTGTGGGCCTCCGTTTGCGGTGATTCCGACTCCCAAAATCACAAATATTCCAAAATAATTCTCCGTAAAATTTTATTGCATTTGGACTTCGTTTGATATGGATATTCTATGATACAAAAAACATGAAAAAAACAGGAACTGGCACTGGCACTAGATCAATAGGTTTGTCCAATAAATCATATAAAAAGTTGCCAAAAGTATGTAAAACTTGTATAATATTGGGATGAAACAATCAAAAATTATAGATACGATAGAGACATATCAGCCAACCCACCAGGGGCTGGTTTGCCTCCTCCCACAACCAATGAGGCCCTTTGGGGCAAGAGGCCCCTCCCGATGGTCCCTCGATACCCTCCCGGCACTCCCGGTACACTACCGAAGTACCCGAAAGAAACTTTTCCAGCGACCAAAACGAGACTTGATATATATCAATATTTACCTCCGGACCATTCTGGAGCTCCTTGTGACGTCTGGATCTTATCTAGGACTCCGAACAACCTTCGGTCACCACCATACATAAATCTATACTACCGAAATGTCACCGAACGTTAAGTGTGCGGACCCTGCAGGTCCGAGAACTATGTAGACATGACCCAGACACCTCTACGGTCAATAACCATTAGCGGGACCTGGATGCCCATATTGGTTCCTACATATTCTACGAAGATCTTTATCGGTCGAACCTCTATGTCAAGGATTCAGTTAATCCCGTATGTTGTTCCCTTTGTTCTTCGGTATGTTACTTGCCCGAGATTTGATCCTTGGTATCTTTATACCTAGTTCAATCTAATTACCAGCAAGTCTCTTTACTCGTTCCGTAATACAAGATCCCATGGCTAAAACTTTAGTTACATTGCTTGCAAGGCTTGTTGTGATGTTGCATTACCGAGTGGGCCCCGAGATACCTCTCCGTCACACGGAGTAACAAATTCCAGTCTTGATCCATGCCCACTCAACATACACCCTCGGAGATACCTGGAGAGCATCTTTATAGTCACCCAGTTACATTGCGACGTTTGATACACACAAGGTACTCCTCCAGTGTCAGTGAGTTGCATGATCTCACGGTCATAGGAACATATACTTGACATGCAGAAAACTATAGCAATAAACTGACACGACCATATGCTATATTTATAGTTTGGGTCTTGTCCATCACATCATTCTCCCAATGATGTGATCCCATTATCAAATGACATCTTATGTCTATGGCTAGGAAACCTTGACCATCTTTGATCAACAAGCTAGTCTACTAGAGGCATACTAGGGACACAATGTTGTCTATGTATCCACACATGCAATGTGTTTCCAATAAATACAATTATAGCATGGATAATAAACGATTATCATGAACAAGGAAATATAATAATAACTATTTGTTATTGCCTCTAGGGCATATTTCCAACAGTCTTCCACTTTCACTAGAGTCAATAATTTAGCTCACATCACTATGTGATTTACACTGTAATAAATCTAACACCCATACAGTTCTGGTCTTGATCATGTTTAGCCCTCGGAAGAGGTTTAGTCAATGGGTCTGCGACATTCAGATCCGTGTGCACTTTGCAAATATTTATGTCCTCCTCCTTGATGTAATCACGGATGGAATTGAAGCGTCGCTTTATGTGTAAGGTCCTCTTGTGAAACCTTGGTTCCTTGGCCACAACAATGACACCAGTGTTGTCACATAACAGAGCCATTGGATTCAGTGCACTAGGCACTACTCGAGGATCTGTCATGAACTCCTTCATCCACACACCTTCCTTTGCCGCCTCCAAGGCTGCGATGTACTCCGCTTTGCATGTAGAATCGGCTACCACGCTCCGCTTGGAACTTCACCAGCTTACTGCTCCCCCATTGAGAATAAATACGTATCCGGTTTGCGACTTAGAGTCATCCGGATAAGTGTCAAAGCTTGCATCGACATAACCCTTTATGGCGAGCTCTTGATCACCTCCATAAACGAGAAACATTTCCTTAGTCCTTTTCAGGTACATAAGGATATTCTTGACCACCGTCCAGTGCTCCATTCCTGGATTACTTTGAAACCTTCCGGCCATACTTATGGCAAGGCTGACATCGGGTCTTGTGCACAACATTGCATACATGATAGAGCCTATGGCCGAAGCATAGGGGATGGCATTCATCTTTTCTCTATCTTCTGCACTTACTGGGCATTGAGTCCTACTCAACTTAACACCTTGCAATACAGGCAAGAACCCCTTATTGGACTGATCCATTATGAACTTCTTCAAAACTTTTTCAAGGTATGTGCTTTGTGAAAGTCCTATTAGGCATCTCGATCTATCTCTATAGATCTTGATACCTAATATGAAAGCAGCTTCTCCTAGGTCCTTCATTGAAAAACTCTTCTTCAAATATTCCTTCACGCTTTCCAATATTTCTATATTGTTCCCAATCAGCAATATGTCATCCACATATAATATTAGAAATGCTTTAGAGCTCCCACTCACTTTCTTGTAAATACAAGCTTCTCCGTAAACTTGTATAAACCCAAACGCTTTGATCACCTCATCAAAGCGCAGATTCCAACTCCGAGATGCTTGCACCACTCCATAAATGGATGGCTGGAGTTTGCAAACTTTGTTAGCATTCTCTGGATCGACAAAACCTTCTAGTTGTATCATATACAGCTCTTCCTTAAGGAAACCGTTAAGGAACATTGTTTTGACATCCATCTCCGACATTTCATAATCGAAAAATGCATCTATTTCTAACATGATTCTGATGGACTTAAGCATCGCTATGGGTGAGAAGGTCTCATCATAGTCAACTACTTGAACTTGTGAAATACCCTTTGCCACAAATCGATCTTTATAGACGGTGACATTATCGTCCGCGTTCGTCTTCCTCTTAAAGATCCATTTGTTCTGTATGGCCTTTCGCCCTTTAGGTAATACTTGCAAAGTCCATACTTTGTTTTCATACATGGATCTCATCTCGGGTTTCATGGCCTCTAACCATTTCTCGGAATCCGTGCCCATCATCACTTCTCCATAGCTCGTAGGTTCATCGTTTTCTAACAACATGACATCTAAGACAGGGTTGCCGTATCACTCAGGAACAACACACGCCCTTGTCGACCTACATGGTTTGATAGTAAGTTGATCTGAAGCTTCATGATCATCATCATTAACTTCCTCTTCAACCGATGCAGGCTCTACAGAAACATCTTTCTGTGCTGCGTTACTCTCTTGGTGAAGTAAAGGTTCAATAACCTCACTAAGTTCTATTTTCCTCCCACTCAATTCTTTTAAGAGAAACTCTTTCTCAAGAAATGTTCCGTTTTTAGTGACAAACACTTTGCCTTCGGATTTGAGATAGAAGGTATACCCAACTGTCTCTTTTGGGTATCCTATGAAGATGCATTTCTCCGCTTTGGGTTCCAGCTTTTCAGGCTGAAGCTTTTTGACATAAGCATCACATCCCCAAACTTTAAGAAACGACAACTTTGGCTTCTTTCCAAACCATAGTTCCTATGGCGTTGTCTCAACGGATTTCGATAGTGCCCTATTTAACATGAATCTAGTTGTCTCTAATGCATACCCCCAAAACGGTAGTGGTAGATCGACAAGAGACATCATAGAATGCATCATATCTAATAAGGTTCGGTTACAACGTTCGGACACACCATTACGCTGTGGTGTTCCAGGCGGTGTCAAGTGTGAAACAATTCCACACTATCTTATGTGACTGCCAAACTCATAACTCAGATATTCTCCTCCTCGATCAGATTGTAGGAATTTAAAATCTTCTTGTTACGATGATGCTTAACTTCACTCTGAAATTGCTTGAACTTTTCAAACGTTTTGGACTTGTGCTTCATTAAGTAAATATACCCATATCTACTTAAGTCATCAGTGAAGGTGAGAAAATAACGATATCGACCGCGCGCCTCAATGCTCATCGGACCACACACGTCAGTATGTATGATTTCCAACAAGTCACTTGCCCATTCCATTGTTCCAGAGAACAGGGTTTTAGTCATCTTGCCCAAGAGGCATGGTTCACATGTGTCAAGTGATTCAAAATCAAGTGACTCCAAAAGTCCATCAGGATGGAGCTTCTTCATGCGTTTTACACCAACATGACCTAAGCGGAAGTGCCACAAGAAAGTGGTACTATCATTGTCAACTCTACATCTTTTGGCATCAATGTTATGAACATGTGTATCATCATTATCGAGATTCAATAGGAATAAACCCCTCACATTGGGTGCATGACCATAAAAGATATTACTCATACAAATAGAATAACCATTATTCTCTGATTTAAATGAGTAACTGTCTCGTAATAAACAAGATCAAGATATAATGTTCATGCTTAACGCATGCACTAAATAACAATTATTCAGGTTCACCACTAATCCCGATGGTAATCGAAGAGCGAGTGTGCCGATGATGATCACATCAACCTTGCAACCATTTCCCACGCGCATCGTCACTTCGTCCTTAGCCAACCTTCTTCTATTCCGTAGCTCCTGTTTTGAGTTGCAAATGTGAGCAACCGAACCAGTATCAAATACCCAGGCACTACAACGTGAGTTGGTATGAACACATCAATAACTTGTATAACATATATACCTTGTTTGGTTTTGTCCGCCTTCTTCTCGGCCAGATACTTGGGGTAGTTCCGCTTCTAGTGACCAGTTCTCTTGCAACGAAAGCACTCAGTTTCTGGCTTGGGCCCATCCTTGGGTTTCTTCACGGGAGGGGAAAATGCTTTGCCACTCTTCTTGGAGTTACCCTTCTTGCCCTTGCCATTCTCATTGAAACTAGTTGTTTTATTGACCATCAACACTTGATGCTCTTTCTGGATTTCAGACTTAGTGACTTTCAGCATCGCAAACAGCTCGGCGATTGACTTGGTCATCCTGTGCATGTTATAGTTCAACACGCAGCTCTTGTAGCTAGGTGGCAATGATTGAAGAACTCTGTTAGTGATTGCCTCCGATGGAAGGGGCATCCCTAACTCAGCCAGACAGTTTGAATACCCAGACATTCTGAGTATATGTTCACTGACAGACCCATTCTCCTCCATCTTGCAAGCATAGAACTTATCGGAGGTCTCATCCTCTCGATCCGAGCATTCTTCTCAAAGATAAACTTCAACTCCTGGAACATCTCATATGCTCCATGACATTCAAAACATCTTTGAAGTCCCGGTTCTAAGCCATACAACATTGCACATTGAACTATTGAGTAATCTCCCGTGTCTCCCAAGCGTTCTTAACGTCTTCGGATGACATGGGAGCTGGTGGATCACCAAGCGGTGCATCAAGGAAATAAGCCTTCTCGGAAGCCGTGAGGATAATCCTCAGATTACGGGCCCAGTCTACAAAGTTACTTCCATCATCTTTCAACTTGGCTTTCTCTAGGAACACATTAAAATTCAGGGGAACTATTGTGTGAGCCATTGATCTACAACATAAATATGCAAATGTTACTAAGACTATTGTTCAAGATAATGAGTTTAGTTAATCAAATTACTTAAAAACACCCACTAAAATTGACATCCCTCTAGTCATCCGAGTGTTACATGATCCAAATTCACCAACTCAAGTCCGATCATCACATGAGTTGAGGTGGTTTTAATGGTGAACATCATAATGTTGATCATATATACTATATGACTCATGTTCAACCTTTCGGTCTCTTGTGTTCCGAGGCCATGTCAGTATATGCTAGGCTCGTCAAGTTTAACCCGAGTGTTCTGCACGTGCAACACTAGCTTGCACCTGTTGTATGTTAACGTAGAGTCTATCATACCCGATCATCACGTGGTGTTTCAACACGACGAGCTTTCGCAATGGTGCACACTCGGGAGAACACAATTTTATCTTGAAATTTTAGTGAGGGATCACCTTATAATGCTACCGTCGTCCTAAGCAAAATAAAATGCATAAAAGGATTACCATCACATGCAAATCACAAGTGACATTTATATGGACATGAACTTGTGCTTTTGATCTCCATCTCCAATGCACCGGCATGATCCCCATCGTCACCGGCACGACACCATGATCTCCATCATCTTGATCTCCATCAACGTGTCGCCATGAAGTTGTCACGCCAACTGTTGCTTCTACGACTATTGCTAACTCATAGAGATAAAGTAAAGCAAAATGGCAAAAATAATTAAAGACAACCCTATGGCTCCTGCTGGTTGTCGTACTCATGGACATGCAAGTCGTGATATTCTATACAAAACATGATCATCTCATACATCACATATATCTCATCTTGTAATTGGCGATATCATATCACAACATACCCTGCAAAAACAAGTTAGACATCCTCTAATTGTTGTTGCATGTTTTACGTGGCCGCTACGGGTATCTAGCAAGAACAATTCTCACCTACGCAAAAACCACAAAGGTGATACACAAATTGCTATTCAACCTTCTCAAGGACCCCCTTTGTCGAATCCAATCCAACTAGAGTAGGAGAGACAGACACCCGCCAGCCATCTTTATGCAACAAAGTCACATGTCAGTCGATGGAACCGGTCTCTCGTAAGCGTATGAGTAAGGTTGGTCTGGGCCGCTTCATTCCACAATACCGATGAATCAAAAAACGACCAAGGGAGGAATCAATCTGAGCATCAACGCCCACAAAGTCCTTTGTGTTCTACTCGTGACCTCATCTACACATAGACGTAGCTCATGATGCCACCTTTGGGGAACGTTGCATGGGAAACAAATTTTTTCCTATGCACACGCAGGATCTATCCATGGTGATGAGCATCTACGAGAGGGAGAGTGGATCTACATACCCTTGTAGATCGCTAAGCGGGAAGCGTTAAGAAACGCGGTTGATGTAGTCGAACGTCTTCGTGATCCAAATCGCTGAGTGTCCCACAATCCAATCACGATCCGTCTCGATCTATCACCAAACGGACGGCACCTCCACGTTCAGCACACATACAGCTCGGTGACGATCTCCACATTCTTGTCCAGCAAGAGGGACTGGAGAGGTAGATGAGTTCTCCGGCAGCGCGACGACGCGGTGGCGGTGGTGGTGGAACTATTCCGGTAGGGCTTCGCGTAAGCACCGCCGAAAACTAGAGGATATGATCTATTGGGGAGAGAGGGATGCATCGTGGCTTAGGGTTTTCTGGTGCGGCTGCCCTCTCTCCCCTCCAGTATATATAGGAGGAAGGGGAGGGAGGCCGACGCTCCTAGGGTTCCCCCTAGGCTGCGACCGAAGTGGGGAATTGGAGGACCCCAACTCCAATCCTACTAGGAGTAGGATTCCTCCCTCACTAGGAAACCCTTTTCCTCCTCTTGGGTTTTTCCACCCCTAGCCGCATGGGCCTGCTACCTCTTGAGCTTGCGTTGGTTTTCCCTTGAAGAGGAAAGGGTGATGCAGCGAAGTAGATGAGTATTTCCCTCAGTTGTTGAGAACCAATGTATCAATCCAGTAGGAGGAACAAGCAAGTCACCAATGGATGCACCTACACAAACAATCAAACTCTTGCACCCAACACTATAAAGGGGTTGTCAATCCCTTCACAATTATTTGCAAGGATTAGATCTGATAGAGATAGATGTAAATGAGAACGGAAAGTAAAAGGTAAATAAATTGCAGCAAGGTATTTTTGGTATTTTTGGTTTATAGATCTGAAAATATATTATGGAAAGTAGACCCAGGGGCCATAGGTTTCACTAGAAGCTTCTCTCTTGAAGGAAAATATCATGGTGGGTAAACAAATTACCGTCAAGCAATTGATAGAAAAGCGAATAATCATGTAGTTGTCCAAGGCAATGATCATGCATATAGGCATCACGTCCGTGTCAAGAGACCAAAATGATTCTACATCTACTACTATTACTCCACACATCGACCGACTCTTGCCTGCATCTAGAGTATTAAGTTCATGAAGAACAGAGTAACACATTAAGAAAGATGATGTAGAGGGATAAACTCAAGCAATGTGATGAAAACCCCATCTTGTCACCCTTGATGGCAAAAATACAATACATGCCTCGCTACCCTTACTATGTCACTGGGTGAGGACACCGCAAGATTGAACCCAAAACCAAGCACTTCTCCCATTGCAAGAATTACCAATCTAGTTGGCCAAACCAAACCAATAACTCAAAGAGACTTACAAGGATATGAAATCATGCATATAAGAATTAAGAGAATGTTCAAATAATATTCATGGATAATCTGAACATAAACTCACAATTCATCGGATCTTGACAAACACACCACAAAAGAGGATTACATCGGATAGATCCCCATGATGATCATGAAGAACATGGTATTGAAGATCAAAGAGAGAGAAGAAGCCATCTAGCTACTAGTAAAGCAATTGTATCTCTTCAAAATATAATGGCAAAAGAAAGTTATCCCTACAATATCATATGGTCTGACTATTCTCCATCTTCCCCACACAAAGTATTTATATCATGCACAACCCCGATGAAAAGTCATGCAATTGTTTTCACACCTTTATTTTCTCAAACTTTTTCAACTCTAATGCAATACATGAGTGTGAGCCATTGATATAGCACTATATGTGGAATAGAATATGATTAAGGTTGCTAAGGAAAGGGAGAAGTGTTGGGGAACGTTGCATGGGAAACAAAAAATTTCCTACGCACACGCAAGATCTATCCATGGTGATGAGAATCTACGAGAGGGAGAGTGGATCTACATACCCTTGTAGATCGCTAAGTGGGAAGCGTTAAGAAACACGATTGGTGTAGTCGAACATCTTCGCGATCCAAATCGCCGAGCGTCCCGCGGTCGCATCACGATCTGTCCCGCGATCCAATCACGATCCGTCCCGCGAACTCATCACGACCCGTCCCGCGATCTCATCACAATCCGTCCCGTGATCTCATCATGATCCGTCCCGTGAATTCATCACGAACCGTCTCGCGATCTTGTTCACGGTCCTTCCGATCTAGCGCCGAACAGACGACACCTCCGCGTTCAGCACACGTGCAGCTTGATGACGATCTCCACCGTCTTGATCCAGCAAGAGGAAGTGGAGAGGAAGAATAGTTCACCGGAAGCGTGACGGCGCTCCGGCGATGGTGGTGGAGCAATTCCGGCAGGCCTTCACCTAAGCACTGCAGAAAACCGATCTAGAGGAGAAACTATGCACTAGAGGAACGGGTAGCACATGGCTGAAAATTCTGTGTCAAAACCCTAAAATCCTCTAGTATATATAGGAGGAGAGGAGGAGGAGCCTTGGCTGCCAAAAATCCAGCCCTTGGGTCGACCAAAGTGGGGAGGAGAGGAGGACTCCTCCTCCAATCCTAGTAGGACTAGGATTCCTCCTTTTTTTGGCCTTTTTCCACCTTTTTCCCTTTGGGCTTTTTCTCCCAGCCACATGGGCCTTGTGTGGGACTTCCACCAGCCCACAAAAGGCTGGTATTTACTATCCCACAGCCCATGAAGCCTCTTGGGTCGAAATACCCCTCCCGGTGGTCTCCCGGTACACTACCGGCACTCCCGGTACATTACCGATTAGCCCGAAACTTTTCCGGTGACCAAAATGGGACTTCCTATATATCAATCTTTACCTCCGGACCATTTCGGAGCTCCTTGTGATGTCCTGGATCTCATCCGGGACTCCGAACAACCTTCGATCACCACCATACATAACTCTATACTACCGAAACGTCACCGAACCTTAAGTGTGCAGACCCTGCGGGTTTGAGAACTATGTTGACATGATCGAGACACCTCTACGGTCAATAACCAATAGCGGGCCCTGGATGACCATATTGGTTCCTACATATTCTGCGAAGATCTTTATTGGTCGAACCTCTATGTCAAGGATTCAGTCAATCCCGTATAACGTTCCCTTTGTTCTTCGGTATGTTACTTGCTCGAGATTCGATCGTCGGTATCTCCATACCTAGTTCAACCTCGTCACCGGCAAGTCTCTTTACTCATTCCTTAATACAAGATCCCATGACTAACACTTAGTCACATTGCTTGCAAGGCTTGTTGTGAGGTTGTATTACCGAGTGGGCCCTGAGATACCTCTCCGTCACACGGAGTAAAAAATCCCAGTCTTGATCCATGCCAACCCAACAGACACCCTCGGAGATACCTGTAGAGTACCTTTATAGTCACCCAGTTACGTTGCAACGTTTGATACACACAAGGCGCTCCTCCGATGTCAGTGAGTTGCATGATCTCATGGTCATAGGAACAAATACTTGACATGCAGAAAACAGTACCAATAAACTGACACGATCATATGCTACATTTGTAGTTTGGGTCTTGTCCATCCACATTTGTAGCTCTCTAGAAATTCTACATCATTTCCGAATAGCAATATGTCATCCACATATACTTATCGGAAACTCTATAGTGCTCCCACTTACTTCATTGCAAATACAAGTTTCTCGTAAACTTTGTATAGACTCAAAAACTTTGATCACCTCATCAAAGTGTATATTCCAACTCCGAGATGCTTGCTTCAGTTCATAGAAGAATCACTGAAGCTCGCACACCTTTTAGCATCCTTAGGACTGACAAAACCTTCTGGTTGTATCTCATACAACCTTTCCTTAAGGAAGGAAACGATGTTTTGGCATCCATCTGCCAGATTTCATAATTGAAAAATGCAGCAACTGCTAACATAATTCCAACAGACTTTAGCGTCGCTATGAGTGAGAAAGTCTCATCGCAGTCAACTCTTTTGAACTTGTCGTAAACTACTTTGCAACAAGTCGAGCTTTACAAATGGTAACATTTACCATCAGCGTCTGTCTTCATTTTAAAGATCCATTTGTACTTAACGACCTACCGTCCAACAAGAAAGTCCACCAAAGTCTATACTTGGTTTTCATATATGGATCTTTTCTCGGATTTCATGTCCTCTAACCATTTGTTGGTTCCGAGCCCATCATCGCTTCTCCATAGTTCGTAGGTTCATCGTTGTCCAACAACATGACCTCCAAGACAGGGTTGTCATACCGCTCAGTAGCAGTACACGTCCTCGTCGACCTACGAAGTTCGATAGTAACTTGATCCGAAGCTCCATGATCATTATCATTAACTTCCTCTTCAACTGACGTAGGCTTCAAAGAAATAACTTTCTACGCTGCGCTACTCTCTGGCTGAAGTAAAGGTTCAATAACCTCATCAAGCTCTATTTTCCTCGTAGGTCGATAGTAACTTAATCCGAAGCTTCATGATCATCATCATTAAATTCCTCTTCAACTAACATAGGCTTCACAGAAACATCTTTCTACGCTGCGCTACTTTCTGGTTGAAGCAGAGGTTCAATAACCTCATCAAGTTTTATCCTCCTCCCACTGAATTCTTTCAAGAAAAACCCTTTCTCGAGAAAGGACCCAGTTTTTAGCAACAAAACATTTTATGCTTGGATCTGAGATAGAAGGTTCACCCAACTGTTCTTTAGGGTATTCTATGAAGATGCATTTGTCCGCTTTGGGGTCGAGCTCATTAGGTGAAAACATTTTCCACACAAGCGTCGCAGCCCCAAACATTAAGAAATGATAGCTTAGGTTTCTATCAAACCATAGTTCACACGGTGTCATCTCAACGGATTTAGATGGTGCCCTATTTAAAGTGAATGTAGTTGTCTCTAATGCATAACCCCAAAATTATAGTAACCAAACGATAATAGACATCATAGCACGCACCATATCCAATAGAGCATGACTATGAAGTTCGGACACACCATCACACTATGGTGTTCCAGGTGGCGTGGGTTGTGAAACAACTTTCACATTGTCTAAAGTTGTATGCCAAATTCGTAACTCAGATATTCACCTCCACGATCATATCGCAAACATTTTTATCTTCTTTTCACGATGATCTTAAACTTCACTCTGAATTTGCTTGAACCTTTCAAACGATTCAGACTTGTGTTTCATTAAGTAAATATACACTATATCTACTCAAATCATCAGTGAAGGTAAGAAAATAATGATATCCACCGCACGCTACAAGACTCATTGGATTGCATACATCAACATGTATCATTTCCAATAAATCACTTGCCCGCTCCATCAAACCAGAAGACGGGGTCCTTTAGTCATCTTGCCCAAGAGGCATGGTTCGCATGTCTCAACCGATTCGAAATCGAATGAGTCCAAAGATCCGTCAGCATGGAGTTTCTTCATGCGTTTTATACCAATATGACATTTAGCGGCAGTGCCACAAGTATGTGGTACTATTATTATTAACTTTGTATCCTTTTGGCATCAATGTTATGAACATGTGTATTACTACAATCAAGTTTTAACAAACCATTCTTACTGGGTGCATGACCGTTGAAGATATTATTCATGTAAATAGAATAACCATTATTCTCTAATTTAACTGAATAACCATGTTGCAATGAACATGATCTAATCACGTTCATGCTCAACGCAAAAACACCAAATAACATTTAGGTTCGTCACTAATCTCGAAGGTAGAGAGAGCGTGCGATGTTGATCACATCAACCTTGGAAACATTTCCAACACACATCGTCACCTCACACTTAGCTAGTTCTCCGTTTATTCTGTAGCTTTTATTCCGAGTTACTAACATTTAGCAATCGAACCGGTATCCAATACCCATGTGCTACTAGGAGTACATGCAAGGTACACATCAATAACACGTATATCAAATATATTTCTGTCGACGTTGCCAGCCTTCTTATCTACCAAGTATCTAGGGTTGTTCCGCTTCAGCGACCTCTCTCCTCATAATTGAAGCACTTAGTCTCGGGTTTGGGTTTCAACTTTGGGTTGCTTCACTGGAGCAGCAACTGACTTGCCATCCATGAAGTTTCCCTCCTTGCCCTTGCCCTTCTCGAAACTAGTGGTTATACTAACCATCAACACTTGATGCTCCTTCTTGATTTCTACCTTCGCGGTGTCAAACATCACGAACATCTCAGGGATCATTAATGCTATCCCTTGCATTTTATAGTTCATCACCAAGTTCTAGTAGCTTTAGTGAAAGTGACTTGGAGAACTATATCAATCACTATCTTATCTGGAAGATGAACTCCCACACGATTCAAGCGATTGTAGCACCCAGACAATCTGAGCACATGCTCAACGATTGATCTATTCTCGTTCATCTTGTATTCAAAGAATCTTGTTGGAGATCTCATATCTAATACACGGGCACGAGCCTGAAATCCCAATTTCAGCTCTTAGAACATCTCATATGTTCCGTGACGTTCAAAACGTTTCGAAGCCTCAATTCTAAGCCGTAATGCATGACGCACTAAACTATCAAGTAGTCATTAGCACGTACCTATCAGATGTTCTCAACATCTACAGACGATGCTAGAGGGGTTGGCACACCGAGTGGTGCATTAAGGACATAAGCCTTCTATGCAGCAACGAGGGCAATCCTCAGATCACGGATCCAATCCGCAATATTGCTACCATCATCTTTCAACTCTATTTTTCTAGGAACATATAAAAATTCAAGGGAGCTACAGCGTGAGCAAGTAATCTACAACATAATTTGCAAAGACACTACTGACTATGTTCATGATAATGAGTTCAATTAATCATATTACTTAAGAACTCCCACTCAAATTGACATCCCTCCAGTCATCCGAGTGATTCATGATCCAAATTCACCAACTCAAGTCCGATCATCACGTGAGTTGAGGTGGTTACAATGGTGAACATCATCATGTTGATCATATCTACTATATGACCCATGCTCGACCTTTCGGTCTCTTGTGTTCCGAGGCCATGTCCGTACGCTAGGCTCGTCAAGTTTAACCCGAGTGTTCTGCGCGTGCAACACTGGCTTGCACCCGTTGTATGGGAACGTAGAGTCTATCACACCCGATCATCACGTGGTGTCTCAACACGACGAACTTTCGCAACGGTGCACACTCGGGGAGAACACAATTTATCTTTAAATTTAAGTGAGGGATCACCTTCTAATGCTACCGTCGTACTAAGCAAAACAAGGTGCATAAAAGGATTAACATCAAATGCAATTCATAAGTGACATGATATGGCCATGAACTTGTGCTTTAGATCTCCATCTTGAAAGCACCGGCATGATCTCCATCGTCACCGACATGACACCATGATCTCCATCAACGCGTCTCCATCGGGGTTGTCACGCCCTGCATGCTTCTACTACTATTGCTACCGTTTAGCGATAAAGTAAAGCATTACACAACGCTTAATGATTGACACGCAGGTCATACAATAATTAAAGACAACCCTAGGGCTCCTACTGGTTGCCATACTCATCGACATGCAAGTCATGAAATTCTACACATCACATGATCATCTCATACATCACATATATCACATCATGTAATTGGCCATATCACATCACAACATACCCTGCAAAAACAAGTTAGACGTCCTCTAATTGTTGTTGCATGTTTTACGTGGCTGCTACGGGTTTCTAGCAAGAACGATTCTCACCTACGCATAAACAACAACGGTGATACATAATTTGCCTTTCAACCTTCTCAAGGACCGCCTTTGTCGAATCCGATCCAAGTAAAGTGAGAGAAACTGCCACTCGCAAGCCATCTAGGCAACAAGTTGCGTCGAGGGAACCGGTCTCTCGTAAGCGTACAAGTAATGTTGGTCTGGGCCGCTTCATCTCACAATACCGCTGAACCAAAATCTGACCAAGGGAGGAAGCAATCTAAGCATCAACGCCCACAAACCTTTTGTGTTCTACTCGAGATCTCATCTACACATAGACCTAGCTCTGATACCACTTTTGGGGAATGTTGCATGGGAAACAAAAAATTTCCTATGCACACGCAAGATCTACCAATGGTGATGAGCATCTAGGAGAGGGAGAGTGGATCTACATACCCTTGTAGATTGCTAAGCGGGAAGCGTTAAGAAACGCGGTTGGTGTAGTCGAACATCTTCGCGATCCAAATCGCCGAGCGTCCCACGATCCAATCACGATCCGTCCTGCGAACTCATCACGATCCGTCCCACGATCTCATCACGATCCGTCCCGCGATCTCATCATGATCCGTCCCGTGAATTCATCACAAACCGTCTCGCGATCTTGTTCACGGTCCTTCCGATCTAGCGCCGAACAGACGACACCTCCGCGTTCAGCACACGTGCAGCTTGATGACGATCTCCACCGTCTTGATCCAGCAATAGGAAGTGGAGAGGAAGAAGAGTTCACCGGCAGCGTGACGGCGCTCCGGCGATGGTGGTGGAGCAATTCTGGCAGCGCTTCACCAAAGCACTGCAGAAAACCGATCTAGAGGAGAAACTATGCACTAGAGGAACGGGTAGCACGTGGCTGAAAATTCTGTGTCAAAACCCTAAAATCCTCTAGTATATATAGGAGGAGAGGAGGAGGATTCTTGGCTGCCAAAAATCCAGCCCTTGGGTCGACCAAAGTGGGGAGGAGAGGAGGACTCCTCCTCCAATCCTAGTAGGACTAGGATTCCTTTTTTTGGCCTTTTTCCACCTTTTTCCCTTTGGGATTTTTCTCCCAGCCACATGGGACTTGTGTGGGACTTCCACCAGCCCACAAAAGGCTGGTATTTACTATCCCACAGCCCATTAAGCCTCTTGGGTCGAAATACCCCTCCTGGTGGTCTCCCGGTACACTACCGGCACTCCCAGTACATTACCGATTAGCCCAAAACTTTTCCGGCGACCAAAATGGGACTTCCTATATATCAATATTTACCTCCGGATCATTCCGGAGCTCCTCGTGATGTCCTGGATCTCATACGAGACTCCGAACAACCTTCGGTCACTACCATAAATAACTCTATACTACCGAAACGTCACCAAACCTTAAGTGTGCAGACCCTGCAGGTTCGAGAACTATGTAGACATGACCGAGACACCTCTACGGTCAATAACCAATAGCGGGCCCTGGATGACCATATTGCTTCGTACATATTCTACGAAGACTTTGTCGGTCGAACCTCTATGTCAAGGATTCAGTCAATCCCGTATAACGTTCCCTTTGTTCTTCGGTATGTTACTTGCCCGAGATTCGATCGTCGGTATCTCCATACCTAGTTCAACCTCGTTACTGACAAGTCTCTTTACTTGTTCCTTAATACAAGATCCTGTGGCTAACACTTAGTCACATTACTTGCAAGGCTTGTTGTGATGTTGTATTACCGAGTGGGCCCTGAGATACCTCTCCGTCACACGGAGTAACAAATCCCAGTCTTGATCCATGCCAACCCAACAGACACCCTCGAAGATACCTGTAGAGTATCTTTATAGTCACCCAGTTACGTTGCAACGTTTGATACACACAAGGCACTCCTCCGGTGTCAGTGAGTTGCATGATCTCATGGTCATAGGAACAGATACTTGACATGCAGAAAACAATAGCATTAAACTGACACGATCATATACTACATTTGTAGTTTGGGTCTTGTCCATCCCATCATTCTCCTAATGATGTGATCCCATTATCAAATGACATCTCATGTCAATGGCTAGGAAACCTTAACCATCTTTGATCAACGAGCCAGCCATTAGAGGCATACTAGGGACATGGTTTTTTCTATGTATCCACACATGCATCTAAGTCTCTGATCAACATAATTATAGCATGGATAATAAACGATTATCATGAACAAGGAAATATGATAATAATTAATTTATTATTGCCTCTAGGGCATATTTCCAATAGTCTCCCACTTGCACTAGAGTCAATAATCTAGTTCACATCACCATGTGATTCGCATTGTTATGAATCTAACACCCAATGAGTTCTGGGGCTCGATCATGCTTTGCATGTGAGAGAGGTCTTATAGTCAACGGGTCTGCGACATTCAGATCCGTGTGTACTTTGCAAATTTCTATGTCAAACCGAAAACACTGCTACCACACTCCACTTGGTACTATTCCAAATGGCTGCTCCACTATACGTATCCAGATTGCTACTACGAGTCATCCGGATTGGTGTTAAAGCTTGCATCGACGTGACTCTTTACGACGCACTCTTTATCACCTCCATAATCGAGAAACATCTCCTTAGTCCTTTTAGTTACTAAGGATAATCTTGACCGCTGTCTAGTGATCCACTCCTGGATCACTCTTGTACCCCTTGACGGACTCATGGCAAGGCACACACAGGTGCGGTACATAGCATGGCATACTATACAGAGCCTATGGCTAAAGCATAGGGGACTACATTTGTCCTTTTTCTTTCTTTTGCCATGGTCGAGCTTTGAGTCTCACTCAACTTCACACCTTACAAAGCAGGCAAGAACACTTCTCTCTGACTAATCCATTTTGAACTCTTTCAAAATCTTGTCAAGGTATGTACTCATTGAAAGTCTTATCAAACATCTTGATCTATCTTTATAGATCTTGATGCTCAAGAATTAGGTAGCTTTATCCAGGTTTTCCTTTGAAAAACTCTTTTCAAACAACCGTTTATGCTCTCTAGAAATTCTACATCATTTCCGAATAGCAATATGTCATCCACATATACTTATCGGAAACTCTATAGTGCTCCCACTCACTTTATTGCAAATACAAGTTTCTCGTAAACTTTGTATAGACTCAAAAACTTTGATCACCTCATCAAGGTGTATATTCCAACTCCGAGATGCTTGCTTCAGTTCATAGAAGAATCACTGAAGCTCGCACACCTTTTAGCATCCTTAGGACTGACAAAACCTTCTGGTTGTATCTCATACAACCTTTCCTTAAGGAAGGAAACGATGTTTTGGCATCCATCTGCCAGATTTCATAATTGAAAAATGCAGCAACTGCTAACATAATTCCAACAGACTTTAGCATCTCTACGAGTGAGAAAGTCTCATCGCAGTCAACTCTTTTGAACTTGTCGTAAACTACTTTGCAACAAGTCGAGCTTTACAAATGGTAACATTTACCATCAGCGTCTGTCTTCATTTTAAAGATCCATTTGTACTTAACGACCTACCGTCCAACAAGCAAGTCCACCAAAGTCTATACTTGGTTTTCATATATGGATCTTTTCTCAGATTTCATGGCCTCTAACCATTTGTTGGTTTCCGGGCCCATCATCGCTTCTCCATAGTTCGTAGGTTCATCATTATCCAACAACATGACCTCCAAGACAGGGTTGTCGTACCGCTCAGTAGTAGTACACGTCCTTGTCGACCTACGAAGTTCGATAGTAACTTGATCCGAAGCTTCATGATCATTATCATTAACTTCTTCTTCAACTGACGTAGGCTTCACAGAAACAACTTTTTACGCTGCGCTACTCTCTGGCTGAAGTAAAGGTTTCAATAACCTCATCAAGCTCTATTTTCCTCGTAGGTCGATAGTAACTTAATCCGAAGCTTCACGATCATCATCATTAAATTCCTCTTCAACTAACGTAGGCTTCACAGAAACATCTTTCTACGCTGCGCTACTTTCTGGTTGAAGCAGAGGTTCAATAACCTCATCAAGTTCTATCCTCCTCCCACTCAATTCTTTCAAGAGAAACCCTTTCTCGAGAAAGGACACCGTTTTTAGCAACAAAACATTTTATGCTTGGATCTGAGATAGAAGGTTCACCCAACTGTTCTTTAGGGTATTCTATGAAGATGCATTTGTCCGCTTTGGGTTCGAGCTCATTAGGTGAAAACATTTTCCACACAAGCGTCGCAACCCCAACCATTAATAAATGACAGCTTAGGTTTCTCTCAAACCATAGTTCACACAGTGTCATCTCAACAGATTTAGATGGTGCCCTATTTAAAGTGAATGTAGTTGTCTCTAATGCATAACCCCAAAATTATAGTAACCAAACGATAATAGACATCATAGCACGCACCATATCCAATAGAGCATGACTATGAAGTTCGGACACACCATCACACTATGGTGTTCCAGGTGGCGTGAGTTGTGAAACAACTTTCACCTTGTCTAAAGTTGTATGCCAAATTCGTAACTCAGATATTCACCTCCACGATCATATCGCAAACATTTTTATCTTCTTGTCACGATGATCTTAAACATCACTCTGAATTTGCTTGAGCCTTTCAAACGATTCAGACTTGTGTTTCATTAAGTAAATATACACTATATCTACTCAAATCATCAGTGAAGGTAAGAAAATAATGATATCCACCGCACGCTACAAGATTCATTGGATTGCATACGTCAACATGTATCATTTCCAATAAATCACTTGCCCGCTCCATCAAACCAGAAGACGGGGTCCTTTAGTCATCTTGCCCAAGAGGCATGGTTCGCATGTCTCAACCGATTCGAAATCGAATGAGTCCAAAGATCCGTCAGCATGGAGTTTCTTCATGCGTTTTATACCAATATGACATTTAGCGGCAGTGCCACAAGTATGTGGTACTATTATTATTAACTTTGTATCCTTTTGGCATAAATGTTATGAACATGTGTATTACTACAATCAAGTTTTAACAAACCATTCTTACTGGGTGCATGACCGTTGAAGGTATTATTCATGTAAATAGAATAACCATTATTCTGTAATTTAACTGAATAACCGTGTTGCAATGGACATGATCTAATCACGTTCATGCTCAACGCAAAAACACCAAATAACATTTAGGTTCGTCACTAATCTCGAAGGTAGAGAGAGCGTGCGATGTTGATCAAATCAACCTTGGAAACATTTCCAACACACATCGTCACTAATCTTGAAGGGAGGAAGCAATCTAAGCATCAATGCCCACAAACCTTTTGTGTTCTATTCGAGATCTCATCTACACATAGACCTAGCTCTGATACCACTATTGGGGAACATTGCATGGGAAACAAAAAATTTCCTACGCACACGCAAGATCTATCCATGGTGATGAGCATCTAGGAGAGGGAGAGTGGATCTACATACCATTGTAGATCCCTAAGTAGGGAAGCATTAAGAAACGCGGTTGGTGTAGTCGAACATCTTCGCGATCCAAATCGCCGAGCGTCCCGCGATCGCATCACGATCCGTCCCGCGATCCAATCACGATCCATCCCGCGAACTCATCATGATCCGTCCCGCGATCTCATCACGATCCATCCTGCGATCTCATCATGATCCGTCCCGTGAATTCATCATGAACCGTCTCGCGATCTTGTTCACGGTCCTTCCGATCTAGCGCCGAACAGACGGCACCTCCGCGTTCAGCACACGTGCAACTTGATGACGATCTCCACCGTCTTGATCCAGCAAGAGGAAGTGGAGAGGAAGAAGAGTTCACCGGCAGCGTGACGGCGCTCCGGCGATGGTGGTGGAGCAATTCCGGCAGGGCTTCACCTAAGCACTGTAGAAAACCGATCTAGAGGAGAAACTATGCACTAGAGGAACGGGTAGCACATGGCTAAAAATTCTGTGTCAAAACCCTAAAATCCTCTAGTATATATAGGAGGAGAGGAGGAGGAGTCTTGGCTGCCAAAAATCCAGCCCTTGGGTCGACCAAAGTGGGGAGGAGAGGAGGACTCCTCCTCCAATCCTAGTAGGACTAGGATTCCTCCTTTTTTTGGCCTTTTTCCACCTTTTTCCCTTTGGGCTTTTTCTCCCAGCCGCATGGTCCTTGTGTGGGACTTCCACCAGCCCACAAAAGGCTGGTATTTACTATCACACAGCCCATGAATCCTCTTGGGTCGAAATACCCCTCCCGGTGGTCTCCCGGTACACTAACGGCACTCCCGGTACATTACCGATTAGCCCGAAACTTTTCCGGCGACCAAAATGGGACTTCCTATATATCAATATTTACCTCTGGACCATTTTGGAGCTCCTCGTGATGTCCTGGATCTCATCCGGGACTCCAAACAACCTTCGGTCACCACCATACATAACTCTATACTACCGAAACGTCACCAAACCTTAAGTGTGCAGACCCTGCGGGTTCGAGAACTATGTAGACATGACCAAGACACCTCTACGGTCAATAACCAATAGCGGGCCCTGGATGACCAAATTGGTTCCTACATATTCTACGAAGATCTTTATCGGTCGAACCTCTATGTCAAGGATTCAGTCAATCCCGTATAACGTTCCCTTTGTTCTTCGGTATGTTACTTGCCCGAGATTCGATCGTCGGTATCTCCATACCTAGTTCAACCTCGTTACCGGCAAGTCTCTTTACTCATTCCTTAATACAAGATCCCGTGACTAACACTTAGTCACATTGCTTACAAGGCTTGTTGTGATGTTGTATTACCGAGTGGGCCCTGAGATACCTCTCCGTCACACGGAGTAACAAATCCCAGTCTTGATCCATGCAAACCCAACAGACACCCTCGGAGATACCTGTAGAGTACCATTATAGTCACCCAGTTACGTTGCGACGTTTGATACACACAAGGCACTCCTTCGGTGTCAGTGAGTTGCATGATCTCATGGTCATAGGAACAGATACTTGACATGCAGAAAACAATAGCATTAAACTGACACGATCATATGCTACGTTTGTAGTTTGGGTCTTGTCCATCCCATCATTCTCCTAATGATGTGATCCCGTTACCAAATGCATCTCATGTCAATGGCTAGGAAACCTTAACCATCTTTGATCAATGAGCTAGCCATTAGAGGCATACTAGGGACATGGTTTTGTCTATGTATCGACACATGCATCTAAGTCTCCGATCAATACAATTATAGCATGGATAATAAACAATTATCATGAACAAGGAAATATGATAATAATTAATTTATTATTGCCTCTAGGGCATATTTCCAACAAGAAGATAGTCTCACATCAACTAGGCATATCAACGGGCTATGGAGATGCCCATTAATAGATATCAATGTGAGTGAGTAGGGATTGCCATGCAACGGATGCACCAGAGCTATAAGTGTATGAAAGCTCAAGAGGAAACTAAGTGGGGGTGCATCCAACTTGCTTGCTCATGAAGACCTAGGGAAATTTGAGTAAGCGCATCATCGGAATATACAAGCCAAGTGATATAAAGAAAAATTCCCACTAGTATATGAAAGTGATAAAATAGGAGACTCTCTATCATGAAGATCATGGTGCTACTTTGAAGCACAAGTGTGGAAAAAGATAGTAGCAATGTCCGTTCTCTCTTTTCTCTCATTTTTTCTTTTCCTTTTTTTAGTGGGCATCTAAGGCCTCTTTTATTTTATTTTTTATTTGGGCTTCGCTGGCCTCTTTTATTTTTTTCATAAAGTCCGGAATCTCATCCCCACTTGTGAGGGAATCATAGCTTCCATCATCCTTTCCTCACATGGGACATGCTCTAATAACGATAATAATCACACTTTTATTTACTTACAACTCAAAAGAAAATTACAACTTGATACTATGACAAAATATGACTCTATATGCAATATGGAAGTGATGGTGCAAGTAATAAAAGGAAACGGTGAAGTGGCATGGCAATATATCTCGGAATGGCTATGCAAATGCCATAATAGGTAGGTATGGTGGCTGTTTTGAGGAAAGATATATGGTGGCTGTTTTGAGGAAGGTATATGGTGGCTGTTTTGAGGAAGGTATTTGTTATACTGGTGAAAGTTGCACGGTACTAGAGAGGCTAGCAAAGGTGGTAAGGTGAGAGTGCGTATAATCCATGCACTCAACATTAGTCATTAAGAACTCACATACTTATTGCAAAAGTCTATTAGTCATTAAAGCAAAGTATTAAACGCATGCTCCTAGGGGAGAGGTTGGTAGGAGTTAACCATCGCGTGCTCCCGACCCTCACACAAAGGTTGACAATCTATAAACAAATCATGCTCCGACTTCCTTACATAACGGTTCACCATACGTGCATGCTACAGGAATCACAAACCTTTACACAAGTATTTTTACCAAATCACAGTTACTTACTAACATGACTCTTAACATTACCATCTTTGTATCTCAAAACTTTATGCAAGGAATCAAACTTCTCAAAAATACTCAATGCACTTAATATGGAAGTTTTTATTATATCCCTCTTGGATGCCTATCATACTAGGACTAAATTCAAAACCTAGACCAATTACCATGCTGTTTTAGAGACACTCAAAATAATACAAGTGAGTTACGAGAGTTCAATTTTTTCTATAAAATGCAAACACCTCCGTGCTCTAAAAAATATAAGTGAAGCACATAGAGCAAAATTGCCTAACTCAAAAGATATAAGTGAAGCACATAGAGTATTCTAATAAATTCACGATTCAGCGTGTATCTCTCAAAAAATGTGTGTAGCAAGGATGATTGTGGAAAACTAAGAAGCAAAGACTCATATCATACAAGATGCTCCAAGCAAAACACATATCATGTGGTGAATAAAAATATAGCCTCAAGTAAATTTACCGATGGATTGAAGACGAAAGAGGGGATGCCTTCCAGGGCATCCCCAAGCTTAGGCTTTTTGGCATCCTTGAATATTACTTGGGGTGCCTTGGGCATCCCCAAGATTAGGCTCTTGCCACTCCCTATTCCACAGTTCATCAAATCTTTACCCAAAACTTGAAAACTTCACAACACAAAACTTAACAGAAAACTCATGAGATCCGTTAGTATAAGGAAATAAATCACCACTTTAGGTACTGTTGTGAAATCCTTCTTTATTTATATTGGTGTTATACCTACTGTATTCTAACTTCTCCATGGTTCATACCCCCTGATACGAGCCATAGATTCATCAAAATAGACAAACCACTCAAAGAAAACAGAATCTATCAAAAATAGAACAGTCTGTAGCAATCTGAAAACTTCGTATACTTACGTAAATCAAAAAATTCTGAAACATTAGGACAACCTGAGAAATTAATATATAAATCTTTTTAGAAATTTCAGACTCATTTGACGCTTTGAAAATTTAGAGAATTCCTGGACTGAGCACAAAAGTTTCTGTTTTTCAGCAAGATCAAATCAACAACTACCATAGATCACCCCAAAGGTTTTACTTGGATCAAACACTAATTAAAACACCAAAACACAATTATTACAGAAGTAATAATGTGGTAACCACTCAAAAACAGAAGCAAAAATAGAAAAAAATTGGGTTGCCTCCCAACAAGCGATATTATTTAACACCCCTAGCTAGGTAAAACGCAATAGATGTAGGTGTTGTCATCTTTGGTATGCAATCCAAAAGTAGCTCTCATAATAGATTCATAAGGCAATCTTGTTTTCTTTCTAGGAAAGTTTTCTATGCCTTTCCTTAATGGAAATTGAAATCTAATGTTTCCTTCTTTCATATCAATAATTGCACCAATCGGTCTAAGGAAAGGTCTACCAAGAATAATAAGACATGTAGGATTACAATCCATATCAAGAACAATGAAATCTACGGGCACATAATTAGCCTCAATGAAAGTATTTAGATGGGATGCGGCATCTTCACTAGGAAGGCCAGAAAATTGTTCTTTCATAACAAGATTAAGCAAGGCAGCATTGATTTCATAAGATTCCGCACTAGTGGCGGGAGCAATCAGAGTACTAATAAAATCATTATTATTAGTATTGGAAAAGTCACACAACTTGGTATTCTCACACATCGTGACAAAGCAAGCAATCAAGCACACAAGCAATCAAAAGGCAAACGGAAAGGCGAACGGAAGAAGGGCGAATAAAAAGGCAAATCTTTTTGGTATTTTCCGAAAATCATTTTAGAAGTGGGGGAGAGGAAAACGAGATGCAAATGGCAAATAATGTAAATGCAAGAGATGAGTTTGTGATGGGTACTTGGTAGGCTTGATCTTGACTTGCTATGTATCCTCCCCGGCAAGGACGCCAGAAATCCTTCTTGCTACCTCTTGAGATTGCGTTGGTTTCCCTTGAAGAGGAAAGGTGTTAGTGCATCTAGTGCCCCTTAGTGATTTTGGTGTATTGAAGACTTACAGGTTAAGGTACTAATGCGTTTGTGAGTGTACACAGGCTCTATAAGTCGATGAGGAGTTTGATATAATCGGAGATTATCGACCCCTAAAAATGTATGTCTTCAAGTGAAGACTTTGCTGAAGACTTTCTGAAGACTTTGGTGAAGACTTTGTGAAGACTTTGAAAATTAAGAAGTTGGTGTGCCCTTGAAGATATGAACGAGGAATATGAAGCGTGAAGACTTTTGTTTTCGTAGTTTCGTTTCCTTTATTTGAGTCATAGGAAACACCGTACTGTAAAAGGGGGCCGAGGTAATACTAAGGAAAATTTCCAACTAATGATCAACTCCCAAATCCTCAACCCATACAATCCTTCGAGTGAAGCCTTTGGAAATCTCTTACAGTTCAGACAAGTTCTTCAGTGAAAGAGACGAAGTTCTTCTGGTCTGTGAGGAAATTGATCTGATTGAGGAGTTAGGATTTCGCCAGTGCGAATTGCCTACAAGTGAGGAACATGATAAGCCCGAGGACTTTCATAGTTCGAAATTCCGACCGTTGCTGTGCTTAGCGCCAGCTGTCCCCAATCATTCTTATCCACATAACAGTCATATCATTGGGGGCATTTATGTCTTATCATGTCAGGTTGCATCCTGGCTATAAATAGCCACCCCCCACAACCACTAGTTGGTTGGCTGCTCCGAGAGAGAGAACTGACACTTGTTATTTGAGAGCAACCCATCCTCCAAGGACTTTTGAGAGAAAATCATCAGTGAGGAAAAACCTACAATCAAACCACAAAACCCAAAGTGATTGAGCATCACTGAAAAATTCCTGTGTGGAACCGACGCTTGTTACCTTTGAGGACTGTGCATCCTCCATACGGTTAGGCGTCATGGTCTAGTGCTCCTGCAGTCAATTGGGGACCATGAAGTGACCTTGGTCTAGAGCATCCAGCAGTAAATTGTGGATCGCCGGGTGACCAGTTTGTGAGGGTTTTGGAAGTCTACCCTAAAGACTTACCACGAGTGTTGGGCGAGGACTATGTGACCTTAGCTCAAGGAGAATACGGTAAGGACTGTGTGTCCTCTGGTTTAAATACCAGGCCGCTCCAAACCAGACGTACGACTGTCACAACAGTTGGAACCGGGTCATCAAACCATTGTCTTCATTGAGCTATCTGGTTCTATTTCCTCAACCCCTCTATTCCTCATATACCTGTTGATGAAATTGATTGTTACCGTTTGAAGAATTTGAGTGAAGACTTTCACAAATTCCTCACCTCAAATTCTTCAAGTTACCTTGTTCATCACTGCTTATCCTGTATCACGCTACTCTCTATTTGTGCATGTTTCATTTCATCATGAAGACTATGCTGTTACTATGTTCCTCATGCACTTGAGTACTTATTCCGCTGCTAGTTATTCATCACATTTCAAATTCCTCAAAGTTGAAATTCCTCAAGTGATGAATTTGTAAAAATCGCCTATTCACCCCCCTCTAGTCGATATAACGCACTTTCAATTGGTATCAGAGTAGTTACTCCCTCGCTCTGTGTGATTTTGGTTTAACCACCTGGAGTCTAGTTATGTCGACTACAAGTATGATCAAGGTTTCCACGGGGTGTCCTACCTTCGATGGGATAGACTACCCCTACTGGAAGAACAAGATGCGTATGCACCTTGAAGCTATTGACAACGATCTCTGGTATGTTGTGGAAAATGGTGTGCCCTCTGTCACTCCCACTGTTACTACTGCTGATGTGAAGAGATTCAAGCAACTTGATTCTCAAGCAAAGAATATTATCTTGGCCATATGAGCAAAGGTCAGTATGGCAGAGTGAGTGCTTTGGAGTTTGTTAAGCTTATCTGGGATAGGTTGTCCAAAGTCAACGAAGGTGTTTCCACTCAACGTGACTCCCGTGTTGATGTTCGCAATATCTTCAACCGCTTCAAGAGACTTGACAATGAAAATGTTCAGCAAACATTTGATCGCCTCACTGATATATCCAATGAACTTCAAGCACTGGGTGCCACTGATATCACTGACCATGAAGTGGTGAAGAAACTGCTACGATCTCTCGATTCCTCGTTTGATACTCTGGCTTTGATGATCCAAGAACGTGGAGATTATAAAGCTCTTGATCCTGTTGATATTCTTGAGAGACTCAATACTCATGAATTCCAACAAGCTCAAAAGAGAGACCTCTACGGGCCAAGCTATGGAAGATCTCGTGATCTGACGGCAAAAGCAATTTCCTCATTTGAAGAAGAAGATTCTGACAGCAGCCTTGGTGATCCTGAAGAACTAAGTTAGGAACTAGCAATGCTTGTGAGGAAATTCTAGAAGTTCTCAAGGAGAGGTGGATTTGGAAATTCATCAAAAAGTGGCTTGAGGAAATCAGATTCCTCAGAAGATTACAAGAAAAGAACCTGTCATCATTGCAAGAAGCCTGGTCACTTTATCTCCAACTGTCCTCTCTGGGAAAAAGACTCAAAGAAGAAGAAGAAATACAAGGATGATAGTTCTGATGACTCGAAGAAAAAGAAGAAATCTTCAAAGTCCTCATCTGCAAAGTCCTCAAAGCACAAGAAGAATGGTTCCAGAAAGGCTCAAGCATTCATCGGCAAGGAAATGGATTCTGAGAAAGAATCTGAAGAATATGAAGAAGAGGAAGAATCTGAGGAGGAATCAGAATCTGGTGTCGCTAGCTTTGCTCTCGCTACTGCTTTCGTCAGCAAGTCCATCTTCAACGATGAAGAATTTGACTACTCCAACGACTCTGACGTCAGCAACGATGATCATGCTCCCACCTATTGCTTCATGGCAAAAGTCTCAAAGTTACACAAACATCATTCCTCATCTGAATCAAGTGAAGGTGAATCTAATGATTATGTGAAACCTAGCTATGCTAAACTTGTTAAAATTGCCACTAAGCAACAAAGTGCACTTGAAAAGCTTCAGAAAATGCTAGACAAAAGCGATGATCTGTTGAACCATGAAGTGGATCAAACTCAAACTCTGTCTGTCGATCTCAAAAGTCTTCAGACGAAGTATGATAACCTACAGAGTCATCATAACGACCTCTTAGCTGATCATGAGAAGCTTTCTTATGAATTTCTTCAAGGAAAGCAAGATCTTGAGAAACTGAGGGTGTCACATGAGGATCTCCAAAGGGAAAATGATTCCTTACTAGCTCAACAGATTAGTACCGCTCAGGGAGAATTTGTTCCACCTTGTTTGAAATTCATCAAACGTGAAACTGCTAATTCTTCACCTGAATGTTCAAATGCTTCTATTGCTGCAATTTCTTCAACTATTCCCGTGGTCTTAAATTCCTCATCTGAGGATACCACTAGTATCACTGATGACAATGAAGGGTTGAAGGAATTGTATGTGACAGACATGTACAAAAGTCTCAAAGGGCATCAAACCCTTTGCGATGTTCTCAAAAAGCAGATTCTGAACAGGAACCCTAGGAAAGAGGGTATAGCCTTTGTGAGGAAACTCAATGCTGATGGATCCTACTGGACATCTGAGCAGTACCCCAAAACCTCATGGGTTGCTGCAAAACGATCTCCTGTAGATCCATCCACTTTATCTGGCTTTACTTGTGAAACTTCATATTCCTTTGATGAGTCACTTGACTCCAATTACAGATTCTTCAAAAATCAGAAAAGTGAAGTATTTGCTAGATATGTTGGAACTAACTACAGGAACATTTCTCCTACGAAGAAAATCTGGGTTCCCAAGATCTACCTACAAAATCTTCAAGTGAATTTCCTCACGACACCACTCATGAAGAATAGGAACCCCAGATCAAATTCCTCATATGGACCAAAGTCCTCACTTGGACCAAATTCCTCAAATGGTCAAAATCATCATTCTCGTGCTAATGCCTCTGTTTCGCAGGGAAAACCTAAGAGTTATGAATATGTGCATTATTCTTCAAACCATTATGTTCATAAGTCCTCGAATAATTTCTCTCCTTATTCATTTGAATACTCTAACCCTCGCCCTGTGAAACGAAACGCACTTGCTTCAATGCCTTCCTTCTCACATGGTGCTCACAGGATGATGAACTCTTTGCCACCCCTCCAGATGTGGGTGGTGAAGAAATTGAACTAATTTCTTATGCAGGGTCAGGTCTCCAGATGAATTTGAACATCTAATGAATTTGCTAGAGACCTGAGGAAATGCTTGAAAGGACGCAAGCTAACCATGATGAAATGAATTCTTCATTTCTCACGTCCTCACTCTACTTGCTTACTATCTTATGTGATGAAATTCTGTCTGATGAAATTGATATCATATTCTTCACGCTGAAGCATATGAGTTCGTAAGTTGTACTAATTCATCTGCAGGATGATACTCTAAAAGCTACTGAGTGGGTTCTCGATAGTGGATGCACAAACCACATGACGGGTGACAAGAATCTACTGATGAATTTGCCACTCACTCCATCTCCTCTGAAGCTTATCACCTACGCAGACAAAGGAAAAAAATCAAGGTATTGGGACTTGGTAAGGTTGCTATCTCAAAGGACCGAACCATGGATAAGGTGATGCTTGTTGAATCCCTCGTGTTCAACCTTATGTCTGTCTCAATGCTTTGTGATCTTGATATGGTTGTCGTATTTGGAAAATATCGTTGTGTTGTCATCATGGAATCTGACAATTCCAAAGTCTTCGAAGGCTTTAGGAGAGGAGACTTGTATATTGTTGATTTCTCTACAGGTCCTCAACCTGCCACTTGCTTACTTGCAAAGTCTTCAGAAGGCTGGCTGTGGCATCGACGACTTGGACATGCTGGTATGAGGAACCTACACACACTCGTGAAGAAAAAGCACGTCATTGGCATCGAGGGTGTCAAATTCCTCAAGGACCACCTCTGCGGTGCATGTGAATCTGGGAAGATGACCAGGTCCAAGCATCCCTCGAAGACAATCATGACCACGACTCAACCCTTTGAATTGCTTCACATGGATCTATTTGGCCCCACTCATTACTCCGTACTAACAAATGCATCAAGTTTGTATGGCTTTTTCATTGTTGATGATTACTCTCGTTACACATGGGTGCATATTATTCTGTACAAAAATGAAGTGCAGGACGTCTTCAGACGATTTGCTTCAAGGGCCTCCACCAACTTTGGCGTCAAGATCAAGCATATCAGGAGTGATAATGGGACTGAGTTCAAGAACACTAATCTTGATGAATATCTTGATGAACTTGGTATTACTCATGAGCTATCTGCTCCTTATACTCCTCAGCAGAATGGCATCGTGGAGCGCAAAAACCGGACACTTGTTGAGATGGCTTGCACCATGCTTGACGAATACAAAACTCCTCATCGCTTCTGGCTTGAAGCAATTGATACTGCATGCCACATCATCAACAGGGTATATCTTCACAACTTCTTCAAGAAGACTTCATATGAGCTCATGATAGGCAAGAAACCCAATGTAAGTCATCTCAAAGTCTTCGGTGCAAAATGCTGGATCAGAGATCCTCACCACAGTTCTAAGTTTGCACCGAAAGCACATGAAGGTTTTATGCTTGGTTATGGAAAGGACTCGCACACCTACAAAGTCTTCAACACCTACCATCACAAGGTGGTTGAAACTGTAGATGTGTGGTTCGATGAAACTAATGGCTCGCAAAGAGAGCTCCTGCCTTCTGTGTTAGATGAACAGTCTCCTGAAGAATCCATCAAGCTGAAGGCAACTGAAGATGTCATACCCACTGAGGAAATCATTCCAACAAATGAAGACTCTCATACTGATATACCTGAAGAAACTGGTGCTGATGAAAATCCTCAGCCATGTCAACCTGCTCATCCAAGAGTAGCAAATGAAGTGCAGATTGACAAAATCATCGATGACATCAACGCACCAGGTCCTCTCACACGCTCAAAAGCTTCACATCTAACTAACTTTTGTGGGCACTTTTCTTTTGTCTCTATAATAGAACCCACCAAACTTGATGAAGCATTCAAGGAGCCCGAGTGGATTCAAGCTATGCAAGAGGAATTGCATCAGTTCAAGCTCAACAACATGTGGGAACTTGTCAAGTGACCAGATCCTCGCAAACATAACATCATAGGTACCAAGTGGATCTATCGCAACAAGCAAGATGAAAATGGCCTCGTGGTGAGGAATAAGGCTCGTCTTGTAGCCCAAGGCTACACATAGGTTGAAGGAATTGACTTTGATGAAACGTTTGCACCTGTTGCTAGACTTGAGGCTATTCGCATATTACTTGCTTACGCTAACCATCATAATATCATCTTATATCAAATGGATGTGAAAAGTGCATTCCTCAATGGTAAGCTTGAGGAAGAAGTATATGTTGTTCAACCCCCAGGATTTGAAGACCCTAGCATCTTGACAAAGTCTTCAGACTAAACAAGGCCCTCTATGGCCTCAAGCAGGCCCCTCGGGCGTGGTACGACACTCTGAAGGAATTCCTCATGAAGAAAGGCTTCAAACCTAGTTCACTCAACCCAACCCTTTTCACAAAATCTTATGACAATGAACTATTCATATGCCAGATATATGTAGACGATATTATGTTTGGCTGTACTGACAAACGTTATAGTGATGAATTTGCCTATATGATGAGTGAAGAATATCAAATGTCTATGATGCGAGAGTTGAAATTCTTCCTAGGTCTTCAAATTCGTCAGCAAGACAATGGCATCTTCATCTCACAAGAGAAATACCTCAAAGATGTTCTAAGGAAATTCGACATGCAAGATTGCAAAGGCGTCAAAACTCCAATGCCTTCAAAAGGCCACCTCTGCACTGATGAAAATGGTAAAGATTTCGATCAGAAGGTATACCGCTCCATGATTGGTTCATTATTGTATCTATGTGCATCTAGGCCTGATATTATGCTAAGTGTTTGCATGTGTGCCCGATTCCAAGCAACACCGAAGGAATCACACCATAAGGCTGTGAAACATATTCTTCGATACTTAGCTCACACAGCAACACTTGGATTGTGGTATCCCAAGGGCTCAAATATTCACCTCGTCGGATACACTGATGCTGACTATGTTGGAGATCGTGTGGATCGCAAGTGAACCTCAGGCACATGGCATTTCCTCGGACGATCCTTAGTCTGTTGGTCCTCGAAGAAGCAGAACTGCGTTTCACTCTCTACTACTGAAGCTGAGTACATTGCTGCCGGTTCATGTTGCGCTGAGCTACTATGGATGAAGCAAACCCTGAAGGACTACGGCATCAAGCTGAAGAATGTGCCTCTTTACTGCGACAACGAGAGTGCCATCAAGATTGCTTATAACCCAGTTCAGTATTCCAAGACCAAGCACATCCAAATTCATCATCATTTTCTTCGAGATCATGTACTCAAGGGCGACATCGTCATCGACCACATCCCCACTGAAGAACAGCTGGCCGATATCTTCACTAAGCCCTTGGATGAAAAGAGATTTTGCAAGTTGCGGTGTGAGCTAAATATCTTAGTTTCTTCGAATGTCCTTTGAAGAAATACACACATCCTAACACTTATGCAAAATTGTTGACCTTGATGTGCAACACACGAAGAAACGTTTTTCTTCAATCAATGAAGAATAACCCTCTAAGTGTGAAGAAATTAATGAAGAATTTGATTCTCAGAACCCTACGACAATTGTACGCGGTGTCTGAAGTCATCATTCTTATACGGTGGGTCACGCCACCAACAATAGTTGAAATTCTTCTAAGTTGAGTTTTTCATCATTTGTGCAAATTCTTCAAATCATCAAATTCCTCAAATTTTTCAAATTCCTCAACTTTTCAAATTCTTCAAACTTTGAAACTCATGTTCTTCATTGACTATATATATATTTGAGTTTTTAATGTCCTCAACAACATTCACTTATTGCTAATTCTTCAAGTTGATTTTCATCTAAGTGAATGTGATCGGACCCTTTACCCCTCTATGCTAAACTCAACCCAGTCTGTTCACAAATTCTTCATATGCATGCTACTTTGAAACTCGTTCAAAGTCTTCACTGTGTCCTTGACAGCTAAAGAATTTGCGAATGGAAGATTTGAAATTTACAGTATCAAAATATTCAGCGGTTCTCGCACAAACGGTTCCGGTTCCCGCGCCTGGATAACCCACGATCACCATCGCTGAGTACGTGGGTGACACCTGTCGCGTGGAGAGCAAGGGTCAGGGGCAATCCTGTCCAAAATCTTTGGGCGGATCGGTTTTCACTTCCTCTATAAATACCCCCTTCCCATCAACTGTGCTCGGTTACTCTGCATCTCATCCCTCTCCCGAGCTCCAACCTAGCGCCGCCGCTAAAGTCACCGTTGCTGGTGAGGAAGAGCTTCACTTCCTCAACCTCGTCATCGCCGTACTCGCACCGGCCGTGGAAATCCTCATCTCGCCGCCGCTGTAGCTGTCTCCCTCTGCCAAGCTAGGGCGTGGGAGATCTGAGTGCACGAACTTCCCAATCTCATCTCTGAGTTTGTCATGTTCTTCACCAGGGTAAATAAAATTTATTTTTACTGCCCTTGTTTGATCCTCAAACGCTCTTCATATTATTCAAAAGGTGTTTGTTCTTCATGAACCTTATTTTAAAGCAACTTACATCTCCTCATACTTGATGATTTTCTCTAAGTAATGATTTTCTTCAAGATTCCTCAATTGTGCAAATCCTCAAAATTTGTACAACTCAGGAACCTGAGACAAAGAACACTTAGTGAAATTCCTCAAGACATCCATGGTCAAATTCCTCACACCTAATTTTTCTTCAAAATTTCTGAGAACGCATATGACCTCTTCAAATTCCTCGCACCTATACTCTGTTCACAGGTACATGTCCGCTGATGAATCACTAGGTTCTCATCAACTTAAGTCATTTGCAGCGCTTCTTGAAGAAAAATTGTGTACCTCTTCGGAATCTTCAAGAGTTCGTATTCCTCAAGTGAAGAAAATGGCTGACAGAAAGAAACCTCAGAAAGGAGGAAAGAAGCCAGATGTGCACACTGCCTTTGAGATTCCAGAGGATGTGTATGATGAATATTGCACACCTGATGAAGAAACACATGGAAAAGAGACGACCAAGCAGAGAAAGATCCGTCTGCAAAAGATTGAGAGGAGATGGGCAAAGGAATGGAAAGAATATCATTATGTAACCCCAAAGTACATGATGAAATTTGCAGTGAAACCACCTTGCAGCAGGCCTCCTCTAGCTCAGAACCAAATCGCTGATCCCACAAGCCTAAAGACTGGTGAGGACTTTCCTCATCTATGGGAGAAGCAGCAAACCAAGCTGGCTAGGAAAGCCAAAGAAGCAGTAAAGAAATTCAATGAAGATTCTGCTGCTGCTGCCTCTACCGGAGCCTCTATAAGTGATCCGAACAAAATCATGAAGACATCTGCTTTGAAGATAGGTTCTTCAACATCAATACCTTCATAGCAGATTCCTCAAGGTCAAAGGCCTTAGCCTACAAAGTCCTCAGCACCTGGAACTGTCGCTGCTCAGTCTTCTGTAGCAGTTACAAAGTCCTCAACACCAGTGCATCTGGCTACATGCAAGAGGACTGAGGGTTTCACCAGAGTCCCAAAGATCACTGCAAGCTCCTCCAACACAGCAAAGTCTTCAACCAGCCCCTCTGTGTTGAAGCTAAAGAAAACTGCTGGACGAGGTCAAAGACCAAGTCCTCACACAAGCAAGGCTGTGATGACCATACCCTCACGTTCTAAGGATAATGATGGTGATGATGATGAAGCTGATGATGAGGAATTGGAAGAAATCATCAGACAAAGTCAGCACAGGGCTGCTAGAGGAAAGGGTAGCTCTGTCCCTCTCATGCTGGATCCCAAGATGATCCTCAACTTCATCGATATATGGCATGAAGACCCAAGCACCCCACTTTCTTCACTAAATCTGCCTCCTGAAGTGGATCATGTCCTCACCCACTTCATCTCTGAAGAACAATGGAAGAGAGAGAAAGCTCTGAGAGCTAAGAGGAACATGACTCGAAAAGAAAAGTTTCTGCGCGAAAATGTGATGAATTTGACCCCAAATCAACTCGTCATAGTTCAGTCCAAAATTCGCACACTCTCTATGGATCAAAAGAGATATGATGCTGAATGGAAGGGCACCAAGGTCAGAGTCATCAAGGCTTCTCAAGCAGCTATAAAGGATCACAACAGTAGGGTTGCAGCTCGATCGCAACCACAAAAGCCTCAATCTGAAGAAATTGCTCAGACTGCAGATGAAACTCCTCAGGCAGCTGATGAAAATGCTCAGCCTGATGAAACTGCTGAAGGAAATGCTTCTGCACCAGAAGCAACTGCTAGTGCTGCTGAGGAAGCTCTGACCACTGATGAACATGCCAGGGCAACCTCCAATGTTGTGCCTGAGGAAACTGCTATGCCAATAGGTACTTCTGTTGTACCTGAAGAATGTGATAGGCCAGCTGAAGAATTTGCTGTGCCTAAAGAAGCCGAACCACCCAGGGCAGCTGCATCAGTCATTCCTGAAGAAACTGCTACTGCTGAGGAAAATCCACTCAAGAGAAAAGCGTCAACTTCTGATGCCCATATGTTGAAGTTGAAAACTTCATCAAGTTCCTCAACAACTCCAATTGATGCAACTCCAATTTCCTCAGCACCAGCCTATGCTATTGTGCCATTCGGGGAGGAGTATGTCATCCCTGAAGAAGAAGAAAATCATTCAGCTGCTTCCACAGAGCCTCTTGATGAGGAAATTGTCATTGATGACACTGCATCAACCCCCAAGGTATCATCGCCCCAGCTTCTAGTAACTGCTGAGGAAGCTGGCGTAGAAGAAATTGATGAAGAAGTTGACATTGGTGACACTACTCCAGTCGTCAATGATGAATATTGGGAATCTGCACATCCAAACTCACCAATGGCAACTCCTCTGATGTTGATTCCTCAGTCACCGGCACAGACTAAAGAAATCCCAGAAGACTCTACACATTTGTATCTTCCAGACAGTGAAGAAATTCCAGCTGCAACAGCTGAGGAAAATGATGCTCCGACCACTGCCGAGGAACCAGTTCTTCAAATCACTCAGTCTGTTGTTCCTCCAATGCCAACGGAGATCAAGGGGCGCACACGAACAAATCTTCAACCCAAGCCAAGACTGCCCTTCAAAGGCACAGTTCGTCCCAAATTCCTCAAAAATAACTTCTTCGATGAACACTCATTCTTCTCTGGACCAAACCCCTATGACTCTGCAAGGGCTGGTCGCAACAGATTCTGGACTGCCTCTCAACTCAACTACTATGCGTCAGTCCTATATGAGAAGAATAAAGTCTTCGAGCACCATCAGATTCCTCATGCTGATATGGAAAGTCTTCAATCATTCACTCCAGTGCTCCAAGTTCTCTATGATGCAAGCCTTCTTCCATTCTGTGTCGACATCTGCAACTGGAATGAAGAAATCATCATTCAATTCTATGCCACGCTGCATATTAGCGGAAATTCCTCAGATATCAACTCATGGATATTGGACTGGATGACTGGCACGACCCACTTCACTGCTCAAGCCTCTGAATTGCTTCGGTGTGTCCCTGTTCCAATTCCCTCAGATGAAGCCCGCAAACTGTTTAATGAGCCTGCACTTCCAAATCAGGTGATGCAAGTGTTGATGAAGCCTTTGCTTCCTGGAACGCCTCAACCAAACACCTTTCTTGTAAAGAATCTGCTATATGTGCCCAGGACTATTTACCGTATCCTCACAAATACACTATGTCCTCAGAAAGGCCACGATTCTGAAGAAGAAGAAGTGGAAGGAGTCATGAAGAATATGCTCTTCAACATCATTCATAGGATTCCCACTGACTTGCATGATTTCTTCATGAGGACATTGGCCAGTGTTGCCTTAGCTCCATTTGAACAGAAACCCTATGCACCATGGATCATGAAATTCATCAGGGCAAAGTCCTCAATTCCCTTCAAGGCTGATTTTCAGAATCACTTTGGCTTTCTGCCTCCAATAGAAGTCATCAAGAGCTCAATTGCCTCAGTTGAAGGAAAAGGCAAATCTGTCATTGATGAAGGCACTCATCCTTTGGATGGACAGTTCCCCAAAGCCGCTTCCTTCTCCACCAATGATGACACTGCCACTCAAGACTCTGGTGCAAAAGCCTCAGCTCAACAACCTCGAGCGTCTGCCCCTCGTGTGATGACCGATCGCGAGCTTCTAACAAGTCTTCATCAGAAGGTCGATCACAATCACAAGTGGGTGAAGCATCAACTTGGTTACATTGTGCAGAACATGACTGTGACGCAGAACACAGTGAAGAGAAATCACTACTATGCGCATGAAACCTTCAACTGCACTTGGTCCGTACTATCTCACATCATGCCTTCTGAAGAACTAGATGAGCTGGATATTGAGGAACATCCCGACTGGGCTCGGCGACCTCAGAAGAAATTCAAGAAAGTTCAAGTTCCTCTGATGGTAGCAAGTTCATATTCTTCATCTCACGAGCATGATGACGATGAAGACATTGACGACACTGCTGCAGGCCCTGCATCGACAAACGTCCCCGACAACGCTGGCGCTCCTTCCTCACCAACACGATGAAATTCTTCAAAGGGGCATTAGTCATCACTTTTTCTTCCCTTTTGGTCTTCGATGACAAAGGGGGAGAAAATTTGAGTTAGTATTCAAGCGGGTCTCTATAAATGGGCTATTTTTGTTTAAGTTACAACTCTCGCTCTTCCGAAACTTTTGTTTATTGAGTTGTAAACTTAAGTCCGATGGTGGTCTAACACTTTTGAACTATTTCCTCGCATGTTTATTTCCTCAAATACCTTAATGCATGCATGCTGAATTTCATCAGACACCATTTTCCTCACACATTTCAAATTCTTCATATCATATATTCAAATGCGTGTATGAATTACAAGATATAGGGGGAGTTCTCCATGTTTGAACCTGCCGTGTGCATTTGCAGTCCAAAGCAGATTCCTCAAATATGCACATCTTCAGGGGGAGTTCTACTATATCTTGCAATCAAATTCCTCAAAATCTGTACTTGGCTCAAACACTAATTGAAACACCAAAACACAATTATTACAAAAGTAATAATGTGGGAAACACTCAAAAACAGAAGCAAAAACAAAACAAAAAAATAAAATTGGGTTGCCTCCCAACAAGCGCTATTATTTAACGCCCCTAGCTAGGTAAAACGCAATAGATCTAGGTGTTGTCATCTTTGGTATGCAATCCAAAAGTAGCTCTCATAATAGATTCATAAGGCAATCTTGTTTTCTTTCTAGGAAAGTGTTCTATGCCTTTCCTTAATGGAAATTGAAATCTAATATTTCCTTCTTTCATATCAATAATTGCACCAATCGGTCTAAGGAAAGGTCTACCAAGAATAATAAGACATGTAGGATTACAATCTATATCAAGAACAATGAAATCTACGGGCACATAATTAGCCTCAATGAAAGTATTTAGATGGGATGCGGCATCTTCACTAGGAAGGCCAGAAAATTGTTCTTTCATAACAAGATTAAGCAAGGCAGCATTGATTTCATAAGATTCCGCACTAGTGGCGGCAGCAATCGGAGTACTAATAAAATCATTATTATTAGTATTGGAAAAGTCACACAACTTGGTATTCTCGCACATCGTGACAAAGCAAGCAATCAAGCACACAAGCAATCAAAAGGCAAACGGAAAGGCGAACGGAAGAAGGGAGAATAAAAAGGGAAATCTTTTTGGTATTTTCCGAAAATCATTTTAGAAGTGGGGGAGAGGAAAACGAGATGCAAATGGCAAATAATGTAAATGCAAGAGATGAGTTTGTGATGGGTACTTGGTAGGCTTGATCTTGACTTGCTATGTATCCTCCCCGGCAACGGCACCAGAAATCCTTCTTGCTACCTCTTGAGATTGCGTTGGTTTCCCTTGAAGAGGAAAGGTGTTAGTGCATCTAGTGCCCCTTAGTGATTTTAGTGTATTGAAGACTTACAGGTTAAGGTACTAATGCGTTTGTGAGTGTACACAGGCTCTATAAGTCGATGAGGAGTTTGATATAATCGGATATTATCGACCCCTAAAAATGTATGTCTTCAAGTGAAGACTTTGCTGAAGACTTTCTAAAGACTTCGTGAAGACTTTGAAAATGAAGAAGTTGGTGTGACCTTGAAGATATGAACGAGAAATATGAAGCATGAAGACTTTTGTTTTCGTAGTTTCATTTCCTTTATTTGAGTCATAGGAATCACCGTATTGTTAAAGGGGGCCTAGGTAATACTAAGGAAAATTTCCAACTGATGCTCAACTCCAAAATCCTCAACCCATACAATCCTTCGAGTGAAGTCTTTGGAAATCTCTTACGGTTCAGACAAGTTCTTCAGTGATAGAGACGAAGTTCTTCTGGTCTCTGAGGAAATTGATCTGACTAAGGAGTTAGGATTTCGCCAGTGCGAATTGCCTACTAGTGAGGAACATGATAATCTGATGACTTTCATAGTTCGAAATTCCGACCATTGATGTGCTTAGCGCCAGCTGTCCCCAATCATTCTTATCCACATAACGGTCATATCATTGGGGGCATTTATGTCTTATCATGTCAGGTTGCATCCTGGCTATAAATAGCCACCCCCACAACCACTAGCTGGTTGGCTGCTCCGAGAGAGAGAACTGACACTTGTCATTTGAGAGCAACCCATCCTCCAAGGACTTTTGAGAGAAAATCATTAATGAGGAAAAACCTACAATCAAACCAAAAAACCCAAAGTGATTGAGCATCACTGAAGAAATTCCCGTGTGGAACCGACGCTTGTTACCTTTGAGGATTGTGCATCCTCCAGACGGTTAGGCGTCATGGTCTAGTGCTCCTGCAGTCAATTGGGGACCACGAAGTGACCTTGGTCTAGAGCATCCAGCAGTAAATTGTGGATCCCGGGTTACCAGTTTGTGAGGGTTTTGGAAGTCTACCCTGAAGACTTACCACGAGTGTTGGGCGAGGATTGTGTGACCTTAGCTCAAGGAGAATATGGTAAGGACTGTGTGTCCTCTGGTTTAAATACCAGGCCGCTCCAAACCAGACGTACGACTTTCACAGCAGTTGGAACTGGGTCATCAAACCATTGTCTTCATCGAGCTATCTGGTTCTATTTCCTCAACCCCTCTATTCCTCATATACCTGTTGATGAAATTGATTGTTACTGTTTGAAGAATTTGAGTGAAGACTTTCACAATTTCCTCACCTCAAATTCTTCAAGTTACCTTGTTCATCACTGCTTATCCTGTATCACGCTACTCTCTATTTGTGCATGTTTCATTTCATCATGAAGACTATGATGTTACTATGTTCCTCATGCACTTGAGTACTTATTCCGCTGCTAGTTATTCATCACATTTCAAATTCCTCAAAGTTGAAATTCCTCAAGTGATTAATTTGTAAAAATCGCCTATTCACCCCCCTCTAGTCGATATAACGCACTTTCAAAAGGGTGATGCAATGAAGTAGATAAGTATTTCCCTCAGTTGTTGAGAACCAAGGTATCAATCCAGTAGGAGGAACAATCAAGTCACCAATGGATGCACCTACACAAACAATCAAACTCTTGCACCCAACGCTATAAAGGGGTTGTCAATCCCTTCATGATTATTTGCAAGGATTAGATCCGATAGAGATAGATGTAAATGAGAACGGAAAGTAAATGGTAAATAAATTGCAGCAAGGTTTTATTGGTATTTTTGGTTTATAGATCTGAAAATGTATTATGGAAAGTAGACCCGGGGGCCATAGGTTTCACTAGAGGCTTCTCTCTTGAAAAAAAATATCATGGTGCGTAAACAAATTACTATCAAGCAATTGATAGAAAAGCGAATAATCATGTATTTATCCAAGGCAATGATCATGCATATAGGTATCACGTCCATGTCAAGTAGACCAAAATGATTCTGCATCTACTACTATTACTCCACACATTGACCGACTCCTGCCTGCATCTAGAGTATTAAGTTCATGAAGAACAGAGTAACACATTAAGAAAGATGACATGATGTAGAGGGATAAACTCAAGCAATATGATGAAAACCCCATCTTGTTACCCTTGATAGCAACAATACAATACGTGCCTTGCTACCCCTACTATGTCACTGGGTGAGGACACCACAAGATTGAACCCAAAACCAAGGACTTCTAACATTGCAACAATTACCAATCTAGTTGGCCAAACCAAATCAATAACTCGAAGAGACATAGAAGGATATGAAATCATGCATATAAGAATTCAGCAAAGATTCAAATAAGATTCATGGATAATCTGAACATAAACTCACAATTCATCGAATCTTGACAAACACACCACAAAAAAGGATTACATCGGATAAATCCCCATGAAGATCATGAAGAACATGGTATTGAAGATCAAAGAGAGATAAGAAACCATATAGCTACTAGCTATGGACCCGTAGGTGTGTGGTGGACTACTCATGCATCATCGGAGGGGCAATGAAGTTGATGTAGATGCCCTTCGTGATCGTACCCCCTCCGGCAGATTACTGGAAAAGGCTCCAAATTGGATCTCTCGGGAACGGAGGCTTCTGGCGGCGGAAAAGTATTTGCGTGGCTCTTTTTGATGTTGTGGCAATATTTGGGTATTTACAGGACGAAGAATAGGGTTAGGAGACCTGGGCAATGGAGTTGATGTAGATGCCCTCCATGATCGAACCCCCCTCCGGTAGATTACCGGAAAAGGCTCCAAGATTGTATCTCTCGGGAACGGAGGCTTCTGGCGACAGAAAAGTATTTGCATGGATCTTCTTGATGTTGTGGGAATATTTGGGTATTTATAGGATGAAGAATAGGGTTAGGAGACCAGCCAGGAGACGGCAAGCCTGCTAGGTGCGGCCAGGGGGGCCCCGTGCCTACCAGGCTTGTGACTCCCTGGTAGGTGCCCTTGCGTGCACTCCAAGCCTGGTTGATTTGTTTCCTTCTAGAAAAATTCCTTCCGAAGGTTTTTTCCGTTTGGAATCCGTTTAATATTCCATATCTGCAAAACTCAAAAACAAAGAAAAAACAGAAACTGGCATTAGGCTCTAGGTTAATAGGTTAGTCCCAAAAATAAAATAAAATAGCATATTAATGCATATAAAACATCAAAAACAGATAATATAATAGCATGACATCATAAAAAATTATAGATACGTTGGCGACGTATCATGGCCTTAGTGGGGGGTTCGGCTAGCCCACCATGGGCTGGTTTGCCTCCTCCCACAACCCATGAGGCCCTTTTGGGTGAGAGGACCCTCCCGATGGTCCCCCGGTACCCTCCCGACACTCTCGATACACTACCGAAGTACCCCAAAACTTTTCCGGCGACCAAAACGGGACTTCCTATATATTAATATTTACCTACAGACCATTCCGGGGCTCCTCATGACGTCCGGAATCAAATCCGGGACTCCGAGAAACCTTCGGTCACCACCATACATAACTCTATACTACCAAAATGCCATCAAACATTAAGTATGCAGACCCTGCGGGTTCGAGAACTATGTAGACATGACCGAGACACCTCTACGGTCAATAACCAATAGCGGGACCTGGATGCCTATATTGGTTCCTACATATTCAAAGAACATTTTTATCGGTTGAACCTCTATGTCAAGGATTCATTTAATCCCGTATGTTGTTCCCTTTGTTCTTCGGTATGTTACTTGCCCGAGATTCGATCGCGGTATCTCTATACCTAGTTCAATCTCGTTACCAAGAAGTCTCTTTACTCGTTCCATAATACAAGATCCCATGGCTAACACTTTAGTCACATTGCTTGCAAGGCTTGTTGTGATGTTGTATTACCGAGTGGGCCCCGAGATACCTCTCCGTCACACGGAGTAACAAATTCCAGTCTTGATCCATTCCCACTCAATAGAAACCCTCGGAGATACCTGTAGAGCATCTTTATAGGCACCCAGTTACGTTGTGACGTTTGATGCACACAAGGTACTTCTCCAGTGTTAGTGAGTTGCATGATCTCATGGTCATAGGAAGAGATACTTGACATGCACAAAACTATAGTAATAAACTGACACGATCATATGCTATGTTTATAGTTTCGGTCTTGTCCATCACAGCATTCTCCCAATGATGTGATACCATTATCAAATGACATCTTATGTCTATGGCTAGGAAACCTTGACCATCTTTGATCAACGAGCTAGTCTACTAGAGGCATACTAGGGACACCGTGTTGTCTATGTATCCACACATGCAATGTGTTTCCAACCAATACAATTATAGCGTGACTAATAAACTATTATCATGAACAAGGAAATATAACATTCCCTCCGTTCAGAATTACTTGTCACCAAAATGGAAAAAATGAATGTATCTACAACTAAAATATTTCTAGATACATCCAATTCTATGACAAGTAATTCCGGACGGAGGGAGTAGTAACTATTTATTATTGCCTCTACCCTCTAGGGTATATTTCCAACAAGTGGGTCATAGAAGGTGAGCACCTTGCTGGGGTACTCGTCGGGGATGAGCGCGATGCCGATGCGCGGGCCGTCAAAAGGGACGATGGTGCCGCCCGCGTGGCAAGCGAATCCGGCGCCGCGTGTTGCGTTGTCTCCCGTGGAATCGGACGTCGCGGTAGTGCAGAGTAGCCCGTGCGCGATGCGCTCACCGGAGTTGGTGAAGGGTATTGTCCGGAACATGACTTCGGCCGACGCCGCATACGGCCCCACGGAGGGCGCCAACTTTTGTGGTTTTCTCATGGCAGATGCCATGGGGTGGCTTATCGAGTGTGGATGGGGCCAAAGTGCGTTAGCGGGTTTCGTAGGCGAGATTTGGGCCAAGTGGTGAGAGACACACGATGTATCCCGGTTTGGGGCCATCCGTGGAAGGTAACACCCCTAGTCCTACGGGATCGAGAATATGTTGGGTAGGCAGTACAATGGTGCTCCTTGAGTTGTTCGCATGAGGAGGAAGAAGGAGCTAGCTTGCCCTCTTTCTGCCTTTGCCATGTGTGTGTGTGTGTGTGAACTAGAGATCGGTCGCCCCTGAGCTAGGAGGGGGGATGGGGGGGTATAGGTCAACCCCCAACGTACAATATGTGGGGATAATGAGAGTGGGTCCTGGCTGGCGGCCTCCACTAGTGGAGAAATGGCTAGCCACAACTCTTATTCGTGGCGCGCCATTTCTCTCCAATGCCAGCACTAATATTTTCAAATAGTGCTCACATTGGCTGAATTCGTACGCCATAGATATTCGATTAGTGCTGGCATTGAACACTATCCCCGGCATCGCACTTTAGGCCCATTAGGCCCATGCCAGCAGTAATATGCCTAATACCTACCGCGCCCACAGTCCCAATCTGTCCAGCCCCAACTCCCTCGTCCTCCTCTTGATCCCTGCTGCCTCTCCCGATGCCACTCTGTTGGGGAACATTGCATGGGAAACAAAAATATTCCTATGCACACGCAAGATCTATGCATGGTGATGAGCATCTACGAGAGGGAGAGTGGATCTACATACCCTTGTAGATCGCTAAGCAGGAAGCGTTAAGAAACGCGATTGGTGTAGTCGAACGTCTTCGCGATCCAAATCGCCGAGCATCCCGCGATCTCATCACGATCCGTCCCGCGATCCAGTCATGATCCGTCCCGCAAACTCATCACGATCTGTCCTGCGATCTCATCACGATCCATCTCGTGATCTTGATCATAGTTCTTCCGATCTAGCGCCGAACGGACGACACCTCCGCGTTCAGCACACGTACAGCTCGATGACAATCTCTGCCTTCTTGATCCAGCAAGAGGGAGCGGAGAGGTAGATGAGTTCTCCGGTAGCATGACAGCGTTGCGGCGATGGTGGTGGAGCTATTCCAGCAGGGCTTCGCCTAAGCACCACTGAAAACCAATCTAGAGGAGAAACTGCGATCTAGAGGAGAGGTAGCACGTGGCTATTAGGGTTAGCTTTTTCTCTAAATCCTCTAGTCTATATAGGAGGGAGGGATGGGAGGAGGCAGCCTCAAACCCTCAAGGTTTGGTCAAAATTGGAGGTGGAGGAGTCCTACTCCAATCCTATTAGGAGTAGGATTCCTCCTTTCCACTTGGAAACTCTTTCCACCTCTCCACCTTCGGATTTTTTCCTTCTCAAACCACTCCAGCCACATGGGCCCTTAGAGGAGGCTTCGGCCAGCCCACCAGGGGATGGTTTACCTCCTCCCACAGCCCATGTAGCCTCTTGGGTCGAAATACCTCTCCCAATGGTCCCCCAGTACACTGCCGGCACTCCCGGTACACTACCGATGAGCCCGAAACTTTTCCAGTGACCAAAACAGGACCTCCTATATATCAATATTTACCTCCGGACCATTCCGGAGCTCCTAGTGGCGTCCGGGATCTCATCCGGGATCTCATCCGGGATTCCGAACAACTTTCGGTCACCACCATACATAACTCTATACTACCAAAACGTCACCGAACCTTAAGTGTGCAGACCCTGCGGGTTCGAGAACTATGTAGACATGACCGAGACACCTCTACGGTCAATAACCAATAGCGGGACCAGGATGCCCATATTGGTTTCTACATATTCTATGAAGATCTTTATCGGTCGAACCTCTATGTCAAGGATTCAGTTAATCCCGTATGATATTCCCTTTGTTCTTCGGTATGTTACTTGCCCGAGATTCGATCGTCGGTATCTCCATACCTAGTTCAACCTCATTACCGGAAAGTCTCTTTACTCGTTCCGTAATACAAGATCCTGTGACTAACACTTAGTCACATTGCTTGCAAGACTTATTGTGATGTTGTATTACCGAGTGGGCCCTAAGATACCTCTCCGTCACACGGAGTAACAAATCCCAGTCTTGATCCATGCCAACCCAACAGACACCATCGGAGATACGTGTAGAGCATCTTTATAGTCACCCAGTTATGTTGTGATGTTTGATACACACAAGGTACTCCTCCGGTGTCAGTGAGTTGCATGATCTCATGGTCATAGGAACAAATACTTGACATGCAGAAAACAGTACCAATAAACTGACACGATCATATGCTACATTTGTAGTTTGGGTCTTGTCCATCCCATCATTCTCCAAATGACGTGATTCCGTTATCAAATGACATCTCATGTCCATGACTAGGAAACCATAGCCATCTTTGATCAACGAGCTAGTCTATTAGAGGCATACTAGGGACATGGTGTTGTCTATGTATCCACACATGTATCTGAGTTTCCGATCAACACAATTATAGCATGGATAATAAACGATTATCATGAACAAGGAAATATGATAATAACCAGTTTATTATTGCCTCTAGGGCATATTTCCAACACACTCAACGTTGTCGCCCTGTCCGATACCGCCCGTCATCGCCCCATCCGACGCCGCACGTTGCTGCCCCACGCCCAACGCAGCCCGTCGCCGCCCCTCCAACGCCGCGCTCGATGCCGTCCGACCCGCCACGCCGGATGTCGGCCCTCCAATGGTTTTAGGTATTTTAGTCCTATTCACATGGTAATACATAAATTGAATACCTAAATTTGGATGTCCTAGATTAAGATGAAATTTTCAATCCTAGATTTTAGGCCTATTTTAGTCCTTCTCCATGGGAAAGTTGGAATAATATCCCTACAACATGATAATAGATAAATTGAATACCTAGATTTTTATGTCCTAGATTAAGATAAAAAATTTAGTGGATTTTTAGTCCAACCCAATCTTGATATACTAATGTGTACATAGTCAACCTTGATGTACAAGTTGTAATTTGCTTGTGTACATAGTATGCTTGGTTTCATTACAAGTTTTAATTTGCATGTGTACATAATTCAGGATGAACAATTCAGCAAACAACAATAAGTCGGTGGGCGACGTGGAGAAGTGGAATCAATGCAGATTAAGGGGACCGATTGGTGCATCAAAAAACTCGAAGAACACAATGTTGAATTGAAAAATGAAATGGGTGAGTTGCTCGTACAGGGTGCTAATGCCCGCACAAAGTTGGACACACCGAGGAGGCTGAGGAATATGTTGACATATGATAGGGATCAACTCAAGATGAAAAGGAAAAACTCAGGACAGAAAGGGTTGACCTACTAGAAGTTGTTGCTCATTTGAAACAAGATGAAGAGAGCAGTCGGAAGAAGCTGCGCGAGCTGAGCATAATCCTTGATGATGAAGAGTAGTTAATTAGTTTATTAGTTTTAAACTATGAAGTTTAATTATGAGTATGTTTAAATGATGAGTACTTGCTGGAATTTCATCGATTTTGGGCCAGCCCAATAGCTATTTCAGAAATTCCTAATAAATCCTAGAGGCCCACACAGCCCATTCGTGCATGGGAAGAGGTGGAACCAAAGCTTAGTCCCACATTGCTAGTTTGGTGGGAGTTGGACCTCCTTATAAGGAAGGATGTTTCCCCACATGTATGAGCATGATAACAAGAGAGACCTACACGCGCGCTCCTCCTCCGCCAGCCGCCTCGCCACGAACACTGCACCCTTCGGCTGCTGTCTTTTCGTTTCATCTCCCTCTTTCCCTTCAGCTCCCGACGCAGCCTATTCGCCTCCTTCTTCTGTGCCTATAAAAGAGAGGTCGCTCCTTTCCAAAAAACCAGAAGATCATCTCCCTCTCGCCACCGAGTTCCAAACACCGAGCTGCTACGATCTTCTCCATCCCGACTTGCGGCATGCACCGCAGGTCGAGACAGTAGGCCTCCAAAACCGCACCTCTTTGAGTCCTGTACGGGAGAAGGGTGATAAGGTTTTTGGGGAGCGCTCTGCGCGACTACTGACCGGTTCATCACGGACTCTCCAGACACCGACGACCACTTCCCCAATGATGACTTCTTCCCCGACGTCGACAACCTCTTCGACGACATGGCTGGCGACGACACCGACCCCAAGACCAGGGCTTCTGCGGCTGTTTCATACGTCCTAGTGTTCTCTTTGTTCAAGATCATGTTTCAGTTTCCTGCTCTAGTTTATCGTGCACTAGCCTCTGTTCCACATATGTTATGTTCTCCTTCACATGTGTGCATGCTATTTGCCTTCTTTCTTTTAGATAACATGACTTGTTTCATCTCTACTGTAATAGTCATGTTTTCCATGATGTTTTATTTATTTTCTATATTAATAAACTCATATGGTAAATTTCTCATATTTCCAACAATCCAAAAACCTTATTATAAGCAATTTACCCCAAGTGGTTTTGCTGCATCCATGAGGCCTCCTATGTTTGAGGGTGTGCACTACAAGAGGTGGCGCGTGAGAGCAGTCTTATGGTTTCAAACCATGAGTTGCTATGACGCTACTCTTGGCAAACCTAAAGGAGATTATGATGCTCAACAGGAGCAAGCTTTCCAGAAAATGGATACCCTTTTTAAGGCTGCTCTCTTGAGTGTTCTTGGTGAGAACATAGTTGATGCTTATGCATCAAGTGACAATGGAAAATATATGTGGGACGCACTCGAGGCCAAGTTTGGGGTCTCAGATGCCGGTACTGAGCTGTACATCATGGAACAATTCTATGACTACAGGATGACTGAAGAGCGCTCCGTGGTTGAGCAAGCTCACGAGATATAGTCATTTGCTAGAGAACTTGAGCACTTCAATTGTATGTTACCGGACAAGTTTGTTGCCGGAGGCATCATCACTAAGCTTCCTCCTACGTGGAGGAACTTTGCGATCTCTCTAAAACACAAGAGACAAGAGTTTTCCGTTCCAGATCTCATTGGTACTGTTGATGTCGAAGAAAAGGCGAGAGCAAAGGATACACGTGCTCGAGGTATTGAGGGAGGATCTAGGGACAATCTGGTATAGAAGAAAAACTTCCAGCCCCACAAGTTCAAGAACAAGGGCAAGTTTTATGATAAAGCAAAATTTGATGGGAAGAACAAGGTTGTACAACACACCAACTTCAAGAAGAAGAATGACAAGAAGAAAGGTGTTTGCTATGTGTGCGGAGATCCTGACCATTGGGCTCCCAGTTGCCCTAATCGCTATGAAAAGCGTAATCCTGAGAAAGGCGGCAAGACCGCTAATGTTATCATTGGAGACATTGACATGAAGGATGTTGGGTATGGTATATTTCCCACTATTCTTTCAGTATGTCATTCTCCTGATTGGTTGATTGACACAGGTGCTAATGTGCATGTATGCTGTGATATTTCTATGTTTTCCTCTTATCAGACCGCAGGCACTTCAACCGTGCTGATGGGAAATGGTTCAAGTGCTTTTGTTCGTGGTGTTGGCACGGTCGATCTAAAGTTTACTTCAGGGAAGATCGTGCAGCTGAAGAACGTGCATTATGTCCCTTCCGTCAATAAAATCTTGTTAGCGGATCTCTTCTGTGTAGAGATGGCTACAAGCTTGCCTTTGAATCGAATAAATTTGTAATATCCAAGTTTGGAACCTTTGTTGGTAAAGGCTATGAGTCAGGAGTCCTGTTTCGTTTATCCTTGTCAGATGTTTGCAATAAAGTTGTTAATCATGTTTGCAACAATAGTGAATCAAATGTGTGGCATTCACGTCTTTGTCATGTTAACTTTGGTTGCATGTCACGACTAGCCAAATTGAACTTAATCCCCAGTTTCACCACTATCAAGGGATCTAAGTGTCAAGTTTGTGTGCAAGCTAAGCAACCTCGTATGTCTCAGACGACTGCTAAAACGAGAAATCTTGCACCACTAGAGCTCATACATTCAGATCTCTATGAAATGAATGGTGTTTTGACAAAAGGTGGAAAGAAATATTTCATGACGTTAATCGATGACTCCACTAGATACTGCCATGTGTATCTTTTGAAATCAATGGATGAAGCTTTGAACTTCTTCAAGACCTATAAAGCGGAAGTGGAGAATCAACTTGATCGGAAAATCAAGAGGCTTAGGTCCGATCGTGGTGGAGAGTATTTTTCCAATGAATTTGATTCTTTTTGTGCGGAACATGGTATAATCCATGAGAGGACACCTCCCTATTCACCTCAGTCAAATGGGGTAGCCGAAAGAAAGAACCGCACTCTAACTTATTTGGTTAACGTCATGTTAGACACATCGGGTCTCTCCAAGGCATGGTGGGGGGAGGCAATACTCACTGCATGTCATGTTCTAAATCGAGTTCCCACGAAGAACAAAGAAATAACTCCATTTGAGGAATGGGAGAAGAAAAAGTTAAATCTCTCTTACTTACGAACCTGGGGTTGTTTGGCAAAAGTCAATGTGCCAATTCCAAAGAAACGCAAACTTGGTCCAGAAACTGTGGATTGTGTTTTCCTTGGTTATGCTTTTCATAGCATTGGTTATAGATTCTTGATTGTAAAATCTGAGGTATCAGACATGCATGTCGGTACAATCATGGAGTCAAACGATGCGACTTTCTTTGAAGATATCTTTCCCATGAAGGATATAGGTAGCTCATCAAATCAAGAGTTGCCTAGTTCCTCGAGTCGGGATGTAGTTGTAATTTCTGAACCTACAATTTCGATGCAACTTCTTGATGATCCCGTGGAGGACAACAATGAGACTCCTAAAAGGAGCAAGAGACAGAGGACTACAAAGTCTATTGGTGATGATTTTCTTGTGTATCTCATAGATGACACTCCTAGTTCTATTTCAGAGGCCTATGCTTCTGAAGACACTGACTACTGGAAGGAGGCAGTCCGTAGTGAGATGGATTCCATCTTGGCAAATGAAACTTGGGAGATAACTGATCGACCTTATGGGTGCAAACCTATAGGTTGCAAATGGGTGTTCAAGAAGAAGCTTAGGCCTGATGGTACTATTGAAAAGTACAAGGCACGGCTCGTGGCCAAGGGTTATACCCAAAAGGAAGGTGAAGACTTTTTTGATACTTACTCACCTGTGGCTCGGCTGACCACTATTCGAGTGCTACTTTCACTAGCAGCCTCACATGGTCTTCTCATTCATCAAATGGATGTTAAGACTGCTTTCCTAAATGGAGAGTTGGATGAGGAAATTTACATGGAACAACTAGATGGTTTTATAATGGACGGTCAAGAAGGAAAGGTGTGCAAATTGTTGAAGTCTTTGTATGGACTTAAGCAAGTACCTAAGCAGTGGCATGAGAAGTTTGAAAGAACTTTAACAGCTGCAGGCTTTGTTGTAAACGAAGCTGACAAATGTGTGTACTACCGACATGGTGGAGGCGAAGAAGTTATCCTTTGCTTGTATGTCGATGACATATTGATTTTTGGAACAAATTTGAATGTTATTAAGGAGGTCAAGAATTTCCTATCTTGTTGTTTTGAGATGAAGGATTTGGGAGTAGCAGATGTTATTCTAAACATCAAGCTATTGAGGGATGATGATGGTGGGATTACATTGCTTCAATCTCACTATGTGGAAAAGATTTTGAGTCGCTTTGGTTATAATGACTGCAAGCCCTCTCCAACACCATATGATGCTAGCGTGTTGCTTCAAAAGAATCGAAGAATTGCTAGAGATCAATTGGAATATTCTCAGATTATTGGCTCGCTCATGTATTTGGCCAGTGCCACAAGACCTGACATCTCTTTTGCTGTTAGCAAACTAAGCCGGTTTGTTTCAAAACCAGGAGATGATCATTGGAAAGCTCTAGAAAGAGTTATGCGTTATTTGAGAGGCACTGCGAATTATGGAATTCACTATACCGAGCACCCAAAGGTGCTTGAAGGGTATAGTGACTCAAACTGGATCTCCGATGCTGATGAGATAAAGGCCACGAGCGGATATGTATTCACTCATGGAGGTGGTGCTGTTTCTTGGAAGTCTTGCAAGCAGACCATCTTAACAAGGTCAACAATGGAAGCAGAACTTACGACACTAGATACAACTACGGTCGAAGCAGATTGGCTTCGTCGTCTCTTTAATGACTTGCCGGTTGTTGAGAAACCTATACCGGGTATTCTTATGAACTGTGACAATCAAACCGTGATCACGAAAGTGAGTAGTTCAAAGGATAACATGAAGTCATCAAGACATGTTCAGAGAAGGTTAAAATCTATCAGGAAAATGAGAAACTCCGGAATTATTGCATTGGATTATATCCAAACGTCTAAAAATCTGGCAGATCCTTTTACTAAGGGTCTATCACGTATGTGATAGATAATGCATCGAAGGAGATGGGTATGAGACCCGCAATATGAGTTGTTCACAGTGGTAACCTAATCTATGTGATCGAAGATCCCGTGAATTAGATGTGGAAGACAAGCTGTTGGTCAACTGAGAGGAGAGTATCCTTACTATTTAATACCACTCCATGAAGATGCAGTACTCTCCTAAACTGCATGGCAGGTTGATGTATATCTTAATGTGTTCTGAGTGGCTTATTTAGCAGAGATGTTGTCCTGCAGAACATCTTTTGAAGAACACACCTATATGAGTCTGATTGTTAAACGTCACAATCTATGAGAGTAGGGTGCCCTCTAGTAAACTCATGAAAGGTCTCGGAGTATGACGCATAAGCTCCACCCGCAGGGAAGACCCACGATAGCCTAGTATCAGTCAAGGCTTTGTGTGAAGCTAGATTCGCAGAAAACTTGCAGTTCAAGGCCCAGTCCACTGTTCAAGTTGCTTCAAGTTGCTTACTAGAGTTTTAGGTGGAAGTTCAACTTAACAGTCTCCACTGCAGTACCGGTATATAAAACAGTGTTTTGGAACCAAAGGCAAATTTTGTGCGCCTTTGGGATCTGGTGGGGGATTGCTGGAATTTAATCGATTTTGGGTCAGCCCAATAGCTATTTCAGAAATTCCTAATAACTCCTAGAGGCCCACACAGCCCATCCGTGCATGGCAAGAGGTGGAACCAAAGTTTAGTCCCACATTGCTAGTTTGGCGGGAGTTGGACCTCCTTATAAGGAAGGATGTTTCCCCACATGTATGAGCATGAGAACAAGAGAGACATACACACACGCTCCTCCTCCGCCACCCGCCACGTCACGACGCGACGTGCCGCGCCGCGGGTTGCGGGAATGAGCCGAGCTGTTGTCTATATTTTTGCTACGCACGATTGGTATACGAAAGGTTACTCGGAGGCTGAAAGTTTTTTTGTAGTGGATATTGAATACGAACGCTGCACCCTTCGGCTGCTGTCTTTTCGTTTCGTCTCCCTCTTTCCCTTCAGCTCCCGACGCAGCCTATTCGCCTCCTTCTTTTGTGCCTATAAAAGAGAGGTCGCTCCTCTCCAGAAAAAACCCAGAAGATCATCTCCCTCTCGCCATCGAGTTCCAAACACCGCTGCTACGACCTTCTCCATCTCGGCTTGCGGCGTGCACCGCAGGTCGGGACAGTAGGCCTCCGAAACCGCACCTCTTTGAGTCCTGTATGGGAGAAGGGTGATAAGGTTTTTGGGAAGCGCTCTGCACGACTACTGACCGGTTCATCACGGACGCTTCGGACACCGACGACCACTTCCCCAACGACGACTTCTTCCCCGACGTTGACGACCTCTTCGACGACATGGCTGGCGACGACACTGACCCCAAGACCGGGGCTTCTGCCGCTGTTTCGTACGTCCTAGTGTTCTCTTTGTTCAAGATCATGTTTCAGTCTCCTGCTCTAGTTTATCTTGCACTAGCCTCTGTTCCACATATGTTATGTTCTCCTTCACATGTGTGCATGCTATTTGCCTTCTTTCTTTTAGATAACATGACTTGTTTCATCTCTACTATAATAGTCATGTTTTCCATGATGTTTTATTTATTTTTTGTATTAATAAAATCATATGATAAATTGCTCATATTTCCAAGAGTACTAAGTTTAAACTATGTAGTTTAATTATGAGTATGTTTAAATGAAGTTTAAACACTTAAGTTTTTGAAGTTTTTTTATTATAAAAAACAAATTGCTGGCGTTTATAAAAAACACACGCCATAAACATGTAAAATAATATTGGCGTCATCTCCAAAGCCAGTAGTATTTTTTTAACTGTGGCGCCATATTGTTGGCGTAGGGTGTCTACGCCACCAAGGCCATTTTTGCCATGCCATAGCTAGGCTTTTTTGCATTAGTGCTTTCTAGGCGGGCATGGGCCCGCCGGCTGGGCGTTCTTGTCTCCTTTAGGCCCCGTCAACTACACGATCCCATTGAAGTAGGGGCCCGTCGGGTGGCCGTCACTACAGCCATGCGTCAACGCCGTCATGGAGTGGTTGGTACTATGAAGCCATAGTGCCGCCTCGCCTGGTCACAGCCGGCTTCGGTTAGCGGTACATCCCTACGTCACTATGGCCAGCACGCGCCATCGTCATGGAGTAGGTGGGCGCACGTCTGCTACATGCATAGTACGCCTGGTCAAGGTCAGTGGTACCCGTGGCCCTGTAGCCCTATCTTGCTCGTGTCAGGCGGTCCTGTAGCCATGCGTGCCCTGTCAACGAGTCCTGTAGCCACGCGGGCCTCGTCGGGGAGGTCATGTCTTGTCGTCGTACGCTAGTACAGGAGAATGGCACGGGCGCTGACCTATCATCTAGAGCCACAAACCGCTGGTTGAGGGGCCGGACGTCACCCAACCGGCTGCCGAGCGAGGAGCCGGCCCGCAGGGGTAGCCGACGTGTCGGTTGGGCGTCTCTGTGGGCCAACCGGCCCCCAATTGTTTCGAAGTGTTGACTCCTCGGCTTTGGTATACCTGGGGTCGCATCCCCGAAAACACTCGCACACTCGGTAAAACAAAAATCAAATGGTCGCTAGTGCTGAACGACTAATCGCTCGCTCGAAAAAATCAATTCAGAAAATATAACAGAACGCAAAACATAAAAAAAAGGTCATGCATTTGATTTTTTTATGTTCATGAATTCGAAGTTTCATGATTATGAAAAAGGAGGTTTCACAAAGCTGGGAATTTTTTTTGTGAATTTGAAAGAAAGATAACCCACTTTGAAAAAAGTTCATAATTTTGAAAATATATCATCGATTCTCTAAATTATACATCCATTTTCAAAAAAAGGTGCACCAGTTTTAAAAAGATCGTCGATTTTGAACAAAAATTTCACAATTTTTTGTAAATCATCAATTTTGAAAATGTTCACAAATTTAAAAGATAGTTCAATGATTTTGAAAAAGATAATCTATTTTGAAAAACAAATCATGAACTTGAAAAAAAGTTCATCTATTTAGAAGAGAAGTTTCATTGGATTAATTTGTTTCTACATTTTAAAAAATAAAATAGAAAAAGGGGACAGATAATAAAGAATAAATAAAAAATAAGTAACAAATAGAGAGAACAAACGACACTGACCCAGGAAGAAACCGAAATTGAAAAAAATAATCCACCATGAAGTTTCCCAAAACCATGAAAAGGGTCTCTCCCATTGCACCCTAGATAGTCGGTGCAGGTAAGAGCACCTTCAGCGTAAGCTAAGGAAATGCAGGTTAACAGACGCTGACGGCGCCGTGTAGGATGTGCTGAAGATGAAAGCAACTCCAACATGGCCAGTACATACCCCGTAGCAAACCTGGTCCCCTATTTGGGCCGGACCATTCCAGTTTTCTTATCCCACCAGTATCATGAAGGTTCTAGAACCCTCTCTGAGAAGGTGCTTTTTTCTTCTTCTCTAAATTTTATATTTATTTTTGATTTTCCTTTTTCATATTTTCTATATTTTTCGATTTTCTTTTTAATTTTATGTACAATTCAATTTTATGAACTTTCTATAATCATGAACATTTTCAACATCATAAATATTTTTCAAATTTTGTAAACACTGTTTTGAAATCGTGAATGTTCCCCAAGTTTGAGAACATTTGCGAACATTTTTTTCAGATACATGAACATTATTTACAATTTTGAACATTGTATTGAAATTCATGAAAAAAAATTTGAAATAGAAAATATGTTTTGAAATTTGGGAATAATTTATGAAATGCACGAATATTTGTTTTTTTGGCAAACATTTTTTGAAATGCATGAATATTTGTTGGATTCATGAAAATCTTTTGAAATGACGAACTATTTTTAAATTTGCTACTCCCTTTGATCCATATTATTTATTGGCTAAACAAGTGTATCTAGACGTATTTAAGTCGTAGATACAGCCGTTTGAGCTACAACTAATTTGAATCAGTGGTAATAACATTTTCTGAATTTCGTGAACATTTTGTTAAAGTTCATAAACAATTTATTGCTATTCGTGAATATTTTTTGTTAAATGAACTTTTTCAAAAATCATGAACAGTTTAATCTCCTGAAAATTTGCTTATAAAAATCGTGAACATTTTTTGAATATGTGAACAATGTCTTCAAAATTATGAACATTCTTTGAATCCGTGAACATTTTGTGGTCTCCAAACATTTTCAACATCATTCACCTTTATTGAGTTGGCGAGCATCTTATGGTTTCACACACATTTGTTTTTTCAAAATTTGGAAACTTTGTTGGAATCCTGAATTATCTTAAAGAAGAAAAACAGAGAAAAAATTGAAAAAAACAGGGAGCTGGCGGCCCGCACATGGGCTTGTCCAAAAAGGCATATGGTGTGTTGTTTTGTGTCTTCGCAGTGCACACTGCGTCTCTCCCCTCCAACACATGCCAAAAACTGCAATTATGCCAAATAAAATATCGTTTTAAGGCACTCTGGGTTAAAAAATACTGTTGCAACATATGTTTCATATCTATTTGGTGCCGAATTTTTTTGTAGAACCCTAAATTTTAACGTCAAGTGCCGCGAATTTGCAGCACATCTTGTTGATGCCGCAAAAGCAAAACATGAGTGCGCGATTCCCAACCATCGAGTTGAAATTTCCCGGCGCTTGACCAGCTGCCACCCGACGACGTCGATTCTGGCCGATTCTCGCCGTTGCAGACGAATGCAACTCCGTTGTCTGCCCTCGCTCCCACCGCTAAGGACACCCTATCACCGTCTACCATCCGATTTGCACTTATATCGGCTAGTTCGTGTCCATCTGCCACCCAATATGACCGTGAGAACACCGGTGCTCGCCGTGGTGGTCGATTAGCGGCCGCCAGGGCCCAAAGTGACCATCGCAAGCATTGTTGAACCGCTATTCCTTTCGAGCTCTCGCTTATCGGTGCTGCAATGATAGCCGGTCTGGTCGGCAATCCACTGAAGAAGACCCCAAGCCCATTCCTAGCCAGCGCATCGATCGCCTCGGCTCCCGCGAGCTATGACGACCGGAATTCACATCCGTACACATTAGGATTTCGACGTAAAGCCTCCAAGGTGGTTTTGGCTATTCAAGCCTCTAATTTCCCTTCTCACAACCGGACTCCTCTTATGCAACTACGACAATACACTATACACATCGTTTGACTGCTACGTATAAAATGCCATCAAACTACCAAAAATTCCTGTTTGGCTATGGTGGACAAGATCATCAACTACTGACCTTGCCCTTGCCCTTCCCGGTGCCATTGTCGTCCTTCTCGCGGAAGTACCGGTCAAAGACGCAGTACGGATTGAGCGAGATCTGCTCCTCGCCGAAGCTGTCTGACCCGTCGTTGTCCTTCTTCTCCTCCTTGGGTGGTGGTCTGGCCATGGCATGGACTACCCGATTCCACTCTCGGGCGAGGGCGCGCGTGTTCCTCCGCTGCCACTTCTGTACAATGCGGGTGCGGATGACTTCCTCATCTACAGTTGTTCCCGTCGTTGCATCAGTCGCCTCCGCCGCTTCCTTGTCGGGAGCGATGCATGCGTCATCCTCTCCTTCCCACGACGGGCACACCAGTCCTAGTGAAACCCATACCCCGCCAGACCAGTGACGAAGAAGGGGAATGAAGGATCTCGGGCCCGTGATAATCTAGCCCCGGAGGACTCGAGCATCCGATGCGCTGACGGTATGGAGTCACAACTGGCAGATCCTACGATCGGTCGGCGCTCTCCTCCCGGAGCGACAGACTTCAACGCGGACTGTCATTGCCTCCCCAACCCTGCACGGACGACACCCCAGTTGACGGATTCAGACTAGTCGGAGTTAGATCCGTCACCGCCACGCCGGAGATCACCGGACGGGAGCTTGCGTAGTGGAGTGGAGTGAAGTGGCTAGGGTTTACTCCGTGGTTGGGATGGGGAAGAATATATGTGGGGTTGGGTGGGCTAGTGTGAGCAAGGTCCGACGTTGCGGACATGTCCGGATGGGTCTATATTCGCCCTATGTTTGATCTGAATATAAAGGGTGTCGGTAAGACCGAAAGTCCGTTTGAAACGTCCGTCTGGATTGCATTTTCATGACCGTTCAATGACCGGATTGTCCGTCCGCACATGGTTGAGACGGAGGCGTTCAGATGTATGTGCTGTTAGACGGAGGTCCAAGATAATAACAACTTTGTTGTATGCATGCACAAGAATATTCCAGCTCCCTCAAAACTTTTAATATATTTTTTGTTTACTCAAGGGTGTTTTTCGAGTGTACCTTTGGTCTTTTCACAAGGAAAAATACTCACACGTAGGGTTTCTTTGATTCAAAGGAATTTTATAGGATTTTTGAAGGATTGAAACCCTTAGAGTTTTTTTCTTATGTTGGTTCTTTGATTCATAGGATTGTATCTCATAGGAATTTTTCCTATGAAAACTTTTGTACTCCCCCCGTTTCTTGATATAAGGTGTATAGATTTTTGAGAAAAAATCTTAAAATATAAGGTGTATTGCGTTGCACCACTCGTTTGGATATATTTTTTAGGAATTTTATTACATTTTCTTATATCACGCAAACTCCTGTATTTCATGATCTCCATTAGTTAGGTGTAATCTTACCCAAAACTTGTGATTTTTTTTCTCCATGTGTGTTCTTTAATATTCGTGCCAAAAACTATACACTCTATATCTAGGAACGGAGGGAGTACTGCATTTCATAGGAAATCTAACATTCACTCCAACATTTTTTTACAATTTCTTTTTTTTTTGCCATCAAACACTCATTGCTAATCGTATATGATTCAAGTGGACATACCACCCCAACCCTATAGTTTTTCTACTCTTATGTTTCTAAAATCCTACGAAGCCCGCGAGTGTGCTTTTATTTCTCCACCCTTTGCGAATCATCCCTTCGTTAGTTTCCTGGCGTGGTATCTTTGACAGATATTGACTGACAAGTGACAGGTTCTGTTACACATGCCTCCAAATCAATCAGCCGGAGCTAAACTGCACGACCCTCGCTTCCTTCTCCGACCTAACGTTCGCCAAAATCAACAAGAAAATACAGCGATTACGACAAAGCAGGAACACAAACATGCCACTAATTTTGTCCCGACCATGCTCGGAATGACAGCAACCGCTTCTTAAATCTGCAAGAGATGCTCGCACCCGTGGATTGTTCTGATACCTGCTGCTTGTTCTGATCTGGGAGGGTCCGCCACCGAGCGATAGAAAAATTGGGCGCGGATAGAAGTGACAAGGCCGAGGTATTTTTACTCTCAACTTTGGCTCCGTCCTCCGACGGCCACGGCTGCTTCCGAGGTCACCTTCTACCCTTCTCTCTAGCCTGGTACGAACTTAGTTTATTATGGTATGATGACAAAGGAGGCGCCGCAGCTAGCGAATATGAAACTCACCTGGCATGTTGAGTGTCCACAGTGACTGATGACCAAATCAGTCCACTCCATGGCTTAGCTCCTGTTTTGTTAGCGAGTGCCCGCTTGATTGGAGGCTATACCTTTGCCACACCTAACTAAGTTTGGCAAACCTAGACCCCAAGCTTGTAAAGTGTAGTCCTTCCTTCGATCCATATTAATTGAAGCACTTTTAGTACGATTTTTTTCTTGGCTCGTCCTTGTGGCCTTTTTGTCACACATCACATTTTCTATTTTTTTTATAAAGGATGTATTTTTTAGCACAAAACAAAGCGTAGGGGCAATTCTAACCGATCCCAAAAGTTAGTGGAGTAAAATGTAAATTTGCATAAATTCAACCTATTTTGAATCAAAAATTGGATGCATTTCAACATAAATTCAGCATAGATAGTCTTGACAACACTAAACTAACCACTAAACTTTAAACTACACTAAAAACTACTCAACGGCCATAGTAGAGGTCGAGCCACCCTCGATGAGAGCCGGGTCCGGACTGGTGCCATCACCGTCGCAGCCGGGGTAGATCCTCCGCCACTCCTCGACGTCGAACTCCTCCTCCTCGCCGCCCTTCTTGCCGCCCTCCTCGTTGTCTTCCACCTCGTTGTCACATATGGCAATAACCTCCATGTCATTGTCGGCGAATATCGCCCGCTCTATCTCCACGATCTCCGGGTGCTGCCGGCGGAGGTCCTCCATGTATACCTCATTGGTGGCCTCCGCCTCGAGGCACTCCCTCACCTCTCGGTCCTCCCGAGCCATCGTCGCGCTCTCGATCCTCTGACGGGACTAGGTGGACTGGCACAACCCCAAACGGGAAGTTCAGTCGGACGGCGGCGCCGTGGCACCGGACTTGCCACCTGTCGTACTCCATGGTCGCGAGCTCCGTTGTGTGGAACGAGCCGATCTACTTTCGTTAGTGGGTCTCCCGGTCGGTGATCTCCGCCACCCACGTCCCCCACGAGCACTGTCGGACGCCAAGGTAGGTCCTCATCGACGGGCGCGGCGGAGGAAGCTCTGGAAATCGCGAAATCATGTGGGGTGCGCGGATCGGCCTTGTCGCGGTGGCTTGAGGATGCGCCAGCGGACGACAACCCGCGGGCGTGGTGGCGTGGATCCGCGTTGTGGATCAGCGGCGAGGACCTCTGACCACAATGTCCGACCATTTGGAAGAGAGGGGTGGCGGGGAAGGGCGGGGCAAGGGGGAGAAGTGAAGGCAAAGGATAGGAAGGGAGAGAAAGGGAAGTTAACGGCTGCCTCGAGCCATAGTAAATATACTCAGGCCCTATTCCGTTCAAAGGATTTGTGGAGGAATTTCAAAGGAACACTATTTGTGAAGGTTTATTTCCCTTTGCAACGTTCGATGCGCAGGAAGTGCACACAGTAAACCAAAGAAAACCTGCTCTTCCCATGCCAATTCCGAAGGAATCCTAACATCCGCATGGAGCTCATTTTCTCGCGGAAGACCGAGGCGAGCCGCTCTGGCCATATCATCATGAGATTCAAAGATTGGTGGATGTGTGAAGTGGCTAGGTGAGAGTATACCTGGCCATGGGCCGGGTCGGGCCGGCTTTCGGGCCAGGCCAGACCAAACCTGAAGCAGAAAACTTAGGCCCGGGCCCGGCCTGGCCCGGACGTCGGGCCTAAAAAACAGGCCCAAGCCTGACCCAAATGTGCAAAAGCCCGCCGGCCTCTTTAGTAAAATGCAAAAACAGCGGGCCCTGGCCTGGCCCGGCCCGGCATGACCATCAAGCTAAAAATCTAGGCTTGAGCCCGGCCTATGGGTAAGGTCGGGCCGGTCCGGGCCGACCGGGTGATATAAGACTACTGTTTGTGAAGTGCTTTCCTACGTTTTTTGTGGTCCCTGAACACCCGGTCTGACAACTATCCTGTGCTTTTAGTTCCATGGTTAGCACATTCTTGTAAAGTTTTCAAATCCTTTGTTTTCTACCCCTCCGCACCGAACGAAGCCTAATGGAATGGGGGTTGGAGAAAATCTTTACTCCACTAATCGGTTTAAGGGATCGTGCAACATAGAGGAGTATAAATGAAATTATACTCTCTTATGGTCTGATAGGGGATCGGTTGGAAATGATCTAAAGAGTATATAAACACTATAAGCATACACCATGCGTTTGCATAGGTAGGATGCATACAACCAACATCAATACGTAGAAGAAACGATAACAACTAGAAAAGTCAAATAATACCAAAACTACGCACATGTGAGGAAAAAAAGAAAAAGAAAATCTCAAGGCAATAGATTGGCGATCGACAAGGTGTAGCAATAATCATGTCCATATCAGCCTTTATATGAGTCCACATGGACGATAATTTTTTTCAAGAGCATCCCTCTTAGAAAGGGAACGATGGTGACGTAGCTGTCATCATCTGACCCAACTAGCAAAACAGGATCTAGATTTTCATCCTGAAAAAATAGTTGCGAGCATATTCGAACATTGCCTTCAAGTACGTAACCATGCAAAAAATAAATGTCTCCCTTGCCACGTATAATCAATTAGGGTCAGACCTAAGCTTTCATCATGGAGCTCAAGACTGAGTGCACGTAACACACTCACCAAAGTCATTCATGTGTTGTCGTCATCATTTTTGTGCGACCCCAACAACTACATGCGATGTGCGACTACCACAACTGCATAACCATCCTTGCTGTGTCAGGCCTTCTACTATAGTTTGCATCTCACGATTGAAGTCAACCATTAGATCAGAAAAGATAGATTCTCTCTAAATACCTACGGTGATCAAGAAGCTCAATCGATTCTGGATCACCACTACCACCACCACCACCCGAGGTGGTTGCACCCACGTAGAGCAAAGCAAGCACCGCTATGGAGCCCCGCATTAGAGCAACTCTAGCAGACCCCGTACATCGTGCAAACCCATAAAATAACCGCCGTTATACAGTTCCGTGCTGGAAAATTGTTCCTAATAGACCCGGCATCGGTCGCCAAACCTTTAAAAAATTGCGGGCCACGGTAAAAGTTTGCCCTCAACCTCTAGATTCACGGGCTGGGAGGACGGCCCGAGCTCGACCCCTATCGACAGAGATTTTTGGCGGGAGGGGCATTTCCGCGCGGTAGTTCCCGCTTCCACTTTGGTCTGCCTTCGTTGATCTCCCTCCGATCACTCCAGACCACCATCTGCGCCCGCCCATCGCCGCCATGGAAGCCTTCCAGCCGTCGTCCATCACCGTCGAGGTCAGCCACACGCTAAAATGAAAGCACAACATGCTCCCTTGGTGGTTTTGATAATTCATGACAACATACATTGTCTCTTGGACTAACACTTCTATCTAGTATATTTCAGATATTAGTCCATGAAGAATTGAGTTGGCCAAAAAGGGTTGAGGAGATCGTGGAATTACCCCAAGATGCAAGGAAATAGGTTGGCCAAGCTTCAAGCAAGAGGACTCTACATTTTACATTTGTGAGAAAGCACTTTGAGTCTATAGGAAAGCTAATACTATTAAAAGGGGGTAGAGTTTTGATGGTGAACAATATGCTCAAACGTGCACAAGTGACAGTCACCAAACATCCACAAACTCTCCCACCAAAGTCTGTCCTAAGCCAAATATGCCAAATCGGTGCAACCAACATTCCTATCCGGTTCCATCGAGTTCCAAACCCTAGACAGACTCAACCAAATCCTAACACTCCGGCGCAGCCGACACTGCACTCGGTGCCACCGAGTTGGGTTGCCAAGATTCTGTTATGCAAGTTCTCATTTTCGGTCCAACTGAGAATGGTGAATCGGCGTCACCGAGACTGGTAAATCTGACCGTTGGTCACCTTGTCGGTGCAACCAAGAATTGTATATTGGTCCATCCGAGATTCAAAAGTTCCCACCTTTTGTCACTTCGGTACCACCGAGATTTACACACCGGTGTCACCGAGTCTGACTTATTGTGTGCAACGGTTGGATTTTTGGGGATGCCTATATATACCCCTTCACCACCACCCACTCGAAAGAGAAGCACTTAGAACTATTCCATACCTGTCCTACTCAGTTTTTTGAGAGAGAACCACCTACCCTTATGTTAAGGTCAAGATCTTCCACTCCAACCATATGGATCTTGATTTCTAGCCTCCCCAAGTTGCTTTCAACTAATCCCATCTCTTCTACCAAGCCAAATCTATGTGAGAGAGATTGTGTGTTGAGGAGCCTATCATCTTGAAGCACAAGAGCAAGGAGTTCATCGTCATTACCGAGCCTATTACCTTTTGGAGAGTGGTGCCTCCTAGATTGGTTAGGTGTCGCTTGGGAGCCTCCTACTTTGTGTTGTGGAGTGAACCAAGAAGTTTGTAAGGGCAAGGAGATCGCCTACTTCGTGAAGATTTACCCATGGTGAGGCTAGTCCTTCATGGACGGAAGCCACATGGAATAGTCAAGGTTGCTTCTTCGTGGAACCCTCCGTGGGTGGAGCCCTCCGTGGACTCTCGCGACTGTTACCCTCCATGGGTTGAAGACTCCATGAACGTGGATGTACGATAGCACCACCTATTGGAACCACGGGAAATACCTTTCGTCTCATATTGCGTTTGATCTTCCTATCCCATCTCTTTACATACATGTGCAATGTCTTTAATTTCCGTTGTCATTCTTGTAGACATGCATGTGTAGGGCTGTTAGACTATCTAGACTCGTTAAAGCTATTAAAATCTTCCACCAAACAACTTGGGAAAAGGTTAAGTTTTAAATTTCTGCTAGTAGTCTATTCACCCCCCTCTATGTTGGGGAATGGTGCATGGGAAACAAAAACTTTCCTACACTTCACCAAGATCAATCTAGGATATGAGCATCTATGAGAGGAGAGATTGGATCTACATACCCTTGTAGATCGCTAAGCAGAAGCGTTAAAGAACGCGGTTGATGTAGTCGAAGGCTTCATGATCCAATCACAATTCGTCCCGCGATCCCATCGTGGTCCTTCCGATCTAGTGTCGAAGGGACGGCACCTCCGCGTTCAACACACGTATAGCTCGATGACGATCTCTTCCTTCTTGATCTAGCAAGAGGGAGCAGAGAGGTAGACGAGTTCTTTGGCAGCGCGACGATGTTGTGGCGATGGTGGTGGAGCAATTCCAGCTGGGCTTCGCCTAAGCACCGCTGAAAAACCGATCTAGAGGAGAAAACGATCTAGAGGAAGAAGAGGGCAGCACATGGAAATTAGGGTTAGCTTTCCCCTCTAAATCCTCTAGTATATATAGGAGGGAGGGAGGGGAGGAGGCAGCCTCAAATCTGGCCAAAATTGGAGGTGGAGGAGTCCTACTCCAATCCTATTAGGAGTAGGATTCCTCCTTTCCACTTGGAAACTCCTTCCACCTCTCTACCTTTGGATTTTTTCCTTCTCAAACCTCATGGGCTTTAGTGGAAGCTTTGTCCAGCCCACTAGGGGCGTTTACTCTCCTCACACAGCCCATGAGGCCCCTCGGGCGTGACACCCCTCCCAATGGTCCCCCGGTACCCTCCCGGCACTCCCGGTACACTATCGATGAGCCCGGAACTTCTCTGGTGACCAAAACAGCACTTCCTATATATCAATCTTTACCTCCATACCATTCCGTAGCTCCTCGTGATGTCCTGGATCTCATCCAGGACTCCAAACAACCTCCGGTCACCACCATACATAACTCTATACTACCGAAATGTCAGCGAACCTTAAGTGTGCAGACCCTGCGGGTTCGAGAACTATGTAGACATGACCGAGACACCTCTACAGTCAATAACCAATAGCGGGACTTGGATGCCCATATTGGTTCCTACATATTCTACGAAGATCTTCATCGGTTGAACCTCTATGTCAAGGATTCAGTTAATCCCGTATGATGTTCCCTTTCTTCTTCGGTATGTTACTTGCCCAAGATTCGATCGTCGGCATCTCCATACCTAGTTCAATCTCATTACCAGCAAGTCTCTTTATTCGTTCCGTAATACAAGATCCCATGGATAACACTTAGTCACATTGCTTGCAAGGCTTGTTGTGATGTTGTATTACCGAGTGGGCCCTGAGATACCTCTCCGTCACACGGAGTAACAAATCCCAGTCTTGATCCGAGTTTGGCATACAACTTTAGACAATGTGAAAATTGTTTCACAACTCATGCCACCTGGAACACCATAGTGTGATGGTGTGTCCGAACGTCATAGTTGTGCTCTATTGGATATGGTGCATGCTTTGATGTCTCTTATCGTTTTGTTACTATAATTTTGGGGTTATGCATTAGAGACAACTACATTCACTTTAAATAGGGCACCATCTAAATCCGTTGAGATGACACCGTGTGAATTATGGTTTGATAGAAACCTAAGCTGTCATTTCTTAATGTTTGGGGCTGCGACGCTTGTGTGGAAAATGTTTTCACCTAATGATCTCGAACCCAAAGCGGACAAATGCATCTTCATAGAATACCCTAAGAACAGTTGGGTGAACCTTCTATCTCAGATCCAAGCATAAAATGTTTGTTGCTAAAGCTGGGTCCTTTCTCGAGAAAAAGTTTCTCTTGAAAGAACTGAGTGGGAGGAGGATATAACCTGATGAGGTTATTGAACCTCTGTTTCAACCAGAGAGTAGCGCAGCGCAGGAAGTTGTTTATGTGAATCCTACGTTAGTTGAAGAGGAAGTTAATGATGATGATCATGAAGCTTCGGATCAAGTTACTATCGAACCTCGTAGGTCGACAAGGACGTGTACTGCTCCTGAGTGGTGCATCAACCCTGTCTTAGAGGTCAAGTTGTTGGACAACGATGAACCTACGAACTATGGAGAAGCGATGATGGGCCCGGAAACCAACAAATGGTTAGAGGCCATGAAATCCAAGAAAGGATCCATGTATGAAAACCAAGTATAGACTTTGGTGGACTTGCTCATTGGACGGCAAGTCGTTAAGTACAAATGGATCTTTGAAATGAAGACAGACACTAATGGTAAATGTCACCATTTGTAAAGCTCGACTTGTTGCAAAGAAGTTTACGACAAGTTCAAGGAGTTGACTGCGATGAGACTTTCTCACTCGTAGCGATGCTAAAGTCTGTTGAAATTATGTTAGCAGTTGCTGCACTTTCAATTATGAAATCTAGCAGATGGATGTCAAAACATCATTTCCTTGACGATTTACTTGAGGAAAGGTTGTATGTGATACAACCAGATGGATTTGTCAGTCCTAAGGATTCTAAAAGGTGTGCAAGCTTCAGTGATCCTTTTATAGACTGAAGCAAGCATCTCGGAGTTGGAATGTACACTTTGATGAGGTGATCAAAGTTTTTGAGTTTATACAAAGTTTATGAGAAACTTGTATTTGCAATAAAGTGAGTGGGAGCACCATGGAGTTTCTGATAAGTATATGTGGATGACATATTGCTATTCGGAAATAATGTGGAATTTCTGGAAAGCATAAACGGTTGTTTGAAAAGTGATTTTCAAAGGAAGACCTGAATAAAGCTACCTAATTGTTGAGCATCAAGATCTATAAGGATAGATCAAGATGTTTGAGAAGACTTTCAATGAGTACATACCTTGACAAGATTTTGAAAGAGTTCAAAATGGATTAGTCAGAGAGAAGTGTTCTTGCCTGCTTTGTAAGGTGTGAAGTTGAGTGAGACCCAAAGCTCGACCACAACAGAAGAAAGAGAAAGGATGAATGTCGTCCCCTATGCCTTAGACATAGGCTCTGTATAGTATGCCATGCTGTGTACCGCACCTGTGTGTGCCTTGCCATGAGTCCGTCAAGCGGTACAAGAGTGATCCAGGAGTGGATCACTGGATAGCGGTCAAGATTATCCTTAGTAATTAAAAGACTAAGGAGATGTTTCTCGATTATGGAGGTGATAAAGAGTTCGTCGTAATGGGTTACGTCGATGCAAGCTTTAACACCAATCCGGATGACTCGTAGTAGCAATCTGGATACATATAGTGGAGCAGCCATTTGGAATAGTACCAAGTGGAGTGTGGCAGCAGTGTTTACGGTTTGACATAGAAATTTGCAAAGTACACACGGTTCTGAATATCACAGACCTGTTGACTATAAGACCTCTCTCACATGCAAAGCATGATCAAGCCCCAGAACTCATTGGGTGTTAGATTCATAACAATGCGAATCACATGGTGATGTGAACTAGATTATTAACTCTAGTGCAAGTGGGAGACTGTTGGAAATATGCCCTAGAGGCAATAATAAATTAGTTATTATCATATTTCCTTGTTCATGATAATCGTTTATTATCCATGCTATAATTGTATTGATCGGAGACTTAGATGCATGTGTGGATACATAGACAAAACCATGTCCCTAGTATGCCTCTAATAGACTAGCTCGTTGATAAAAGGTGGTTAAGGTTTCCTGGCCATGGACATGAGATGTCATTTGATAACGGGATCACATCATTAGGATAATGGTGATGGACAAGACCCAAACTACAAACGTAGCATATGATCGTGTCAGTTTATTGCTACTGTTTTCTGCATGTCAAGTATATGTTCCTTTGACCATGAGATCATGCAACTCACGGACACCGGAGGAGTGCCTTGTGTGTATCAAACGTGGCAACGTAACTGGGTGACTATAAAGGTGCACTACAGGTATCTCCGAAGGTGTCTGTTGGGTTGGCATGGATCAAGACTGGGATTTGTTACTCCGTGTGACGGATAGGTATCTCAGGGCCCACTCGGTAATACAACATCACAATAAGCCTTGCAAGCAAAGTGACTAAGTGTTAGCCACGGGATCTTGTATTATGGAACGAGTAAAGAGACTTGCCGGTGACGAGGTTGAACTACGTATACAGATACCGATGATCGAATCTCGGGCAAGTAACATACCGAAGAACAAAGGAAACATCATACGCGATTAACTGAATCCTTGACATAGAGGTTCGACCGATAAAGATCTTCGTAGAATATGTAGGAACCAATATGGGCATCCAGGTCCCGCTATGGGTTATTGACCGTAGAGGTGTCTCGGTCATGTCTACATAGTTCTCGAACCCGCAGGGTCTGCACACTTAAGGTTTGGTGACGTTTCGGTAGTATAGAGTTATGCATGGTGGTGACCGAAGGTTGTTCGGAGTTCCGGATGAGATCCGGATGTGACTAGGAGCTCCGGAATGGTCCGGAGGTAAAGATTGATATATAGGAAGTCCTGTTTTGGTCGGTGGAAAAGTTTCAGGCTCATCGGTAGTGTACCGGGAGTGCCGGTAGTGTATCGGGGGACCATCGGGAGGGGTATTTCGACCCAAGAGGCTATATGGGCTGTGGGAGAGTAAATACCAGCCCTTTGTGGGATGGTGGAAGTCCCACACAAGGCCCATGCGGCTGGGAAGAAAATCCCAAAAGGAAAAAGGTGGAAATAGGCAAAAAAAAGGGCCAAATAAGGAAGGAGTCCTAATCCTACTAGGAGTGGAGGAGGAGGACTCCTCCCTCCTTGGTTTGGCCGACCCAAGGGCTGCCTCTTTGGCAGACACGCCTCCTCCTCCTCTCCTCCTATATATACTAGAGGATTTTAGGGTTTTGACACAAGATTTTCAGCCACGTGCCACCCGTTCCTCTAGTGCATAGCTTCTCCTCTAGATCGGTTTTCTGCAGTGCTTAGGCGAAGCCCTGCCGGAATAGCTCCACCACCATCGCCACAGCGCCGTCATGCTTCCGTAGAACTCTTCTACCTCTCCGCACCCTCTTCCTGGATCAAGAAGGCGAAGATTGTCATCAAGCTGTACGTGTGCTGAACGCGGAGGTGCCGTCCGTTCGGCGCTAGATCGGAAGGACCGTGATCAAGATCGCGAGACAGATCGTGATGAGTTTGCGGGACGGATCGTGATGATTTCGCGGGATGGATCGTGCTTGGATCGCGAGACGGATCGTGATGAGATCGCGGGACACTCGGCGATTTGGATCGCGAAGACGTTCGACTATACCGTCCGCGTTTCTTAACGCTTCCCGCTTAGCGATCTACAAGGGTATGTAGATCCACTCTCCCTCTCGTAGATGCTCATCACCATGGATAGATCTTGCGTGTGCGTATTAATTTTTTTGTTTCACATGCATCGTTCCCCAACAGTGGCATCATGAGCTAGGTCTATGTGTAGATGAGATCTCGAGTAGAACACAAAGAGTTTGTAGGTGTTGATGCTTAGATTGCTTCCTCCCTTGGTCGTGTTTTGGTTCAGCGGTATTGTGGGATGAAGTGGCCCGGACCAACATTACTCGTACGCTTACGAGAGACTGGTTCCATCGACTGACGTGTAACTTCGTTGCACAAAGATGGCTGGCGGGTGTCTGTTTCTCCTACTTTAGTTGGATCGGATTCGACTAAGGCGGTCCTTGAGAAGGTTGAAAAGCAACTTATGTATCACCGTTGTGGTTTATGCATAGGTGAAAATTGTTCTTGCTAGATACCCGTAGCAGCCACGTAAAACATGCAACAACAATTAGAGGACGTCTAACTTGTTTTTGCAGGGTATGTTGAGATGTGATATGGCCAATTACATGATGTGATATATGTGATGTATGAGATGATCATGTGTTGTATAGAATATCACGACTTGCATGTCAATGAGTACGGCAACTGGCAGGAGCCATAGGGTTGTCTTTAATTATTGTATGACCTACGTGTCAATCATTAAGCGCTATGTAATGCTTTACTTTATCGTTAACCGGTAGCAATAGTAGTAGAAGCATGGTGGGCGCGACAACCCTGATGGCGACACATTGATGGAGATCAAGATGATGGAGATCATGGTGTCGTGCCGGTGACGATGGAGATCATGCCGGTGCTTTCAAGATGGAGATCAAAAGCACAAGTTCATGTCCATATCATGTCAAGGTGGATCAAGAAGGCGAAGGTCGTCATCAAGCTGTACGTGTGCTAAACGCGGAGGTGCCATCCATTCGGCGCTAGATCGGAAGGACCGTGATCAAGATCGCAAGACGGATCGTGATGAGTTCGTGGGATGGATCGTGATGAGTTCGCGGGACGGATCGTGATGAGTTCGCGGGATGGATCGTGATTGGATCGCGGGAGGAATCGTGATGAGATCGCGGGACACTCGGCGATTTGGATCGCGAAGACGTTCGACTACACTGACCGTGTTTCTTAACGCTTCCCGCTTAGCGATCTACAAGGGTATGTAGATCCACTCTCCCTCTCGTAGATGCTCATCACCATGGATATATCTTGCGTGTGTGTAGGAAATTTTTTGTTTGCCATGCAACGTTCCCCAACAAACAGACACCCTCGGAGATACCTTTAGAGCACCTTTATAGTCACCCAATTATGTTGCGACGTTTGATACACACAAGGTACTCCTCCGGTGTCAGTGAGTTGCATGATCTTATGGTCATAGGAACAGATACTTGACATGCAGAAAACTACAACAATAAACAAACATGATCATATGCTACGTTTATAGTTTGGGTCTTGTCCATCACATCATTCTCCTAATGATGTGATCCCGTTATCAAATGACATCTCATGTCCATGTCTAGGAAACCTTAACCATCTTTGATCAACGAGCTAGTCTATTAGAGGCATACTAGGGACATGGTGTTGTCTATGTATCCACACATGTATCTGAGTTTCCGATCAATACAATTCTAGCATGGATAATAAACGATTATCATGAACAAGGAAATATGATAATAACTAATTTACTATTGCCTCTAGGGCATATTTCCAACAGTCTCCCACTTGCACTAGAGTCAATAACCTAGTTCACATCACCATGTGATTCACATTGTTATGAATCTAACACCCAATGAGTTTCTGGGGTTCGATCATGCTTTGCATGTGAGAGAGATCTTTGAGTCAACGGGTCTGCGATATTCAGATTTATGTGTACTTTGCAAATCTCTATGTCATATTGTAAATACTTCTAGAAGATTGCACTTGTAACTATTCCAAATGGCTTCTCCACTATACGTATCCGGATTGCCACTAAGAGTCATCCGGATTGGTGTTAAAGCTTGCATTGACGTAACTCTTTATAACAAACTCTTTATCACCTCCATAATCGAGAAACATCTCCTTAGTCCTCTAGTTACTAAGGATAATTTTGATCGCTGTCTAGTGATCCACTCTTGGATCACTCTTGTACCCCTTGACGGAGTCATGGCAAGGCACACACAGGTGCGGTACACAGCATGGCATACTATACAGAGCCTATGGATAAAGCATAGGGGACGACCTTCGTCCTTAATCTTTTTTCTACCATGGTCGATCTTTGAGTCTCACTCAACTTCACACCTTACAAATCAGCCAAGAACTCTTTCTTTGACTGATCCATTTTGAAAGCTTTCAAAATCTTGTCAAGGTATGTACTCATTGAAAGTCTTATAAGATGTCTTGATCTATCTCTATAGATCTCGATGCCCAATAATTAAGTAGCTTTATCCAGGTCTTCCTTTGAAAAACTCTTTTCAAACAACCCTTTATGCTTTCTAGAAATTCTACATCATTTCCGATCAACAACATGTCATCCACATATGCTTATCAGAAACTCTATAGTGCTCCCACTCACTTGATTGTAAATACAAATTTCTCATAAACTTTGTATAGACTCAAAAACTTTGATCACCTTATCAAAGCATATATTCCAACTTCGAGATGCTTGCTTCAGTCCATAGAAGGATCACTGAATCTTGCAAACCTTTTCGTGTCCTTAGGACTAATAAAACCTTCTGGTTGTATCTCATACAACCTTTCCTCAAGGAAGGAAACAATGTTTTGACATCCATGTGCCAGATTTCATAATTGAAAAGCGCAGCAACTGCTTACATAATTCCAATAGACTTTAGCATCACTACGAGTGAGAAAGTCTCATCATAGTCAACTCCTTGAACTTGGCGGAAACTTCTTTGCGACAAGTCGAGCTTTATAAATGGTGACATTCACCATGAGCATCTGTCTTCATCTCAAAGGTCCATTTGTACTCAACGACCTGCCGTCCAACGAGCAAGTCTACCATTGTCTATACTTGGTTTTCATACATGGATCCTTTCTCGGATTTCATGGCCTCTAACCATTTGTCGGAATCCGGGCCCATCATCACTTCTCCATACCTGGTAGGTTTATCGTTGTCTAACAACATGACCTCTAAGACGGGGTTGTCGTAAAACTCAGGAGCAGTATGCGTCCTTGTTGACCTACGAGGTTTGATAGTAACTTGATCCGAAGATTCATGGACATCATCATTAACTTCCTCTTTAACTAATGTAGGCTCCACAGAAACTACTTTCTACGCTGCACTACTCTCTGGTTGAACAAAAAGGTTCAACAACCTCATCAAGTTCTATCTTCCCACTCAATTCTTTCGAGAGAAACTCTTTCTCGAGAAAGGACCCATTTTAGCAACAAACACTTTGTGCTCAGATCTGAGATAGAAGGTATACCCAACTGTTCTTAGGGTATTCCATGAAGATGCATTTGTCCGCTTTGGGTTCGAGCTCATTAGGTGAAAACCATTTTTTGACATAAGCGTCGCAGCCCCAAACATTAAGAAATGGCAGCTTAGGTTTCTATCAAACCATAATTCATACGGTGTCATCTCAACGGATTTAGATGGTGCCCTATTTAAAGTGAATGTAGTTATCTCTAATGCATAACCCCAAAACGGTAGTAGCAAATCGATAAGAGACATCATAGTATGCACCATATCCAATAGAGTACGACTATGACGTTCGAACATACCGTCACACTATGGTGTTCCAGGTGGCATGAGTTGTGAAACAAATTTCACATTTTCTAAATTTGTATGCCAAAATCGTATCTCAGATATTCACCTCCACGACCATATCGCAAACATTTTTATCTTCTTGTCACGATGATCTTAAACTTCATTCTGAATTTGCTTGAACCTTTCAAGCGATCCAGACTTGTGCTTCATTAAGTAAATATACCCTATATCTACTCAAATCATCAGTGAAGGTAAAAAAATAACGATATCCACCGCACGCTATAGGACTCATTGGATTGCATACATCAACACGTATCATTTCCAATAAATCACTTGCCCGCTCCATCAAATCGGAAAACGGGGTCCTTAGTCATCTTGCCCAAGAGGCATGATGCACATGCGATTTATACCAACATGACATTTAGCGGCAGTGCCACAAGTATGTGGTATTATCATTATTAACTTTGCATCTTTTGGCATCAATGTTATTAACATGTGTATTACTACGGTCAAGATTCAACAAACCATTCTCATTGGGTGCATGACCATTAAAGGTATTATTCATGTAAACAGAATAACCATTATTCTCTCACTTAAATGAATAACCGCATTGCAATAAACATGATCTAACCATGTTCATGCTTAACGCAAACACCAAATAACATTTATTTAGGTTTGTCACTAATATTGAAGGTAGAGAGAGCGTGCGATGTTGATCACATCAACCTTGGAAACATTTCCAACACATCGTCACCTCACAATTTAGCTAGTCTCCGCTTATTCCGTAGCTTTTATTTCGAGTTACTAACATTTAGCAATCGAACTGGTATCCAATACCCAGGTGCTACTAGGAGTACTAGCAAGGTACACATCAATAACACGTATATCATATATACTTTTGTCGACGTTGCCAGCCTTCTTATCTTACCAAGTATCTAGGGTTGTTCCGCTTCAGCGACCGCTCTCCTCATAATAGAAGCACTTAGTCTCGGGTTTGGGTTCAACTTCAGGTTGCTTCACTGGAGCAGCAACTGACTTGCCATCCATGAAGTTTCCCTCCTTGCCCTTTTTGAAACTAGTGGTTTTACTAACCATCAACACTTGATGCTCCTTCTTGATTTCTACCTTCGCGGTGTCAAACATCGTGAACAGCTCGGGGATCATCATTTCTATCCCTGGCATAATTATAGTTCATCACAAAGTTCTAGTAGCTTAGTGACAGTGACTTGGAGAACTATATCAATCATTGTCTTATCTGGAAGATCAACTCCCACTCGATTCAAGCGATTGTAGCACCCAGAAAATCTGAGCACATGCTCAGCGATTGAACTATTCTTCTTCATCTTGTTGGCAAAGAATCTTGTTGGAGATCTCATATCTCACAACACGGCCACGAGCCTAAGATCCCAATTTCGTCTCTTAGAACATATCCTATGTTCCTTGACGTTCAAAACGTTTTGGAGCCTCAATTCTAAGCCGTAATGCATGACGCACTAAACTATCAAGTAGTCATCGGAACGTGCTTGTCAGATGTTCACAACATCTACAGACGACACTAGAGGGGGTGGCGCACCGAGGGGTGCATTAAGGACATAAGCCTTTTGTGCAACAATGAGGACAATTCTCAGATCACGGACCCAGTCCGCAATATTGCTACCATCACTTTCAACTCTATTTCTCTAGGAACATATAAAAATTCAAGGGAGCTACATTGTGAGCTAGTAATCTACAACATAATTTGCAAATACACTACTGACTATGTTCATGATAATGAGTTCAATTGATCATATTACTTAAGAACTCCTAGTCAAATTGACATCCCTCCGGTCATTCAAGTGATACATGATCCAATGTCACCAACTCAAGTCTGATCATCACGTGAGTTGAGGTGGTTTCAATGGTGAACATCATCATGTTGATCATATCTACTATATGACTCATGTCCGACCTTTCGGTCTCTTGTGTTCCGAGGCCATGTCTGTACATGCTAGGCTCGTCAAGTTTAACCCGAGTGTTCTGCACGTGCAACATTGGCTTGCACTCGTTGTATGTGAACGTAGAGTCTATCACACCCGATCAACACGTGGGGTCTCGACACGACGAACTTTCGCAACGGTGCACACTCGGGGAGAATACAATTTTACCTTGAAATTTAAGTGAGGGGTCACGTTATAATGCTACGGTCGTTCTAAGAAAAACAAGGTGCATAAAAGGATTAACATCACATGCAAATCATAAGTGACATGATATGACCATGAACTTGTGCTTTTGATCTCCATCTTGAAAGCACCGGCATGATCACCATCGTCACCGGCATGACACCATGATCTCCATCATCTTGATCTCCATCAACGTGTCGCCATCGGGGTTGCCACGAACATCATGCTTCTACTACTATTCCTACCATTTAGCGACAAAGTAAAGCATTACATAGCGCTTAATGATTGACACGCAGGTCACGCAATAATTAAAGACAACCCTATGGCTCCTGCCAGTTCCCGTACTCATCGACATGCAAGTCGTGATATTCTATACAAAAACATGATCATCTCATACATCACATATACCACATCATGCAATTGGCCATATCACATCACAACATACCCTGCAAAAACAAGTTAGACGTCCTCTAATTGTTGTTGCATGTTTTACGTGGCTGCTATGGGTATCTAGCAAGAACAATTCTTACCTACGCAAAACCACATCAGTGATATAAAGATTGATTTTCAACCTTCTACAAGGACCACCTTAATCAAATCCGATCCAACTAAAGTGGGAGAGACAGACACCCGCCAGCCATCTTTATGCGACGAAGTGACATGTCAGTCGATGGAACACGGTCTCTCGTAAGCGTACGATTAAAGTCGGTCCGAGCCGCTACATCCCACAATACCGCTGAACCAAGAAATGACTAAGGAAGGGAGCAATCTAAATATCAATGCCCACAAACTCTTTGTGTTCTACTCAAGATCTCATCTACGCATAGACCTAGCTCATGATGCCACTATTGGGGAACGTTGCATGGGAAACAAAAAATTTCCTACGCTTCACCAAGATCAATCTAGGAGATGAGCATCTATGAGAGGAGAGATTGGATCTACGTACCCTTGTAGATCACTAAGTGGAAGCGTTACAGAGTGCGGTTGATGTAGTCGAACGTCTTCATGATCTAATCACAATTCGTCCCGCAATCTCATCACGAGCCGTCCCTTGATCCCATCGTGGTCCTTCCGATCTAGTGCCGAATGGACGACACCTCCGCGTTCAGCACACGAAAAGCTCGATGACGATCTCCGCCTTCTTGATCCAGCAAGAGGGAGCAGAGAGGTAGAAGAGTTCTCCGGCAGCGCGACGGCGTTGCGTCGATGGTGCTGGAGCAATTCCAGCAGGGCTTCGCCTAAGCACAGCTGAAAAACCGTTCTAGAGGAGAAAACGATCTAGAGGAAGAAGAGGGCAACACGTGGCAATTAGGATTAGCTTTCCCCTCTAAATCCTCTAGTATATATAGGAGGGAGAGAGGGGAGGAGGCAGCCTCAAACCTAGCCAAAATTGGAGGTGGAGGAATCCTACTCCAATCCTATTCGGAGTAGGATTCCTCCTTTCCACTTGGAAACTCTTTCCACCTCTCCACCTTTGGATTTTTTCCTTCTCAAACCTCATGGGCTTTAGTGGAGGCTTTTTCCAGCCCACTAGGGGCTGCTTACTCTCCTCCCACAGCCCATGAGGCCCCTCGGGGCGTGACACCCGTCCCGATGGTCCCCCGGTACCCTCTCGGCACTCCCGGTACACTATCGATGAAGCCGAAACTTTTACGGTGACCAAAACAGGACTTCCTATATATCAGTATTTACCTCCGGATCATTCTAGAGCTCCTCGTGATGTCCTGGATCTCATCCCAGACTCCGAACAACCTTCGGTCACCACCATACATAACTCTATACTACTGAAACGTCACCGAACCTTAAGTGTGCAGACCCTGCCGGTTCGAGAACTATGTAGACATGACCGAGACACCTCTACAGTCAATAACAAATAGCAGGACCTGGATGCCCATATTGGTTCCTACATATCCTACGAAGATCTCAATCGGTTGAACCTTTATGTCAAGGATTCAGTTAATCCCGTATGATGTTCCCTTTGTTATTCGGTATGTTACTTGCCCAAGATTCGATCGTTGGCATCTCCATACCTAGTTCAATCTCGTTACCGGCAAGTCTCTTTACTCGTTCCGTAATACAAGATCCCGTGGCTAACACTTAGTCACATTGCTTGCAAGGCTTGTTGTGATGTTGTATTACCGAGTGGGCCCTGAGATACCTCTCCTTCACACGGAGTAACAAATTCCAGTCTTGATCCATGCCAACCCAACAGACACCCTCGGAGATACCTGTAGAGCACCTTTATAGTCACCCAGTTACGTTGCGACGTTTGATACACACAAGGTACTCCTCCAGTGTCAGTGAGTTGCATGATCTCATGGTCATAGGAACAAATACTTGACATGCAGAAAACAGTACCAATAAACTGACACAATCATATGCTACGTTTGTAGTTTGGGTCTTGTCCATCACATCATTCTCCAAATGATGTATTCCCGTTATCAAATGACATCTCATGTCCATGACTAGGAAACCATAGCCATCTTTGATCAACGAGCTAGTCTATTAGAGGCATACTAGGGACATGGTGTTGTCTATGTATCCACACATGTATCTGAGTTTCCAATCAATACAATTCTAGCATGGATAATAAACGATTATCGTGAACAAGGAAATATGGTAATAACTAATTTACTATTGCCTCTAGGGCATATTTCCAACACTCTAGACACGCCTCTCTCGATCCTACACAAACCCTCCGCCAGATCTTGTCGCTGGCCATGTCGCACCCGACATCGTTCAACCCTCGTCCACGCCACCCCGCAAGCGACAGGGCGGCACATCTGCATGCCCCGCTAGGCAGGCACACACGCCCACCGCGGCGCTACTGCCGGCCCTGCTATTCCGAGGAGGCCGGCACCGGCCCGGAAAGGCAAGGTCGCGGGTGTGGAACGCAAGAATGTGGGCACAAGATCAACCCCGCCAACGTCTCCTCCGGGTGCACCGGCGAGAGCAACCCCGAGGATGCCCACTGACGGCTATGCTACCGCCGCGTCCAACGTGTCCAACGAAATGGGCGAAAGTATGAAACTTTTTTTTAACTTGGTTCTTTGTTTGCCATTTACGTTTGTTCGTGAATTATTGATCGTAATTGTACGGACGGCTCACACAATGCGACTACAGAATTTGTGTCCTTTTTGGACGAGAACACCATGGACATCGATCAAGCACCAATCGGTGATTATGGTTACAACGAGTTTGATGGTGGCGTGCACGATCACGGTAAGGTAGAAGATGGGGGTGAAGGAGGTTGACAAGGCGACGTTCGAACAAGAGCAAGCAAAAAAAGGTGCAAGATCCAAGAACCACACGCCATTGGAAGATCAAATCTTGATCAAGGCGTGGGAAGTTGTGTCTCTTGATGCGTCTACAAAGATGGAAGTTGATTGAGAAAGAATCCCCGTCGAAGAGAGGCTCACTCACAGAGATGGATGGTGATGACGAGGATGATGATGACCCGAGAAACAAGAACAAGACGGATGGAAACAAGAAGGCCAAGGACAGGATCAAGAGGGAATCGGAGGATCAAGCTTGCGTGATAAGATAGATATCATGGTGCAATCAAATGAGGTGTTGGTGATCAAGACATTGGAGACGAAGAAGGAGTTGGCTGAGAAGAAAGCGCAAGACAAACCAGAAAAGTGACTCTTGCTCAAGGAAGAGGAGATGCGCAATGCTGCCATTGAGGAGGGGAAAGCCTTTTCCGAGGAGAACAAGGCTTTGGCCAAGCTTCCTGTGGAGGAAACAAGATCATGACAATGAACCGCAATGAAATGAACGACATCACCAAAGAATGGCATGATGTGTAAAGGAGAGAAATCTTGAAGAAAAGGACGATGGTCGCAAGGTGTGATGGCTTCGGTGCCGGTGGGGGAATGGGTGGTGGTGTTGGAGAGTGATGATGTTGGCGATGATGATCACGGAGATAATGATGGCTTTTGTGTGAGGTTCTTTTGTAGTTGTGGAGAGCAAAAAGATAACCAAGATGATGGTTGCTTTTGCATGACGTTCTTTAGTGTCTTCATCGAAAACTATGATTTAATTTGTGCGCAAACTGTATTTGATTGTTTAGATTTGCTGCAAATCATCGAAATTAATGTCAAATTGTCAAGTTTGAATTTTTAAAGTTTGCGGGCTGACGAAGGCCGCGGCAGAATAAACCTTGTGTCGCGGGACTGTAAAACAAAATATTGTGTGATGTGGGGTCTGTTTTGTCGCGGTCCTTGTCAGCCTGCAAAAAATGTTTCTCGCAAATTATAAACGTGTGATACAGGTCCGCGATATAAAGAGTTTGCTAGAATTGTTCTTAGACAAACCTGGGAAGCCACATGTGGCCGAGAACGACCCGATCCAGACGAGGGAGCCCAAAGCTTAGCCCTGGTATTAGAAGTTGTCTAAAATTATTGTTCCAAACGCGAGCTTGTTGGGCATATCTTCTGAAAGGGGAGCTATTGTGAAGAAATTTTGGAAGAGGAAATTTCTGAGAAGAATCTGTAACCAACAAAATTCTAACAACACTATAGTCTAATCAGTTCAGAGTTCAGACACAATCTGACAAATCAAGGCGTTAAGAATGATAGCACGTTGTCCTTTCACCCGTGGAAAGAGTCAAGAATGTGATCCATTTCCTCTCCGTGGAAATGAAGAGAGAATCTTTCACGAACACATGCCCTATATATAGGCCAAAGCCACTCCAACATGCAAACCAAAACAACTTACAATAATCACATCCTATAGCAATTGGCCTTCTAGGGATTTGCCTCTTTCCACACCTCCTGATCAGAGGTCAAAACTCTAGATCAGATGATCCCAACCTGCCCAATCATGTAGGCTGACAGGTGTTACAGTCTCTTCGTCCAAAATCTTGTACCAGTACGTGTCAATAGGACACGAGCGAGGTCGCTTCAGTATGGAGCAGGAGATGCGGAGCGGCGGGGCGGCCAGGGCGCAGAGCACGCTGTGCTTCTCCGGCGCGCTGGTGGACGGGCCCCGGATTCAGCAGCTGCTCCTCCACTGCGCCGCCGCGCTAGAGTCCAACGACGTGACGCTGGCGCAGCAGGCCATGTGGGTGCTCAACAACATCGCCTCCGCGCAGGGGGATCCCAACCAGCGGCTCACCTCGTCCCTGCTCCGCGGCCTCGTCGCGCGCGCCTGCCGGACCTGCGGCTCCCCGCGCGCCGAGAGCATGGGGCCGTCCCCGGTGCTGGGATCACAGCGGGCCATATCCGTCACCGAGCTCGCCGACTACGTCGACCTCACCCCGTGGCACCGGTTCGGCTTCACCGCCTCCAACGGCGCCATCCTCCGCGCCGTCGCCGGGAGGGACGCCGTGCACGTTGTTGACCTTGGAGTCACGCGCTGCATGCAGTGGCCCACGCTCATCGACGCGCTCTCTAAAAGGCCCGGGGGCCCGCCGACGCTCCGCATCACCGTGCCGTCCGTCCGGCCCGCCGGCCCGCCGCTGCTCGGCGTGCCGGACGAGGAGATAGGTCTCAGGCTAGCCAACTTTGCTAAGTCCAAAGGCGTGCGGCTGGAGTTCAACGTCGTCAACAAGAGCACGGCCACGTCATCTCCATCTCCCGGGAAGCTGCAGACGCTTTGCCAGGAGCTCGCCTGCGTCCTCTCCGACCCGCCGGCGCTGCGGCTAAGAGACGGCGAGGCGCTCGTCGTGAATTGCCAGAGCTGGCTCCGGCACGTCGCACCGGGCTCGAGGGACGGCTTCGTGGACGCGATCCGGGCGCTGGACCCGTGCCTGGTCACCGTGACCGACGAGGACGCCGACCTGGACTCGCCGAGCCTGGCCACGCGCATCGCGGGCTGCTTCAACTTCCACTGGATCCTCTTCGACGCGCTCGACACGTCCGCGCCCAGGGACAGCCCGCGGCGGCTGGAGCACGAGGCGGCCGTCGGCCAGAAGATCGAGAGCGTCGTCGGCGCCGACGGCACCGAGCGGTCCGAGTCCGGAGCTAGAATCGCGGAGAGGATGCGGCGGAAAGGGTTCGCCGGCGTCGGGTTCGGCGAGGACGAGGTGACCGAGGTGCGGCACCTACTGAGCGAGCACGCGACGGGGTGGGGCGTGAAACGGGAGGAGGACATGCTGGTGCTCACGTGGAAGGGGCATGCAGCCGTGTTCACCACTGCCTGGGCGCCCAACTAAGCTATCACCATTAGCGACTGAAACTACTGATAGGAATGCATGTAGCCATGAGAGCGTAGTTTTAGGTTGATAATGTAGCTCAGAAAGGATCAAAATGACATCGACATGACGCATAAACCGTCTTCTTTACTGCTAATCCATGGCAACGGTGGAAAAACGGATCAATATTCAATAGGAGAAATGGGAGCCCTCTTGCATCATGAATTTGTTGTATTGCCTCAGAATTGTGTTGAACACACTCTCCTAAACCATATCTTTACTCGAAGTTGGAGTTAGACATAGATAGTGCAGTGTAGATAATATTGGTCATGAATATGAATTGAACGGCTCCACATGAATATTTAGCTAAAATATAGTGTGTGAAGTAAAAAGCAGAAAACAAATACTCCCATATCTAATAAATCCGAGTCAACTAATTCGGAACGGAGGTAATACAATACATTCTAATTAGGATTATTTTCTTTTGTTCTTTTTCCTTTTTTCTTTTTTGAAAAAGGAGGTTAAAATCAAAAACCATCGTAATAAGAACAAGCAATAATGTAATAATTTCATAATGCAATAAATCCACAAGTATACTGGTTCCATCTTATGTGCACTCACTTATGGAATGACTATACCACATGTGATTGGGTTATTTCCAATCATTTTGCTCCTCCGAGTGATCTTGATCAACGCCTCCACAATCTCCTTCCGCCTCCAGTCACTACATCTTCTTTCTCCTCCTCCAAACCTTGGCTCTCCACTATCCACGACACTACATCGTTTGAGGTCCTAGCGAGTTCTTGCCAATGATGTCATGGCTAGTCACGGTGTTCTCATCTCAAGGTTGACGCTGCCTAATCTTATCAGCGTCAAACCTGAGAAGTGCCCCTACCCCCTCGAATCCGACAACTCTCTAGCTCGCTTTCTATCGACGTCGTCCCCAACTATGTCCTTCTCGCTTACGGCGAGCGCCTGGTGAGGCACTGCCGGGGGTGATGCGGCTCATATTGGCCTCAGGGTGCTTGTCGAATTTGATTAACGCCTGACAAAAATGTCAAGTGCGCGATAAATAGCAACATGGTCACTTATCGTATGGAGTGGTCATTGATCACATGTATAACATATGTATAATAGCTAAATACGAAGTAGAACATTTCATAGCAAGTTTTAGGATAAATATATAGAATTGCAACACAAGGTAAGGCATGAATATATGAGCCGCTATGGTGATGTTCGAGAAGGTGAACGCGAGAATTGTACTGAGATACACAACCTCAAGAAGGTAGATCGTGTGGGACATCCTATATGAAATCATAGAAATAGTTCCATTATAAAGCGCATATATTTCTCAAAAAGGAATATTAACCGGGCTTCTCCATTGGTTGATGCACACAATCATATATTATTGATTGTTGACAATGCGGCCAGCCAGCCACATCCCTGGAGTCGTCGCCTTGGCATACACCGCCATAGCCCCCACAGACCTAGTTAGTCCCCTAGGTATGTTATGAAGGTGAGTAAGGAGAGAATAGGAAGCTTCGCGTAGGTACGTCACCAACTGCAGCCATTCCAGTGTCCGTTGGGGAACGTTGCATGGGAAACAAAAAATTTCCTACGCTTCACCAAGATCAATCTAGGAGATGAGCATCTACGAGAGGAGAGATTGGATCCACATACCCTTGTAGATCGCTAAACGGAAGCGTTAAAGAACGCGATTGATCTGGTCGTACGTCTCCGCGATGCAAATCGCAAGCCTTCCCACGAACTCCCGATCAAGTGCCGAACGGACGACACCTCCGCGTTCAGCACACATGCAACTTGATGACGTTCTCCACCTTCTTGATCTAGCAAGAGGGAGCGGAGAGGTAGATGGGTTCGCCGGTAGCACGACGGCGTGGCGGCGGTGGTGGTGGAGCTGATCCGGCAGAGCTTCGCTAAGCGTCGCCGAATCAATCTACTAGAGGAGAAGCTCTCGGGAAGGGAGAAAGGGCTGCGCCGTGGCTTGTGATCCGGCTGCCCTCCTCCCTCTCTCATATATAAAGGGTGAAGGGGGGAAGGGGCTACGCCCTAGGGTTCCCACCCCTAGGGGCAGCAGCCAAGAGGAGGGGGCGGTGACCAAGAGGTGGCTTGGCCCCCAAGGCAGGGTGGCCGGCCCCCTTAGGGTTTCCCCCTCCACCCTTCGGCCGCATGGGCCCTTGTGGGAGGGGCGGCAAGCCACCAGAGGCTGGTGCGCCTTCTCTCACAGCCCATGTGGCCCTTCGAGGCTGGTGGCCCATTCCGATGGACCCCCGGAACCCTTCCGGCACCCCCGGTACGCTACAAGTGACGCTCGAACTTTTTGCGGTAACCAACACGGAACATCCTATATATGAATCTTTACCGGACCATTCCGGAGTTCCTCGTCACGTCCGGGATCTCATCTGGGACTCCGAAAAACCTTCGGTCACCAACACACATAACTCATCTATACCGAAACGTCACCGAACCTTAAGTGTGCAGACCCTACGGGTTCGAGAACTATGTAGACATGACCGAGACACCTCTATGGTTAATAACCAATAGCGGGACCTAGATGCCCATATTGGTTCCTACATGTTCTACGAAGATCTTTATCGGCCGAACCTCTATGTCAAGGATTCAGACAATCCCGTACGTTGCTCCCTTTGTTCTTCGATATGTTACTTGCCCGAGACTCGATCGTCGGTATCTTCATACCTAGTTTAGTCTCATTACTGGCAAGTCTCTTTACTCGCTCTGTAATACAAGATCCCGTGGCTAACACTTAGTCACATTGCTTGCAAGGCTCATTGTGATGTTGTATTACCGAGTGGGCCCTAAGATACCTCTCCGTCACACGGAGCAACAAATCTCAGTGTCGATCCATGCCAACTCAACATAACACCCTCGGAGATACCTGTAGAGCATCTTTATAGTCACCCAGTTACGTTGCGACATTTGATACACACAAGGTACTCTTCCGGTGTGAGTGAGTTGCATGATCTCATGGTCATAGGAATAGATACTTGACATGCAGAAAACCATAGCAATAAACTGACACAATCATATGCCACGTTTGTAGTTTGGGTCTTGTACATCACATCATTCCCCCAATGTTGTGATACCATTATCGAATGACATCTCATGTCAATGGCTAGGAAACCTTAACCATCTTTGATCAACGAGCTAGTCCGCTAGAGGCATACTAGGCACACAGTGTTGTCTATATGCCCACATATGTATTTAGTTTCCAATCAACACAATTATAGCATGGATAATAAACGATTATCATGAACAAGGAAATATAATAATAAACACTTTATTTATTGCCTCTAGGGCATATTTCCAACAGCCTCCCACTTTCACTAGAGTCAATAATCTAGCTCACATCACTATGTGATTTACATTGTAATGAATAGAACACCCATACACTTCTGGTGTTGATCATGTTTAGCCCTTGGAAGAGGTTTAGTTAACAGGTCTGGAACATTCAGATCCATGTGCACTTTGAAAATATTTCTGTTCTCCTCCTTGATGTACTCGCGGATGTAATTGAAGCGTCGCTTTATGTGTCTGGTCCTTTTGTGAAACCTTGGTTCCTTGGCTAGGGCAATGGCACCATTGTTATCACAGAACAGATCCACTGGATTCAGTGCACTGGGCACTATTCCAAGATCTGTCATGAACTCCTTCATCCAGACACCTTCTTTGCCGCCTCCGAGGCTACGATGTACTCCGCTTCGCATGTAGAATCGGCTACCACGCTCTGCTTGGAACTGCACCAGCTTACCGCTCCCCCATTAAAAATAAATATCTATCTGATTTGTGACTTAGAGTCATCCGGATCAGTGTCAAAGCTTGCATCGACGTAACCCTTTACGACAAGCTCTTGATCACCTCCATAAATGAGAAACATTTCCTTAGTCCTTTTCAGGTACTTAAGGATATTCTTGACCGCCTTCCAGTGCTCCATTCCTGTATCACTTTCAAACCTTCCGGCTATACTTATGGCAAGGATGACATTGGGACTTGTGCACATCATTGCATACATGATAGAGCCTATGGTTGAAGCATAGGGGATGACCCTCATCTTTTCTCTATCTTCTGCAGTCACTAGGCATTGAGTGTTACTCAACTTCACGCCTTGCAACACAGGCAAGAACCCCTTCTTGGACTGATCCATTTTGAAATTCTTCAAAACTTTATCAAGGTATGTGCTCTGTGAAAGTCCTATTAAGTGTCTCGATCTATCTCTATAGAACTTAATGCCTAAAATGAAAGCAGCTTCTCCTAGGTCCTCCATTGAAAAACTCTTGTTCAAATATTCCTTCACGCTTTCCAGCATTTCTATATTGTTTCCAATCAGAAATATGTCAACCACATATAATATTAGAAATGCTACAGACCTCCCACTCTCTTTCTTGTAAATACAAGCTTCTCCGTAAACTTGTATAAACCAGAACGCTTTGATCACCTCATAAAAATGCATATTCCAACTCCGAGATGCTTGCACCAGTCCATAAAATGGATCACTGGAGTTTGCAAACTTTGTCTACATTTTTTGGATCGACAAAACCTTCTGGTTGTATCATATACAACTCTTCCTTAAGGAAACCATTAAGGAATGCTGTTTTGACATCCATTTGCTAAATTTCATAGTCGAAATATGCAGCTATTGCTAACATGATTCTGATGGACTTAAGCATCGCTACGGGTGAGAAGGTCTCATCGTACTCAACTCCTTGAACTTGTGAAAAACACTTTGCCACAAGTCAAGCTTTATAGATGGTAACATTACCGTTCGTGTCCGTCTTCCTCTTAAAGATGCATTTCTTCTGAATGGCCTTTCGCCCTTCGGTTAATACTTCCAATGTCCATATCATACATGGATCCCATCTCGGATTTCATGGCCTCTAACCATTTCTCGGAATCCGGGCCCATCATCGCTTCTCCATAGCTTGTAGGTTCATCGTTGCCTAAAAACATGACCTCCAAGATAGGGTTCCCATACCACTCAGGAGCAGAACATGCCCTTGTCGGCCTACAAGGTTCAATAGTAACTTGATCTGAAGCTTCATGTTCATCATCATTAAATTCCTCTTCAACTTTCGTAGACTCCACAAAAACATCGTTTTGCGCTGTGCTACTCTTTCGTTGAATCAAAGGTTCAACAACCTCATCAAGTTCTATCTTCCTCCCACTTATTTCTTTCGAGAGAAACTCTTTCTCAAGAAATGTTCCGTTTTTAGCGACAAACACTTTGCCTTCGGATCTGAGATAGAAGGTGTGCCCAACTGTCTCTTTTGGGTATCCTATGAAGACACATTTTTCTGCTTTGGGTTCCAGCTTTCCAGGCTAAAGATTTTTGACATAAGCTCACACCCCCAAACTTTCAGAAATGACAACTTTGGCTTCTTGTCAAACCACAGTTCATATGGCGTCGTCTCAACGGATTTTGATGGTGCCCTATTTAAAGTGAATGCAACTGTCTCTAATGCATAACCCCAAAACAATAGCGGCAAATCGGCAAGAGACATCATAGAACGCACCATATCTAATAAGGTTCGATTATGATGTTCGGACACACCATTATGTTGTAGTGTTCCAAGCGGTGTCAATTGTGAAACAATTCCACATTGTCTTAAGTGACTACCAAACTCATAACTCAGATATTCTCCTCCTCGATCAGATCGTAGGAATTTAATATTCTTGTTACGATGATTCTCAACTTCACTCTGAAATTGCTTGAACTTTTCAAACGTTTCAGACTTGTGTTTCATTAACTAAATATACCCATATCTACTTAAGTCATCAGTGAAGGTGAGAAAATGACAATATCCACCACGCGCCTCAATGCTCATCGGACTGCACACATCTGTATGTATGATTTCCAGCAAGTCACTTGCCCGTTCCATCGTTCCAGAGAATGGGGTTTTAGTCATCTTGCCCAAGAGGCATGGTTCACATGTGTCAAGTGATTCAAAATCAAGTGACTCCAAAAGTCCATCAGTATGGAGCTTCTTCATGTGTTTTACACCAATATGACCTAAACGGAAGTGACACAAGAAAGTGATACTATCATTATCAACTCTACATCTTTTGGCATCAATGTTATGAACATGTGTGTCATCACTATCGAGATTCAATATGAATAAAACCCTCACGTTGGGTGCATGACCATAAAAGATATTACTCATATAAATAGAACAACCATTATTCTCTGATTTAAATGACTAACCGTCTCGCAATAAACAAGATCCAGATATAATGTTCATGCTTAACACAGGCAGTAAATAACAATTATTTAGGTTCATCACTAATCCCGATGGTAATCGAAGAACGAGCGTGCCGACGGCGATCACATCAACCTTGGAACCATTTCCCACGTGCATCGTCACTTCATCCTTTGCAAGCCTTCGTCTATTCCGTAGTTCCTATTTTGAGTTGCAAATGTGAGCAACCGAACCGGTATCAAATACCCAGGTATTACAACGAGAGTTGGTAAGGTACACATCAATAACATGTATATCATATATATACCTTGTTTTGTGTTGGCCGCCTTCTTGTCAGCCAGGTATTTGAGGCAGTACCACTTCCAGTGACACTTACAATGAAAGCACTCAGTTTCTAGCTTGGGTCCAGCCTTGGGTTTCTTCACGGGAGGGGCAACTACTTTGCCACCCTTCTTGGAGTTACCCTTCTTGCCCTTGACATTCTTCTTGAAACTAGTGATTTTATTGGCCATCAACACTTGATGTTCTTTCTGGATTTTAGACTCAACGACTTTCAGCATCGCAAATAGCTCGGCGACTGACTTGTTCATCCCGTGCATGTTATAGTTCAGCATGAAGCTCTTGTAGCTTTGTGGCAATCATTGAAGAACTCTGTCAGTGGTCGCCTCTAGAATAAGGGGCATCCCTAACTCCGGCAAACGGGTCAAATACCCAGACATTCTGAGTATATGTTCACTGATAGACCCGTTCTCCTCCATCTTGTAAGCATAGAACTTATCGGAGGTGTCATACCTCTCGATCCGGGCATTCTTCTTAAAGATAAACTCGAACTCCTGGAACATCTCATATGCTCCATGACGTTCAAAACATATTTGAAGTCCAGGTTCTAAGACATACAACATTGCACGCTGAACTATTGAGTAATCTCCAAAGCGTGCCTCCCAAGTGTTCTTAACGTCTTCGGATGACACAGGAGCGGGTGGGTCACCAATCAGTACATCAAGGGCATAAGCCTTCTGGGAAGCCATGACGATAATCCTCAGATTACGGGCCCAGTCCACAAAGTTACCTCCATCGTCTTTCAACTTAGCGTTATCTAGGAACGCATTAAAATTCAGGGGTGCTACTGTGCGAGGTATTGACGTACAACATAAATAAGCAAACGTTACTAAGACTATTGTTCAAGATAGTGACTTTAGTTAATCAAATTACTAAAGATCCCACTCAAGTTGACATCCCTCAGGTCATGTGAGTGATACATGATCCAAATTCACCAACTCAAGTCCGATCATCACATGAGTTAAGGTGGTTTCAATGGTGAACATCATCATGTTGGTCATCTTGGGGAACGTAGTAGTAAATCAAAAAAATTCCTACGTCACCAAGATAATTCTATGGAGAAACCAGCAATGAGCAAAGGGGTAGAGCATCTTCATACCTTTGAAGATCGCTAAGTAAAAGCGTTACTAGAACGCGGTTGGTGGAGTCGTACTCGCAGCGATTCAGATCGCGATGGATTCCAATCTAAGCGCCAAACAACGGCGCCTCCGCGTTCAACACACATGCAGCCCGGTGACGTCTCCTATGCCTTAATCCAGCAAGGAGGAAGGAGAGGTTGAAGGAGAGCTCCAGCAGCATGACAACATGGTGACGGTGGAGCTGCGTGGTACTCCGACAGGGTTTCACCAAGCACTACGGAGGACGAGGAGGAGAAGGGGTAGGGCTGCGCCGAGAGGGAGAGAAACTTGTGTGTTGGCAGCCCCCCAAAACCCCACTATATATAGGAGGAGGAGGAGGAGGGAAGGTGCAGCCACTAGGGTACCCACCCTAGGGCCGACGGCCAGCCCTAGATGGCCTTGGGGCGGCGGCCAAGGGAGAGGAGAGGAGTGCGGCAGCCCTAGGGTGGGCCTTGGGCCCATCTGCCCTAGGGTTTGCCCCCCTTTCTCTCCTTTGCCGCGCCTTGGGCCAGGGTGGGGGCGCACCAGTCCACTCTGGGCTGGTCCCTTCCCACTCTCGGCCCATGCAGCCCTCTGGTGCTGGTGGCCCCTCACAATGGACCCCCTGAACCCTTCCGGTGGTCCCGGTACGTTACCGGTGATGCCGGAAACACTTCCGGTGACCAAATCCTCACTCCCTATATATCAATCTTTACCTCCGGACCATTCCGGAACTCCTCATGACATTCGGGATCTCATCCAGTACTCCGAACAACCTTCGGTAACCACGTACACTATTTCCCTATAACCCTAGCGTCATCGAACCTTAAGTGTGTAGACCATACGGGTTCGGGAGGCATGCAGACATGACCGAGACACCTCTCCGGCCAATAACCAATTGCGGGATCTGGATACCCATGTTGGCTCCCACATGCTCCACGATGATCTCATCGGATGAACCATGATGTCGGGGATTCAATCAATCCCGTATACACTTCCCTTGTCAATCGGTACGTTACTTGCCTGAGATTCGATCGTCGGTATCCCTATACCTTGTTCAATCTCGTTACCGACAAGTCTCTTTACTCGTTTCGTAACACATCATCCCGTGACTAACTCCTTAGTCACATTGAGCTCATTGTGATGATGTATTACCGAGTGGGACCCAAGATACCTCTCCGTCACACGGAGTGACAATTCCCAGTCTTGATTCGTGCCAACCCAATAGATACTTTCGGGGATACCCGTAGTGCACCTTTATGGCCACCCAGTTACGTTGTGATGTTTGGCACACCCAAAGCATTCCTACGGTACCCGGGAGTTGCACAATCTCATGGTCTACGCAAATGATACTTGACATTAGAAAAGCTTTAGTAGACAAACTACACGATCTTGTGCTATGCTTAGGATTGGGTCTTGTCCATCACATAATTCTCCTAATGATGTGATCCCATTATCAATGACATCCAATGTCCATGGCCATGAAAACGTGACCATCTATTGATCAACGAGTTAGCTAACTAGAGGCTCACTAGGGACATACTGGGGTCTATGCATTCACACATGTATTACGGTTTCCGGTTAATACAATTATAGCATGAACAATAGACATTTATCATGAACAAGGAAATATAATAATAACCACTTTATTATTGCCTCTAGGGCATATTTCCAACAATCTCCCACTTGCACTAGAGTCAATAATCTAGTTCACATCGACATGTGATTAACATTACATCATCATGTGATTAACACCCAATTAGTTCTGGGGTTTGATCATGTTTTGCTTGTGAAAGACGTTTTAGTCAACGGGTCTACGACATTCAGATCTGTGTGTACTGTTGGAAATATGCCCTAGAGGCAATAAATAAAGTGTTTATTATTATATTTCCCTGTTCATGATAATCGTTTATTATCCATGCTATAATTGTATTGATTGGAGACACATTACATGTGTGTGTAAATAGACAACACTATGTCCCTAGTATGCCTCTAGTGAACTAGCTCGTTGATCAAAGATGGTCAAGGTTTCCTAGCCATTGAGATGTGATGTCATTTGATAATGAGAGAATGATGTGATGGACAAGACCCAAACTACAAATGTAGCATATGATCGTGTCAGTTTATTGCTATTGTTTTATGTATGTCAAGTATATGTTCCTATGACCATGAGATCATGCAACTCACGGATACCGGAGGAGTGCCTTATGTGTATCAAACATCGCAACGTAACTGGGTGACTATAAAGGAGCTCTACAGGTATCTCCGAGGGTGTCTGTTGGGTTGGCATGGATCAAGACTGGGATTTGTTACTCCGTGTGTTGGAGAGGTATCTTAGGGCCCACTCTACAATACAACATAAAATAAGCCTTGAAAGCAATGTGACTAAGGGGTAGTCACGGGATCTTGTATTACAGAACGAGTAAAGAGACTTGTCGGTAACGAGGTTGAACTAGGTATGGATATACCAACAATCGAATCTTGGGCAAGTAACATACCGAAGATCAAAGGGAACATCATACGGGATTAACTGAATCCTGGACATAGAGGTTCGACCGATAAAGATCTTCGTAGAATATGTAGGAACCAATATGGGCATCTAGGTCCTGCTATTGGTTATTGACCATAGAGGTGTCTCGGTCATGTCTACATAGTTCTCAAACCCGCAGGGTCTGCACACTTAAAGGTTTGGTGACGCTTCGGTAGTATAAAGTTATGTATGGTGGTGAACGAAGGTTGTTCAGAGTCCCGAATAATATCCCGGACGTCACGAGGATATCCGGAATGGTCCGGAGGTAAAGATTCATATATAGGAAGTCCTGTTTTGGTCGCCGGAAAAGTTTCGGGCTAATCGGTAGTGTACCGGGAGTGTCGGTAGTGTACCGGGAGACCATCGGGAGGGGTATTTCGACCCAAGAGGCTTCATGGGCTGTGGGAGAATAATTACCAGCCTTTTGTGGTCTGGTGTAAGTCCCACACAAGGCCCATGCGGCTAGGAAAAAAAGCCCAAAGGGAAAAGGTGGAAACAAGGCCAAAAAAGGAGGAATCCTAGTCCTACTAGGATTGGAGGAGGAGTCCTCCTCTCCTCCCCACTTTGGCCAAACCAAAGGAGGCTTGGACCTTGCGCCAAGGATCTCCTCCCTTCCTCCAATATATACTGGTGGGTTTTAGGGTTTTTGCACAGTTTTTTAGCCACGTGCTGCCCGTTCCTCCAGTGCATAGTTTCTCCTCTAGATCGAATTTCTGCAGTGCTTAGGCGAAGCCCTACCGGAATAGATCCACCACCATCGCCGGAGCGCTGTCACGCTGACGGAGAACTCTTCTTCCTCTCCGCTCCCTCTTGCTGTATCAAGACGGCGAAGATTGTCATCAAGCCGTATGTGTTCTGTTCGTGGAGATGCTGTTCGTTCGGCGCTAGATCAGAAGGACCATGATTAAGTTCGCGGGACGGATCGTGATCAAGTTCGCGGGACGGGTCGTGATTGGATCGCGGGACGGATCGTGATTGGATCACGGGACGCTCGGCGATTTGGATCGCGAAGACGTTCGACTACACCAACTGTGTTTCTTAACGCTTCCCGCTTAGCGGTCTACAAGGGTACGTAGATCCACTCTCCCTCTCGTAGATGCTCATCACCATGGATAGATCTGCGTGTACGTAGGAAAAAATTTGTTTCCCATGCAACATTCCCCAACAGTGGCATCATGAGCTAGGTCTATGTGTAGATGAGATCTCGAGTAGAACACAAAGAGTTTGTGGGCGTTGATGCTTAGATTGCTTCCTCCCTTGGTCGTGTTTTGGTTCAGCGGTATTGTGAGATGAAGCATCCCGGACCAACATTACTCGTAAGCTTACGAGAGACCGGTTCCCTCAACTGCAACTTGTTGCATAGATGGCTTGCGGGTGCCAGTTTCTCTCACTTTAGTTGGATCGGATTCAACAAAGGCGGTCCTTGAGAAGGTTGAAAAGCAACTAGTGTATCACCGTTGTGGTTTTTGCGTAGCTGAGAATTGTTCTTGCTAGATACCCGTAGCAGCCACGTAAAACATGCAACAACAATTAGAGGACGTCTAACTTGTTTTTGCAGGGTATGTTGTGATGTGATATGTCCAATTACATGATGTGATATATGTGATGTATGAGATGATCATGTGATGTATAGATTATCACGACTTGCTTGTCGATGAGTACGGCAACCGTCAGGAGCCATATGGTTGTCTTTAATTATAGTATGACCTGCATGTCAATCATTAAGCACTATGTAATGCTTACTTTATCGCTAAACGGTAGCAATAGTAGTAGAAGCATGTTGGGAGTGACAACCCCGATGGCGACACGTTGATGGAGATCAAGATGATGGAGATCATAGTGTCTTGCCGGTGACGATGGAGATCATGCTAGTGCTTTCTAGATGGAGATCAAAAGCACAAGTTCATGGCCATATCATGTCACTTATGATTTGCATGTGATGTTAATCCTTTATGCACCTTGTTTTTCTTAGGATGACGGTAGCATTATAAGGTGATCCCTCACTTAAATTTCAAGATGAATTGTGTTCTCCCCGAGTGTGCACCGTTGCGAAAGTTCTTCATTTCGAGACACCACATGATGATCGGGTGTGATAGACTCTATGTTCACATACAACGGGTGCAAGCCAGTGTTGCACGTGTAGAACACTCGGGTTAAACTTGATGAGCCTAGCATATACAGACATGGCCTCGGAACACAAGAGACCGAAAGGTCGAACATGAGTCATATAGTAGATATTATCAACATGATGATGTTAACCATTGAAGCTACCTCAACTCACGTGATGATCGGACTTGAGTTGGTGAATTTGGATCATGTGACACTCAAATGACCTGGGGGATGTCAATTTGAGTGGGAGTTTTAGTTATTTGATTAACTAAACTCATTATCTTGAACAATAGTCTAAGCAACCTTTGCATATTTATGTTGTAGATCAATGGCTCGCGCAGTAGCACCCTTGAATTTTAATGCGTTCCTAGAGAAAGCTAAGTTGAAAGATGATGGAAGTAACTTTGTTGACTAGGGCCGTAATCTGAGGATTATCCTCACGGCTTCCCAGAAATCATATGTCCTTGATGCACCGCTTGGTGACCAACCAGAAGACATGACCTCCGAAGACGTTAAGAACGCTTGGGAGGCATGTGCTGGAGATTACTCAATAGTTCAGTGTGCAATATTGTATGGCTTAGAACCGGGACTTCAAAGACGTTTTGAACGTCATGGAGCATATGAGATGTTCCAGGAGTTGAAGTTTATCTTTCAAAAGAATGCCCGGATCGAGAGGTATGAGACCTCCGATAAGTTCTATGCTTGCAAGATGGAGGAGAACGGGTCTATCAGTGAACATATACTCAGAATGTCTGGGTATTCAACTCGTCTAGCGGAGTTGGGAATTGCACTTCCACCAGAGGCGATCACTGACAGAGTTCTTCAATCACTGCCACCTAGTTACAAGAGCTTTGTGATGAACTATAACATCCACGGGATGAACAAGTCAGTCGCCGAGCTGTTTGCGATGCTAAAAGTCGCTGAGTCTGAAATCCAGAAAGAACACCAAGTGTTGATGGTCAATAAAACCACTAGTTTCAAGAAGAATGGCAAGGGCAAGGGCAAGACGGGTAAAACCAAGAAGGATGGCAAAGCAGTTGCTACTCCTGTAAAGAATCCCAAGCATGGACCTAACCAGAAACTGAGTGCTTTCATTGCAAGGGAACTGGTCACTGGAAGCGAAACTGCCCCAAGTACCTGGCTAACAAGAAGGCGGCCAACGACAAACAAGGTATATATGATATGCATGTTATTGATGTGTACCTTACTAGCTCTCGTTGTAGTGCCTGGGTATTTGATACTGGTTCAGTTGCTCACATTTGCAACTCAAAATAGGAACTACAGAATAGATGAAGGCTGGCAAAGGATGATGTGACGATGCGCGTGGGAAATGGTTCCAAGGTTGATGTGATCGCCATCGGCACGCTCTCTCTTCGATTACCATCGGGATTAGTGATGAACCTGAATAATTGTTATTTAGTGCCTGCGTTAAGCATGAACATTATATCTGGATCTTGTTTATTGCAAGACGGTTACTCATTTAAATCAGAGAATAAAGGTTGTTCTATTTATATGAGTAATATCTTTTATGGTCATGCACCCAATGTGAGGGGTTTATTCATATTGAATCTTGATAGTGATGACACAGATGTTCATAAAATTTATGCCAAAAGATGTAGAGTTGATAATGATAGTACCACTTTCTTGTGGCAGTGCCGTTTAGGTCATATTAGTGTAAAACGCATGAGGAAGCTCCATGCTGATGGACTTTTGGAGTCACTTGATTTTGAATCACTTGACACATGTGAACCATGCCTCATGGGCAAGATGACAAAAACGCCGTTCTCTGGAACAATGGAACGGGCGAGTGACTTATTGGAAATCATACATACTGATGTGTGCGGTCTAATGAATGTTACAATGCATGGTGGATATCGTTATTTTCTCACCTTCACTGATGGCATAAGTAGATATGGGTATATTTTCTTAATGAAACACAATTCTGAAACGTTTGAAAAGTTCTAGCAATTTTAGAGTGAAGTTGAGAATCATCGTAACAAGAAGATTAAATTCCTACGATCTGATCGAGGAGGTGAATATCTGAGTTATGAGTTTGGCAGTCACTTATGACAGTGCGGAATTGTTTCACAGTTGACACCGCCTAGAACACCACAGCGTAATGGTGTGTCCGAATGTCGTAATCAAACCTTATTAGATATGGTGCGTTCTATGATGTCTCTTGCTGATTTGCCACTATCGTTTTGGGGTTATGCATTAGAGACAGCTGCATTCACTTTAAATAGGGCACCATCAAAATCCGTTGAGATGACGCCATATGAGCTATGGTTTGGCAAGAGGCCAAAATTGTCGTTTCTTAAAGTTTGGGGATGTGATGCTTATGTCAAAAAGCTTGAGCCTGAAAAGCTGGAACCCAAAGTGGAGAAATGCGTCTTCAGAGGATACCTGAAAGAGATAGTTGGGTATACCTTCTATCTGAGATCCAAAGGCAAAGTGTTTGTCGCTAAGAACGGAACATTTCTTGAGAAAGAGTTTCTCTCGAAAGAATTGAGTGGGAGGAAAATAGAGCTTGATGAATTTATTGAACCTTTACTTCAACCAGAAAGTAGCGCAGCACAGAAAGATGTTTTTGTGGAACCTACGACGGTAGAATAGGAAGTTAATGATGATGATCATGAAGCTTCGGATCAAGCTACTATTGAACCTCGTAGGTCGACAAGGGCGCGTACTACTCCTGAGTGGTACGGCAACCCTGTCTTGGAAGTCATGTTGTTTGACAAAAATGAACCTACGAGCTATGGAGGAGCAGTGATGGGCCCGGATTCTGAGAAATGGTTAGAGGCCATGAAATCCGACATGGGATCTATGTATGAAAACAAAGTATGGACTTTGGAAGTATTACCTGAAGGGCGAAAGGCCATTCATAACAAATGGATCTTTAAGAAGAAGACAGACGCGGACGGTAATGTCACCGTCTATAAAGCTTGACTTGTGGCAAAGGGTTTTTCACAAGTTCAAGGAGTTGACTATGATGAGACATTCTCACCCGTAGCGATGCTTAAGTCTGTCAGAATCATGTTGGCAATAGCTGCTTATTTCGATTATGAAATTTGGCAGATGGATGTCAAAACGGCATTCCTCAACGGTTTCCATGAGGAAGAGTTTTATATGATGCAACCAAAAGGTTTTGTCGATCCAGAGAATGCTGACAAAGTTTGCAAACTCCAACGATCCATTTATGGGTTGGTGCAAGCATCTCGGAGTTGGAATAAGCGCTTTGATGAGGTGATCAAAGCGTTTGAGTTTATACAAGTTTATGGAGAAGCTTGTATTTACAAGAAAGTGAGTGGGAGCTCTATAGCATTTCTAATATTATATGAGGATGACATATTGCTGATTGGAAACAATATAGAAATGCTGGAAAGCGTGAAGGAATACTTGAACAAGAGTTTTTCAATGAAGGACCTAGGAGAAGCTGCTTTCATATTAGGCATTAAGATCTATAGAGATAGATCGAGACGCTTAATAGCACTTTCACAAAGCACATACCTTGATAAAGTTTTGAAAAAGTTCAAAATGGATCGGTCCAAGAAGGGGTTCTTGCTTGTGTTACAAGGTGTGAAGTTGAGTAAGACTCAATGCCAGTGACTGCAGAAGATAGATGTAACATCCCAAATTTTGGACTGTTATAATAAATATTAGAATGAGTGTTTGTTTGCTTGAGTGATTGAATTGAGTGAAATTTGAAACTTTTAAAAACTTTTGAATGAGAGGAAATGACATGACTTTCCCATGTACTTTTGACCTCAAATTTTGACATTTCAAATCAGTGAGAGAAGATGACATGACTTCTTCAAAATAAAAAGATTTGAAAAGTGAATTTGAAAACTATTTGAAAATTTCTGATATGGAGTTCCTTTCATATTTGAATTCCGATTTGAAGTTTGAAAACCCCTTGACAAAAATTTGAGAGGAGTAATGTGACACTCCAAACCAGGGGTATTTTGTGAAGTTTTTGAATCATAAAACCCAGGGGGTTATTTGAAAATTTATTGCAAAATAATTAAAACCAATTTAGGCATTTTCTGAAAAAAATTAAAGTATTTAATTTGGCCGTGGAAAAATGTTCATTAAATGGCATTTATTTCCCTGATCATTTTCGTATAAAAAACTTTATTTTTTGGGAAAGGTTTGAATGCCTTAATGAGTTTTTAATGCCCTGGAAAATAGAAAAGGAAACGAAATTAATGGGTTATTAAAATGGGCTGGCCCACCTGCCCTTAACCCTCCCGAAACTCCTCCGCAACGGTCACTGACACCGCTGACCGTGCCCCCTCTCTCACTAACACACGGGACCCACCGCCCGACCGAGCCATCTCCACGGTCACCTCCCTCCTCTCGCTCCCCTCTTCATGCCGGCGAGATCATCGCGCCAGATCTCTCTCCCCCTTCCTTCCCCGACCACCCCGAGGCCCTATAAAAGCTCCCTGCCCTCTCCTCTACCCATTTCGCCCATTTCCCCCTCTGCCCGTGCCCTCTCGCTGCCGTAATAACTCGCCGGAGCTCTCGGCCACCACCGCGCCATTTTTGATCCTCGGCTTGCTCCCGACCTCCCCAACCACCACCGCCACCACCAACCACTTCGCCCCACCCTTGCCCGCACCTCCTCGTGCCCTCGCCCGAGCCCTGCACCCACCGGAGCACTAATCCCCGTCGACATCCGAGCACCCTCGCCGCCCCGAAGCTCGTCGCCGACGCCTCCGACCACCTGCGACGACGCCAAGACCACCATCGGACTCACCATCTTTGCCTGCGTCGACCGATGCCCTCGCCAACATCGGAGACTCCATGGAGCAACGCCCCCGTCCACACCCAAGACGCCAGCCGCCTTCGAACTCGCTGGAGTTGACCTCCCGCCGCGGTGAGCCTCTCCCCTCCGTCCGATTTTATTGAATGGCCACGATTAGATCCAAATTACCCCTTCGGTTTATTTTAATTGAACCGGCCGGTTTTTCCTCAGTTTAGTTTAACCGAACCGTTTTATTTAAATATCGGCCGTCCGCTCGAATCACTAGAACGCGCACACCCTGTAGCCAATCAGAGAACGCCACGTCACCTTGTCCGCTAGTTAGAGTTTTCCTTTTTTTACTCTTTCTGTTTTAAAAACAGAATAGTTTTGTTTTTATATTCTTTGTATCTTTTATATTTTTAATTATTTTAATTTGATTCTTTTTGCACCATGTCACAATGTTTATGTAGTTTCTGTAGATATCAAGTTTGACCTTATTTAAATATTTTAAAATTGAATTCAAACAGATTTGATTCACATCTTATTTTCTGAATATCTTGAGTTTAAAAATTTATTTTGAGGTGATTCTTTTTTATAACTGTCACTAGTGAATTTATTTAACAGTAGGTATAACTTGGGAATTTTTAGAATAATTTAAATTAGTATTTTTCATCAAAACAGATTCTATTTTAGTTCTTTATTGGATTATTTATATTTCTTTTGTTTTAAATTGTGTCAATTTATTTTCTTTTATATTAGTTGACAAGTTTTACCTTGTTTTCTGTTAGTTAGCAGTAGTAATTCAACCAAGTTTATTTTTATGTCATTTATTATTTTTATATCTTGAAATCAATTCTAGTTTTATTATAACTTGTAATTGATTTCCATTTGCTAGTTTGATTTCTTATTTGAAAATATTTTTTAAATTGTTTTATAAGTTTCACTTTGTGTTAATTTAGTGTTATATATTTTGTTTTCTGTTATTTTAATATTTCATTTGTTTTCTTATTGTTAAGTTTATTAGGCAAAAACCTATGTTGTTTAGAATGTTGTTTTTAGAATTTTTACTTGTTCTCCAAAAGTAATTCTTTTGCTAGTAAAATATTTACTAAAATAGTTTTTTATATTTTACATTGTTTTTGTGTTTTAATTTTGAAAATAGGATTATCTGTAGAGAAAACCAACCCTTGGTTGTGTTGATGAAACCTTGTTGTTTTGGGTTTTTGTCCTAAGTATTTCCTTCATCACAACCTTGTTGCTTTTGGTTTTGTGTTACTTATTGATTGTTAGAATTGATTGCTAGTATGAGTGCTTATATGAATGCAATGTTTGACTATATAGATTTTCATCGGAGAGTGACGAATAGTTCTATCAAGTTATTTCTGAGAGCGATATTATTCTTCATCAACAGTACGGGCAAGTTCAGTTTGACCATCTATTTCATACCTATGTTTTATTGCATGTAGTGACATCATTCAACAAATCCCTCCAGTAGTGTTATTGAAATTCTTGTAGTTGAGTAGAATGCATGAGGTAGGAACCCACCACTTGTTACTAAAGCCCCTGGAACGTTAGTTATTTTAATGCTATGCTAAAGTAGACGGGGTATGGTATGAGTGTTCATGAGTGGTGTGAGAAGGAGGACTCTACGTCAAGACGACAACTTCATGAAGGCATCTTCAAGTCCTGCATCTTCAAGATCTCAAGACTTCGAGACTCGAGAAACAAGTTTTTCAATACACACTACTGGGTGAAGGATGGTTGATTGGGCATCCCTGAAGTAACCAGTGGATGGCCGGGATGGATGGAGAAGCGCCATGACATCTTGCGGAAAGCTTCACCTAGACTCAAAGAGACGGATGAATACTTCATGCCCGGAAGCTTACCTGTGTAGCCACAAGTCATTATGGGCTCTGGCTTGGTTGATCTTTGTTGTGACTCTGGCTAGGCAGTGCTACGAGATGTAGTCGACGTTAGGATTGGATGGGCACTAACAGTAGTCAGGGAAGCACTCTGAAAGACCATATTTCATTCGTCCTGTTCTCAAACAGCCGGAAGTGCGAGGACTTACCAGGAGGGAACGAATCTTGTGGGTAAAGTACACAACACTCTGGAGAGTTAAACCTAATCGATTAGCCGTGTCCCCGGTTACGAACAATTTGAGCTTCTAGACTTGGATCTATCTCTGAACTCTCAACACTAGACTGATAATTAATTGTGGGCAATTTATGATACTTATGGGCATTAAGACATCGGTTGGCAGAACCATGTCATGTTAGGAAACTCTGTAGTGAAAAATTCCTGATATTCCTTTGTTGTAGGAAAATAAAAGAAAATTAGCTTTTATGCAAAAACTCAGACACAGAGCCACAAAGCCTTATTGCATATAGATTAGTCTTATTCTCTATTTCTGCTATGGTGATCTTGCCAGTACATTCAATGTACTGACCTACACGGCTGCAACGTCTTATGCTGTAGATAAGCTCTACGACGGGTAAGAGTACGATTCAGGGTTACGGTCTACACTCAACCTACCGTTGGTGTTTACTGGGACTCCACTCCCGTTGACTGTTTTCCCTGAGATTTTAAGGTATATATCAGTTTTACGTTAATTACATGTGATTGCACTTTGATATATACATTGATGTACTGTGTGTGCCAGCATACTGATCTAGGGATGGCACAGAACACACAGAGGCTTGACTCGTTTTGAGTCGGGTTGCTACAGAAATGGTATCAAAGCACATGTTGACTGTAGGACATGACCCTAGAAACTGGAAAGCCCTTAGGAAACGATTTTTCGAAAAAAAAAACTTTGTTTTTAAAAGACCTTTTACTTCTCATCTTACTTGAGCTTTATCAAATGATCTCTCTTACCTCAAATAGTTAGAAAATACCTTTTTCCCTTTTGGCCACACTAAGGATCAACTGAGACCACTTCGAGAAGGACAAGATATCGAAACAACTGCTGGTCACTTCAAAGTAAAGAAGATTTCACCATGCATTAGAAGAGTTGAAGCTACACGAGTTGAAGACTGTGAAGACCCGAAGAAATTGAAGACCATGAAGAATTTCCAAGATATTATGCCCTAGAAGACCAAACCCCTGTTGTATACTTACGTTAGATACGATGATTTGTGAGCTGTCATTTGTGTGTAAATTTTTTGAAAGCCACAAACAAATCCCATTTTCAAAACTATATTGTTTGTATTGTGTGTGTCTCTCTCGATCCCTCTCTTGTATCTCGTCCCAAACCCTTGGACCCAATAGATGCTGAATGAAGCTGGACTCGTGTATTCCGGATCGATGACTCGATTAGAGATAGAAGAATGGATTCAGAACATGGAGGATCATCTAAGGAGTAACCATGTTGCAAGGAATGAGATGGTCCAGTATGTTTTTTGGTACTTTGCAGAAGGTGCTGCACATTGGTGGAAGATGCATGAAGCTACCCATGATACGCAAGCAATAATCACTTGGGAAGAATTCAAGATGAATCTGCAAAAATCTCATGTTGTCACCAACACCCAGAAGCCCCGTCTCAAATATGTGAAGAAGATTTGTGCATGCAAGATATGTGGAGAGATAGGACACACCCAGGAAGAACACAAGGATGGATGTCCTTATTGTGAAGAAAATCACCCTGCTGAGGAATGCCCAACTAGGCAGGTGACATGTTTCTTGTGTGAAGGAACTACGCATTTCCCGGCTCAATGCCAAATGTACCCCAAGGTACAAGAAGTCATCAAGCAGCAGAAGGAAGCCATGAAGGAAGCCTTCAGAGAAAAATTAGGAGAACTTGTGATGAAGGAAGATGTTGAAGACCCTAATGGAGAAGGCCTAACCAGATTTTACTCCAATGCCTACTATTCATGTGGAGAAGAAGGACATTCCTCATAGGACTGTACGAAGGAAAGAAAAGAGTATCTAGGAAACTTTCCGACATAAGAAGTGGAGTTTGATCCACAGGAAATTGAAAGTTTGATCGGAACAAAGAAGCCCAGGAAGAGAAACCGAAGGCGTTCTCAAAACAACCCAATTTTTGGAAAGAAGGATTTGAGTCAGATCATGTGTTTCTGGTGCAAGAATTTAGGCCACTATGCTGATAAATGCCCAGAGAAGAAGGTTAAACATGAGTAGTTTGAGTTTTGGATTTTGGAAGTAATAAATGTAATAGGTAGCACTCTTACCATTTTGAAGTTGTGTAATGGAAGTCTCAGAGTTTGTAATAAAATTCATGAGATCAATGGAATTTATGATGTCATGATTCTACTGTGTTGAATTATATGATTTGCCACTCCAAGAACAAAGATCTCTGACCAATTTCAGAGTATATGAGAAAATATGGTCTATGCAGGCATGCGTGCATTTCATTTTAAGTGTGGTAGCAACCACATGGACAAATGAATGAAGAAAATACCATTCATGTTAAGGAGTTTGGATAAGTGAATACAGGTGAAGAGAATGTGGAACCATATCCAAACTATGTGGATGATAATCTTTGTGACAACGTGTCTTTGAAGTTGGAATATTGAGAAAAGGAATGATTGTGACGAAACCATACCCAAGGTTAAACAGACCAATGGAAAGGAAAATGAATTCTACAGAGTGGAATCTGGACAATAATAAGTCTATGAATTGTTACCTCAAGGGTATGGTGTAGTGAACTGAAGGTAATGTTGGAATATGGAACGATAGTAACCCCAAGAGTGAGTTAAAGCTATCCAAGTATTCAAGTGAACCCACAAATCACTGACCTTAGGATTGATAAAGATCAAGCCCTACCTTTGTGAAGGAAGAAACTTGGAAGAAGATATGATTGATCAGCAAACGTTTTTCTTAGGAGTATACGAAAACCTGAGAGTTGTGAAGAAATGATAGATGTTTTTGCTTAGCTTGCAGAATCAATGGATTTATCTGAACTTCGTTCGTTCACAAGAGAAATTTCTGCAATGCTTGTGAGGAAGCCCAAGTGTTAGAACACGAGATTCACTAAACCATATACAAGGTAATGATTTCAGTGTGACATGGCTTGGCCACCATGACGACTTACTCTTATCATTCTCTTGCTATTCGGCATGGTAAATCTGAGTGACTTACCCATAGTAAAGAGACAACGCCCTTTGAAGCTTTTTGTTTAAGCCCCTAGAATGGTATGAAGAAAACCCCTTGTACAGGACAGTTGCTGTCACACGTAGGAATTTTTCGGTGAGTAATGAACCCAAGACCCATTTCATTGTAGGATAACCACAAATGGTAGACCACCATGAGATATTCGATAAGTTATTTAGAATGATCACGAGACTTGTCAGCTAAGAAGACCCAGTATCAGAGGAAATACCTTTTGTTATGAGAACACCAGATTTTGATGTAAACGGAAGAGCATCACCGAAGGAGCTATCGTGAAGAATGTGAACAGACAGATGCACCCACAGGATCACCATGACTTTTGAAGAACCAGTAACTCTCATTTTAAGTGTGGTAGCCCCACATTTCCAGGTCAATGGATTTGCTAGAAGAACCCCAAACCCTAACCTATTTCTTTCTAGCCCTTTCGAATCTCGAGGACGAGATTCATTTTAAGTGTGGTAGGTTTGTAACATCCCAAATTTTGGAATGTTATAATAAATATTAGAATGAGTGTTTGTTTGCTTGAGTGGTTGAATTGAGTGAAATTTGGAACTTTTAAAAACTTTTGAATAAGAGGGAATGACATGACTTTCCCATGTGCTTTTGAACTCAAATTCTTACATTTCAAATCAGTGAGAGAAGATGACATGACTTCTTCAAAATAAAAAGATTTGAAAAGTGAATTTGAAAACTATTTGAAAATTTATGATATGGAGTTCCTTTCATATTTGAATTCCTATTTGAAGTTTGAAAACCCCTTGACAAAACTTTGAGAAGGGTAATGTGACACTCCAAACCAGGGGTATTTTGTGAAGTTTTTGAATCATAAAACCCAAGGGCTTATTTGAAAATTTATTGCAAAATAATTAAAACCAATTTAGGCATTTTCTGAAGAAAAAATTAAAAGTATTTAATTTGGCCGTGGAAAAATGTTCATTCAATGGCATTTATTTCCCTGATCATTTTGGTATAAAAGACTTTATTTTCTAGAAAGGTTTTGAATGCCTTAATGAGTTTTAATGCCCTGGAAAATAGAAAAGGAAATGAAATTAATGGGTTATTAAAACGGGCCGGCCCACCTGCCCTTAACCCTCCCGAAACTCCTCCGCAACGGTCACCGACGCCGCTGACCGCGCCCCCTCTTTCACTGACACACGGGACCCACCACCCGACCGAGCCATCTCCGCGGTCACCTCCCTCCTCCCGCTCCCCTCTTCACGCCGGCGAGATCATCGCGCCGGATCTCCCTCCCCCTTCGTTCCCCGACCACCCCGATGCCCTATAAAAGCTCCTTGCCCTCTCCTCTACCCATTGCACCCATTTCCCCCTCTGCCCGTGCCCTCTCGCTGCCGTAATAGCTCGCCGGTGCTCTCGGCCACCACCGTGCCATTTCCGATCCTCGGCTCGCTCCCGACCTCCCCAACCACCACCGCCACCACCAACCACTTTGCCCCACCCTCGCCCGCACCTCCTCGTGCCCTCACCCGAGCCCTGCACCCACCGGAGCCCCAATCCCCGTCGACATCCGAGCGCCCCCGCCGCCCCGGAGCTCGTCGCCGACGCCTCCGACCACCTGCGACGATGCCAAGACCACCAACGGACTCGCCATGTTCGCCTGCTTCGACCGGTGCCCTCGCCAACGCCGGAGACTCCATGGAGCAACGCCCCCGTCCACGCCCGAGCTGCCGGCTGCCGTCGAACTCGTCGGAGTTGGCCTCCCGCCGCGGTGAGCCTCTCCCCTCTGTCCGATCTGATTGAATGGCCACGATTAGATCCAAATTACCCTTTCGGTTTATTTTAAATGAACCGGCCGGTTTTTCCTCAGTTTAGTTTAACCGAACCGTTTTCTTTAAATATCGACCGTCCGCTCGAATCACTAGAACGCGCACACCTTGTAGCCAATCAGAGAACGCCACGTCACCCTGTCCGTTAGTTAGAGTTTTCCTTTTTTTTACTGTTTCTGTTTTAAAAACAGAATAGTTCTGTTTTTGTATTCTTTATATCTTGTATGTTTTTAATTATTTTAATTTGATTCTTTTTGAATAATGGCACAAATTTTATGTACTTTCTGTAGAAATCAAGTTTGACCCTATTTGAATAGCTTAAAATTGAATTCAAACAGATTTGATTCAAATCTTATTTTCTGAATATCTTGAGTTTAAAATTTTATTTTGAGTTGATTCTTTTTGATACTTGTCACTAGTGACTTTATTTAACAGTAGGTATAGCTTGGGAATTTTTGGAATAATTTAAATTAGTATGTTTCATCAAAATAAATTCTGTTTTAGTTCTTTATAGGATTATTTATATTTCTTTTGTTTTAAATTGTTTCAATTTATTTTCTTTTATATTAGTTGACAAGTTTTACCTTGTTTTATGTTAGTTAGCAGTATTAATTCAACCAAGTTTATTTTTATCTCATTTATTATTTTATAGCATGAAATCAATTCTAGTTTCATTATAACTTGTAATTGATTTCCATTTGCTAGTTTGATTTCTTATTTGAAAATATTTTTTAAATTGTTTTATAAGTTTCACTTTCTGTTAATTTAGTGTTATATATTTTGTTTTCTGTTATTTTAATATTTCATTTGTTTTCTTATTGTTAAGTTTATTAGGCAAAAACCTATGTTTTTTTGAATGTTGTTTTTAGAATTTTTACTTGTTCTCCAAAGTAATTCTTTTGCTAGTAAAATATTTACTAAAATAGTTTTTTTATATTTTACATTGTTTTTTGTGTTTTACTTTTGAAAATAGGATTATCTGTAGAGAAAACCAACCCTTGGTTGTGTCAATGAAACCTTGTTGTTTTGAGTTTTTGTCCTAAGAATTTCCTTCATCACAACCTTGTTGCTTTTGGTTTTGTGTTACTTGTTGATTGTTAGAATTGATTGCTAGTATTATTGCTTATATGAATGCAATGTTTGACTATATAGATTTTCATCGGAGAGTGACTAATAGTTCTATCAAGTTATTTCTGAGAGCGATATTATTCTTCATCAATAGTACAGGCAAGTTCACTTTGACCATCTATTTCATACCTATGTTTTATTGCATGTAGTGACATCATTCAACAAATCCCTCCAGTAGTGTTATTGAAATTCTTGTAGTTGAGTAGAATCCATGAGGTAGGAACCCACCACTTGATACTAAAGCCCCAGGAATGTTAGTTATTTTAATGCTATGCTAAAGTAGACGGGGTCTGGTATGAGTGTTCATGAGTGGTGTGAGAAGGAGGACTCTACGTCAAGACGACAACTTCATGAAGGCATCTTCAAGTCCTGGATCTTCAAGACCTCAAGACTTCGAGACTCGAGAAACAAGTTTTTCAATACACACTACTGGGTGAAGGATGGTTGATTGGGCATCCTTGGAGTAACCAGTGGATGGCCGGGATGCATGGAGAAGCGCCATGACATCTTGCGGAAAGCTTCACCCAGACTCAAAGAGATGGATGAATACTTCATGCCCGGAAGCTTACCTGTGTAGCCACAAGTCATTATTGGCTCTGGCTTGGTTGATCTTTGTGGTGACTCTGGCTGGGCAGTGCTACAAGATGTAGTCGACGTTAGGATTGAGTGGGCACTAACAGTAGTCAGGGAAGCACTCTGGAAGACCATGTTTCGCTCATCCTGTTCTCAAACACCCGGCAGTGCGAGGACTTACGAGGAGGGAACAAATCTTATGGGTAAAGTACACAACACTCTGTAGAGTTAAACCTAATCGATTAGCCGTGTCCCCGGTTACGGACAATTTGAGCTTTTAGACTTGGATCTATCTCTGAACTCTCAACACTAGACTGATAATTAATTGTGGGCAATTTATGATACTTATGGGCATTAAGACATCGGTTGGCGGAACCATGTGATGTTAGGAAACTCTGTAGTGAAAAATTCCTGATATTCCTTTGTTGTAGGAAAATAAAATAAAATCAGCTTTTATGCAAAAACTCAGACACAGAGCCACAAAGCCTTATTTCATATAGATTAGTCTTATTATCTGTTTCTGCTATGGTGATCTTGCCAGTACATTCAATGTACTGACCTACACGGCTGCAACGTCTTATGTTGCAGATAAGCTCTACGACGGGTAAGAGTACGATTCAGGGTTACGGTCTACACTCAACCTGTCGTTGGTGTTTACTGGGACTCCACTCCCGTTGACCGTTTCCTCTGAGATTTTAAGGTATATATCAGTTTTACGTTAATTACATGTGATTGCACTTTGATATATACATTGATGTACTGTGTGTGCCAGCATACTGATCCAGGGTTGGCACAGAACACATAGAGGCTTGACTCGTTTTGAGCCTAGCCCTAAGTATGGCCAGAAGGTTTCAAAGTGATCCTAGAATGGAACACCGGGCAGCGGTCAAGAATATCCTTAAGTACCTAAAAAGGACTAAGGATATGTTTCTCGTTTATGGAGGTGATGAAGAGCTCGTCGTAAAGGGTTACGTCGATGCAAGGTTTCACACTGATCCGGATGACTCTAAGTCGCAAACCGGATGTGTATTTATTCTCAACGGGGGAGCGGTAAGCTGGTGCAGTTCCAAGCAAAAAGTGTGGTAGCCGATTCTACATGTGAAGCGCAGTACATCGCAGCCTCGGAGGCGGCAAAGGAAGGTGTCTGGATGAAGAAGTTCATGACAGATCCTAGAATAGTGCCCAGTGCACTGAATCCAATGAACTTGTTCTGTGACAACACTGGTGCCATTGCTCTGGCCAAGGAACCAAGGTTTCACAACAGGTCCAAACACATAAAGCGACGCTTCAACTCCATCCGTGATTACATCGAGGAGAAGGACGTAAATATTTGCAAAGTGCACACGGATCTGAATGTTGCAGACCCGTTGACTAAACCTCTTCCGAGGGCTAAACATGATCAACACCAGAACTGCAAGGGTGTTCGATTCATTACAATGTAAATCACAAAGTGATGTGAACTAGATTATTGACTCTAGTGAAAGTGGGAGACTATTGGAAATATGCCCTAGAGGCAATAAATAAAGTGTTTATTATTATATTTCCTTGTTCATGATAATCGTTTATTATCCATGCTATAATTGTATTGATTGGAAACACATTACATGTGTGGATAAATAGACAACACTATGTCCGTAGTATGCCTCTAGTGAACTAGCTCACTGATCAAAGATGGTCAAGGTTTCCTAGCCATTGACATGTGTTGTCATTTGATAACGGGATCACATCATTAGGAGAATGATGTGATGGACAAGACTAAAACTACAAACGTAGCATATGATCGTGTCCGTTTATTGCTACTGTTTTCTGTATGTCAAGTATATGTTCCTATGATCATGAGATCATGCAACTCACGGATACCAGAGGAGTGCCTTGTGTGTATCAAACGTCGCAACGTAACTGGGTGACTATAAAGGTGCTCTACAGGTATCTCCGAGGGTGTCTGTTGGGTTGGCATGGATCAAGACTGGGATTTGTTAATCCGTGTGACGGAGAGGTATCTCAGGGCCCACTCGATAATACAACATCACAGTAAGCCTTGCAAGCAATGTGACTAAGTGTTAGTCATGGGATCTTGTATTACGGAATGAGTAAAGAGACTTGCCGGTAACGAGGTTGAATTAGGTGTGGAGATACCGACGATCGAATCTTGGGCAAGTAACATACCAAAGAACAAAGGGAACATCATACGGGATTAACTGAATCCTTGACATAGAGGTTCGACCGATAAAGATCTTCGTAGAATATGTAGGAACCAATATGGGCATCCAGGTCCCGCTATTGGTTATTGACCGTAGAGGTGTCTCGGTTATGTCTACATAGTTCTCGAACCCGCAGGGTTTGCACACTTAAGGTTTGGTGACATTTCGGTAATATAGAGTTATGTATGGTGGTGAACAAAGGTTGTTCGGAGTCCTGGATGAGATCCTGGACGTCACGAGAAGCTCTGGAATGGATCGGAGGTAAAGATTCATATATAGGAAGTCCTATTTTGGTCGTCGGAAAAGTTTTGGGCTAATCGGTAGGGTACCAGGAGTGCCGGTAGTGTACCGGGAGACCAACGGGAGGGGTATTTCAACCCAAGAGGCTTCATGGGCTGTGGGAGAATAATTACCAGCCTTTTGTGGGCTGGTGTAAGTCCCACACAAGGGCCATCCAGCTAGGGGAAAAAAGCCCAAAGGGAAAAGGTGGATAAAGGCCAAAAAAAGGAGGAATCCTAGTACTACTAGGATTGGAGGAGGAGTCCTCCTCTCCTCCCCACTTCGGCCGAATCAAAGGAGGCTTGGCCCTTGCGCCAAGCCTCTCCTCCCTTCCTCCTATATATACTGGTGGGTTTTAGGGTTTTTGCACAGTTTTTTAGCCACGTGCTGCCCGTTCCTCCAGTGCATAGTTTCTCCTCTAGATCGGATTTCTACAGTGCTTAGGCGAAGCCCTGCCGGAATAGCTCCACCACCATCGCCGGAGTGCCATCACGCTGCCGGAGAACTCTTCTTCCTCTCCGCTCCCTCTTGCTGGATCAAGACGGTAGAGATCGTCATCAAGCCGTACGTGTGCTGGACGCGGAGGTGCCGTCCGTTCGGCGCTAGATCGGAAGGACCGTGATCAAGTTCGTGGGACGGATCGTGATCAAGTTCGCGGGATGGATCATGATTGGATCACGGGACATATCATGATTGGATCGCGGGACGCTCGGCGATTTGAATCGTGAAGATGTTCGACTACACCAACCACGCTTCTTAACGCTTCCCGCTTAGCGATCTACAAGGGTACGTAGATCCACTCTCCCTCTCGTAGATGCTCATCACCATGGATAGATTTGCGTGTGCGTAGGAAATTTTTTGTTTCCCATGCAACGTTCCCCAACATGTACCTTGCAAACTTCTATGTCATAATGTAGATACTGGTCCCACGCTTCACTTGGAGCTATTCCAAATGGCTACTCCACTATACATATCCGGATTTCTTCTAAGAGTCATCCAGATTGGTGTTAAAGCTTGCATCGACGTAAGCCTTTACGATGATCTCTTTATCACCTCCATAATCAACAAATATTTCCTTAGTCCTCTAGTTGCTAAGGATAATTTCGACCGTTGTCCAGTGATCCACTCGTTGATCTCTCTTGTACCCCTTGACAGACTCATGGCAAGGCACACACAGGTGCGGTACACAGCATGGCGTACTATATAGAGCCTATGGCTGAAGCATAGGGGATGACACTCATCTTTTCTCAATTTTCTACTGTGGTCGGGCATTGAGCTGTACTCAATCTCTCACCTTCTAATACAGGCAAGAACCCTTTCTTGGACTGATTCATATTGAACTCCTTCAATATCTTGTCAAGGTATGTACTTATTGAAATTATTATCAAGCATCTTGATCTATCTCTATAAATCTTGATGCCCAACAATTAGGTAGCTTTATCCAGGTCTTCCTTTGAAAAACTTTTTTTCAAACAACCATTTATGCTTTCCAGATATTCTACATCATTTCTGATCAATAATATGTCAACTACATATTCTGATCAGAAATTCTATTGTGCTCCCACTAACTTTCTTGTAAATACAAGTTTCTCATAGACTTTGTATAAACTCAAAAACTTTGATCACTTCATCAAAGCTCATATTCCAACTCCGAGATGCTTGCTCCAGTCCATAGAAGGATCGTTGGAGTTTGCATACCTTTTAGCATCCTTAGGATTGATGAAACGTTCTGGTTGTATCACATACAACCCTTCCTCACGGAAACCGTTAAAGAAGCCTTGTTTTGACATCCATCTGCCAGATTTCATAATCAAAAAATGCAGCAACTGCTAACATAATTTTAACAGACTTTTACCATCGCTACGAATGAGAAAATCTCATCCTAGTCAACTCCGTGAACTTGGAGGAAACTTCTTTGCGACAAGTCGAGTTTTATAAATGGTGACATTCACCATTAGCGTCTGTGTTCATCTCAAAGGTCCATTCGTACTCAATGACCTGCCATTCAACGGGCAAGTCTACCAAAGTCCATACTCGGTTTTCATACATGGATTCGTTCTCGGATTTCATGGCTCCTAGCCATTTGTTGGAATCCAGGCCCACCATCGCTTCTCCATAGTTCGTAGGTTCATCTTTGTCCAACAACATGACTTCCAAGATAGGGTTGTCATACTACTCAGGAGCAGTACGCATCCTTGTCAACCTACGAGGTTCGATAGTAACTTGATCTGAAGCTTCATGATCATCATCATTAACTTCCTTTTCAACTGACGTAGGCTCCATAGAAACATCTTTCTATGTTGCGCTACTCTCTTGTTGAAACAAAGGTTCAACCACCTCATCAAGTTCTATCTTCCTCCCACTCAATTCTTTCGAGAGAAACTCTTTCTCGAGAAAGGACCCGTTCTTAGCAACAAACACCTTTTGCATTTGGATCTGAGATAGAAGGTATACCTAATGTGTCCTTAGGGTATTCTATGAAGATGCATTTGCCTGCTTTGGGTTCGAGCTCATTAGGTGAAAACCCATTTTCACATAAGCGTCGCAGCCCCAAACATTAAGAAATGACAACTTAGGCTTCTGTCAAACCATAATTCTCACGGTGTCATTTCAACAGACTTGGATGGTGCCCTATTAAAGTGAATGGATTTGTCTTTAATGCATAACCCCATAACGATAGTGGAAAAATGATAAGAGGCATCATAGTACACACTATATCCAATAGAGCACGACTACGACGTTCGGACACACCATCACACTATGGTGTTCTAGGAGGCGTGAGCTGTGAAACAATTTCCACATTGTCTTAAATTGCATACCAAACTCGTAACTCAAATATTCATGTCCACGATCATATCGTAGACATTTTATCTTCTTGTCATGATGATCTTTAACTTTACTCTGAAACTCCTCGAACCTTTCAAACATTTTAGACTCGTGTTTCATTAAGCAAATATCCCCATATTTACTCAAATCATCAGTGAAGGTAAAGAAAATAACGATATCCACTGTGTGTTTCAACACTCATTGGACCACATACATCAAAATGTATTAATTTCAATAAGCCACTAGCCCGCTCCATCAAACCGGAAGACGGGTCTTAGTCATCTTGCCCAAGAGGCATGGCTCGCATGTCTCAACCGATTCGAAATCGAGTGAGTCAAAAGATCCATCAACATGGAGTTTCTTCATGCGATCTATACCAATATGACATTTAGCGGCAGCGCCACAAGTATGTGGTACTATCATTATTAACTTTTTGTATTTTTGGTACCAATGTTATGAACATGTGTACTACTACGATCAAGATTCAATAAACCATTCCCAGTGGGTGCATGACCATTGAAGGCATTATTCATGTAAACAGAATAACCATTATTCTCTAACTTATATGAATAACCGTATTGCACTAAACATGATCTAATCACGTTCATGCTCAACGCAAACACCAAATAACATTTATTTAGGTTTATAACAAATCCCAAAGGTAGCGAGAGCGTGCGATGGTGATCACATCAACCTTGGAAACACTTCCAACACACATCTTCACCTTTCACTTAGCTAGCCTCTGTTTATTCCATAGCTTTTATTTTGAGTTGCTAACACTTAGCAACCGAACCGGTATCCAATACCCAGGTTCTACTAGGAGTGCCAACAAGGTACACATCAATAACACGTATATCAAATATACTTCTGTTGACATTGCCAGCCTTCTTATCTACCAAGTATCTAGGGTTGTTCCGCTTCAGCGAACATTCTCCTCATAACAGAAGCACTTAGTCTCGGGTTTGGGCTCAACCTTGGGTTTCTTCACTAGAGCGACAATTGGCTTGCCATTCCTGAAGTTTTTCCCTTCTTGCCCTTCTTGAAACTAGTGGTTTTCACTTAACCATCAATGCTTGATGCTCCTTCTTTATTTCTACCTTCGTGGTATCAAACATCACGAACAACTCAGGGATCATCTTATCCATCCCTAGCATTTTATAGTTCATCATGAAGCTCTAGTAGCTTGGTGGCAGTGACTTGGAGAACTGCATTAACCACTATCTTATCTAGAAGATTAACTTCCACTCGATTCCAGTGATTGTGGCACCCAGACAACCTGAGCACATGCTCACCAATTGAGATATTCTTCTTTATCTTGCAGGCAAAGAATCATGTTGGAGGTCTCATACCTCTCAACATAGGCAGGAGCCTGAAATCCCAATTTCAGCTCTTAGAACATCTCATATGTTCCGTGACATTCCAAACGTTTTGGAGCCTCAATTCTAGGCCATAATGCATGACGCACTGAACTATCAAGTAGTCATCAGAAAGTGCCTGTCATATGTTCACAACATCTACAGACAACGCTTGAGGGAGTGGTGCACTTAGCGGTGCATCAAGGACATAAGCCTTCTGTGTAGCAATGAGGACAATCCTCAGATCACGGACCCTGTCATTGTTTTATCATGGCAGATGTCCGGGTGAATGGACTTGGATTCGAGGACATCGTTAAGGTGATGGACCCAAAGGGGTTGTTTGGGACGAAGGACATGAGTTTACCCAGGTTTGGCCCCTCAAGTCGAGGTAACAGCCTACATCCTTCTTGTGTTTGTATTGCTTGGTGTATCGATTACAAGGGAGCTATTGCTTGACCTAGTTCTCGATAGTCTGATCTCTAAGTCGCCCCGGGTCTCGCCTTTATATAGGAGGTCAAGCCCACGGGTCATACAAGTTATAACCGACTCTCTCTATGTGTATGAATCCGTCTCTACATTGTCTTGATTTCTTGAGCAAGTTGTCTTCGGGTGGCTCACCAGCCCGGGTCTTCATGCTTTCTCCGTTTGGGCCACCTACCGACCCATCTTGTTAAACTGCCCAACGTCTTGGGCTTGAGTCTTCACGGCCCGTTCTTGGGCTGGGGTACGAGCCGCCCGATGTGACCCGGAGCCTCAGGGGTGGGTCTCACCATGGGGTTATATCCCCAACATTAGGCCCTAGGTTGATTTGAGCGTGCTCACTTCAGCCTCCTTCTCAATCATCGGCGAGTCTCCCTTATGTCACCTAAAAATAATGACCCACTATGACGTCATGTCAAATCTGTCAAAAAGATCCTCTAACGTCCGCAACGAATCTTTCCCTTATTAAATGGATGGTCCGGGAATCGAGGCATCTGCCTCGGTCAAATGATATCCGTTGCCTGGATTTTCGCGCCTGTTTCCAACTTTTCCTATTAAATAGGACCGCGAGGGGTGGCATTTGCCTTCCTTCCCGCTCGCTCTTCATCTTCCTCCATCCAGCGCCGCCACTCTAGCACACTTTGCTCCAGTGCCGTCTCCACACCGTCATCATCGAGGCCGCTGCATCAACCTGTTCGTTCCAGAATTCTACCCGCGTACACCGCTCCGTCTCCGGTGAGTCCTTCTTCCCCTAGATCCGTAGCCATTCCGGTAGGGTTTCATGGAGCTCTCCCGTCGCCTAGAACACGAGCCTCTTTCAATGCCGTCCATGCTTAGTCCACACAAACCCGATAATATCATGTCCCCAATGCGGCGTTCTATAGGAAATCGATAGTAGCACAGCGCAGATCTGTAACGGCTCCGCCCGACGTTTTCAAACTTTCGTCGTTTTGACTGTTCGTCTCTATGTTTGAAAATAAAACCATTTCCCTATGTTTTGTAGATCCGTAATCTCAGGGATACTTTGTGAAACCTGTTTTCTACACTTAGCCAAATTTTGCCTTGTCTTCTCATAAACTTGATCCGCCATGTAATTCCGGCTCTCACCAGCCGGATCCTGGTGGCTCAATCTTAAAACCTTAAGCTTTTAACTGCCCGTAGATGTCTGCCGTTCCCTGACTCGTCGTACATTGTTACCTTGTGCAGTTTTAAGCCGCTACCATGTCTCGTGCATCCAGCTCATGCAATTGGGTCGGCTCTTGCATCACTGAAGAGTTGCTGATGGACTTTGTACATGAGGGCACCCTTCCCGCCAAAGATGTCATCCATTGGCGGGTTTTGGGTAATGAACTGAAGCCCGATCCTTAGGAGGGCGAAGTAGTTGTATTTTCAGATCACGTCGAATGTGGGTTTGTACCCCCCGGCTCAAAATTCTTCCGGGATGTCATTCACTTTTACAAGTTGCGCCCTCAAGACCTTGCCCCCAATTCTGTCTCCAACATATGCAACTTCCAAGTGCTCAACGAAGTCTATTTGCAAACTGAGCCGTCTGTTGGCCTCTTCCGTGAGTTCTTTTACTCAAATCGCCAGACCGAAGTGAAGGCCGGCCCAAGCTTAGAACTCGGCAGGATTTCAATTCAAAGGCATCGGGACATAACTTTTCCAACTGTTCAGATGTCGCGTCATCCGAAAGACTGGATCAAGACTTGGTTTTACTGTAAAGATACCTCCCCACATGGTGAGAATTCCCTGCCGGGTGACCGCCCATCCCGTCTCAAGGCGACCAGGCAAAGCACGAGCCGACTCACGCCAAGATTAATGCCCTTATGGCCAACGGTCTGACGAGATTGGATTTGATCCGCTGCTGGATCTCTTGGAGGATTATGCCCTTGAGCCAGCGAAATCGCCTTATGTGCGAATACCCAGGGCAATATGATGATTCCCTCTGCTTCAGCCGGACAACATTAGCAGAATATGACATTACAACTGTCATCCGGAGTCTTGTCCATGAAACTTCAGGAACTTGCAGTGCCATTGGGCTGGCACCTTTCGATGTCACTAACCCAACTCCAGATGTCAGGCGACTCTTCATAGTCTCTTCTCTTTGTTAGCTATGTCTTGGCAATTCATCACTACTTACTGGCTTATCTTTTCAGGCTGACTCCGACTTCTGGAAGAAGAAATATGTTCCTCCTCTGAAGAAAACCAAGAAGAAGGTCACGGCCAAGAGGACGAAGAAGACCACTCCTCAGGAAGAATGGTTTGAACCGCCGGAATCAGACGACTCAGAGGTATAATTTGACTATTTTTTGCCACCTCTTTATTCACCTTATTGACAACGGCCATTCACAGGACAAGGCAAAGACCAGCCGCGCCAATGCCCCTGAGGTAACTTATGTTTCATCCGACTCAGAATATTTTGTACCCCAGAAGATACGGCGGGTCGTTCGAAAAGTTCCCCTTCTCATCCTCTTGCTTACTTGGACCCCCAATTTCTTTCGAAAAAGCAATAGCAAGCTGACCGACGCCAGACCCGGAGCACCGACTCTACCGATCTCATGTCCAGGTTACCTAACTCCCCGACTCAGAAGAAGCGCCCCGCAGAGGTATGTATTTCTTCTCTGCTTGACTTTACTAGCTCTTCCTTTGTAATTCCAACATTGCCTTACATTATCTGAACTGCCTTTCAGGGATCATCGCCTTCATCTGGCGACTCTACAACCACTGCTCTGCCGCCTCCAAAGATTAATCCGCTGTACGTGTTTTTCAAGCCTTACATCCGAGTCTTTGGCGGTTGTAAACCTTGGGATCTAACTTTTATGCTTTTCCAGGGCTCAAGCCAAGCAAAGGAAGACCAACAAGTCCTCCACTGGCCCTACTGCTCAAGAACCGGAGCTTGCCAAGACGGATGCTCCTATGCCGGATGCAAATCCCTCAACGGCTTCTGCAGAGCCGGCAGCTAACGATATTATTCCCGAGAGTCCGTAGAAGGACCCTTCCAAGCCGCCGAGCCCTGCCAAGGCTGCTGATGACACCACTACTCCGGACGTCCTGATTACCAGCGCTGGCTTCCACTCTCCTCCACCTCATGTGCTGAAAAAGCATAGTGAGACGACTGAGGCCTCCAAGAAGCTAGAGTTTGAGCTCCTCGCCCTTGAGAAGATGATAGCTGACGAACTTCATGCTGGCTATATGAGCCGGCTGTCTACAAGCCGGGATCTGGAGCTCCATCTTGTTGAATTAATGAAGAAGAAATATGAGGTATTCTTTATTCTCCTTATACCCTTACGTAGCCCCCAAGAGCCGGGTTTATATTGGCTAATGATAATCCATCTCTTCAATCTTGGTAGAAGTAGAAATATTTAGCGCGTAGGCCTCAACTTACTTAGAGGTAATCTCAAATCATCGTTGTTAGCCCCCAAGGGCCGGCTCAAAGTTGATAACATTGAACCGAAGCTTTATATAAGATAGGTAATATAGCCAATTGTAGCCCCAAAGGGTCAGCTCAACCTTTTCCAAAGTTGAGTTGGGACTTTATTGAGAATGGTAACAAAGCCAATTGTAGCCCCCAAGGGCCGGCTCAATCTTGTCGAAGTTGAGTCAGGACTTTCATTCCGAACAGCCTGAAAAGCCAGTATGTAGCCCCCAAGTTCCGGGTTAACTTGATAAAGATGATCCGGAACTGCCTTTAATCTAGGAGATCAAATAGACATTAGCCCTCAAGTGTCATACATATTGCTTGCAATCTGTTTGAGACTTGCTGAGTTTTTTAAACTTCTCCTCCTGTCGACTCATTCCATACTTTGATATGTCGTAGGAAGCTTTAAACGAAGCCGTGTCAGAAGTGGCTGGCTTAAAAAACAATATAGCCATGCAGTAGGCCGCCCGGAGTGAAGCCGATGAGAAATGCCAGCTCCTTGCTGAAGAACTGACCAAAATCAAGGCCGACTTTGCAACCTTCAAGGAATCCTCTAAGACCGAACAAGCCGCCCTGACTAAACGGGCGGATGATGCTAATCAGCGACTTATGATCGTGTCTGATGAACTATAGTCCTTGAAGCGCCACATCACGAAGATGATGTTGGAAATATTCCCTATAGGCAATAATAAATTAGTTATTATCATATTTCCTTGTTCGTGATAATCATTTATTATCCATGCTATAATTGTATTGATCGGAGACTTAGATGCATGTGTGGATACATAGACAAAACCATGTCCCTAGTATGCCTCTAATAGACTAGCTCGTTGATCAAATATGGTTAAGGTTTCCTAGCCATGGACATGAGATGTCATTTGATAAACGGGATCACATCATTAGGAGAATGGTGTGATGGACAAGACCCAAACTACAAACGTAGCATATGATCGTGACAGTTTATTGCTACTATTTTCTGCATATCAAGTATATGTTCCTATGTCCATGAGATCATGCAAATCACGGATACCGGAGGAGTGCCTTGTGTGTATCAAATGTCGCAACGTAATTGGGTGACTATAAAGGTGCTCTACAGGTATCTCCGAGGGTGTCTGTTGAGTTGGCATGGATCAAGACTGGAATTTGTTACTCCGTGTGACGGAGAGGTATCTCAGGGCCCACTCGGTAATACAACATCACAATAAGCCTTGCAAGCAATGTGACTAAGTGGTAGTCAGGGGATCTGGTATTACAGAACGAGTAAAGAGACTTGCCAGTAACGAGGTTGAACTAGGTATGGAGATACCGACGATCGAATCTCGGGCAAGTAACATACCGAAGAACAAAGGGAACATCATACGGGATTAACTGAATCCTTGACATAGAGGTTCGACCGGTAACGATCTTCGTAGAATATGTAGGAACCAATATGGGCATCCAGGTCCCGCTATTGGTTATTGACCGTAGAGGTGTCTCGGTCATGTCTACATAGTTCTTGAACCCGCAGGGTCTAGACACTTAAGGTTTGATGACGTTTCGGTAGTATAGAGTTATGCATGGTGGTGACCGAAGGTTGTTCGTAGTCCCATATGAGATCTCGGACATCACGAGGAGCTCCAGAATGGTCCGGAGGTAAATATTGATATATGGGAAGTCCTATTTTGGTCGCCGGAAAAGTTTCGGGCTCATCGGTAATATACCGGGAGTGCCGGGAGTGTACCGGGAGACCATCGGGAGGGGTATTTCGACCCAAGAGGCTACATGAGATGTGGGAGGATGAATACCAGCCCTTGGTGGGCTGGTGGAAGTCGCACACAAGGCCTGTGCGGCTGGGAAGAAAAGCCCAAAAGGAAAAAGGTGGAAAAAGGCAAAAATGGCTAAATTAGGAAGGAGTCCTAATCCTACTAGGAGTGGAGGAGGAGGACTCCTCTCTCCTGGTTCGGCCGACCCAAGGGCTGCCTCCTTGGGAGGCAAGCCTCCTCCTCCTCTCCTCCTATATATACTGGAGGGTTTTACGATTTTGGTACAAGATTTTCAGCCACGTGCTACCCATTCCTCTAGTGCATAGTTTCTCCTCTAGATCGGATTTCTGTAGTGCTTAGGTGAAGCCCTGCCGGAATAGCTCCACCACCATTGCTGGAGCACCATCGCGCTGCTGGAGAACTCTTCTACCTCTCCGCTCCCTCTTGCTGGATCAAGAAGGTGGAGATCGTCATCGAGCTATACGTGTGCTGAACGCTGAGGTGCCGTCCGTTCGGCGCTAGATCTGAAGGATCGTGGTCAAGATCGCGGGACGAATCATGATGAGTTCGCGGGAAGGATCATGATGAGTTCGCGGGACGGATCATGATGAGATCGTGGGACAGATCGTGATGAGTTTGCGGGACGGATCATGATGAGTTCGCGGGACGGATCATGGTTGGATCGCGGGACGGATCGTGATGAGATCGCGGGACGCTCAGCGCTTTGGATGGCGAAGATGTTCGACTACACCAACCACGTTTCTTAACAATTCCCGCTTAGCGATCTACAAGGGTATGTAGATCCACTCTCCCTCTCATAGATGCTCATCACCATGGATAGATCTGCGTGTGCGTAGGAAAATTTTCGTTTCCCATGCGACGTTCCCCAACAATGATATCAGAGCTAGGTCTATGTGTGGATGAGATCTCGAGTAGAACACAAAAGGTTTGTGGGCATTGATGCTTAGATTGCTTCCTCCCTTGGTCGGATTTTTGTTCAGAGGTATTGTGAGATGAAGCGGCCTGGACCAACATTACTCGTACGCTTACGAGAGACTGGTTCCCTCGACCGCAACTTGTTGCATAGATGGCTTGCGGGTGCCAGTTTCTCTCACTTTAGTTGGATCGGATTCGACAAAGGCGGTCCTTGAGAAGGTTGAAAAGCAAGTAGTGTATCACTGTTGTGGTTTTTGCATAGATGAGAATTGTTCTTGCTAGATACCCGTAGGAGCCACATAAAACATGCAACAACAATTAGAGGACGTATAACTTGTTTTTGCAGGGTATGTTGTGATGTGATATGGCCAATTACATGATGTGATATATGTGATGTATGAAATGATCATGTGATGTATAGATTATCACGACTTGCATGTCGATGAGTACGGCAACTGGCAGGAGCCATAGGGTTGTCTTTAATTATTGTATGACATGCGTGTCAACCATTAAGCGCTATGTAATGCTTTACTTTATCGCTAAACGGTAGCAATAGTAGTACAAGCATGATGGGCGCGACAACCCCAATGGCGACACGTTGATGGAGATCAAGATGATGTAGATCATGGTGTCGTGTCGGTGACGATGGAGATCATGTCGGTGCTTTCAAGATGGAGATCAGAAGCACAAGTTCATGGCCATATCATGTCACTTATGATTTGCATGTGATGTTAATCCTTTTATGCAGATTGTGTTGCTTAGGATGACAGTAGCATTATAAGGTGATCCCTCACTTAAATTTGAAGATGAATTGTGTTCTCCCCGAGTGTGCACCGTTGTGAAAGTTCGTCGTGTTGAGACACCACGTGATGATCGGGTGTGATAAACTCTACATTCACATACAACGGGTGCAAGCTAGTGTTGCACGTGCAGAACACTCGGGTTAAACTTGACGATCCTAGCATGTACAGACATGGCCTCGGAACATAAGAGACCAAAAGGTCGAACATGAGTCATATAGTAGATATGATCAACATGATGATGTTCACCATTGAAACCACCTCAAATCACGTGATGATCGGACTTGAGTTGGTGAAATTGGAGCATGTATCACTCGAATGACTGGAGGGATGTCAATTTGAGTGGGAGTTCTTCAGTACTATGATTAATTGAACTCATTATCATGAACATAGTCAGTAGTGGCTTTGCAAAATGTGTTGTAGATTACTAGCTCACGCTGTAGCTCCCTTGAATTTTTATATGTTCCAAGAGAAATAGAGTTGAAAGATAATGGTAGCAATATTGCGGACTGGCTCCATGATCTGAGGATTGTCCTCATTGCTGCAAAGAAGGCTTATGTCCTTAATGCACTGCTCGGTGCGCCAACCCCTCTAGCATTGTTTGTAGATGTTGTGAACATCTGACAGGCACGTTGTGATAACTACTTGATAGTTTAGTGTGTCATGAATTACAACTTAGAATTGAGACTCCGAAACGTTTTGAACGTCATGGAACATATGAGATGTTCTAAGAGCTGAAATTAGGATCTCAGGCTCGTGCCCATGTTGCGAGATATGAGATCTCCAACAAGATTCTTTGCCTGTAAGATGAAGGAGAATAGCTCAATCGTTGAGCATGTGCTCAGATTGTCTGAGTGCTACAATCGCTTGAATCGAGTGGGAGTTGATCTTCCAGATAAGATAGTGATTGATATTGTTCTCCAAGTCACTGTCACTAAGCTACTAGAACTTGGTGATGAACTATAAACGCCAAGGATAGAAATAATGATCCCTGAGTAGTTCGCGATGTTTGACACGGCGAAGGTAGAAATCAAGGAGCGTCAAGTGTTAATGGTTAGTAAAACCACTAGTTTCGAGAAGGGCAAGGTCAAGGAGGGAAACTTCATGGATAGCAAGTCAGTTGCTGCTCCGGTGAAGCAACCCAAACCCGAGACTAAGTGCTTCCATTATGAGGAGAGCGGTCGCTGAAGCAGAACAACCCTAGATACTTGGTAGATAAGAAGGCTGGCAACGTCGATACAAGTATATCGGATATACGTGTTATTGATGTGTACCTTGCTAGTACTCCTAGTAGCACCTGGGTATTGGATACCGGTTCGGTTGCTAAATGTTAGTAACTCGAAATAAAAGCTACGGAATAAACGGAGAACTAGCTAAGGGTGAGGTGACGATGTGTGTTGGAAATGTTTCCAAGGTTGATGTGATCAACATCGCACGCTCTCTCTACCTTCGGGATTAGTGACAAACCTAAATAAATGTTATTTGGTGTTTTGCGTTGAGCATGAACGTGATTGGATCGTGTTTATTGCAACATGGTTATTCATTTAAGTTAGAGAATAATGGTTATTCTGTTTACATGAATAATACCTTCAATGGTCAAGCACCCAGCGAGAATGGTTTGTTGAATCTTGATCGTAGTAATACACATGTTTATAACATTGATGTCAAAAGATACAAAGTTAATAATAATATTACCACATACTTGTGGCACTGCCGCTAAATGTCATATTGGTATAAAACGCATGAAGAAACTCCATGTTGATGGATCTTTGGACTCATTCGATTTCGAATCAGTTGAGACATGCGAACCATGCATCTTGGTCAAGATGACTAAGGACCCCGTTTTCTGGTTTGATGGAGCGGGCAAGTGACTTATTGGAAATGATACATGTTGATGTATGCAATCCAATGAGTCTTATAGTGTGCGGTGGATATCGTTATTTCCTTACCTTCATTGATGATTTGAGTAGATATAGTGTATATTTGCTTAATGAAACACAAGTCTGAATCGTTTGAATGGTTCAAGCAAATTTAGAGTGAAGTTTAAGATCATCGTGACAAGAAGATAAAAATGTCTACGATATGATCGTCGAGATGAATATTTGATTTGCGAGTTTGGAATACAACTTTAGACAATGTGAAAAAAAATTAACAACTCACGCCACCTGGAACACCATAGTGTGATGGTGTGTCCGGACGTCATAGTCGTGCTCTATTGGATATGGTGCATGCTATGATGTCTCTTATCATTTTGTTACTATAATTTTGGGGTTATGCATTAGAGACAACTACATTCACTTTAAATAGGGCACCATCTAAATCCGTTGAGATGACACCGTGTGAATTATGGTTTGATAGAAACCTAAGCTGTCATTTCTTAATGTTTGGGGTTGCGACGATTGTGTGGAAAATGTTTTCACCTAATGAGCTCGAACCCAAAGTGGACAAATGCATCTTCATAGAATACCCTAAGAACAGTTGGGTGAACCTTCTATCTCAGATCCAAGCATAAAATGTTTGTTGCTAAAACTGGGTCCTTTCTCGAGAAAAAGTTTCTCTTGAACAAATTGAGTGGGAGGAGGATAGAACTTGATGAGGTTATTGAACCTCTGTTTCAACCAGAGAGTAGCGCAGCGCAGGAAATTGTTTTTGTGAAGCCTACGTTAGTTGAAGAGGAAGTTAATGATGATGAACATGAAGCTTCGGATCAAGTTACTATCGAACCTCGTAGGTCGACAAGGACGTGTACTACTCCTGAGTGGTGCGGCAACCCTGTCTTAGAGGTCAAGTTGTTGGACAATGATGAACCTAAGAACTATGGAGAAGTGATGATGGGCCCGGAAACCAACAAATGGTTAGAGGCCATGAAATCCGAGAAAGGATCCATGTATGAAAACCAAGTATAGACTTTGGTGGACTTGCTCGTTGGATGGCAGGTCGTTAAGTACAAATGGATCTTTGAAATGAAAACAGACGCTGATGGTAAATGTCACCATTTGTAAAGCTCGACTTGTTGCATAGAAGTTTACGACAAGTGCAAGGAGTTGACTGCGATGAGACTTTCTCACTCGTAGCGATGCTAAAGTCTATTGAAATTATGTTAGCAGTTGCTGCACTTTCAATTATGAAATCTGGCAGATGGATGTCAAAACATCGTTTCCTTAACGGTTTGCTGGAGGAAAGGTTGTATGTGATACAACCAGAAGGTTTTGTCAGTCCTAAGGATGCTAAAAGGTGTGCAAGCTTCAGTGATCCTTTTATAGACTGAAGCAAGCATCCCGGAGTTGGAATGTACACTTTGATGAGGTGATCAAAGTTTTTGAGTCTATACAAAGTTTATGAGAAACTTGAATTTGCAATATAGTGAGTGGGAGCACCATAGAGTTTCTGATAAGTATATGTGGATGACATATTGCTATTCGGAAATAATGTGGAATTTTTGGACAGCATAAACGGTTGTTTGAAAAGTGATTTTCAAAGGAAGACCTGAATAAAGCTACCTAATTGTTGAGCATCAAGATCTATAAAGATAGATAGAGATGTTTGATAAGACTTTCAATGAGTACATACCTTGACAAGATTTTGTAAGAGTTCAAAATGGATTAGTCAGAGAGAAGTGTTCTTGCCTGCTTTGTAAGGTGTGAAGTTGAGTGAGACTCAAAGCTCGACCACAGCAGAACAAAGAGAAAGGACGAATGTCGTCCCCTATGCCTTAGCCATAGGCTCTGTATAGTATGCCATGCTGTGTACCACACCTGTGTGTGCCTTGCCATGAGTCCGTCAAGGGGTACAAGAGTGATACAGAAGTGGATCACTGGACAGCGGTCAAGATTATCCTTAGTCACTAAAAGACTAAGGAGATGTTTCTCGATTATGGAGGTGATAAAGAATTCGTCGTAAAGATTTACGTCGATGCAAGCTTTAAAACCAATCCGGATGACCCGTAGTAGCAATCTGGATACACATAGTGGAGCAGCCATTTGGAATAGTACCAAGTGGAGTGTGGTACCAGTGTTTATGGTTTGACATAGATATTTGCAAAGTACACATGGATCTGGATGTCGCAGACCCATTGACTATAAGACCTCTCTCACATGGAAAGCATGATCGATCCCCAGAACTCATTTGGTGTTAGATTCATAACAATGCGAATCACATGGTGATGTGAACTAGATTATTGACTCTAGTGCAAGTGGGAGACTATTGTAAATATGCCCTAGAGGCAATAATAAATTAGTTATTATCATATTTCATTTTTCATGATAATCGTTTATTATCCATGCTATAATTGTATTGATCGGAGACTTAGATGCATGTGTGGATGCATAGACAAAACCATGTCCCTAGTATGCCTCTAGTAGACTAGCTCGTTGATCAAAGATGGTTAAGGTTTCCTAGCCATGGACATGAGATGTCATTTGATAAATGGGATCACATCATTAGGAGAATTGTGTGATGGACAAGACCCAAACTACAAACGTAGAATATGATCGTGTCAGTTTATTGCTACTGTTTTCTGCATGTCAAGTATATGTTCCTATGACCATGAGATCATGCAGCTCATGGATACCGGAGGAGTGCCTTGTGTGTATCAAACGTTGCAATGTAACTGGGTGACTATAAAGGTGTTCTACAGGTATCTCCAAGGGTGTCTGTTGAGTTGGCATGGATAAAGACTGGAATTTGTTACTCCGTGTGACGGAGAGGTATCTCAGGGCCCACTCGGTAATACAACATCACAATAAGCCTTGCAAGCAATGTGACTAAGTGTTAGTCACGAGATCTTGTATTACGGAATGAGTAAAGAGACTTGCCGGTAACGAGGTTGAACTAGGTATGGAGATACCGACGATCGAATCTTGGGCAAGTAACATACCGAAGAACAAAGGGAACATCATACAGGATTAACTGAATCCTTGACACAGAGGTTCGACCGATAAAGATCTTCGTAGAATATGTAGGAACCAATATGGGAATCCAGGTCCCATTATTGGTTATTGACTGTAGAGGTGTCTCGGTCATGTCTACATAGTTCTCGAACCCGCAGGGTCTGCACACTTACGGTTCGGTGACGTTTCGGTAGTATAGAGTTATGTATAGTGGTGACCGAAGGTTTTTTGGAGTCCCGGATGAGATCCTGGACATCACGAGGATCTTCGGAATGGTCCGGAGGTAAAGAATGATATAAAGGAAGTCCTATTTTGGTCGCTGGAAAAGTTTCGGGCTCATCGGTAGTGTACTGGGAGTGCCGGTAGTGTACCGGGAGACCATCAGGAGGATTATTTCGACCCAAGAGGCTACATGAGCTGTGGGAGGATGAATACCATCCCTTAGTGGGCTGGTGGAAGTCCCACACAAGGCCGGTGCAGCTGGGAAGAAAAGCCCAAAAGGAAAAAGGTGGAAAAAGGCAGAAAGGGCTAAATTAGGAAGGAGTCCTAATCCTACTAGGAGTGGAGGAGGAGGACTCCTCCCTCCTGGTTCGGCCAACCCAATGGCTGCGTCCTTGGGAGGCAAGCCTCCTCCTCCTCTCCTCCTATATATACTGGAGGGTTTTAGGGTTTTGGCACAAGATTTTCAGCCACATGCTACTCATTCCTCTAGTGCATAGTTTCTCCTCTAGATCGGATTTCTGCAGTGCTTAGGCAAAGCCGTGCCGAAATAGCTCCACCACCATCGCCGGAGCGTCGTCGTGCTGCCAGAGAACTCTTCTACCTCTCCTCTCTCTCTTGCTGGATCAACAAGGTGGAGATCGTCATCGAGTTGTACGTGTGCTGAACGTGGAGGTGCCGTCCGTTCGGCGCTAGATCAGTAGGATCGTGATCAAGATCACGGGACGGATTGTGATGAGTTCGCGGTATGGATCGTGATGAGTTCTAGGGACGGATCGTGATGAGATCGCAGGACGGATCGTGATGAGTTCGCAAGACGGATCGTGATGAGTTCGCGAGATGGATCGTGATTGGATCGCGGGACGGATCGTGATGAGATCGCGGGATGCTCAGCGATTTGGATCGCGAAGATGTTCGACTACACCAACCGCGTTTCTTAACGCTTCCCGCTTAGCGATCTACAAGGATATGTAGATCCACTCTCCCTCTCATAGATGCTCATCACCATGGATAGATCTGCATGTGTGTAGGAAAATTTTCGTTTCCCATGCGACGTTCCCCAACAGATGACAACCGCCATCTTTGGTAAGTATTTGATAACTTAACTCAATTTGTGTATTGTACTTGTGCTGGCGAATTATGATGAGGCGTCCATCTTATGCATGTCCTAGGAGTCGCCAACTTGCCTCCGACAGCTTGCTACACATAAAGGCCATGTATAATTTGGCAAAACAACTTTACTGCGGCGCTGTGTGTACAATCAAAGTTGTACTGTACAAGGATAATACCCCTTCAACTATCAAAGGGGTCTTAGAGCTTCTGTCGACGCTACCGAAGCAGATTGTGGAATTGAAGAAACAACCGCCCGATAGGGGGGCGATCGCAGCCATAAGCCGGGCATTGGCTTTTGCTCCAGAGCTAACTCCGGCTGATATGATGGATGGATTCCCTTCCAAAAAAGATGCTGGCTCCGAGTTTACAGAAGTTGACTATGCACGGTGTGTAAAGGCTTCCAAAGTCCTTGCCTCCGTGTTAGCAGAAGAAGTCAACCTAGAGACATACTAGGCGGCTTACAACACTCACTAGAAGAGAATCCGCAGCCCTCTCTTTGAGTCCAGCGATCTGACGCATGCCCGCAGTAAGAATCTTTTCGCCTTTGAACTTGACCCGTCCCCCTTATTTGAAGAAGGAACCTTTGCGGCTTTAACCAACTGCAACTGTGACTTGGAAAATCTTCAGATCAAGGCAGCCGAAGACCCAGAGCAGGGTGACCCGCCAGCCAGCTGATCGCGCTGTGAACGCCTGTTTGACAGCCGACTCTTTGTGACCCGCCATGAACGGTGTAGAAAACTTAAGATATTTTTGGGCTCCACAGAGAGCGTATGTAATAGACTGGTAGTAACTTTTGCCTTTGCTTGAATTGTGCCATCGTGCACATATGAAAAGTCCGGCTTAACATACATATGTCATCTTCCTTGTGCTTCTCATTGTCTGCTCTACCGGCTCTTGGCAGCTTAATTTCCTGCAAGAATAGATGTATCTTTATACCGTTAAGAGGGCGACTTAAAAGCATAACCCAAAGATGCTGTATCTTCCTAACGTGTTGACGGAGTCAACTTCTTGGCTTAAGAGCCGGTCGATAGGGTTTGATAAGCTACAACCGTAGGGCAGGAAGCCCCCTGGACGGCTATGTTGACTTGTCAACATTTTTGGCATAAGAGCCGGTTGTTAGGGTTAGATAAGATACACCCGGACGGTGGGAAGCCCCCATCGACAACCAAGTTGACTTGTCAACTTTTTTGGCATAAGAGCTGGCTATTAGGGTTAGATAAGCTACACCTGGAGGTGGGATGCCCCCTTCGACAACCAAGTTGACTTGTCAACTTTTTTGGCATAAGAGCCGGCTGTTAGGGTTTGATAAGCTACACCTGTAGGGTGGGAAGCCCCCTTCGACAGCTATGTTGACTTGTCAACATTTTTTGGCTTGAGAGCCGGTTGTTAGGGTTAGATAAGCTACACCCGGAGGTGGGAAGCCCCCTTCGACAACCAAGTTGACTTGTCAACTTTTTTGGCATAAGAGCCGGATGTTAGGGTTAGATAAGCTACACTCGTAGGGTGGGAAGCCCCCTTCGACAACCAAGTTGACTTGTCAACTTTTTTGGCATCAGAGCCGGTTGTTAGGGTTAGATAAGCTACACCCGTAGGGTGGGAAGCCCCCTTCGACAGCTATGTTGACTTGTAAACATTTTTTGGCTTGAGAGCCGGTTGTTAGGGTTAGAGAAGCTACACCCGGAGGTGGGAAATGCGACTAGCCACTGTGCTAGGCTCGTGTTATTGCTACCATCAACTTTCAACTTACTTTTGTCTAGGACCATATCAATAAAACATGGGAGCTACAGCGCGAGCTATCTACGACATAATTCAGAAAGACACTTTTAGACTAAGTTCATGATAATTAATTTCATCTAATCAAATTATTAATGAACTCCCACTTAGATAGACATCTCTCTAGTCATCCAAGTGAAAAATGATCCATGTCAACTAGCCCGTGTCCGATCATCACATGAGATGGACTAGTCATCAATGGTGAACATCTCCATGTTGATCGTATCTTCTATACGACTCATGTTCGACCTTTTGGTCTCTCGTGTTCCGAGGCCATGTCTGTACATGCTAGGCTCGTCAAGTCAACCTAAGTGTATTGCGTGTGTAAATCTGACTTACACCCGTTGTATGCGAACGTTAGAGCCTATCACACCCGATCATCACGTGGTGCTTCGGAACAATGAACCTTAGCAACGGTGCACAGTTAGGGGGAACACATTTCTTGAAATTTTAGTGAGAGATCATCTTATTAAGCTACCATCGTTCTAAGCAAATAAGATGTAAACATGATAAACATCACATGCAATCAATATAGTGACATGATATGGCCAGTAGCATCTTGCTCCTTTGATCTCCATCTTCGGGGCACCATGATCATCATTGTCACCATCACGACACCATGATCTCCATCATCGTGTCTTCATGAAGTTGTCTCGCCAACTATTACTTCTACTACTATGGCTAACGGTTAGCAATAAAGGAAAGTAATTACATGGCATTTATGATTGACGCGCAAGTCATACAATAAATTAAGACAACTCCTATGGCTCCTGCCGGTTGTCATACTCATCGACATGCAAGTCGTGAATCCTATTACAAGAACATGATCAATCTCATACATCACATATATCACATCACATTCTTTTGGCGATATCACATCACACGGCATATGCTGCAAGAACAAGTTAGACGTCCTCTAATTGTTGTTGCATGTTTTTACGTGGCTGATATAGGTTTCTAGCAAGAACGTTTCTTACCTACGCATAAACCACAACGTGATATGCCAATTGATATTTATCCTTCATAAGGACCCTCTTCATCGAATCTGATCCCACTAGAGTGGGAGAGACAGACACCCGCTAGCCACCTTATGCAACAAGTGCATGTCAGGCGGTGGAACCAGTCTCACGTAAGCGTACGTGTAAAGTCGGTCCGGGCCGCTTCATCCCACAATACCGCCGAATCAAGATAAGACTAGTAACAGAAAGACAATTGACAAAATCGACGCCCACAACACCTTGTGTTCTACTCGTGCATGGATTCTACGCATAGACCTAGCTCATGATGCCACTGATGGGGAACGTAGTAGTAAATCGAAATTTTTCCTACGTCACAAGATCAATCTATGGAGAAACCAGCAACGAGCAAAGGGGTAGAGCATCTTCATACCTTTTAAGATCACTAAGCGGAAGTGTTACTAGACCGCGGTTGGTGGAGTCGTACTCACAGCAATTCAGATCGTGGTGGATTCCGATCTAAGCACCGAACAACGGCGCCTCCACGTTCAACACATGTGCAGCCCGGTGAGGTCTCCTATGCCTTGATCCAGCAAGGAGGAAGGAGATGTTGAGGGAGAGCTCCGGCAGCACGACGGCGTGGTGATGGTGGAGCTGCGTGGTACTCCGACAGGGCTTCGCCAAGCACTACGGAGGACGAGGAGGAGAAGGGGTAGGGCTGTGGCGAGAGGGAGAGAAACTTGTGTATTGCCAGCCCCCAAAACCACCACTATATATAGGAGAAGGAGGAGGGAGGGTGCATCCCCTAGGGTTCCCACCCTAGGGCCGGCGGCCAGCCCTAGATGGCCTTGGGGCGGTGGCCAAGGGAGGGGAGAGGGGTGCGGCAGCCCTAGGGTGGGTCTAGGGCCCATCTGCCCTAGGGTTTGCCCCCCTTTCTCTCCTTTGTTGCGCCTTGGGCCCGGGTAGGGGCGCACCGACCCACTCTGGGGCTGGTCCCTTCCCACTCTCGGCCAACGCAATCCTCTGGTGCCGGTGGCCCCTCACGATGGACCCCCTGAACCCTTTCGGTGGTCCCAGTATGTTACCGGTGATGCCCGAAACACTTCCGGTGACGAAATCCTCACTCCCTATATATCAATCTTTACTTCCGGACCATTCTGGAACTCCTCGTGACGTCCGGGATCTCATCCGGGACTCCGAACAACCTTAGGTAACCATGTACACTATTTCCCTATAACCCTAGCATCATCGAACCTTAAGTGTGTAGACCCTATGGGTTCGGGAGGCATGCAGACATGACCGAGACACCTCTCCGGCCAATAACCAATAGTGGGATCCTTTGCTAAAAACTACCAAGTATGAAAAGTGGTCGATTCGGTTTGGCTTAAGCAGGTTTATGACTGGTTAGGCCCATCAGTCATTGTTGATTTGGCACAATAGCTAACTCCGTTATGTTGACAGTTATGACGTGTCCCGCATGTCAGCTCGAAAAAGTTTCTCGGGTTTTTAGATTTTTTATAAATTTACCCATTGACTTAACCCTAAACTAATTAGTAGTTAGACTAATCTAACCACATGGGCCTTGGGGACAATGGACCATCTAACCCTAAACTAATTAGTAGTTAGGCTAATCTAGCCACCTAAAAAAAGGCGAAGCCAACCTCACCACGGTGGCCATGGTCGAGCTCGAGCTGGGGTACGGCGACGTTAGCTAAGCCCGAGCACAGCAAACAAGCGCGGCGGCTAGCTCACGTGGAGGCCAGCACCCCTGGCGGCGCAGAGGCCAAACAGCGCGGCCGCCAGCCCGCCCGGCTGCCAAACAGCGTGGCTGCGCGGAGGCCAGCACGCACGATGGTTCGACAACCAACCAACGCAGCGACCAGGCATCCCGGTGGCACGTCAGCCAGCTGACTCACAATAACTATAATAAGGATCCAGCTTGCTCTGGCGGCCATCCCGGCCAGTGCGTCGTCGAACAATAGTACGAGGATCGACCGAAGGGCTGGATGTCGATCCAAACTTCAATTTTAAGGGAAATTAGATTTGTTGGACTAACATGTGGGTCCCATATGTCATACCGGTCAAAATAACGGTCAACGTAACGGAGTTGCCATGTCAACACTGAGTGATGGGCCCAACATGTCATAATCGAGTTTAAACGCCCCGAATTGGGCACTTTTCGTACTTGATACTTTTTAGCAAAGGATTATACAAAAGGTGGTAGCTTTGGGTATTTTTTCTCAAAGTGGTAGTTTTTTGTTAGGTCAGGTCGAATTGTGGTAGCGTTTGGTTAAATACTCTGAATAAGGAGAACAAAAGCACTTGCAAGGCAATGAAAACCTTACACGCTATTGGAGGGCATGGAAACACCGAGACTGAACCGCCACCACAAGGCCCCAAAAGAGAGGCCACCCTTCAGCATCAGGATGCCCAAGGCAAAGCCCCTCGCAACAAATCACTTCCACCGCCATTACCAGACACTCCACCAAACCAAGCATGCTCCAACTGAGAGATCAAGAAACCAGCAACAAATTGATGGCTCCAAGACAATGCCCCGAAGGGGAAAACGACACCAAAGACGTCATTGTTGTTCGATCCATGGAAGGGTCTTAGGCGTCCACCCAGATCACACCATGGAGCAGGCACAAAAGCTTCACATTGATGCCTTCAAGAAAGAAAGCGAAGCCCAAAATTTCTCCATCATCCTTGCTGACAAGGTCAGCCCTAGGCTTTCAGCTCAAGCATCGCACACCCTTCCTTTGTGCGGTTCGTAGGTCAACCGAGTCTGCAAGCACATGAGATTGAGACCTCACCACCTCTAGCCTGACCACGACAAGCGTCCTCAATAGGTCCAGTCGCAGGACCCCCCACAACACACCTGCTCACCTCTAGCACCGACATGGACGAAGGGCGGACTGAGCATTACTGCTACACTTCCACCACCACAAAAGACTCATCGATGCCATCACAATGAACACAAACCTCCACGCGTAAGCCTGTGGGCATTGCGTCGCCAGCTCCTCGCATAAGAGGCACATGAGGCTTTGGCAGCCCGGATCCACGCACCCTGTTGATGCCCCGCAGAACAAAGACCCAAAGTTATCACCGGCGACCAGAACATCTAACCTCCTCCTAGATCCACACCTCCACAGCCAGCCAACCCCATCCTAACCCTTCAGGAACCATACGGACCTCCATGTACCTTTCCTTGCCGCCAGCCAACCCCATCCCAACCATTCATGAACCATACCAACGTCCATGCACCTCTCCCCATCGCCAAACCTCCAGGCACCCGCCAAGCCATAGCCGAGGCCACCACTAGATGAGCCAACCCACCGGATCACGAGGAGGCCAGATCTGGGTAGGATGGAACCGAGCAGATCGAGTTGTGCCAAGCTGTTGAGCCATCGACCGAGTAGAGTAACCACTGCACGCCAGCACAAGTGCTAGCAAATGGCAGGCCCACCACCACCTTCTCCCATTGTCACCGACCTGTGGCACCGGGCGAGCCCTCACCTCTGCCTAGGAGGAGCACCCCACATTGTACATTTTCATGCCCTAGACCAACAAGAAGGGCCTGCCTACGCCATGCGAACTTTGCCCGACAACGCCTGCGGGCGGAGGCGAGGAGTGGGGTGGGGTGGGTTGTCGCTAGTGGCGGCGATTATGGTTTGCTCCCAGGCGGCCACGAGAGCAACATGAGAGAAGGTTAGGTTGACCCCCTTTTTATGAATTGTTCCTATTTACTTCACCATAATAACTAGAGTATACTTTCACATGGGCCTTTTTTCAATTATTTTAGGAAATGGGTTCGCATAAGGATGTCAGCCATGTGTTAGCCATTTCCTTCTTACCTTGGAGTACATAATCGATAAGTCACGGGAATATAGAACTGTTAGGATGGGTTCACATAAGGATGTCAACCATGTGTTAGCCATTTGCTTCTTACTGCGGAGTACATAATCGACAAGTCACGGGAACATAGAACTGTTAGTTGAAAAGGCAGGTCTTAATTTTCAACAAAAATATGTATATTGCTCATGGAGGGTTCGATCATACTTACCACTTTGTGCATATAAATAGTGTCTATAGGTATAGGGGAATTCACATGTATTCCTCTTAAAGTAGCATCTTTACTCTTGAACACCACATTGTTCTTACTTCCTTTCTATCAATAAGGTAACATACTCGAAGACTACATCTATGTGTGCAAAAGTTATAAGAGTTGAAGTATCAGAAAGATGCTCGTCAACAAAATTGTGAAAACAACAAGATTAACCACTTCATGGCTCATCTTTGTGATGTTGAGAAGTATTTGGATGGGTTCTTTTAGCCCCTTTTCAATGCTTTTTCTCTTGCACCATCAGAGACTTAAACTTGGTGGTTATATTTCGCGTTCCTTTGACTTCTTCTAATCTATTTGCTATAGCAAAACATATGTAAGATCTACACTTACGGCTACTGTTTTCACTTGCGGTACCAAGTTAGCACAAGTAGTATGTGAGAAAGTCTGGTTTTCTAGTACTATTAGATTGGTAGGTATATTATGCTATGAAATTGCTAATACCATTGAGATATGATTTTTTCCTTTATATGTTTATCATCATATTCACATCATTGACATGTTCCTTGTAGGCCCATACTGTCTCATTGGATGGTTTCATGATGATTGTTGTTGGTTCCATCCTTAGCTTTATGGACATCTTTTTTCTCTGTCGTTTTAGGACATCCTGCAAGGGGGTAGTGATAAATCAACAGTTAGCACACTACCCTGAAGATAAAGGTGATAAGATAAGACAACAAGATCCATACATATATGAATATCATCACATCAGGTATGAGAGTGATGTGCTTTTTGTGGTACATATGTGCTTTTTTTGTCATAAAAATATTTCACATATGCTTTGTGTTGGGACTACCCCTCTTGTACTTCCATATGCACCTACACCATGGTGTGCCTTGTGCCTAAAGAAATATAGTAATATAATATCAATGGCAACCTGTATGAATCATTGTAGCATTGTTGGCTGGATGCAATAAGTTATATAAACACACTTCCCATTTGAAAACTAGTCCCTCCGTTTTAATATAAGTGTCGCAAATTTAGTACTAATTTAGTACATGTTTATACTACACCAAAGTCACTTATTTTGGGTTGTAGGTAGTACTTCCTATGCTGGGTAACTTTCGATGAGCATGACTAATGTAGTCATAATCATCTCTCATATAAGTTGTTTCATTCTAGTTTGTCATAATTGGTATGTAGAGCAGGCATGACTTTCTGAACTACTAATTGGGCAGACATTTTGCTCAAATAAAAATAATGAAGGGTACACTAGAAAGATGTCACAAGGAAATATGCCATATATGTTAAGCTGGTAGATAAAGGAATCATGTCATCACGCCTCTAGAGAAGAAGTCATTTGTCCACCCCTTTTGACATTTTAATTCTTTTTACAAGACTAGAAATTAGACATGGTAGTGTCAGAGAAATCCAATATGTGTTTTCTCTCGGGAACATTGTCTACAATAGTATATTCTGTTGGGTTCTACCATAGGTGCATCGCATGCAAATTAAAAATTTCCTACGCAGAGAACATCCAAGGACATGCTACGGGATGGATCATGGATCGATACCACTAGACGCACAGTGTCGTGCAACAGAAGTAGAGTTGGGGCATCGCATTTGTGTGGTCCGTCTCCTACTCGTCCGATCTTCCTCAAACAGCCGATCGCCGGATCCCACGTACAGGTTCGCTGGAGCGGCGCAGGTGCACCGCCTCTAATGGGATCCGCACATGCAGAAGGAACACCGTGCAGCGGACTGCTAGGTCTGGTCACACAGTCGGTGGCGGCGAGTGGAGGTGGATAGTTGTAACACATGCTATCATGGGAACGAGCCTGACACTAAAATATAGGGGTACGAAAGAAGAGGGCAGAGTCCTAGCTACAGCGAGGACGTACACACGGATGTATGAGTTCAGGCCCCTCTCGTGGAGGTAACAACCCTACGTCTCAGTGCTCTGGAGCTTTGTCGTGTGGAGAATAGGGATAACAAAGGTTGCGAACCCTAGTGCCAGAGGGGAGGGGCAGATTATATAGAGTTTGTTGCCCCTCATAATTGCCAGACATCCAAGGGTTCGATCATGGGTATAAAGACTAGCATTACTGGTAACGTACAACATAACTGCTATTAATGACGACTGGCCTAACGCCTACCTGTTGGTCTCTCAGGGGCGAGTTCTGGTCTCCCGTTATCGACTGGTAGCGAGGTCGTCCGAGCGATAGGTGACTGTCAAGTGGAGGAAGGAGCGACCGAATGGATTGATTGTCGAGTGACTTGAACGCCATGGTGAATCCAGTCGGAATCTCTCTTGTGGTCCTTAAGCTTTCCAATGCATTGTCCTTAGGTAGGGTATATAGGTCTAGCCTAGGACCCTACCCTAGGTACATATCTTCGTCATTAGCCCCCAAATGGATCAGGGTTCGAGTGGTGAAGGGGGGTATCGATGCCAGTTCAAAACAGTGCACAAAATCTTCCGAATGATTGTCGGGGCTTCAACGAAACTTGCATCGACTATATTCTTCGTCATTCGCCCGGATCTATTCTGTATTGAAAGTGTCCGAGTGAATGTTCGATGCCAATTTAATTCTGAGTGACCTGAAGGGTTCTTTGGATGTGATGGGTCGCTTTGTCAGGCCCGGATCTTGCGGGATACGAAAATTTGGGAAGCGCGCGCATCCGCGATGATGATGCCATGATCGAGGCAAGTGGGAGCATGACGCCTCGATTTGCATGCCGCTCATTTTGCCACGTACAGGGTGCCATCTACGGTTGGGATATGTGGGGATCTCACGGGCCCACACGTCAGTGAGGCACTCGGCGGGGTATAAATCCCGAAGTGTTGTAGCTCACACAGTGTTTTTCCCCCAAATATCCTCTCTTCCTCCACCTCCGTCGTCTCCAGCGCCTCACTCTGCTCTGCTCCGACGAACTCTACCGCCGTGATAATGAAGGGAGCCACGGAGAAGCTGGAGCATGCCAAGAAGGGAGCCGCGAAGGGCAAGGCCAAGAATCCCTCGACCGCCCGGTTCACCACGACGGCGAGCTGGATCCAGGGGGGACTTTCTCCTATCGACAGTCACCACCGTGGACGTCAAGAACCTTGTCATCAACGGGCTCGTGGCGGACGATGCTTGGAGGCTATCGGAGGGGGAGTGCAAGCCGGAGCCGCGCGAGGGAGAGCGGGTTCTTCTCCTCTCCCATGTCGAATAGGTTTCTCCATGCCTCCCATCCGTTCTTTAGAGGATTTTTGATTTTCTTCAGAGCTCAGCTTCATCACTTTCCTCCAAATGCAATTTCCTACTTGTCTGTCTTCATCACTCTTCGCGAGTGTTTCCTGGACTGCTCTCCCCACTAGGGATTGTTCACTCACATTTTCACCATTAGATCTCAGACGGTTAAAAAGGCCTACCCTAAGGATGGAAAGACTCATGTAGTCCAGCTGTGTGGGGGGTAGGAACCCAAAAGAGAGCTCGTAGTTCTTTTCCTTCCATGACTTTTCCCGAATCGGTTCGAGGTTGGCAGTCGACCTGGTTTTATTGTAAGGACGTAGCTTCTCCCAATATGTCGACTGGCCTTTCTCCCTTCACGTTAGATCGTCAAGCCGTTCCCAAATCTTTGAAGGTGTTGGAGGGGAAAAAATTCCAGGTTGGGATCTTGGTGGATGCTGTAGGGGCCCTTATCCATGGTGGAGTCACTAGTATGGATCTCTTGGAGGCATTCCTCAGTCGACGGATCCAACCTCTCCAAGCAAGGGATCACACTATGTGGAATTATGCCGGTCCTGAGGACTCGAACAGGACACACCCGGAGGAGGTTTCACAAAAAACTATCGAGCAGTGGCTTCGCAGTATCATTGGAGCTTGTGACAACCCCCTAGGTGCGAAGAGGATCCAACCCTACTCTGCTGTAAATCCGCCAAAGATTCTGGTAACTCTTGTCTTGTCGACTGTCGTTCTATTCTGTCGAGTAATTGATTGAACTGTTAACTGAATTCACCGTTTGAATCATGCAGGAGTGGATGCACATGCACTCGCTTGTACCCAGTGGGAGCCAGCTTGAAGACAGTGGGGAAAGCGAGGGTGGCAATGTGCACGTCGACTGTGTTTATGATAGTGAACACGAATATGAAGACTTGGGTGAGAACGAGGAGGAAGTCGAATCTCCACCACGCGCTGAACGTCGATCCTAGTGACGTCAGGACCCTGTCACTGCTGCGGACAAGGCCCCGATTTCGAGTGAAAGGAACCCGAAGCGGGACTGACCCTCGACCGTCGAGTCGGGTGAACGATCGACGAAGCAGCCCAAGCCCAATACAGGAAAACCTCGCAAAGCTCTGCCCCGCATGAAGATGGTTGTGCTCGTCATCTCGACGTAAGTGTTTGCTTTCATCTTTCGCTATCGATCGCAACTTCTGATTCTTCTTGACTGAGTGGTATTTGATCTACCAGTGCCGCTACCTCAATGACGTCGCCTCCACGGGCCGGAGAGGAGCAAATGGATATGGATACTGCTGATGCGGCCACTTCTTAGAGAGGTAAACAAATCCTTACTCAACTCCGATTCTTGAAATTCGTTGATTGCAAGATTCAATATTGCTGATTGGTATTTGTAGAAATCATTCAACTAGAGGATGATGAAGAACAACCTCGGGGTAGAGGGGGTGAAGGTGAGACCTTAGGCGCCCCGTGCGTATGAGCCCGAAGAACTCAGTTGGCACAGATGCTTCAGCGGTCGACTGTTGGATCTACCCAGGGGATAAGTGACTCGACACGGGTCAGAACCAATCCTGCGGTACCGCTGTCGAGTGCTCCACTAGCTGTTTCAACCATTGTGACGTCGACTCCAACCGGACCACCTTAGAGTACCTCGACTGTCCCAGTCGCAACATTGATCCCGCCGGTGACTGCTTTCCTCTACACCGCGTTCCGGAAGATCAGACCGGAGCCGCAAAGGAGCCCATGATCTAGGCGGAACAGATGATGCTGCGCACCAAAGAGGCATACGAGGCCACCAAGTTGGCTTACGATGTCAGCACAGTGCTTCACACCAATGTCTGAGTAAGTTCGATTGTAAGTATATTTCCGATTGAATTCCTATCTTCTTTGATTGTCTACCCACTGGGTGTTTTCCATTTATATGATATTTGTAAGTTCTCCACTCGAATAGATTAGGTCTTAATCGAGTAGATTTCCGTCCAGTGGGGGCACGCTGACTGCACCCACTGGGTGTAGTCCTCGAGACCGCTGTCGAGTGCTTGCACTGGCAGGGGTCTTAGAGTTCGTCATATGCGGAATACGTTTGCTACTCGACATGTCGAGCGAAGTTCTTGTCCTGGCCGGACCACTCCGAAGCTTCTTTGTAGGTTTCATGGATATCATTTCATCAACCATGATATGGCGCTTCTTCAAAGGTGTGGGGTGGGGTGGCGGATCACTCGACAGATCGAGTGTTAGCAGGTCCAGTGGAGGCACTCTGAGTGCACCCACTGGGTGTAGTCCCTGAGACCACTGTCGAGTGCTTGCATTGGCAGGGGTCTTAGAAGAGACAATATTAATATGTTTGCGCATGTTTTTTATTCTCTCCCACTCGACAGATCGAGAGTTAGCAGATCCAGTGGGGCACGCTGAGTGCACCCACTGGGTGTAGTCCCCGAGACCGCCGTCGAGTGCTTGCACTGGTGGGGGTCTGATAGAGACCGTCGGATGCTCAGACAGGGTAGACCTTGTCGAATGTTTTAGGAAGCAACGACAACACGTTGAGTGCACCCACTGGGTGTAGTTCCCGAGGCTACTGTGGATCGTAGACAATGCGCAGCAGTCTTCAAAACTTGAACTCGGGACTTTTGTCGTACGCGGAGTACGCTTACCACGCGACATGTCATGTGTACTTTTTTTCTTAACCGACCCACACCTAAGCTACCTTTTTGGTTTCATGGACATCATTTCATCAACCATGATATGACGCTACTTCAAAGGTGCGGGGTGGGGTGGCGAATCACTCGACAGATCGAGTGTTAGCAGGTCCAGTGGAGGCACTCTGAGTGCACCCACTGGGTGTAGTCCCCGAGACCACTGTCGAGTGCTTGCATTGGCAGGGGTCTTAGAAGAGACAATATTAATATGTTTGCGCACATTTTTTATTCTCTCCCACTTGACAGATCGAGAGTTAGCAGATCTAGTGGGGGCACGCAGAGTGCACCCACTGGGTGTAGTCCCCTAGACCGTCGTCAAGTGCTTGCACTGGCAGGGGGTCTGATAGAGACCGTCGGATGCTCCGACAAGGTAGACCTTGTCGAATGTTTTAGGAACCAGTGACGACACGTTGAGTGCACCCACTGGGTGTAGTTCCTGAGGCTATTGTGGATCGTAGACAATGAGCAGTAGTCTTAAAAACTTGAACTCAGGACTTTTGTCATACGCGGAGTACGCTTACCACGCGACATGTCGAGTGTACTTTTTTTCTTAACCATCCCACACCGAATCTACCTTGTAGGTTTCATGGACATCATTTCATCAACCATAATATGACTCTACTTCAAAGGTGCGGAGTGAGGTTGACGGGTCACTCGACAGATCGAGTGTTAGCAGTTCCAGTGGGGGCACTCTGAGTGCACCCACTGGGTGTAGTCCCCGAGACCTCCGTCGAGTGCTTGCACTGGCGGGGGTCTGATAGAGACCATCTTGAACACAGGGTTGTTTACGGTACACGGAGCCCTCCTCAGATTGGCGAAAGTTTCGGCCAAGTCAGCCCGCAGGTCAGAATCTTTGCGGGACTTGACGATGATATCATCCATGTACGCCTCGACATTCCGAGTGATCTGGTCGAGTAAACACTTCTGAATCATGCGCATGAAAGTAGCTCCGGCATTTTTAAAACCGAATGGCATGGTGATGTAGCAAAAACACCTGAATGGGGTGATGAAGGTTGTATTTATTTCATCCGGGCCAAACAGATGGATCTGATGGTGCCCGGAGTAAGCATCTAGAAACGATAAACGCTCGCATCCCGTGGTCGAGTCAACAATTTGATGTATGTGAGGGAGCGGAAAATGATCCTTCGGGCAGGCCCGATTGATATGCTTGAAGTCAATACACATGCGTAGTTACTTGTCCTTCTTGGGAACCATGACAACATTCGAGAGCCACTAGGAGTGGTAAATCTCCTGAATGAACTTGGCTTGCAAGAGACGAGCCACCTCTTCGCCGATTGCTTTACGCTTCTCTGCCGTTGATCGACGCAAATGCTCCTTTACGGGCTTGGCCTTCGGGTCAACTCTTAGTCGGTGCTCAGCTAGCTCCCTGGGAACCCCCGGCAAGTCAGCAGGCTTCCATGTGCAGATATCCCAGTTGTCACGATGGAACTGGATGAACTTGGCCTCCTATTTGTTGTCGAGTGTTGATGATATATTGGTCGGCGCGACCGTTGAATCTGTCGGGTGGATATGTACTTTCTTCACTTCCCCTGCCGAATGAAATGCTGACTCGGAAGCAGGCTTCTTAGCACATAGAAAAACAACAGGGTCAGCACTCTTCTTGTATTCTTCCAGCTCAACCATAGCCATCTGGTGATCGGCGATTTTGGAGCCTTGCAGGAGGCACTCTGCAGCCCGCTGTCGATTGCCAGTGACCGTGATCACACCTTTAGGCCATGGCATCTTCAACTTGAGATACATGTAACATGGACGGGCCATGAAACGAGCATATGCGTGCCGACCCAAAATGGCATGATAAGCGCTCTGGAAATCCATGACTTCAAACGTCAACATTTCCTTTCAAAAATTTCTATCTGTTCCGAATGTCACATCCAATGCAACCTGGCCGAGTGACTTGGCCTTCTTCCATGGGATGACTCCGTGGAATTGCATGTTGCTCTCACTGAGTCGGGACATCGGAATGCCCATACCTTTAAGGGTATCTGCGTAAAGGATGTTCAGACCGCTGCCACAGTCCATGAGGACCTTGCGGAGTTGAGTGCCCCCCACAACCGGATCAACCACCAAGGCCTGTCGACTGGGAGTGGCCACTTGAGCGAGATGATCCGACTGATCAAATGTGATGGCAGTCTGAGACCACTTGAGGTAGGTGGGGGTGGTAGGTACTGTAGGAGATATGCCCTAGAGGCAATAATAAATGTTATTGATTATCTCCCTGTTCATAATTAGGTTTATGTTCCATGCTATAAATGCTATGGTTCTCGAGTCTACAATAACCATGAGGCTTGAAGGAAGACTAATATGCACATGTGGAATAATAAACGGTAAATTGTATTCCTAGTCTGGCCTCTAAGACTGGCTCAAGTATTGCATGATGATCCTGTTTTCCTGATCATGGGCATGGCTATGCCCGCAATTTTGAGGGCACAATGTTAGAAGAACATTTGTGTTGAATCGACCCGAATTGATGTTATGCTATGAGATACATTCGTCATAAGTTAATGGTTAATAACACAGAGAAGTTAATATTTGCAAAATTCCTTAGACCATGAGAGTATCGAGTTTGTTCATGCTTGCTTCATGAACTTTGGGGTTTGTTAAACGTCATCCATAAATGGGTGGCTATTACGGCGGCTTACGGGTTCATGGAAAAGTATGTCCAGTAACTTGATACCTCAAGACTGGGATTTGCTCCTCCGATGATGGAGAGATATATTTGGGCCCTCTCGGTGTTACAGTATCCATCATCGCCCGGTCAGACACTTTGTGATTTGATCACGGGGATGCCGGAACACGGGAACGAGAAAAGAGAACAATACCGGTATCGAGGTAACTGGCATAGTGGACAAGTTGTTGTTCCACGGGGATGCCAACGTGTCTCACCTCGGGTATTTGTAACATATCGTGAAGCGTAGCACACAGCAACTAGAGGTTCACTCAAATATTCATTTGTGTGGGTATAGGGGTCAATATGGGTGTCCACGGCTCCGATGTTGATCATTGATCGGAAGGGGTTCCAGGTCATGTCTATACTTCACTGAACCTATAGGGTCACACGCTTAAGGGTCATCTATCTGCTGAATACTAGACAAGGAGTCCGAGAGAAAGTCACTGGAAAAGTTTCGGAGACAACGGAAAGGTTCCGGAGAGAACACCAAAAAAGTTTCAGTAAAACCGAAAAGTTGTTTCGGATAAAACCATTGATCCAAAAAGGTTTTGGCAAGCACCGGGAATGTTTTGGAGGTTGCCAGATCGGTCTGGTAATTTCTAGAATTTTTCGGAGAAAAAAACCGGAAAATGTTTTCGGAGCTGCCGGAATTGTTTACCAGGTAAACGAAGATGGTTTTAAATTAAACCACCATACCGGAAATGTTCCAGAGCATGTCCAGATAATTTTAGAGGGTGCTGGAAATATTCTGGGACCTTCCAGAATTTTTCTGAAGTAATAGTCGCGGAAAACATCTTGTCCCAGCATGAGGGGACAAGATCCCACGTTTCGTGGGGCTGCTTTGGGGCGCCTCCCTTTTGGGGGGCAGCCCCTTGTGGCTGGAAAAAAGGTGTTGGGGGCCCCCCATGATGGGGGCAGCCTCCACAAATGGTGGAGAGTGTTGGGAGGAAGGTGGGGCCCCATGGGGGAACACCATGGACAAGGAAACATGTTTTCTCCATGTTTGGTGGGAACATGCTTCCTTGTTTTGTGGGTGCTTGTCATGTGACTGAAATTTCAGCCACCACCACCCCCTCCTTCCCCTATAAAATGAGGTGGAGAGGAGCTCTCCATCCCCACTCCAACTCTCATACATATGACATGCATTATCTGGCTTCTCTCCCTCCCACGAAAAGAGTTTCGTAGAGCCGAAAGGCTGTCTGGGTTCCGGTGGGAAATAATTCTGGATGGCGAAGCCCTGCCGGATAGATAACACCATATGTGTGCAACTCTGTAGAGAGATCGTAGTTTCAGTCTTAGTTCGAGAGTGCCTCATGAAGGGCTGTCCGTGTGACCGTCCGAGTTTTGGAGGTCCTCCCGAAGGGCTGTCCGAGTGACAGTCCAAGTTTCGGAGCTCCTCCCGAAGGGCTATCCGCGACACCATCCGGGGGACTGTCCGACCGCCTCCCGGAGGGCTGTCTTCGGGGCAGATGAGGGTATACATCCTCACGGTTGGGAGGTTGTAAAATCCTAGCTGCAGGGATCTGCACCGCCGATCGTCATCGACTCTACTTCCGCTGCGCTACGAGTCGGTAACGAAATGATCAAACCTTGTATGCAGTCTCCATAGTGGTCCTGGGCTGGTGCGTAGGTCGAATTTTTTTGTTTTCTACTGTGTTACCCAACAGTGGTATTAGAGCCGTGCTATGCGTAGATGCAGGTTGCGATCTAGAATACATAGAGATGTATGGGTGTTGCACAATATACTTAGGTAGTAGATGAGATCTATTGCTAAAAATTATTTGTGCGGGTAGCATATGAAATCTGTTACCCGATGTTCCTTTTGCTTCCCCTGAATTTACATAGTCCTGATCTTGACAGAATGATCGAATCTCACAAAGTTCTGGCAATTCGCGATCCTTTCATGTTGCTCCTGAGTATGATGATTGATAGATCAACGAAGTGCTAACAGTTCTTTGGGTTCCACCATAGTTGAGAAAGTTGGATGTTTCGCAGACGAAAGGGCAATGCAGATGTGATCTGCACGGGGGTCACGCGTATGACGAAGTTTAGTATGGGGCTCGAGATTTTATTATCTCGTGTTTTATACACCCTGGAAAGTTAATCTAGCAACTTGAATTATCATACTTGATGATGGACGTTGGTAGATTCGGTTTGTTTCAAAACCTTAGAAGCCACGTAAAACAAGTTTTTGCATGAACAATTAGAGGCGTCTAACTTGGTTTTGCAGGATGGTTTGCATGTGCATAGGATGTGGTATAGCAATGCTCATATTAATTTGATTATGTATGAGATGACTATATGATGTAATATTAACATGATCCACGTGTCATGATTCGGCATGATGGCTGGAGCCATATGATTGTCACTTTAATGACCTGCATGTCAACCTTATGTAATGCACTTATTTTATTTGCTATAGAGATAGCAATATTATCTGGTGCATCGACAAGGTGGTGGAAATCTTCGCAAAGGTGAACATCGACGCGAATGCCGAAGACGAAGAAATACAAAACTTCTCCGTCAGAAAGGGCTATACCATATCATGCTATTATGAATTGCCTGACATGTTTATCCCTTATGATGCACCCTTCTTGATTGCGCGGTACTCGCCTTTTATTAGGGTGATCTATCACAAAAATATCAAGTAGTTAGTGTTCTCCCAAGTGTAGCACCGTCACGGCACCTAACTTTTTGGGGTGCGCCGTGTCACACGGGTACGAACGATTAGAGAAGTGTGAGGCGGGTGAGTTGAGACCTTGCAGCGAGATCACTTGGTTGTCTTGACGTTCAGGCATGACCATCATGAGCTCGAAACACACGCATCAAAAGATGAACAAGAGTCACATAGAGATGTGATTGGCAAGTTGGCCTACCGGTTGAGATTTTTCATCATTAGTGTTGTTACACCAACGGCGAACAATTTAAATGCGGGTCTTGTATCACTCACAATCAATTATGAGAGATACTGATTTGAGTGGGAGAGCACTATAGAATTAATTCTCTTAATTCTCAGTGCAATTATTTGTGAACTTTGTCTAAGTGTAGATTGCATAATAGTTGTAGGATAATGGCTCGTGTTTTCACCTTCCCTATTAAAATTGAATATCTATTAAATATCTCGTTAAAACTTTACGGTTGGTAACGTAATGTTAGGATTGTCCTCAAGAGTGTCGAGAAAGACTTTGTCCTATCGCATGCTTTCGGTGTTCTCCTGCTAATGCTATGGATCATATGACTCTCGTCCTTCGATCCAAAAGCTAGAATTCCTTTTCAGTTAAAGTGCAATATGTTTGCTTCCATGAGACCGGAACTTCGAAAGTTTGTATAGTTATGTGATATACATGGAATTTGAAAATCATTTTCAGAAATAGACAAAAGCTAAAAGATATGAGATATCCAAAGCAATGTTTGTTTGCAAACTATTAGTAAAGGAGTTTACTATGCATTAGACTGATAAGAGAGGGATCCAGGAGAACGCATGTCATATGATGAAAGGTGAATAAAACAACAACTTAAAGAGAAAGGAAGTGTCCGAAGGGTGTTAGTAAGACTTTCACGCCTAGGAAGTCCGGGGCTAACGCCACTCTTAAGTTGGGTGCTTCTTCTGAGAGTAGGAGAAATACTGAAAAGTTAAACTATTAGAAGTATAATGGCAAAAAGAAAGAAGACTGGAATATCCAGCTCATGTATAAATGTCATACAAGTTTTTGATGTATAGAAGGCTGGTCAAAGATATAGTTCTTGGAAATTATGGTTAAACATGTTAATCACTAATTCTTGGGTATTGTGAGTTGGTCACAAAGATACCCGCTCGATTGCATTCTGTTGCAACTCGATGTAAGAACTATGGCCTAAAAGACTAGCCAGGGATGAGGTTTAGATACACGCAGGGAACATAGTAAATGTTACTATGCCTTCCATCGGTGTATTCCCTATGTATTAAGTTTCATAAATTCATTTTAGAGTTTCACACTCTAGCCCTTTGCATAACGTATCTTGCAAGAAGGTTGTTCATAAGAGAACTTTTCATGTTCGATGTTATAAATAACATAAGGGCCATACTTTCATTATGAATGAGACGTATGTTATGAATATTGATAATAATACATTACCTTTGGGTTTACTTTTATAATTCATTTTAGAGTTTCATACACTCTAGACCATTGCACAATGTTTGTTGCAAAAGAGTCGTTCATAAAAACAACAATTGTTGTTTAGTATTATGAATAACATGAAGGGCCATGCTTCCATCCTAGATGGGATGTATGTTATGAATATTGATGGAAATATGATACATCCATAACATTAACGCTAAATGTCGCAAGACTAAAATAATACCATATATGTGTGGCACTGCATTTGGTCACATTGGAGAAACCCGCATGGGAAATTCCGTTATGATGGATTTTGAAGTCGTTTGATTTTGAATCATTTGATACTTGCAACTTTCCTCCAAAAGGAGAACTAACTAAAATACTGTTCACAGGCCATAAGGAATGAGCAAAGAACTTATTGGTGATCATACATTTGATGTATGTAGTCCGATAAATATTGTTGCAAACAGTGGATTTTGTCTACCTTCAAAAATGACTCAAGTAGATATATGGATATTTACTTGATGAGACGTAAGTCTGGATCTTTTGAAACCATTCGAAAGGTTTTCAAAAATGAAGTAGAAGTTATTGTACCAAGAAAATTATGTTTCTACAATTTGATTGCGAAAAGGAATATTTGAGTTACAAGTTTAGCAAATGTCTGATGAGTTGTGAAAAGAGTTTCATAACTTGCACCTCTCGGAACACCACTGCAAGTGGAAAGTCCGTGAAGATATAATCGAACCATTTATGACATGGTAAGATCAAAGATGACATAAATAGATTTGCCATTATCCCTTTTATAGAGTGATGCTTTAGACACTGCGGCTTTTACACTGAAAAGAGATCCATCAGGTCTGTTGAAATGACACCATGGTATGGTACGCCCAACCATGTTATATCTTTTCTTAACATTTGGAATATGGGGCTTGTGTAAAAGGTTACAAACCTATTCCAAATTAGACAAGTGCTACTTTGTATGGTTATCCCAAGTCATTGGGTATTCCCCCACCACTATACCGAGGCAAAGGGTTTTGCCACAAAACGGTGTCATTTTAAAGAGAATGGTTCTTACAAAAGGTGAGTAGGAGGACAGTGCAACTCGATGAGATAACCAGTATCTTCATCATCAGTTCAAAGGAAAGAAACCCTGGAAGTGATTCCGTTGTTTCCTACTACGACTGATACGGAAGTCTCTACAATAAAATGTATGGACTTCAGTCAAACATGTAGCTGAACCACATAGGCAAAGCTCATGCAAACCTATCAGGTGCGCAAACGAGATATTGTTGTTAGACAATAGTATACCTACAATACACAAGGAAGCGTTGATTGGCCCTGACTCCGAGATTGGCTAAATGCCAATACAATCCGAGATAGTTTCCATATAAGTGATTCAGGATTAAAACCTTGATACACTTTTCAGAGGACTTAGAGTCTAACGAATATTTATGGAATTAAAAACTAATACGGATAAAAATGTTTTATCCATAAAGCTCGACTTGTTGAAATAACAAGTTCAAGGAGTTGACTACGATGAGGTTGTTTCACCGTAGCGATGCTTAAGGTCGGTTCGGGTTGAACTAGCAATTAATACATATATCAATCATGAGATATGAAACATGGATGACAAAAGGATTTCCATCTGATGGAAATGAAACCTAGGACTTGTATGTGATACAGTCCAAAGTAATTTGTCGATCCATAGGATGCTAGTAAGTATGCAAACTTCAGAGTTCCAGCAATGGACAGAAGAGAGCAAAATGGAGTTGGAATCTTTGTGGTGATAAAATGGTCAAAAGGGTTTTTGACTTCATCAATGGGTAACGAAGATGCTTGTGATTCAAGAAAGTAAGTGGGAGCATAATAATATTTCTAAAATGTTGTGTGCTTGACACATTGTTAATTGGAAATAAAATTTCTTGACATGAATTAGGACTTCATTTGAAAATAGTTTTGCGATGAAGTGCTTAGGCTAAATAGCCTCAATATTAGGCATGATGATCTATGGAGATAGATTTACCTAATGGGGCTAAGCAATGAATACATATTGACAATGTGCTAAAACCTTTTAGCATTTAAAAACGCCAAGGAGTGATTCTTGCCGAAGTCACATGGAAAGAGTTTTTGCAAGACTCAGTGTCCCAAAACACTGACGAGTAAAATACATGATGGAGATTCCACACACTCTAGTGTTTGGATTAATCATGTATTCCATGGTATGTAAAAACAACCATATATGTCCAACACTCCCAAGTTGTTGCGAGTATAGATACAAAAGTGATCAAAGCACTGATCATGGGACAACAGTGAAAGATGTCATTAAGTACTAGAGTAGTGCTGATAACATGTTTTCTCGCAAGCAGAGATTATAAAGTGCTCGTTGTAAGTAATTACATCGATACAGTCTCTATCAATGCTCCATGTGATTTTCGATTTAAGTTAAGGATTTTGTGTAATACACAATATGGTGGCACGATAGTTGGAAATTGTTCTAAACAAGATACTGTGGCGAATTTTATAACAAAGGCTAAGTATGTTGATGCTTTGGAAGCGACAAAGAAGTTGTTGAATCATATAGTTCATTCATGAACTTAGTATGGTTCCAAGATGGCTTTGGTCTATGAGACACTATTGCAGATAGTTGCTCCATAGCTCAGTCTGAGGAATCAGGTTTCGACCAATGATTCACACATATGCAAAGCCAAGTTCACACAAAATACAAATTTTGTGATAGCGTGAAAACGCGAGGATATGCAAAGTTACACACAGAGCTGAAGTTGTCAGATCCATTGGACATCAGGCTATACCACAAGCGAAGCATATTTTACACCAGTATGCCATTGGTGTAAAGTGCATTAGCATTGACTAGATTATTGACTCTAGTGCAAGTGGAAGTCTGTAGGAGATATGCCCTAGAGGCAATAATAAATGTTATTGATTATCTCCCTGTTCATAATTAGGTTTATGTTCCATGCTATAACTGCTATGGTTCTCGAGTCTACAATAACCACGAGGCTTGAAGGAAGACTCATATGCACGTGTGGAATAATAAACGGTAAATTGTATTCCTAGTCTGGCCTCTAAGACTAGCTCAAGTATTGCATGATGATCCCGTTTTCCTGATCATGGGCATGGCTATGCCGGCAATTTTGAGGGCACAATGTTAGAAGAACATTTGTGTTGAATCGACCCGAATTGATGTTATGCTATGAGATACATACGTCATAAGTTAATGGTTAATAACACAGAGAAGTTAATATTTGCATAATTCCTTAGACCATGAGAGTATCGAGTTTCTTCATGCTTGCTTCATGAACTTTGGGGTTTGTTAAACGTCATCCGTAAATGGGTGGCTATTACGGTGGCTTATGGGTTCATGGAAAAGTATGTCAAGTAACTTGATACCTCAAGACTGGGATTTGCTCCTCCGACGATGGAGAGATATCTATGGGCCCTCTCGGTGTTATGGTATCCATCATCGTCTGACCAGACACTTTGTGATTTGATCACGGGGATGCCGGAACACGGGAACGAGAAAAGAGAACAATACCGGTAACGAGGCAACTGGCATAGTGAAGAAGTTGTTGTTCCACGGGGATGCCAACGTGTCTCACCTTGGGTATTTGTAACATATCGTGAAGCAACAGGAATAGCACACGGAAACTAGAGGTTCACTCGAATATTCATTTGTGTGGGTATAGGGGTCAATATGGGTGTCCATGGCTCCGATGTTGATCATTGATCGAAAGGGGTTCCGGGTCTCTATACTTCACCGAACCTATAGGGTCACACGCTTAAGGGTCATCTATCTGCTGAATACTAGACAAGGTGTCCGAGAGAAAATCACTGGAAAAGTTTCGAAGACAACGAAAAGGTTTCGGAGAGAACATCAAAAAAGTTTCGGTAAAACCGAAAAGTTGTTTCGGATAAAACCATTGATCCAAAAAGGTTTCGGCAAGCACCAGGAATGTTTTGGAGGTTGCCAGATCAGTCTGGTAATTTCTGGAATTTTCGGAGAAAAAAACCGGAAAAGGTTTTCGGAGCTGCCAGAATTGCTTACCAGGTAAACGAAGATGGTTTTAAATTAAACCACCATACCGGAAATGTTCCAGAGCGTGTCCAGATAATTTTAGAGGGTGCCAGAAATGTTCTGGGACCTTCCAGAATCTTTCCGAAGTAATAGTCGCGGAAAACATCCTGTCCCAGCGTGAGGGGACAAGATCCCACATTTCGTGGAGCTGTTTTGGGGCGCCTCCCTTTTGGGGGGCAGCCCCTTGTGGCTGGACAAAAGGTGTTGGCCCCCCCCCCATGGTGGGGGCAGCCTCCACAAATGGTGGAGTGTGTTGGGAGGAAGGTGGGGCCCCATGGGGAAACACCATGGACAAGGGAACATGTTTTCTCCATGTTTGGCGGGAACATGCTTCCTTGTTTTGTGGGTGCTTGTCATGTGGCTGAAATTTCAGCCACCACCACCCCCTCCCTCCCCTATAAAAGGAGGTGGAGAGGAGCTCTCCATCCCCCCTCAAACTCTCATACACATGCCATGCATTATCTGGCTTCTTCTCTCCCTCCCACGAAAAGAGTTTCATAGAGCCGAGAGGTTGTCTAGGTTCCGGTGGGAACTAGTTCTGGATGGCGAAGCCCTGCCGGATAGATAACACCATATGTGTGTAACTCTATAGAGAGATCGTAGTTTCAGTCTTAGTTCGAGAGTGCCTCCCGAAGGGCTGTCCGTGTGACCGTCCGAGTTTTGGAGGTCCTCCCGAAGGGCTGTCCGAGTGACAGTCCAAGTTTCGGAGGTCCTCACGAAGGGCTGTCCGCGACACCATCCTGGGGACTGTCCGACCGCCTCCCGGAGGGCTGTCCGCGGGGCAGATGAGGGTATACATCCTCATGGTTGGGAGGTTGTAAAATCCTAGCTGCGAGGATCTGCATCGCCGATCGTCATCGACTCTACTTCTGCTACGCTACGAGTCGGTAACGAAATGATCAAACCTTGTATGCAGTCTCCATAGTGGTCCTGGGCTGGTGCGTAGGTCGAAATTTTTTGTTTTCTGCTGCATTACCCAACAGGTACGGCCATGTTGACCTCCCTGTTGATGACCTTCAATCGACTCTTGCTTTCAACATCAACAAAAATCATCAGTTTAGCGGTGACATCAAGGAACGTTTCTTTGTCTTCATCATCCTTCTCAGCAGTTTTCTCACTCGACGGGGTCTCTTTGAACTGCTGAATGAGCAGTCGACACTGCCGAGTGGTATGTTTAGGCAATATCAAGTTGCCTTCTTTGTCTTTCCTCGTGTGGATTGCACACGGTAGATCCATCACATCAGTCCCTGACTGATTCTTTCCTTTGTTGGGGTTAAACTGTCCTTTGGGCTTCCCCTTGTTCTTTCCTTGGGCCGCCAGAGCGGCCGCCTCTACCTGGACAGGGCCATCAGCCTTCCGCTTCCGCTTCTGACTAGAATTGCCACCGCCATCGTTGTCGACTGCTTTTCCTTTGCCGCTACGGAGGCGGTCTTCTTCTTCGCCATTGGCATACCGAGTGGCGATTTCCATCATTTTACTCAGTGATATGTCGCCTGTTCGACCAAACTTCAAATAGAGCTCTTTGTATTTCACTCCAGCCTTGAAAGCACAAACAACCCGATGTTCAGAAAATTTTTCGACTATATGATGCAGAGTGGACCAGCGCTGAATGTAATCCCTCAAGGTCTCATTGGGCTTCTGAACACAATGCTACAAGTCAATCAACCCGGCAGGACGCTTGCAAGTGCCCTCGAACGTTCTAACGAACACTCGGGCGAGATCCTCCCAGCAGTGTATGCTAGATGGAGCCAAGCGATTCTGCCATGCACGAGCCGAACCATCCAACATCAAGGACAAACTTTTCATCACGACATTATCATTGCCACCACCAATCTGAACGGCCACTTGGTAGTCGTCCAACCAAGTCTCTGGCTTTGACTCGCTAGAAAACTTCCCGATCCCAGTCGCCAACCTGAAGTTGAGGGGAATCTCTGCCGAACGTATGGCCCTGCTAAAGCACTCGGGGCCAGAAATAACAGCTGAGCTGCCACTCGGAAAATCTCTGTCATGCCCATCTCTGTGGGCTCTGCCTCGGTCGATTCGCCTCTGAGTGAGGAGATCACGAGCATCAAACCCTGCATTCCGCTCATCACCGAACGGGCGCCTTTCGTCTTGGTGCTGGGGCACATGGGGACCACCCTGCGGAGGAGTAGGCACTCGACGGTGGTCATCACGGTGAAACTGATCTCTGAACTGATCTTCATGAAAACCTCCGCCCCTTCATCGCAAGGGCGATCCAGGACTATGCATCGACTGAACAGTCTCTAGCTTTGGTGAATTACTGTGAATCCTATTGCACGACTGCGAAACAACAGAATTCTAATGCTGCGCTGCATCCACCAATGCTCTAATCTGCATCAAACCTCTACCAGCCTCTAACTGTGACGGCTGAATGGAATCTGCTATCCTAGCTGCAACTGCAACATTTAACACAGGAGTACGGTATACCTCAACATTGTTGTGAGATCCAGTCAGAAACAGCCGTCGCTGACGTCGACTGGAAACTGGTGGGCGCTGGCGAGCGCGCTCGTCAAGTTCTCTCTGGAGCTCTTCGAGCCGTATGTGTGTGGCCTCCAAGGCCTGGGCCTCGGCGGTCGTACCAACGATGGGAGTATGAAGGATTTCCCCATCGCGACGCGACTGTTCACTTGATGGTCCGCCAGCTTCCCGCTTGCCGCGGCCGAAGCCCGGCGATGGGCTTTGATGGGAACCATCCATAAGGACCTCCGCTATAGGATCACAGCTCTCGCACTCGGAAGGAACGTCAGACTTATCGGAGTCCGACTCGAAGACGCCATGAAGGGACTCGGCGGGCTCGATCGCCACAATCTGCGGAGATGAAATTTGGCGGGCCGCTACATGCGTGACCTAGCGCTGGAGTCGTGAGCGATTGGATCGCTTGCGATGACGAACAACGAGGAAAGCCGATGAATACGGAGTCAACGGCTACTGCAAAAGCACGCTGTAGGAACTCGTGTGGAAGTGCACATACCCGTGAACTGGGAGCGCCTCGACGTCAAGAGGCGCTTCTTGTAGCCATGCCAAATCGTCGGTGATGAAGGTGAGTGCTCCGAAACGGATCTCGTGGCCCAGAGCGAAAACATCGCCGAAAGAAATGACGAAGGAGAAAAACGCAACCTTGTCGGGAGTCACTTAGATGCCTGCCCCATGGTGGGCGCCAACTGTCGTGGGAATGAGCCTGACAGTAGAATGTAGGGGTACGAAAGGAGAGGGCAAAGTTCTAGCTACGGCGAGGATGTACACATGGATGTATGAGTTTAGGCCCCTCCCGTGGAGGTAACATCCCTACGTCTCAATGCTCTGGAGCTTTGTCATGCGGAGAATAGGGATTACAAAGGTTGCGAACCCTTGTGCCAGAGGGGAGGGGCGTCTTATATAGAGTTCGCTGCCCCTCATAATTGCCAGGCATCCAAGGGTCCGATCATGGGTATAAAGACTAGCTTACTGGTAATGTATAACATAATTGCTATTAATGAGGACTGGCCTAACGCCTGCCTGTTGGTCTCTTAGGGGTGACTTCTGGTCTCCTGTTGTCGACTGGAAGCGAGTTCGTCCGAGCGATAGGTGATTGTCGTGTGGAGGAAGGAGCGACCGAATGGATTGATTGTCGAGTGACTTGTACGCCATGGTGAATCCAGTCGGAATCTCTCTTGTGGTCCTTAAGCTTTCCAATGCAGTGTCCTTAGGTAGGTTATATAGGTCAGACCTAGGACCCTACCCTAGGTACATATCTTCGTCACATGCAAAGCCCTAATGACGGTGCCTAAGCGATCACCCAGATGGGTTGCCACACCTCCACTATATATAGGCATCTGACGCGGGCTCACCTCTCTGGCCTCGCATGGATCCTAAAGCCCACGCGTTCCTTCCCTTAAGTGCGTGACCCCTTAGGTTCTCATCCACTTGGTCGTGAGTCAGATCACATCCGGCTCGACCAGTCGGTAGCGGCCTCTAGTAAAGCGTCCCGACTCCAAGTGTCTGATGAAGCTGGTTAGGCAAACCTGTACTTCACACTTCTATTCCCTTTGCTACACGATATATGTTGTCGTGCTCAAGGCGTCATGGTCATCCTTGTTGCAGCACGACCTCTTTATCGTTCCGGTGAATCCGACCAACACTTTGGATTATCTCATAATCCTCATCGCATGGCCATGCTTATCCAGGTCGGATCACCCGAGTGACCCAGAGTATATCTTTCCTGATCGGAGGGGCAAATCCCATCTTGCTCGACCATGTCTCGCAGCATGGGTCTGGACAAGCCCGAAACCTACCTTTGTAACTACCTAGTCACGGAACAACGTTTGGTCGGCCCAAAGCAAGTCTGTTACCATCCCGAGTACATGCGCCAGCTCAGGTCTTAGGATATAGAACGTATGTTGTACTAGAGACTCACAAATGACCTATGGATGCGTCTCATAGTTGGGTCTGTCCAACTCAGACCTTATCTCGACTCGGACCCTACTACGTCGAATCCGACCAGATCTTTCTGAGTCCATATTATCCGGACAGCATCCAATGCTACATGGTCAATGAGACCGAACCATCCACTATGCCATATGCTAGCCTAATTGGTTGCGCATCCACACAGTCCTTTCGACTAGGGACCATCTAGGACAGTCATCATACAATGCAAAGTCTCACAAACAAGTCACGTACTTGTTAATAGATATCATTGATAATGTCGAAGGACTATCTTTATTCATAAACACATAGGAAATATCATCATACATAATTACCTCTAGGGCACATCTCCAACATATTCTTCTCGTGGCGTGGCACACATATAGTTGAAACTACCACCATATCAATAAGTACTAAAAGGACCCATCTAGTAAAATCAGTGAGTTGATTCATCACTATTATCTTTGTCTTGGGACTGACAAATTTGGATTGTGCGTCATTTGACATATCGATTTGGTTAAAAGGGTGAACACAATATTGAAACTAGGCAATAGATTCAACATTCTCGGTCCAAAGTGTAATTTCTTTCGTTCTTATCTTGAGCTTTTTCTTATGAAGGTCAGGATATAGCTTGGTAATTCTGGACTCATGTTCGTGCTTTCAACTTTAAGAAAACAGCCTAATCCACACTTCTCCTTATCTTATCAATATGCTTAGACATGCAAAAAATGGCATGCGGAATTAAATTGCGATTGCCATGTTTGCTATGGCACATAGCCATCGTTGATATAATATATTTTCTAGATTAGGTTATTTTCTCAAAGCTAAAAGCATGAACATGCCTCCATAGTTACTAAAGTAGTATATCATAACAACATTTGATTTGATTGTAAAGTCTCCAATATAAGAATAGAAGTAATAACTCTTTTGGCCGAGGATGTTGACGCTACCTTTTAATCAATAGAACCATGAACACCCATTTAGCGCAGGATAAGTTGATATGTTAAATGATGCATTCAATTTTTTCAATGACTAGATAGATGATATTGATTGGTGATCTAATACCAATGGTCGAGACCTCTGACAACAATAATGATGATTTTATTAGGATGATCCATTTAGTATCTCTTGATACAATGATAATTCAGGTTTCAACTATGTACGTCCCACAAGACTATTGTGCCATTGTAGATGGTGTGTCTCAAGCAAAAAACATCATCTAAATTTCTCTCACCCTATATATTATATCACTAAGCTCCCTAGAATTGGAGGCGTCTCATTCAATTGAGATCACCAACCGGGTCAACAACCTCTAACTCAGTTATTTTAATTAACTATGCTCTCGTATTTCATTGAGAAATTAAATAATGGATTTCGTTCATGGTTTTGACTAGGTCAACCAAATTTTAAATTATTTGGAATCAACCGGCCTATAAAACTTATCAATCCTAGGCATCCTCTCGCCACCTAGAAATAATAGTGTCAACATGTGATATTTTAGCACCAATATAGTACATGCAGTCACCGACGCGGAAATTTTTCCAGGTGTTGATTAGCAGATCATAAATCATACCCGCGAAAGCGAACACCGCATTATATGAATAAAAAAGAAAAGACACTCCATTGTCTCCCCCCATTAACCAAACCTAATACCCACTCCGTTTCTAAAATCTAAGGTTTATTAGTTAATTGGAAAGTCAACTTTTGCTAACTTTGACCAAGTTCAGACGCAAAAATATCGACATCCACGATACTAAATAATGGAATATGAAAAATTCATTTCATGATGAATTGAAGAATCCAATTTGATATTATGGATACCGATATAATTCTGCAAAAATGTGGTCAAATTTAAAGAGGTTTGACTTTTAAAAAACTAACACATCTTATATTTTAAGAGAGATTGAGTATAAAAATTATGAAAATATAAAAACACCACCAACACAGCAAAGCGCGTGAAACCCGTCTAGTCGTATCTAATTTCCAGTCTTATAAAGAAGGAAATGAAAGGTCAAAAGGAATGGCCAAATGACGATTTAGCTCTTCTAATGTGTGGTAACACGATTCCTTTACCTATTAGTTTCACATATACAATATGGGCTATTTACATGTGGTTTTATTGTACTCATTCAATATTGTTATTTTGCATAGATTCAACCAATTATTTGTGACTACAAAAGTTGTGCATTCTCTACATACCCTCATATGACAAACCGGGATGGAACAACCACTTATGAGAGGTGGGTGGTTGTGACTTGTATATTGGTCGTGGTCACGGCGGGATAACCTAATTTATGGAATTGTTGTCAACGTGGAAGTATGTTTACATTTCATTTTGTGTACGAATGGTATTCATTCACTGCTTCTTCATACAAATCCTCAATTACATTACCTCACACCATGAGGATTACCTCAGGGTGCAAGTGGGAAGAGTTGCGGTCATCTCATAGTCCGGCAATCTTGTCCGCAAACGATATTTGGGTTATGATGTAGATCACGATGCAGGTTAAGCATGAGCCGCCAGCCCACATAATATTTGCTTTGTGTTGCTAATACACCAATACACATGGGAGCTCCCATTTCACGCGTCAGGCAATGGCAAACATGCGAGCGCGCACCCCCTCCCCTCCCGCGCGCCCCTATTGGGCCGGCCTATAAGTGGGGTTGGGCGCCCTAGTTTTTTTACTCCGTTCTTTTTCTTCTTAAAAAATCAGAATTTAAAAATTGAATTTTGGGAAAAGGTTCTAGAAATCATGAAATGGTTGTGGTTTTTTAAAGATGTTCATCATTTGAAAAGAATGTTCGCGTATTAAAAAAAGTTCATGAATTCAGAAAATGTTCATAAATTAGAAGACATGTTTGCTACTTCAAATTTTGATGAACATTTTTTGGCTTGATGAACAAATTTTTTCGGAAAAATGGATCAGCAAATTCTGAATTGGACGAACATTTTTTGAAAATTGATGAAGATTTTTTGAATTTGATAAACAAAATATGAATTTCAGATTTATTTTTTCCACACTGTTGAACATCTTTTAAATCTGATGAACAAAATATTGTTTGCAAATTTTGAAGTGAAACTCGCAAAAAGGTGAAAAAGTGAAGAAGAAAAGAGAAAAAAAGGGGAAGAAAAAACAGAAAACAAAACGAAAGAAAAAAACTGAAAAGAAAACAAAAAGATAAAAAGATAAGGAAATAAGCAAAAAATAAAGAAAAACAAGAACAAAACACAAGAAGAAGAAAAAGAAAACCCGGTCCAGGGAAGGTCCTAGAACCTTCTCAAAACCGGGCAAGATTGGACGTGAAAATCTCGAAAAAATGGGCTAGCCCGTTGTGTGTGTGTGGGGTGGGGGGGGGGGGGCTAGGGCAGTAGACAGATGGTCAATCGTTGATCACCTCAAAAGAAACGCTGCTCTCCTCATCCTCACACACTTGGGAGACGAGCCTTGAGTGGTGGATGACTGGTACGACCTCCGCAAACTCGCACACTGCTTCGGCCAACACATCGATGGTGTGCATATTCAGGTGGTTCGTGGGCTCATCCAGCACCAGCACGTGCCATGGAGGCCAGCACCATCAGACCTCCTAATGGCGCATGGCGTGCTGATTAACTTGTTTTCTTCTCTTTTTTATTTTCCGTTCTTATATTTTATTCTTAAAAATAATTCGAGATTTCAAAAATATTCAAAATAACGTGAATTTAGAAAAATGTTCCAAAAATCATAGTATGTTCGTGTATTTCCAAACAAATCATGGATTTAATTATCTTTTGTTAATTTAGAAAATGTTCAGATATTTCATAGAAATGTTCAGAAAAATATCGTGGATTACAATGGAAATACGTCAGTTCAAAAAATATTCGCTGATTCATAAAAAATTCATGACTTAAAAAAATATTCATGCATTTCAGAAAAAAGTTTGCCAAAGAAACATTATTCATGAAGATCAAATATATATGTTGATTCAAAAAATGGCATAGATTCAATTTTTTTGCTGATTTAATAAAATGTTCATAGATTCAAGAGATGCTCGTCAAATAAAAAAAGTTCGCCGAAGCATAAAAATGGTCATAAATTGTTGAAAATTGTGAATGCATTTGAAAAAATATTCATAAATTTCAAATAATATTTGTAGACTAAAAAATGCTCATAGAGTGGAGGTAGTTTGGGCCAGCCCGAAACTGGATGGTTGATAGGCGTTAGATGACTTTCGCTTAGCAGCCCAAACTCGTCTAGCGCGGTGCGTGCCTCCCTCTTTTCATCGTCCAGGTCCACGAACCACTAAGGGTGTGTTTGATAGCATTCCCAACCTAACATGTTTGTTCTTCTCTGATGCATGCTGAGTGTAGACATGCTGAGTACATACATTTGTTATTGTTTGGTAGCGATGTATATGCTAAGACATGCTAAGTTGATACTCTGTTTGGTAGCTTGCATCCGTTTAGACATGTCGTACGATACTGTAGCAACCGGCACTTTGAAATAAATGAATAAAACATTTAAAAATGTGAACAATTTTTTGAAACATGGAAAAAAATACATTTTTGTGAAAATTTATACATTTTTGAAATTCTGATTTTTTTAAATTTCAATAAATTTTTAAAGATTGCTATTTAAAAAATAATAATTCAAATCTGAACATTTTTGAAAATCAAAATTTTATAAAAATCCAAACAATTTTTGAAAATTTTAACAAAATTTGAATTCTTGTATGTTTTTGAAAGTTTTAACATATTTTGAAAATCTAGACACATTTTAAGAAAATAACTTATTTTGAAAATCTAGAATTTTTTTGAAAATTTGAACAATTTTTGGTATATTGAACATATTCTTGAAATTAAATTATTTTTTAGAAATCTTGAACATTATTTGAAACACATTGTCGCTCGTTTCGCTCATGCATGCTGATCATCGAACGGCTGTTGGGGGTGTTCTCTCTTTATGCATACTAAGAGGGTATTTGAGTTGAGATTGTGCATGCTGAGAAGAGCCATGCATGCTACCAAACACCTAAAAATAGGTCGAAAAGAGAACTTTTAAGCTCATGCATCCTCCATATATTTTACCAAACACACCCTAAGAGTACTGCCATGCCCAGAGCTTGTGCTGCACCCTCACCTTGACTTGGGTCTGGGAGAGTTGACTCAAGAGCGGCTTGAGCAGGGTTGACGTGGCTGCCGCTTTGAGACTAGCTACCAATGGCAGGCAGCAGGGGTGGATTAATAAGTTGCCTGGCTAATTAAGGCTTGGCTCGTTAAGCTTAAGAAACAAAAAGACATGTCATCTATGTTCGTCTAAAGCTCGTGAGCACTCGCGAGCGCTTGTTAACGTACTATTATGTGTTAAAGCCTACATTGTGAGAGTGATTTTAAGAAAAATAATCATGAACGTGGGTGTAAACTTTTACGAAGGAGGATGCTGACTACAGGAGGATGTGCGTTAGTGCGTTAGTTTGCACGAGCAATAGCCCGCACGTGGCCGCATAATTATGCAGTTGCCTGTGGTTCCCCCAAAACTATAGACCACGTCCGCTAGCACCTTGAGAGCGATGGGGATTGTTGCGGCGGAGGCCATCACCAAGACCATATGATGCCCTGTAGTGGCGAAGGTCATAGTTTCTGTCCAGGCGGCGCCAATGGTGACGACAGAAGTTTCGGGCAATTAGCAGTGAAGGTCCGGCAACAAAAATGGAAGCCGCAATGCTCCCTGGCAACAAAGCGAGCAAAAGCAAAAGAAAGTTCCGGCAGAGAACCAATCGTTTCTCATCGTTGTTCTCTCATGTAGTCTATTCGCTTTGATTCGAGTAGTGCACGATAAAGTGAAGATAAAGATAAGAGAGGTTAAAGTGAACGGAGCAATTTTTCATTGATTTGTATCACCTGAATAGTCGCGAGTAAATGTTTATTACAATGTTTGCATGGATTGGAAACGATGTAGTGTTGTTTGCAAGTTTTGAACAAAGCTAAGATCTTAACTGCTAGATAGTTTGTTCTGTAGAATATAATAACACAATCCTAACTGCCATCTTAACCTAAATAACATGAAGATAATATTTTCGAACTTTATAACACAATCCTAACTGCCATCTTAGCCTAAATATGATTTTGTTAGAATATTCTACACAATTAGCTAGCAGTTAAGATCTTAGCATTATCAAACACTGCGTACTTGCAAAGGACATTACTCCGATGTACTTGCAAAGAACGTCGTTTCCAATTCATGCAAACATTGTAACCCACATGTACTCGTGGCTGTTCAAGCAATATAAGTACATGCAGTCATTATCAATGAGAAATTTCTCCATTAATTTCAATCTTTCTCTCTTTGTCTTCACGTTATCATGTATTGTTCGAGCGAGAGCGAATAGGCCACCTGGGAGAAGAAAGGTGAGAAGCGATGGGTTCTCGGCCGAAACTTGCTTTTGCTTTTTCTTGCTTTCTGGACACGGAGCATCGAGGTTTCCGTTTTCCTTGCCAGACCTTCGGTCTAGCGGTTGATCGTCACTGAAACTTCGGTCATCGTTGTCAGCGTTGCAGAGGCCAGGTGTATGCACATTGTGTTTCTATCCTCGCAAGGCTTCATTTTGGATCGCTAAAATCCATCCTCTATTGAAGAATGTTGGAGGTGATTAAAAAAATTATTATTTCAAGGATGAGTATCATCCAGCCAGATATATTGTTGAGAGAGACTGTTGACTTCCTAACTGAATGTTACAGATGCTCATGGGAGACTAATATATTGGATATAAAGAACCAGTATATTTCATTTTTAAGTGTATGTATAAAAAACTACTAATTTTTTACCAACTCATTTTTGGCGAACTAGACTGTTTACATCGTAATTGAATGGAATGGTTTGTCAAGGGAAACTAAAGCAAATAGAAAGGACCTGGTTTTCCTGTATGAAATGCGCATATAACTATTCACTTTTTTACTGGATCACTGAACGAGCTGAATTTTCTAATTTTCCTGACATAATTCATTGGAAGTATTTCTTTGCAAGAACAGTATATTAGGCATAACGTATAAAAGAAACAGTTGCAACTCACATTTCCGAATCACAAAATCTTCGTCTTTGATATTAGATACTCCCTTCGATCTAAACTTATTTTGGATCGGAGGCAGGAGCGGAGCTACGTTGGGGCCAAACTGGGCCTTGGCCCGCTCAGCCCAGCCAAGAATAGGGAAGGATAATAAGGAACCTGGGCCAGGGATACAACTGATGTGTGCATTTTTTCTGTCGTCTCCCACACTGGCCTGCCCAGCTTTCAGCCTGAAGCTCCGCCACTGATCGGAGGGAGTAGTAATTTTGATGAGTACGAACTGCAGATGATTGCTTCTAATGTAGTTTCATTGTTTTTGATATGGTTCATCATACATGTCGAATTGTTGCTTCCAACATATTAGTGGCATACTATCTATTTTTTTTCTCCTGCTGGCTGTTGCTTCATCTTTTTTCTTCTCTTTCACGAATACATAAATATTACATATTATTTCATTGATAGAAAAAGATAAAAATTAATACAGAGGTACAACGCATATCACGAATGCAGAAGGCGTGAACACGACGACTAGAGTAAAGAGACATGGGATGCTTAGCCCATCCGTTGGTTCATCTTGCTGCACCACGCATGCTCTTCTTTTGGAGTCTCCCATAAAGGTTAGTGCCACAGTATGCGGATAAAATTCTGCATTGTTACCACTGTTTCTAGGTGCATGAATCCCCAGCAGGAAAATTGTGCGGTAGAATGATTGGCCTCATCTGAGAGACAAGACATGAGCTAAGGAATGTCATCTCAAGCATTTTCCGTGGGCTATTCACCATTGAAAATCTCTGCGAGGAATGTTTATTCCTGCCGGCCCGCGCTGATGGGCGACATCTCACGGCCCAGCAACCTGCATCTTGGGTCTATGGCCCTACAACGGTCCAATCCGGATACTACAGCCGGCCGGCTCAACTCAGAGAATACAAGGGGCCCGCCCATTTTCAGAAGAATTTTTCACATAACCCTAATTTTTTTTCAGAATTCTACTCATGGGTCAGTAAACGTGGGTCTATACATCGGCAGGGGCGGACAGTGAAATAAGTAACGGGTGAATGAATGAAGCACTGAAGTTGATCATGATCATACATAATGTAGCTACTTTTCTTGCCCTCCGCTGGGACTTGAAAGTTGAAACTTTCATTGTGTGGTGCGGAGCGGTGCGGTGTGCCGGCCTGAATGCAGTGAATGCACATATGCTAAGCATGCGCTATAATCCTAGGGCAAGCTGACAATGCGGGCACTGTAGAGTGGCACTGGCCTTGCGATCGTGCGCATGTCGGCCTCAGGAACCCCCGCTTCGCATCGTGACCCAAACGGACATGATGGACGCGGCTGCATGCCGGGCGTGCAGATTCCGAGCTGTTCGCTGTCGTTAGGTAGCAAAAAAAATGCTTGCTGATCGATAGAGTGACAGCGACCCATCGGACGGCGACCGGGCGCGCTCCCTGTCCGGCGGGCGTCGCGGTCGCACGAGCGTCTGGTTCGTCCGTTCGTACGTCCCGGCATCGCTGTGTGTACGCGCGCATGCAGGGCCGGCTGCAGTGCCCTGGCAACCGGTGTCGATCGTTGGCTAGCCAACCTGATGGATGTATAGTGCTGGCTGTGGCTGGAACGCCGGCCATCCATGATCGGGCAGGGCACGCTGTAGTGTAGACTGTACGCAGCAAGCGATAGGAGTACGTACCTACGTACGTGCCGGTGTTGCCGTGTGGACCCAACGAGCGGTGCGATTGCTGCATGCTATTGCTACGAGCAAAATGAGGAGGGAACGAGGCCTAATTCCTGGGCAGGCACTGTGGAGTGCACTGCAGGCGGTGGAGGAGTGATGGGCGGACGAGTCGGGAGACAAGGCGCAAGGGACACGCGCCAACTAGCACGGCCACTTCCCCCTACCACCCGTGCACCGGCGCTGGGGATACGGGGGAGGCCACCCCCACATGTCCCCTTGATGCACGTGTGCATGCTTTGCTAGCTAGCTAGCTGCATTCCATTCCATCAATCAGTCCATGTCAACAAATATACTGAGCGATCGATCGTGCATCCAACTCGCTGCTGCTCACTGTTGTATATTCTACACGACGCGCGCACCTGCCTCCGCAATTAAGCGGCTGGCTAACAGTTTCTTCTATACTAGATTACGTAGGTGATAGGCGCTTACCTTTTCGAGACATGTTAAGCCTTTCGTGTCGTTTTCTTCATGCGCCACAGCTAGTGGTCGCATGGTTAACTGCATGGTACATGCATGCATCTTGGTAAAACATGTACGTACTGGTAGCTAACTACGGCGACCAAACAAAAGGCATTAGGGGGCCGGGGAAGCTAGGGGATAATGCAAACTTTCTCGTGGCGAAATCAGGAAAGATACGTCCGGTTGGCTAAAACGGCAGCAAAAGGAACAAACACTAGTCACGTTGCTCGTCAGCTATTAGCTATACCACCATGACCGAGCTCAGCTCCCGAAAGAAAGAGGGAAGGAAAGGCACGTGCCTTTCCATGGTTCGCCGCACCGCTCCATAGCACCCAGCTGTCCCGATATCCTCCTTGTGGATAAGCCTCGCTCCTCTCCTCCCCTACCCCGCTAGCTACTCTCCGGCCACGGTCTGGCCCGGACCCTGGATCTAAAGCTAAAGCTAGCCATAGCCTGAGCACGTACACTGGCCGTGTTGAAAAATTTGCACACTCCTGCTGCTGCTGCTGCAGTGGACTGGACTAGACTTGACTTGGGTGGAGGGAGTGACTGACTCGTCGCCGCCGTGCATCTGCTTTCTGCATGCTCGTTTTGTCATCGGAATCTACCACCTTTTCCTTTCCACACAGAACGAACGACTTTCGACTGTGCGATGGACGCAAGACGACGGCTAGTCACGGACGACACTTGGCCACGCACGCTTTTGCATGGGCGATGCCGATCGAGTACCTTTGTGCGCTGCGTTTCTCCGGCCGGGAGAGCAACACGATGCCGCTTCTCCTTGTGCTTCACATGCGTTCTCTCGCTCGCAACTTGGCACACAGATGCATTTGCACCAACCAACAACCGCATGCAGGTAGGCGCAGGAGCTTTAACTCCATTCACCTCACCTGCATGAACTTTTTCCGGAAAAGAGGGGACACGCGACAAACATCGAGAAAGCTAGGTGACGCAGAGCCTTGCTGCTTGCGAAAAGAGGACCGATCGAGCACGTACTGCCAAGGACCCACGGCATCACGACTACACGAGCAATATTTCAAAGTTTTCACTCGAGCTCGAGGTGATGGATGGGTGCGTTTCCAGGAAAGGGGGGACGCATGCAAGCAGCAAGAGATGTGTAAAGAAACGTGCTAGTACAACAACTTCAATAGGAGCAACCACCGCTAGCAGAGTAGCAGATCGACGAGCAGTCGTGTACTAGCATGCTCTAAAGAGGAAAGCGTCGATGGCACAACCAGTGCAATTGAACGACGAACTAGCTGGTGCCAGAAAACGAAAGCTTTGATCGGTCGACATGCTCGTGGGTCTGCTAGTACGATTATAAATATACTTACATGGCACGTCCGGGCAACTTGCTGGCGTGCAGCTTTGTATATTGCACCAGCCGGGGTACAGGCAATTATATTAGTGCAGCATCGAAGTCTCTGGATGGAAGGAGAGGGCCATGACGCTAGCACTAGCACTTTTCATAATCCAGGTTGGACAACACCGATCCATGACCATGTATCGACAAAGACAAAGCAAGAAAAACGGAGACAAGCCAGACATGACACACCGTCCCGGCAAAAGCAGACTGACCGAGTTTTCCAATCAAGATTATTGCACGTCATCTCTTTGCTACTCTGGTGTCCACGTACTGTGGTGAGTAGGTTGATGAACTTGGGCAATACAGTAGCACTTTTCTGGTTGGTTATGTGCGTCGTCAGCTGCAGAGCCAATTTTGTCATTTGGTTATTTGTATTTTTCTAGAACCTACGGGAGAAAGTTAACAAGAAAAATAGACGACAATATACATGAAAGATACCAGCGATTATTCATGATTTACCAAACAAAATATTTACATTGTACCTATATTCCAAGATGGCATGACTATTTAAGGGGGTTGTACTCGAAATTGAATTTGTGCCCTCTATTTCATTTGAGATGGTTTTCAAGAAAATAGACAACGCCAAAAGTGAACACGAGGAGTATATACATTTGCATGCAACAGCTCACGATAATCCCGCATCAAGGGGGTTCTCGCACAATGTTATTCAATTGTAGTATGTTAAGTTCACGTGATTCTAGAAATATAGAAACAGGGGAAACCTAGGAATAGTATGTAAACCCACGCAACAATTATAGAACAAACACATAGATTTTATAGTGTTCGGTTCCCATGCATATGAAAAAACATAGCATCCTGATAAACAATAAGGTAAGCACCTATCCATTGGAGAGTTGAGTTGCTAAGTTATTTAGTGCACTTACCATGCATCTTTGCATTGAAAGATGCGATCCTAAGGCTACTCATAGTGGAGAGTATCATATACTAGTATCATACATATGATACTAGTGTATGATACTACCTTCATAGTGCATAGTATCTAGAGTAGTATCATGTATGGTTATATTTATTGCCATGCATGATACAAAGTAGCATAGCATTTAACATGTTACGGTATCTACCTATGTTACTCTAACCTTCTCTCTCTTCTTTAATTCTTTGCCACATGAGCATATTTGTTATTCCCAAGTGCATGATACCACCTATGTTACCCCCATTAAGGCCAGCCTAAGTGATTTTTTTTCCAGAACTAGTACTATTTTTGTAGCAATTTTGAAAACAGGTGTCTGAGTTGAAGAATATCAAAACTACTACCCTGTCGGCCAGTATCAGGCCGAGCAGGGACCTGTCGGCCACCACCGGGCCGACTAGAGACCTGTCGGCCACAAGTAGGCCGAAGAGACCCTCTCGGCCAATCAGAGGCCAGGGGAGGATGCCTGTCGGCCATAGGGTGGCCAAAGGGCCACCTGTCGGCCAGTGGGAGGCCGATGGGCCCCTGGATAAGGCCCATCCCTCCTTTCTTCCTCCTCTGACTAGTCATTTCACCCTCCCCCGTCTAGTAGCCTGCCCCTCTTCACATCTCACTCTCGTTGCTCTCTAGTGCTTCCACCGCCTCGCCGATCTCTTCGCTGGACCACCCATTTTGTTATTTTACCCGCGTAAACAATAGATCAGGGCGCTCTCCACCGGCCTACGATAAAAAATTTTTGGCTTCCAACTCAATCGAATGAGAGCTCTCAAGTCGGTAGTGGATTTAGTTCTTATTTGCCACTGTCCGTTTGCAGGTAATGGCTTACCCATTTTGCCGAGCTCCAGGTGTCGTTGATTCTGGTGCGTCTGTATTTACTGTGGTGCTGGATCGTTGATGTTCTAGACGTGTTGTAAGATTCTATGTCTTGATTATCTGACTGTGGCACATTCGAATGCCTTTGTTTATAAGTTTATGATCCTTGCTTCCATTCTTGTTGTAGTCTGATCCTTGCAGTGTTAGATCACATCTTGCTCGGTACATTGAGGAGTGCAGAGCTTTAGCTATTCAAAGAGGTGACACAGATATTGATCTTGCTCTGCACAACACTGAGTGTAACTTATACCATGTTATGTTCACACATGGTAGGATGAGCAGTAAATTGCATGGTCCTTCGTGGGAGGAACTCGTGAATGATTATGGTCTCCGCCACAGTGACATGATGACTGTTATGCTTGAGCACTATGGAACTTATATTAGTGTCGAATTCCACCGGGATGGTGTTATGTTGTTTCCTTTACCCCATGTTGGTAAGATATTTGTTTGACTGATTTTCAGATTTGATTCAGCTTATACGTTTTGCGGTTCATCCTAGTTAGTGAAATCATTTTTTTGTAGCTCTTGAGGATCTGAGTGAAACTCAGAGGGAACTTGTTGACAACTGTTTTTATAGTCGTGGTGTCACTCTGAATTATCAGCAAATGTATGTCATGTCACGGCAGCTCTTTGATGACAACTACATACTGTGTACTCCTTTTGTTCATAGGATGGATTGCATGAACGTTATTTTCCAACATATGGTAAGCTTTGGTATCTGGTTTTTATTATTTGTTTGTTCTTTGCTGGTTCATAGGATGGATCATATAACTTGCTTGTTTTTGTCAGGTTATTCCTACCATGTTTGTGAGGAGTTTGATGGAATTTGTGGCTATTCCTAGGACTGGTTCTTTACTTCTTGAAATTACTTTGGATTCAGAAGATGATGATATATTTGTGAGCATTCCTTGTTCCTACTTCATTGGCTTGGGTGATCGAATGGTGTTGAAGAAGGAAGGTTTCGGAAATTTTCTGCTGGCATCGTCTATCAAAGTCAACAATTTGGTGCTCATAACATTCAAACAGCGTGAACAGGAGCTAGCTATTGTTTTCAGCTATCTGCCACAGTGACAAAGAAAGAAAGGTCTCGTGCAGTCCAAGCAGCAGAAGAAGCTGGAGATGGAGAAGGAAAATATCCACGTTGGACTAAGTAGATTTATATTCTTGTAACTCAATTTCAGCAAGTTGTATCTTAATTTCAGTAGGTTGTATCTTAATTTCAGCAAGCCGTACTATTCCCGTTTTTATTTACCGCCATACTGTGGCGCCACCTTTGTCCCACCAATCTCTGCCGCCACTTTCCTTCCCGTCATTATCTCCCGCCATTATCTTTCCCGCCATTCTCTCCCGCCATTCTCCCCCGCCAATGTCTCCCGCCATTCTCTCCCGCCATTTTCTCCCGCCAATCTCTCCCGCCAATCTCTCCCGGCAATCTCTCCTGCCATTTTCTCCCGCCATTCTCTGTCCCGCCATCCTGTGCCACCCGATTTCCCGCCATTGCGGTTGTCATCTGCCTATAAAATGAGGCATTGTATCTGCCTTCCTCCATCAGCCACCAACACTCATAAAAACCAGCGCGGTAGTCATTATGAGTTTGCCTTCTTTGGATCAAAGCATTAGGCCTAGCAAATGGAAGAGTGCGAAGTTGCCTCAGGGGGTGGAAGCAGTTCGTTGTTGGTGCGGGGATCTCTGCAAGGTGAAGGAGGTGACGGATTTTTCAGATTGGTTGGGCATGAAGTTTTTCATGTGCGCTAATTATGAGGAAGATCCACCCATTGGTCCTTCACCGTACATCACGCCTCCGGTATGTTTGAGTCACACAGATGAAACACGTTGTTCGTATTGCTGTTTATTTGATTTTCATATTTCTGTTTCTTTTGTAGTCTCCTCCGCCCCTGTGCTAGTACTATCATTGGATAGACACGAAAATGCCGGACTGGGCGGTGACTGAGATTCGTGAAAGAAGTCATCGTGCATGGGCAAGTTTGGACTTGGAGGAGCTCCGCGAGAAGTCGGCAGCAGAGGAGAAAGCAGAGCAGGATAGAGCTTGGCAAGAGCACTGTGTGGAGCAGAGGGATTTTCTTGCTGAGATGAAGAAGAAAAACCAAGAAAACCAACTTCGACTAGGCGTGAACTGTCTCTGTGCATGACAACTAACATTAGTACATAATATTGAATAGTGAGAAATACATTACCAATTCATATTGTTAATAATGAAAATACCTCTCTCCGTGCCCAAACAGATCCCATAGTAGGCAAGTCACCGATAGAAGGCACGTAATGTCCAACCATGTCCTCATTACCAAAAGGTTTGTCAATGCTCACGTAGGGTCGACCAATAGGGAATCTCTCATAAGACCAAAGCTGCAACAGAAGTGGACATCCGAGAAGACCAGATTTCCTAGACCTCAACTGACAAGCTTTGCAGAGGCCTCTATACGTAGCTGCTAACACGGCAGAACCAAAACTCCTCTGCACAATGTCCTCAGGGGAACGTGCCTCAGCTATCTCTCGTGCAATGCCGATCAGTCGTGCATCTACAGTGGTCACGTGGTTCTCTGTGAACATAGTCTTGCCAAAAAACCACATAATATATGCCTCTAGGGACCGATCAATCTGTGGCTCTAACAACTGATAAGTGGGATATCCTAAGGCAACAATCTGATATCCTAAGGCAACAATCTGAAACTGGCTCAACCACCTGAAAAGAGGCCCATGACAATCGTTGTCTAGGGTACAAGTAGTTGGCACTGCAGCCAGAAAACGGGCATGCATAGATGCTAGCCAACCAGTTTCCACCTCTAAAGTTCCTATGACAGCACCGGCGAGAGGTAATCCTAACAAGTAAGACACGTCCTGTAAATTAGGAGTCATCTCTCCCAGGGAAAGTGGAACGTATGTGTCTCTGGTCTCCATCTATCTACTAAGCAGCTAAGGAGTGACCTATCGTAAGAGAAGTGTGATACTGGCCTCTTGCGTAGCTGCATTGGTTCACCCGCGTCATCCAAGTCTGGGTGATCAACCCACTCATCCAATGTACCCTCAACCAGTCGTGCCAAGGGTAGAAGTCCAGCCCAATTCAGCCTACAAAATGAACAGAATGTAGCTTACAATTAGGTTCTATCAAAACGATGTCGAACGTACTAAGTGATTGTACCAACACATACCTATCAACCCATGAAGGGTGTATCATCCAGTTAGACTTTGGGGTGCGAGTGATTAACACGTCTAAGTTCGTGCCCGATTCCATAAGTGCGCCTCGGTGCCCTCTATCGATATTAGCATTAAGCATCGGATACGAAGCCACATCTGCAATGACAACATAGTACAAACATATTACAAAATAAAACATAGATGCTCGCGTACTAAAAATAAAAACTGAGTATCCGAGAGGCATTAAAACATAGTCTCACATATTACAAATAAAAACATAGTGCTTCCTGCTTACACATAAAAACATAGTGCACACATATTACAAATAAAAAAGTAGTCCGACTTATTAAAAATAGAAACATAGTCTGACATATTATGCAGCTTCAGAGTTATTTATTCCTCGTCCGCCCCTTCGGCCTCGAGAGCCTCGTCCACCACGACTACCAGGACCACCTCTTGCAACTGTTGCTGCAGTCGTCGATGTGGAAGCGCTCATCGATGTGGAAGCACCGTCTTTCTTCAGGTCGGGGCAATATTTCATCCTATGCCCATAAGCCGCGCAGAGCAAACATTGTCTGGTTGCTCCACCAGCTTCAGATTGGTCCATATCGTTTCGTATGCGCGTTACCTTACGCCTGCCCCTGCTAGTGCGCCGTAGTGCAGGATCCGGGATGTATACTCTATCACCATCGTTTACCTTGTTGAAATTGCCGGCGACTCTAAACCCTGTCATCTCACCTGTCCAGACATTGAGTACTGCCTCCTTTGAATAGTACGAAGACACGAAGGAGATAGCGTCCAACTGAATCTGGCCACAGGCAGCCAACACATGTGAGCAAGGCAGGTGCAACAACTGAGGCTTGTTGCATGTACACTCACAAGTTGGATGAAATTCTACTCCGATTGTAACCTCATGCGTCTTCACCTCATTTGCAGAACCAAAACCATCAGTAGGAAGCTGAACCTCATACCTCCTTTCCTGATTACCTATGAGTGTGACGGTGTGCTTTTTTGCTTTCTTTATCTTCTCAGCCATGTACTCCATGACACAGCTGCAGTAAGGAGTGTTCTGATTATATGCAATATGCTTCCTTGCTAACTCATGCCTTTCTCTGAAATACCTCACAGTGCCATGGAATACACCCTCCACAATAGTTGTTAGTGGCAATGCTCTATTCCCTCTGAGAACAAAGTTATAGATCTCTGCAAGATTGGTTGTCATGTGGCCATACCTAGCTCCATGGGTGTTATGCAACAAAGACCAATTCACTGGAGGCTCTTTCTGTATCCACTTAGAAAAATTCTTTATTGCCCTGCCCTTCTTTCTCTTCGTATTAGGAGGGTCAACTGCTAGCAAGTCACAAAGACCAACTGGCCCCTCCATCTCTGCAATGAGTGCTGTTAATTTAACCTGGTCTTTTTCCATTTTCTTCCTAGCAACGACCTGCTTCTTAGTGAACTCATCTAGTTTCGACCAAATAAAATCGTATTTGCGCCGCTGGTTCTGCTTGCATAACTTCTTGAACAAGTTCATCAACTGTTTGTTCTTGAACTGTGAGGAAAAATTAGCACCCAGATGGCGCTTGCACCACCAGCTTTGCAAGTCCTTCCAAGGTGTTGGCTCGTCAGCAGTTGGATTACTCAGTGTCTTCACGGCCTTCAATATACCGGGATGTCTATCATGAATGAGACACACATTTGATCGGTCCTTCATGATCGCAATTTTAATTTGATGGAAGAACCATACCCAGCTCAGAAAGTTCTCACCCTCCACAAATGCCATAACTAGTGGGATGATTTGGTTGTTCCCGTCCACACCAATAGCAGTCAGGATTTGCCCTTTGTACTGACTAGTCAGGAATGTACCATCCACAAACATCACAGGAGGACAATGCCTGAAAGCTTTGATGCACATACCAAAAGAGAAGAATACTCGTTTCAACACCTTGTAATCCGGTATGCTTTCCAACCTCGTGTGATGAATGTTAACATAAGTGCCGGGATTCCTCTCCTTCGGTATGTCAAGGAGACGTCCCAAACCTCTCCTCCATAGCCTTTTGCTTAGCTCTCCAAGCCTTCCCATATGGAATGTCATACTTCCATCTGACCTTCACTGATGTCTGGATGTGCTTTGCTTCCATATCTTTCTTCGTCACTATCTCAGTATACATGAGTTGCGCTATGAGAGTTGAAGTAAGGTTTGGATAACGAGCCAACATGTTTTTCCTAACACATTATGCGGTACAGCATTTGTCACAACCCAGTGGATGTGATACTTTGGCACGTGGGCGTGCACCTTCGCATGACAACCTGATTCAACACACTTGATGGTATATTTCGTTGGACTAGATATGTTTGTCCGGAAAACCCTTTGGGTAGACATAGCCCACTTTATCACCGCACACTTCATTTTCTTCTTTGTGTCAAACATAGCCCCGATCTGGACTTGGTTCAGATTATATTGCCATGGAGTCTCATGGCCATCATTGACAGTAAAGCCGACGGATATGTCCTGCTCCCATGCAGCAGGAATTGGTACCTCCTCCTCATCCTCGCAATTTTCAGAATCAAGTTCCTATGCAATCCCATCCTCGTCCTCTTCCTCCATCACCCTCTGCATTTCCTCGCCTTCCTCATCCCCATCAGCAACACCAAAGGCAGCTAATACTACCTATTGAATACTCAGACCAGCAGCATGACCACTAACATAATCTGACTCACTGTCGGCTTGGGTAGCATTCACATCCGGTGGCTGTGACTTGGATACATAAATCTCGTTAGCCACTTGACTACTCTGGCCTGGTTCATACCCCACATTGGGTGGTATGATATTCTCCTCCTTCGCCACTGGTTGCAATAGGTCATACGGATGGATTCTTCGGTATCTGCAACGACTTAATAGAGACAACCAATGTTGGCTCCTATCTATCGAAATCAAATCCCACTTCACATTTTTACAGGATTTGGTCCACAAGGCATGAATACTGACGGAACAAACTTCAGGATCGAGGCCAAAACTAGTAGTCAACCAGTGCTTCAACTGCCTAATGTCTAGTCTATCCGGGTCTCAAAGTGTCATTTTGCCTCTTTTAAACTCGGTAAGATCAACCCCCAACTCATTATATCGAATAGTACCAGAGCCGTAATACACAGTCAGATTTACGGATTCAGACATTTTAACCTGTCAGACAATGTCAGCTTCTCATTATTCGCAACGAATATATCGACACTAAAATAAAACATACACTATAATGTACCTAAAAAACTGTAGGGGAACGCGACAGAAAACAAAAAAAATCGGTATAGCGAGCACGCCCAGGACCACTATGGAGAATGCATACAAGGTTTGATCTGATCCGTACCGACTCGTAGCACAGCGGAAGAAGAGTCGGTGGAGATCGTTGGTGCAGATCCCCGCAGCTAGGATTTACAACCTCCCAACCGCGAGGATGTACTCCCTCGTCGGACAGCCCTTCGGGAGGCGGTCGGACAGTCCCCCGGACGATGTCGCGGACAGCCCTTCGGGAGGACCCTCGAAACTCGAACGGAGACTCGGACGGCCCTTCGGGAGGACTCTCGAAACTCGACCTGGGACTCGGACAGCCCTTCGGGAGGACACTCGAACAGCCCCTCGGGCAAAAGATCGAAACTACGAACTCTCTACGGGGTTGCACACATACGGTGTCATCTATCCGGCAGGGCTTCGCCGTCCAGAACTAGTTCCTGCCGGAACCCAGACAGCCTTTCGGCTCTACGAAAAAATCTTTTCGTGGGAGGGAGAGAGAGAGCTTGCAAAGCAAAGCATGTGTATGAGAGCAAAGGATGAGTGTGGAGAGTGCATCTCCACCTCTATTTATAGGAAAACCCAAGGGGTAGGGTGGCACTTGAAATACCCAAAATGCCCATGAGGTGAGCACACCACAAGGGCATAAAGGGAAAGCCTCCAAATAGTGTTGCCTGCATCACCATGCCTGCATCACCATGCCTGCATCATCCCCTAATAGTATTTCCACTATTCACAATAGTGTTTCCACTATTTACAATAGTGTTTCCACTATACATATATAGTGTTTCCACTATTTACAATAGTGTTTCCACTATACATATATAGTATTTCCACTATTTATATATATAGTGTTTCTACTATTCAAAATAGTGTTTTCACTATTCACGAAGACATTTTTCTGCGTCCGTTAAATCCCAAATTATTTCTGTGTGCCTAGAATAATTCCAGTACCCACTAAAACAATTTTGGACGCGTTCCGAAACAATTCCGGAACAATGTTTTTCTTCAGCGAAAAGCTACCATAGCGGTTCCGGCGGCTCCGGAACACTTCCGGTTTTTTCCTCCGAAAAATCCCAGAAGTCCCCAGAATCATTCTGGCACCCTCCAAGAATTTCCAGACGTGTGCCGAAACCATTTTGACTTAATGGTATACTCCGAAACAACTTTTCGGTTTTACCGGAACTATTCCAATGTTCTCTCTCCGGAACTCTTCCGTTGTCTCCGAAACTTTTTCGGTGATTTTCTCTCAGACTCCCTGTCTAGTATTCAGCAGATAGATGACCCTTAAGTGTGTGACCCTATAGGTTCGATGAAGTATAGACATGACCCGGAACACCTTCCGATCAATGATCAGCATCGGAGCCGTGGACACCCATATCGATCCCTATACCCACACGAATAAATATTCGAGTGAACCTCCAGTTGCCGTGAGCTATTCCTGTTGCTTTGCGATATGTTACAATTACCCGAGGTGAGAAACATCGGCATCCTCGTGGATCAACACTTGTCCACAATGCCAGTTACCTCGTTGCCGGTATTGTTCTCTTTTCTCGTTCCCATGTTTTGGCATCCCCGTGATCAAATCACAAAGTGTCTGGCCAGACGATGATGGATACCGTAACACCGAGAGGGCCCAAAGATATCTCTCCATCACTGAAGAAGCAAATCCCAATCTTGAGCTATCAAGTTACTTGACATACTTTTCCATGAACCCGTAAGCCGCCGTAATAGCCACCCATTTACGGATGACGTTTAACAAACCCCAAAGTTCATGAAGCAAGCATGAAGAAACTCGATACTCGCATGGTCTAAGGAATTATGCAAACATTAACTTCTCTGTGTTATTAACCATAAACTTATGACGAATGTATCTCATAGCATAACATCAATTCGGATCGATTCAACACAAGTGTTCTACCAACATCGTGCCCTCAAAATTGCCGGCATGGCCATGCCCATGATCAGGAAAACAGGATCATCATGCAATACTTGAGCCAGTCTTAGAGGCAAGACTAGGAATACAATTTACCATTTATTATACCACACGTGCACATGAGTTTCCCTCCAAGCCTCGTTTTATTTGCAGACTCGAGAATCATTGCAGTTATAGCATGGATCATAAACATTCATTACAAACTTGGAGATACAAAAGTAACTGATATTACTGCCTCTAGGGCATATCTCCTACAGACTCCCACTTGCACTAGAGTCATAATCTAGTTACATGGCTTCCCTAACACCAATGGCAATCCGATGTTGCTCATGCTTTGCTCGTGGTAGAGGCTTCGTCATCGGGTCTGACACATTCAGATCCGTGTGAACTTTGCGTACTTTCACTAAACCTTCTTCGACATGATGTCGAATGAGTTTAAATTTGCGTTGAATATGCATTGTCTTATGGTGCGAACATGGCTCCCTTGCCTGAGCCACGGCGCCACTATTGTCACAATAGATCTCCACCGGGTCGAGAGCACTTGGAACCACACCAAGGTCTTCAAGGAATTGCTTGATACCGACAGCTTTCTTGGAGGCTTCTGAAGCAGCCACATATTCCGCCTCCGTTGTAGAATCCGCCACAGTGTTTTGTTTGGAACTTTTCCAATCAACTGCACCGCCGTTCAATAAGAAAACATAGCCCGATTGAGAATTGAAGTCATCTGGGTCAGTCATGAAGCCTGCATCAGTGTAACAACTTACAATGAGCTCTTCATCACCTCCGTACACAAGGAGTAAATCCTTGGTCCTCCTGAGGTACTTAAGAATACCCTTAACTGCGGCCCAGTGTTCCAATCCTGGATGACCTTGGTACCGGCTGCTAACACTTAGCGCATAGGAAACATCTAGTCTTGTACATAGCATGGCATACATAATAGAACCAACTGCCGAAGCATATGGAATATCATTCATTTGTACTCGCTCATCGAGGGTCCGAGGACACTGATTCTTGCAAAGCACTGTGCCAGGTGACATGGGGAGTAGGCCTTTCTTGGAGTTCTCCATGTTGAACCTTTTCAACACCTTGTCAATGTACGTGCTTTGGCTTAGGGCTATCAGGCGTCTTGATCTATCTCTATAGATCCTGATGCCCAATACATATGCCGCTTCGCCTAAGTCTTTCATTGAAAAACTCTTCTTCAATGAGTCTTTTATTTCGCTAAGAAATTTCACACCATTTCCAATCAACAATATGTCATCCACATACAAGATTAGAAATGCTTTTGCGCTCCCACTAAACTTCTTGTAAACACAAGATTCTTCATCGTTCCTGATGAAGCCAAACTCTTTGACCACTTCATCAAAACGAATGTTCCAGCTCCTTGATGCTTGCTTCAGACCATAAATGGCTTTCTGAAGCTTGCATACCTTTCTAGCATTCTTAGGATCGACAAAACCTTCTGGCTGTATCATGTATACATCCTGTTCAAGGTTTCCATTTAGGAAAGTCGTTTTGACATCCATCTGCCATATTTCATAATCGAAATAAGCAGCAATTGCTAGTAATATCTGAACAGACCTGAGCATGGCTACGGGCGAGAAAGTCTCGTCGTAGTCAACTCCTAGAACTTGCGTGAACCCTTTCGCGACAAGTCTAGCTTTGTGGATAGTAATGTTACCATCCGCGTCCGTCTTTCTTTTGAAAATCCATTTACAACCAATGGGTTTTACGCCATCTGGAAGTTCTTCCAAGTTCCAAACTTGGTTTTCGTACATGGATTCCATCTCGGATCTCATGGCCTTGTGCCATTCCCTTGAGCTAGGCCCCGCCATCGCTTCCTTGTAGTGCGCAGGTTCATCGTCTTCAAGAATGAAGATTTCGTTATGAAACCATTCAGGTGGCTGGATAGCCCTACCTGATCTGCGCGGTTCAGTTACAACATTGTCTGAAGTTTCCGCATCACATGCGACAACTTCCGGCTCGGTTGTAGGGATAATTTGCGGAATTACTTCCGGTTCCTTAGCCATATCAACGGTTGCCGAAGATTCACTAATCTCATTAAGTTGTACTGTCCTCCTACTCAATTCTTTAGCGAGAAACTCTTTCTCGAGAAAATGTGCAACCTTTGCGACAAACACTTTGCCCTCGGTTTGGTGGTAGAAGGAATATCCAATGGTGTTATTTGGATAACCTACAAAGTAACATTTGTCTGATCTAGGTTCTAGCTTGGTTGGCTGTAAACGTTTTACGTATGCCTCACAACCCCAAACCTTGAGATGTGACACACTAGGTATCTTCCCATACCACATCTCATGTGGTGTCGTCTCAACAGACTTAGACGGTGCTCTGTTTAATGTATAAGCAGCAGTTTCTAGTGCGTGACCCCAAAAAGATATCGGTAGATCTGTAAGAGACATCATCGACCTTACCATGTCTAACAGGGTTCGGTTACGTCGTTCCGACACTCCGTTTTGCTGTGGAGTTCCGGGAGGCGTAAGCTGTGGAACGATTCCACGATCACTCAGATGTTGGCCAAACTCGTGACTAAGATATTCGCCTCCGCGATCAGACCGCAGAAACTTAATCTTTTTGTTACGATGATTTTCTACCTCATTCTGAAATTCTTTGAACTTTTCAAAGGTTTCCGACTTATGCTTCATCAAGTAGATATAGCCATACCGACTCAAATCATCAGTAAAAGTCACGAAGTAAAAATACCCACCCCGTGCGGCCGTGTTCATTGGACCACATACATCACTATGTATTATTTCCAATAATTCACCCCCCGTTCAGGATGACCCGTGAACGGCGTCTTGGTCATTTTTCCCATCAAGCAAGCTTCACATGTGTCAAATAATTCAAAATCAAGGGACGGTAAAACTCCATCTTTATGGAGTCTTTGCATGCGTTTCTTTCCGATGTGGCCAAGCCGACAGTGCCACAAGTAAGTGGCGGTGGTATCAGCCTTCTTAAGGCGTTTAGCATTCACGTTAAAGACATCATTTCCACATTCAAGATTTAGTATGAAAAGGCCCCCAACAATGGGTGCAAATCCATAAAACATATCCTTACAATAAAGTGAACAACCATTGTTCTCAGACTTGTAGGAGTACCCGTCGTGCACTAAACATGATCCAGAGATAATGTTTCTACACAACAACGGAACAAAATAATAGTTACTAAGTCCCAAAATAAATCCTGAAGGGAGACGTAGAGGCATAATGCCGACGGCTTGAGCGGCGATCCCAGCGCCATTCCCGACACGCATCACGACTTCATTATTTGCCAGCTTGTGCACCTTCTGAAGCCCCTGTATCGAGTTGCAAATGTGAGCAACCGATCCGGTATCAAATACCCAAGACTTAGAATTTTCGCTAGCAAGCAAAACGTCAATGACATTAACTTGTATAACAATTATACCTTTTCCGGTTTTCCCGGATTTCTTATCTTCCAGATACTTCTTGCAGTTTCTCTTCCAGTGTCCTGTGCCCTTGCAGTAGAAGCACTCAGTTTCATTCTTGGCTCCGCCCTTAGATTTGCGTTGGAAGCCGGTCTTACCGGCGCCCTTGCCTTTCTTTGGCTTGCCTTTCTTTTTGAAACTGACAGTTTTATTCACAAGCAACACTTGCTTGCGATTTTTCTGCAGTCCTCCTTCAACAGTTTTCAGCATGGCAAGCACCTCATTAGGTGTTTTGTCCATCCCATTCATGTTGTAGTTCATGACAAAACCTCCGTAAGAAGGGGGGAGTGAACAGAGCAACATGTCCATTACATGCTCTTCTGGAAGTGGAAATTCCAGGGTTTTAACCCTTTCAGCGTAGCCAATCATATTGACTACGTGCTCGCCAACTGAACAGCCCTCAGCCATCTTGGTCTCCGACATCATCTTCATGATATCAAAACGTTCAGACCTTGCATTAAACTTGTAAAGAGCATCCAGATCCTTGATCATATCAAAGGAGTTATGGAATTCAAAACGTTTTTGAAGCTCTGAACTCATGCAAGACAGCATGAGGCACTGCACTAAGTTGTAATCATCATCCTTAGTGGCCCAGACATTCTGTATGTCTACCGCGGCTGTTGCCGCCGGCTTTGGTGGAAGAGCTCCATCAAGTACGTACACTTTCTTAGCGCTCCTGAGGACAATCCTCAGGGTACGGACCCAGTCCGCATAGTTGTTTCCATTCGCAGCTAACTTCTCTTTCTCTAACATCGGGCCTAAGTTGAACGCGCTATTGCGAGCCATTTGATCTACAACGGAAAACACAAGTTCATTTTAGACATTGTTCATAATGATTTTTGGCACTAGTGAATAAACAATTTTATTCTAAAGTGCGCTCCTACTCAAATCAATATCTCTCATAATTGATTGTGAGTGATGCAAGATCCAACTTTCAGTTTAGCGTCAAGGATGTAACCATCTCAAGTGACGAGAATTTCAATTGGTAGGCCAACTTGCCAATCACATCTCTATGTGACTCTTGTTCATCTTTAGATGCGTGTGTTCCGAGCTCATGACTTTCATGCCTGAACGTCAAGACAACCAAGTGATCTCGCTGCGAGGTCTCAACTCACCCGCCTCACACTTCTCTAATCGTTCGTATCCATGTAACCATGTGATACCCCGAAGAGATTGGTGCCGTGACGGTGCTACACTTGGGAGAACACTATCTACTTGATATTTTTGTGAGAGATCACCCTAATAAAAAGCGACTACCGCGCAATCAAGAAGGGTGCATCAAGAGGGATAAACATCTCAGGCAATTCATAATAGCATGATGTGATATAGCCCCTTCTGACGGAGAAGTCAAGTATTTCTTCGTCTTCGGCATTCGCGTCGGTGTTCACCTTTGCGAAGATTGCCACCACCTTGTCGATGCACCAAATAATATTGCTATCTCTATAGCTAATAAAATAAGTGCATTACATAAGGTTGACATGCAGGTCATTAAAGTGCAATCATATGGCTCCAGCCATCATGCCGAATCATGACACGCAGGTCATGTTAATTACATCATATAGCCATCTCATACATAATCAAATTGAATATGAGCATTGCTATACCACATCACATGCAAACCATCATGCAAAACCAAGTTAGACGCCTCTAATCGGTTTATGCAAAATTTTATTTTACGTGGCTTCTAAGGTTTTGACTTAAACCGCAGCTACCAACGTTTATCATCAAGTATGATACTTCTAGTTGCTAGATTAACTTTCCAGGGTGTATGAAACACGAGATAGTAAAATCTCGAGCCCCATACTAAACTTCGTCATACGCGTGACCCCCGTGCAGATCATATCTGCATTGCCCTTCGTCTGCGAAACATCCATCTTTCTTTAACTATGGTGGAACCCAAAGACACTGAAGCACTTCGTTGATCTGTCAATCAGCATACTCAGGAGCAGCATGAAAGGATCGCGGATTGCCAGAACTTTGTAAGATTCCACCATTCCGTCAAGATCAGGAGTACGCAAATTCACGGGAAGCAATAAGAACATCGGGTAACAGATTTCATCTGCTACCCGCACAAATAATTTTCAGCAATAGATCTCATCTACTACAAAATTATACTATGCAATACTCATACATCTCATGTATTCTAGATCATACCATGCATCTACTCATAGCCTGGCTCTGATGCCACTGTAGGGGAACGCGACAGAAAACAAAAAAAAATCGGTATAGCGAGCACGCCCAGGACCACTATGGAGAATGCATACAAGGTTTGATCTGATCCGTACCGACTCGTAGCACAGCGGAAGAAGAGTCGGTGGAGATCGTTGGTGCAGATCCCCGCAGCTAGGATTTACAACCTCCCAACCGCGAGGATGTACTCCCTCGTCGGACAGCCCTTCGGGAGGCGGTCGGACAGTCCCCCGGACGATGTCGCGGACAGCCCTTCGGGAGGACCCTCGAAACTCGAACGGAGACTCGGACGGCCCTTCGGGAGGACTCTCGAAACTCGACCTGAGACTCAGACAGCCCTTCGGGAGGACACTCGAACAGCCCCTCGGGCAAAAGATCGAAACTACGAACTCTCTACGGGGTTGCACACATACGGTGTCATCTATCCGGCAGGGCTTCGCCGTCCAGAACTAGTTCCTGCCGGAACCCAGACAGCCTTTCGGCTCTACGAAAAAATCTTTTCGTGGGAGGGAGAGAGAGAGCTTGCAAAGCAAAGCATGTGTATGAGAGCAAAGGATGAGTGTGGAGAGTGCATCTCCACCTCTATTTATAGGAAAACCCAAGGGGTAGGGTGGCACTTGAAATACCCAAAATGCCCATGAGGTGAGCACACCACAAGGGCATAAAGGGAAAGCCTCCAAATAGTGTTGCCTGCATCACCATGCCTGCATCACCATGCCTGCATCATCCCCTAATAGTTTTCCACTATTCACAATAGTGTTTCCACTATTTATAATAGTGTTTCCACTATACATATATAGTGTTTCCACTATTTACAATAGTGTTTCCACTATACATATATAGTGTTTCCACTATTTATATATATAGTGTTTCTACTATTCAAAATAGTGTTTTCACTATTCACGAAGACATTTTTCTGCGTCCGTTAAATCCCAAATTATTTCTGTGTGCCTAGAATAATTCCAGTACCCACTAAAACAATTTTGGACGCGTTCCGAAACAATTCCGGAACAATGTTTTTCTTCAGCGAAAAGCTACCATAGCGGTTCCGGCGGCTCCGGAACACTTCCGGTTTTTTCCTCCGAAAAATCCCAGAAGTCCCCAGAATCATTCTGGGACCCTCCAAGAATTTCTAGACGTGTGCCGAAACCATTTTGACTTAATGGTATACTCCGAAACAACTTTTCGGTTTTACCGGAACTATTCCAATGCTCTCTCTCCGGAACTCTTCCGTTGTCTCCGAAACTTTTTCGGTGATTTTCTCTCAGACTCCCTGTCTAGTATTCAGCAGATAGATGACCCTTAAGCGTGTGACCCTATAGGTTCGGTGAAGTATAGACATGACCCGGAACACCTTCCGATCAATGATCAGCATCGGAGCCGTGGACACCCATATCGATCCCTATACCCACACGAATAAATATTCGAGTGAACCTCCAGTTGCCGTGAGCTATTCCTGTTGCTTCGCGATATGTTACAATTACCCGAGGTGATAAACATCGGCATCCTCGTGGATCAACACTTGTCCACAATGCCAGTTACCTCGTTGCCGGTATTGTTCTCTTTTCTCGTTCCCATGTTTTGGCATCCCCGTGATCAAATCACAAAGTGTCTGGCCAGACGATGATGGATACCGTAACACCGAGAGGGCCCAAAGATATCTCTCCATCACCGAAGGAGCAAATCCCAATCTTGAGCTATCAAGTTACTTGACATACTTTTCCATGAACCCGTAAGCCGCCGTAATAGCCACCCATTTACGGATGACGTTTAACAAACCCCAAAGTTCATGAAGCAAGCATGAAGAAACTAGATACTCGCATGGTCTAAGGAATTATGCAAACATTAACTTCTCTGTGTTATTAACCATAAACTTATGACGAATGTATCTCATAGCATAACATCAATTCGGATCGATTCAACACAAGTGTTCTACCAACATCGTGCCCTCAAAATTGCCGGCATGGCCATGCCCATGATCAGGAAAACAGGATCATCATGCAATACTTGAGCCAGTCTTAGAGGCAAGACTAGGAATACAATTTACCATTTATTATACCACACGTGCACATGAGTTTCCCTCCAAGCCTCGTTTTATTTGCAGACTCGAGAATCATTGCAGTTATAGCATGGATCATAAACATTCATTACAAACTTGGAGATACAAAAGTAACTGATATTACTGCCTCTAGGGCATATCTCCTACAAAAACCCTACACTAAAATGAGGTACACAAAAAATAACCGACACTACTATGACTAAACTAACTAAACATGCACTACTAAAACATAAACTAAAACCCGATACTAATATGACTACACTAACTAAAACTACATGTAGCGACCCGACCTGAAAGGTCAAGTCTCCGGTGTTTCCGTACCATCCCAAGATCATGCTGGTACACACACGGTACATCAATGTATATATCAAAGGGAAATCACACAGCATTATATTAATCGAAATCTCATATCGAGTCCTTTATTACAATAAAGATTACAATAAAGTGGCTGAAGGCCAACTCATGAGAATAACTAAGTCTTGCGGAAGCGTCGAAGGTAGGTGAGTCCATCTGACTCCAAGGGCATCTCACTGAGCATAGAACGCGTCCTCACTCCTGGTCGGAACAATACTCTGCAACATGATACGTTGCAGCCGTGTAGGTCAGCATATGGAATATGCCGGCAAAGTCACAAGAGAGGGGTGAAAATAATCAGCTAGTCTATATGCTTATATGGCAGGTGGTGGTGTAAGTTTTGCGTAAAGCCAAGTTTTTCCTACATCGAAGGGGGTTAAGCAAAATATTACTAAGTTGGTTGATTAATGAGATGGTTCCGCCAACCAATTCTCATACCCAAAATTATTAAATACCCACATCATCATATTATTTGTGTTGAGAGTTCCGGAAGTTCCAATTCCTTTGGCTCAAGTCGTCCATAACCGTGGACACGGCTAATCGATTAGGTTTAAGTACTCTGCAGAGTTTTGCACACGTTCCCCACAAGATTTGGTCGCCTCCGTTTGATTTCTCGCACTTCAGGGTGTTTGAGAAACGGATGACCAAAACATGGTCTTCCAAAGGGTTTCCCTGCGACTACTGACGGTGCCCATCCTTTCCTACCGTTCTTCTACCTCTCGTAGCACCGCCTGTCCAGGGTCCCCACGATGTCCAACCAAGCCAGAGCCCATAATGACTTGTGGCTGTGCAGGTAAGCCTTGGGTCTTGAAGCACCCATCCATCCCTTTGTGCCTGGGTGGACCTTTCCGCATGAATACTGGCCATCTCCAGCATCACCTAGGCTAACCACTGGTTTCTCCAGGGCGCCGTTCAACCATCATCCACCCAGAGGTATGTTGAAAACTTGGAGTCTTGAAATCTTGATCATTATGCAGGTCTTGAAATTATTAACTCTCTCAACTCTCATGATTCACACAACCAACCCCGTCTACTAGTAGCATAGCAAAAGTAAAACAATGTTTCCCGGGGCAAATGTTGTCAAAGGGGTTGAGAGGGATACCTACCACATGATACTACTACAAGGTAACCAAGTTTCCAACTAACCTATCTTGCATGCAACTGGGGAAGATGGTAGAACTAATGCATATAAAACATGGGTAAGGTTATGATCAAAGTGACTTGCCTGATTGATGATCTTCGTACGTGCGTGACTCTAAGTAACAAGCTTCGCACTCCGGATAATCTAACGAAACAAACAATGCACTCAAAATAAGCATACAACCAAAATAAGTACTCATAACATTCAGCAAAGAAGTACTAAACAAACAAGGCAACCAATGCACAGAAGCCTCTAGCAAGAAAAACACACAAAGTTTTGTTTTCCAAAAGGTGAGGGATGAAAACACTATTGACATAATAAAACTATTTTGAAATGACAAGACAATTGTTGTCAGCAAAGAAACAATAGCATATTTTATTAATAAACAGAATATAATCAATTTAAGTTTGTTGGGAAAACTTTAGTAGAGTTTATACTAGTTTGTGATAAACACTATATGAATCAACTATAGTTATATTAACAAAAAGAATGAAAACTAAACTTATTATTTATTAGCAAAACATGTTCTTACAGAAAATAACTTACACATAAATTTGTCTTAGAAAACAGAATTATACAAAACTTTGTTTGAAAACAAACTATTACTAGTTAGTTGTTTTAGTCAAATTAAGCCTAATTGAAAAGAAATTGTGATTCCTATGTTAAATGAAATTAAACTAGGCAAATTTATATTTTTATTAGCAGTAAGTGAAAACACTAAATGTTTACTAATAGAACCTAATAAACAAATAAAACCAAATTCTAAATCAAACTAATCAAAATTAAGTTTATAAAACTATATTATAATAATAAGCAGATTCTGTTTTTGGTTAAAACAGTAATTAAATAGATCATGAAAATCCTCAAACTATACATGAAGATAGTCCTAACTAATACCAAACAGTAGCAAAAAGAATCATGTCAAAATCTATTTTCAAACTCTAGTTATTCAGATTTGAAGATTTTGAGCAAATTTGATTACATTCAAATTTTATAGTTCAAAATTTGAAATTTAAAAGTACAGGGTGAAACTACATGAAAAATGTGAGCTATTGCAAAAAGAATCAACTCAAAACACTAAATAGATTAAAAGATATAAGCAAAACAAAATTTGGAATACATTCTGTTAATTAAAACAAAACAGAAAATGAAAAAAAAGTTTGCGTCGGTCAGGGGGCTACGTGGCGCGATCCGATTGGCTAAGGGGGCGTGCGGTAGGTGATTCCGAGCGGACGACCGATCGATAGAAGATAACGGTTCGGACTTAAGTCCGTTCTAATCTGGACCGTGGGATTTGGATCGGATGGTCGAGGGGGCTTACAGAGAGGTGGTTGCCGGCGTCGGGGTACTCCGGCGAGTCCGGTAGCGGCGACGGCGACGGCGAGGTGCTCCGGTGGTCGGGGAGGACGGGGGAGTGGTCCGGGCGACGGGGACGGTCCTCCGGAGGCGATTGGTGGCGACGGCGAGGCGAATGGTGGTCGGAGGTGGTGGCTACGGTCGACGGCGAGCTTCGGCTTGGGGTAGCTCCGGCGAGCAATTACCGGCGTCTCGGCGAGAGAGAGAAGGGGCTCGGGGGGGGGGGGGAAATGGACGCGGGGTTGGTCCGGTTTATATAGGGGCGCTCGGGGTGCGAGGGAGTAAAGGGAGAGAGAGATCCGGCGAGGGGGAAAACTGCCGGCGACGGATCCGGCGAGCGCGGGGGAGGGAAGGTGATGACCGTTACGCGCAACGGTCGGACGGGGTGGGGTCCGCCTGTCGGTGAGAGAGAGACGTGTCCGTTACGCACGGTCGGCCGATCGGTAGTAAATGCGCGTTTTAACTGTCGTGGGCCGGCCCGGTTTAAATGCAAAATCCGTTACCGTTTTTCTTTAATATTTTTACAGAGACATTCAAAAGATTTTAAAGCATTCAAATCGTCTCCAAAAATAGGGGTATTATATATCAAAATTAACAGAATAATAAATGCTATTTAATGAACATTTTTATTCTGTCATTTGAAGACTTTAGAAAAATATTATTTTCAGAAATTGCCTAATTGTTTTTAAATCCTTTTTGCAAATATTTTCAAAATAACCCCTGGTTATTTTTGTTCAAATAATTCACCAATTTGACCCTGGTGTGGAGTGTCATGTTACTCCTCTCTTATTTTGAACATTTAACCAAAATTTCAAATAGGGAAAGCAACATAGGGAAAAAGTAGAAGGGGACTTTCTGAAAACCAGAAAAGGCATTTCAACTATTTCATACAATCAAGCAATGATGATAATAGATGCATAGCTATATTCATAACATTCCAAAATGGAATTTTGGGATGTTACAAACCTACCCACCTTAAGATGAATCTCGCCCTCGAGATTCGGGTTGGCTAGAAAATAGGTGCGGATGGTCTCTACGAAGATCTTCTTCGCGTTCCCAGGTGGCTTCTTCCTCAGTGTGGTGACTCCACAGAACTTTACAGAACTTGATAATCTTGCTGCGGGTAACTCTGTTGGATGTCTCGAGGATCTTGACTGGTTTCTCCTCGTAAGTTAGATCACTTTCAAGTTGTATGGCCTCTAGGGGCACTGTATCTCTCAAAGGGATGTCGGCCATCTCAGCATGACATTTCTTCAGCTGGGACACATGGAACACATTATGAACTTCGGATAATCCTTCTGGCAATTCCAGTTTGTATGCAACTTCACCTCTACGTTCAAGAATTTTGTAGGGGCCTATGAATCTGGGTGCTAATTTTCCTTTAACACCAAACCTCTTGATTCCACGAAGCGGGGACACACGAAGATATGCTCGGTCTCCCACTTCATACGTCACTTCCTTGCGCTTGTTGTCAGCATAGCTCTTCTGTCGGGATTGAGCTATTTTGAGTCTGTCACGTATCAACTTGACTTTATCCTCTGAATCTCGAACAAGGTCGGGACCAAAAAGTTTTCGGTCTCCAACACCATCCCATGTCAGTGGTGTCCTGCACCTCCTTCCATATAGAGCTTCGAAAGGGGCCATCTTTAGACTGGTTTGATAACTGTTGTTGTATGAGAATTCTGCGTAAGGCAAGTTATCATCCCAACTAGATCCATAATCTAGCGCACAAGCTCTCAACATGTCTTCCAGTATCTGGTTGACTCTCTCAGTCTGTCCATCTGTCTGCGGATGAAAAGCTGTACTAAACTCTAGCCTTGTACCCAAAGTTTCATGTAACTGATGCCAAAACTTTGAGGTAAACTGTGTTCCTCTATCTGACACGATACTCCTCGGAACTCCATGCAGACATACGATCCTGGTCATATATATCTTGGCTAGCTTAGCACTGGTATAGGTGGTCTTTACCGGGATGAAGTGAGCCACCTTGGTCAAGCGATCTACCACTACCCAGATGGAATCATAACCTGAACGGGTCTTGGGCAATCCTGTGATGAAATCCATACCAAGCTTTTCCCATTTCCACTCGGGTATCGGCAAAGGTTGGAGTAACCCTGCTGGTTTCTGATGTTCTGCCTTTACTCGCTGACAAACATCACATATCGCAACATGCTCTGCAATATCTTTCTTCATACCTGTCCACCAATAACTTTCCTTTAAATCCAGATACATCTTGGTGTTGCCTGGGTGTATCGAGTAAGGTGAATCGTGGGCTTCCTGAAGTATCAACTTTCTGAGTTCTGGGTCATTGGGCACATAGATGCGGTTCTCAAACCACAAAGTTCCTTGTTCATCCTCACGAAAACCTTTAGCTTTACCATCTTTCATTCTTTTCTTAATCTCAGCTATTTCCTTGTCTGATTTCTGGGCTTCTCGAATTCTTTCGGTCAAGGTGGACTGAATTTCCAGTGTAGCAACATATCCTCTTGGAACTATCTCTAGCTTGAGCTCTCTGAGATCATCGACTAACTCTTGAGGTAATCCTCCAGCTGTGAGTGTGTTCATATAAGTTTTCCGACTCAAGGCATCGGCTACAACATTAGCCTTACCTGGATGGTAGTGTAATCTCATGTCATACTCCTTGATTAACTCTAACCATCTCCTCTGTCTGAGGTTCAACTCTTTCTGCGTGAAGATATACTTCAGGCTCTTATGGTCGGTGTAAACATCACAACTATTTCCGATAAGGAAATGTCTCCAAGTCTTGAGTGCGTGCACTACGGCTGCTAATTCCAAGTCATGCGTGGCATAATTCAACTCATGAGGTCGTAGCTGTCTGGAAGCATAGGCTACAACTTTTCCATCCTGCATAAGTACTCCTCCAAGTCCTTGACGTGAGGCATCACAGTAAACTTGGAAATCCTTCCGAATATCGGGCAAGATCAACACTGGGGCTGTGACCAAACGTTCCTTCAACTCCTGGAAACTGGCTTCACATTCCACAGTCCAAACATACTTGGATTCTTTCTTCAACAACTCTGTCATGGGCTTGGCAACCTTGGAGAAATTCTCAATGAATCTTCGGTAATATCCGGCAAGTCCGAGGAAACTGCGGATCTCCTTAACTGAGGTGGGTGACTTCCACTCTGTGACGGCTTCAACCTTAGCGGGGTCTACGGCTATTCCTTCTCCGGAAATAACATGTCCAAGGAATCCGACTTCCGTCAACCAAAATTCACATTTGCTGAACTTGGCATATAACTGATGCTCTCTTAGCTTCTCCAGAACTAAACGCAAATGTTGCTTATGCTCTTCCTCGTTCTTGGAGAATATCAGAATGTCATCGATGAACACCACAACAAACTTGTCTAGGTATTCCATGAATACTTTGTTCATCAAATTCATGAAGTAGGCAGGAGCATTAGTCAATCCAAAAGACATGACCGTATACTCATACAAGCCATACCTCGTGGTGAAAGCTGTTTTGGGTATATCCTGTTCACGAATCTTCAACTGGTGATACCCTGATCGAAGATCGATCTTGGAGAATACTTTGGCTCCTACGAGCTGATCAAACAAATCATTAATCATCGGCAAAGGATACTTGTTCTTGATAGTCACCTCGTTCAAGGCACGATAATCGACTACCATTCTCAAGGTTTTATCCTTCTTCTCCACCAAAAGAACTGGGGCTCCCCAAGGTGAAGAACTTGGGCGAATATACCCCTTGTCCAATAACTCCTTGATTTGCTTCTTGATTTCCAACAGATCATTTGCGGGCATCCGATAGGGTCTCTTGGAAATTGGGGCTGTCCCTGGCTGTAGCTCTATTAGGAACTCAATCTCCCTATCTGGTGGCATTCCTGGTAATTCTTCCGGAAATACATCTGGAAAATCTTTTACCACAGGTACTTCCTCCTGAACAACTCCTGTGAGAGAATTTAACCGAGCACTCATACGTGTGCGTCGGGATACATACTTAATCCTCTTGTTCTCCGGGGTGGTGAGTGAAACAGACTTGCTAGGGCAATCAAGATTTCCTTCATACTTGGTCATCCAATCCATGCCTAGGATTACATCCAATCCGTGTGACTCTAAGACGATGAGGTCGGTGGGAAAAACATGGTTCCCTATATTGAGTTTCAGGGCATGGCATCCTATCCCTGCCATCATCATACCTCCTGGGGAACTGACCTGAATAGGCTGACTAAGGGTTTTGGTGGGCAAATTGTATTTTTCCACAACTACCCTTGATATGAATGAATGCGTTGCACCGGAATCAAAAAGTGCTGTAACAGGACGTGAATGCAATAAAAACTTACCAACCACAGTCTCGGGTTGATCATAGACTTCTTCCACATCAAGGTGGTTCACTTGAGCACGAGGAAACGGATTGGGCTTCTTAACTGCTGCGTTGTCGTTGTTGTTGCCGTTTCCATTACCTTGCTTGCTCTGGGGACACTCATTAGCATAGTGTCCTGTCTTCTGACACTTGAAACAGGTGATGTGACTCAGATCCTTCTGAGCAGGAACATGACGGTGCTGGTTGTTGTTCCCATTCCCATTGTCACTTTTGAAGTTACCATGGTTGGAACGGTTGTTCCCATTTCCTCCATGATGGTGACCTCCATGGTTGTGCACAGCATGAGTGTGCTTTCCAAACTTACCGTTTCCTGATCCGGTATTCTCGGAGTACGGGGAGTAACGAGGCTTCTGATGAGCTCCAGAGTTGAACTTCCCCTGAGTGTACTTCCGCTTGCGGTTCTCAATCTGCTGCTGTTTACCTTCCAGAATAAGTGCCTTATCCACCAGCTCTTGGTAGTTGTTGAAATTATCCACTACCAGCTGTATGCTCAACTCATCATTGAGTCCTTCCAGAAACTTTTCTTGCTTGGCCGCATCATCGGCCACATCTCCTGGGGCATAACGTGACAATGTGTTGAAGTCGTCCACATATTGGGCCACGGAACGATTACCCTGGCGCAAGTTGCGAAACTCGCGCTTCTTTAGACTCATGGCTCCAGCTGAAACATGAGCTGTGCGGAAAGCAAGCTTGAATTGCTCCCAAGTCACATCTGCAATAGGATAAGAGGTGGTGTAATTCTCCCACCATGATGCTGCTGGTCCTTCCAGTTGATGTGCGGCAAATCGCACTTTCTCAGCGTCAGTGCATCCAGCGGTGACAAGTTCTCTCTCCATCTTGCGGAGCCAGTCATCTGCCACAATGGGCTCATTGCTGCTGGAGAAAGTTGGAGGGTTCAACCTCAGAAAACGGGTGAGATTGTCAGTCTGGGGTGGATGGTGGTTGTTGTTGTTCTGGTTGTTGGTCTGATTCTGAATCAATAGTTGCATCAGTGCATTCTGCTGCTGAAGGAGTTGAGTGAGTTCCGGCGGAAAAGTGAAATCGGTCTCACGTCGTGGAGGCATCTTGCTGTTTTCAGAGGGATGAGAATTAGAATAGAACAAGGGTCTAGAAGAAATTCACTACCCATATGCAATGCAACAAACATATCACACCAAACACTCATTCATTTATTCAATCAATGACAAGCATCGGAAATACAATCTCAGACAAACTAAACATCGACCTACGCTTTAACGACTAAAATAAAAGATACATGGAGGGCATAACTAATGTTTTTCCTCAGAAGTGCATAGTCGTAGGTCCTCCGGTGGTGCTTTCCTCATAGTCTTCATCGTCGCTGACGAAGGGTGCCATGTCTCCTTCGGGGTGGAGGTTTTCTCCCATGTCTAGATGCTCCTCCAGAGTTGAAATGCGTGCATTCTGCTCATCAATCCTCTCTAGGAAGTCCTTCACTTCATGCTCGTGTTCATAGTTGGCTTCTCGCAGATCAGCTTCAAGGTCCAGCTCACGATTCATCAGATTCTTGATAGTCTTCGTGTCAGCACGAACTCGAAGCTCCAGAGTCCTGATGTGAGTCTCCAAGGTCTGGATATAGGAGATAGTGGTGTCTGCAGTGGGATTGGTGATGATGTTGCCATGGGCATCCCTGCGGCAAACCATGCTGAGTCCTGGTGAAATGGTTCCACCTCTGTATTCCTGCTGAATACGTCCAAGGGCACGATGAATGGCCATGTCTCTTCCAAGTATCCAACTGGGTGCCACGAACTTGAGATCTATGGGTTCCTTCCGATTCCCAAAGGTCTTCCCTGGAATATGCACCTCGATCCTGTAGCGTCCATCTTGGGGAAATGACATGATAGGAATCCCAGTGATGCTCGGCAAAGCAATCCTTATGTCCTTGACGATCCTCATCAGCTCCTTACCAAAGGGCATCGTTGCGTCAGGCTGGCAAAACTCTGTGATCAACACTGGGATGAAGGTGGCCATCTATAAATTTTGAAATAATCGGAGAGGAGTCAGAAACGAATAGATGAGAGTATAAGATATTTAAAGACAAAAAGAAACAATCCTAAGGCTTTCCAATCCTAGAGGTTACGTCCTACGGTCAGCGTGTGCTCTGATACCATTTCTGTAGCGACCCGACCTGAAAGGTCAAGTCTCCGGTGTTTCCGTACCATCCCAAGATCATGCTGGTACACACACGGTACATCAATGTATATATCAAAGGGAAATCACACAGCATTATATTAATCGAAATCTCATATCGAGTCCTTTATTACAATAAAGATTACAATAAAGTGGCTGAAGGCCAACTCATGAGAATAACTAAGTCTTGCGGAAGCGTCGAAGGTAGGTGAGTCCATCTGACTCCAAGGGCATCTCACTGAGCATAGAACGCGTCCTCACTCCTGGTCGGAACAATACTCTGCAACATGATACGTTGCAGCCGTGTAGGTCAGCATATGGAATATGCCGGCAAAGTCACAAGAGAGGGGTGAAAATAATCAGCTAGTCTATATGCTTATATGGCAGGTGGTGGTGTAAGTTTTGCGTAAAGCCAAGTTTTTCCTACATCGAAGGGGGTTAAGCAAAATATTACTAAGTTGGTTGATTAATGAGATGGTTCCGCCAACCAATTCTCATACCCAAAATTATTAAATACCCACATCATCATATTATTTGTGTTGAGAGTTCCGGAAGTTCCAATTCCTTTGGCTCAAGTCGTCCATAACCGTGGACACGGCTAATCGATTAGGTTTAAGTACTCTGCAGAGTTTTGCACACGTTCCCCACAAGATTTGGTCGCCTCCGTTTGATTTCTCGCACTTCAGGGTGTTTGAGAAACGGATGACCAAAACATGGTCTTCCAAAGGGTTTCCCTGCGACTACTGACGGTGCCCATCCTTTCCTACCGTTCTTCTACCTCTCGTAGCACCGCCTGTCCAGGGTCCCCACGATGTCCAACCAAGCCAGAGCCCATAATGACTTGTGGCTGTGCAGGTAAGCCTTGGGTCTTGAAGCACCCATCCATCCCTTTGTGCCTGGGTGGACCTTTCCGCATGAATACTGGCCATCTCCAGCATCACCTAGGCTAACCACTGGTTTCTCCAGGGCGCCGTTCAACCATCATCCACCCAGAGGTATGTTGAAAACTTGGAGTCTTGAAATCTTGATCATTATGCAGGTCTTGAAATTATTAACTCTCTCAACTCTCATGATTCACACAACCAACCCCGTCTACTAGTAGCATAGCAAAAGTAAAACAATGTTTCCCGGGGCAAATGTTGTCAAAGGGGTTGAGAGGGATACCTACCACATGATACTACTACAAGGTAACCAAGTTTCCAACTAACCTATCTTGCATGCAACTGGGGAAGATGGTAGAACTAATGCATATAAAACATGGGTAAGGTTATGATCAAAGTGACTTGCCTGATTGATGATCTTCGTACGTGCGTGACTCTAAGTAACAAGCTTCGCACTCCGGATAATCTAACGAAACAAACAATGCACTCAAAATAAGCATACAACCAAAATAAGTACTCATAACATTCAGCAAAGAAGTACTAAACAAACAAGGCAACCAATGCACAGAAGCCTCTAGCAAGAAAAACACACAAAGTTTTGTTTTCCAAAAGGTGAGGGATGAAAACACTATTGACATAATAAAACTATTTTGAAATGACAAGACAATTGTTGTCAGCAAAGAAACAATAGCATATTTTATTAATAAACAGAATATAATCAATTTAAGTTTGTTGGGAAAACTTTAGTAGAGTTTATACTAGTTTGTGATAAACACTATATGAATCAACTATAGTTATATTAACAAAAAGAATGAAAACTAAACTTATTATTTATTAGCAAAACATGTTCTTACAGAAAATAACTTACACATAAATTTGTCTTAGAAAACAGAATTATACAAAACTTTGTTTGAAAACAAACTATTACTAGTTAGTTGTTTTAGTCAAATTAAGCCTAATTGAAAAGAAATTGTGATTCCTATGTTAAATGAAATTAAACTAGGCAAATTTATATTTTTATTAGCAGTAAGTGAAAACACTAAATGTTTACTAATAGAACCTAATAAACAAATAAAACCAAATTCTAAATCAAACTAATCAAAATTAAGTTTATAAAACTATATTATAATAATAAGCAGATTCTGTTTTTGGTTAAAACAGTAATTAAATAGATCATGAAAATCCTCAAACTATACATGAAGATAGTCCTAACTAATACCAAACAGTAGCAAAAAGAATCATGTCAAAATCTATTTTCAAACTCTAGTTATTCAGATTTGAAGATTTTGAGCAAATTTGATTACATTCAAATTTTATAGTTCAAAATTTGAAATTTAAAAGTACAGGGTGAAACTACATGAAAAATGTGAGCTATTGCAAAAAGAATCAACTCAAAACACTAAATAGATTAAAAGATATAAGCAAAACAAAATTTGGAATACATTCTGTTAATTAAAACAAAACAGAAAATGAAAAAAAAGTTTGCGTCGGTCAGGGGGCTACGTGGCGCGATCCGATTGGCTAAGGGGGCGTGCGGTAGGTGATTCCGAGCGGACGACCGATCGATAGAAGATAACGGTTCGGACTTAAGTCCGTTCTAATCTGGACCGTGGGATTTGGATCGGATGGTCGAGGGGGCTTACAGAGAGGTGGTTGCCGGCGTCGGGGTACTCCGGCGAGTCCGGTAGCGGCGACGGCGACGGCGAGGTGCTCCGGTGGTCGGGGAGGACGGGGGAGTGGTCCGGGCGACGGGGACGGTCCTCCGGAGGCGATTGGTGGCGACGGCGAGGCGAATGGTGGTCGGAGGTGGTGGCTACGGTCGACGGCGAGCTTCGGCTTGGGGTAGCTCCGGCGAGCAATTACCGGCGTCTCGGCGAGAGAGAGAAGGGGCTCGGGGGGGGGGGGGGAAATGGACGCGGGGTTGGTCCGGTTTATATAGGGGCGCTCGGGGTGCGAGGGAGTAAAGGGAGAGAGAGATCCGGCGAGGGGGAAAACTGCCGGCGACGGATCCGGCGAGCGCGGGGGAGGGAAGGTGATGACCGTTACGCGCAACGGTCGGACGGGGTGGGGTCCGCCTGTCGGTGAGAGAGAGACGTGTCCGTTACGCACGGTCGGCCGATCGGTAGTAAATGCGCGTTTTAACTGTCGTGGGCCGGCCCGGTTTAAATGCAAAATCCGTTACCGTTTTTCTTTAATATTTTTACAGAGACATTCAAAAGCTTTTAAAGCATTCAAATCGTCTCCAAAAATAGGGGTATTATATATCAAAATTAACAGAATAATAAATGCTATTTAATGAACATTTTTATTCTGTCATTTGAAGACTTTAAAAAAATATTATTTTCAGAAATTGCCTAATTGTTTTTAAATCCTTTTTGCAAATATTTTCAAAATAACCCCTGGTTATTTTTGTTCAAATAATTCACCAATTTGACCCTGGTGTGGAGTGTCATGTTACTCCTCTCTTATTTTGAACATTTAACCAAAATTTCAAATAGGGAAAGCAACATAGGGAAAAAGTAGAAGGGGACTTTCTGAAAACCAGAAAAGGCATTTCAACTATTTCATACAATCAAGCAATGATGATAATAGATGCATAGCTATATTCATAACATTCCAAAATGGAATTTTGGGATGTTACACTACACTAATATGACTACACTAAAATCACTACTCTAACACAAGTAACCTAAAATAACTACGCTACAAAAAATAACATAAACTAATTGTACGTACATTACAAAAAAACAAAAATAACAAAAATAACAACAAAAATTTATACCTTCGACGCGTAAGTGCACTCCTTCCTCTCCACCACTCCACCTTCTCACCATTGAAACCTCCACCACCACACCATTTTCTCCTCCACACGAACAAACCAATACACCATTGCGAAAAATAAAACCGTAGGGCGGAGGAGAAACACACGATCTATCGTTTCATTAGATTCAAACGGCAAATGAGTGGACGGAATGGGAGATCAAAGGGGGGATTTCGGCCTAAAATAGGCTAAAAGGTAAGATGGAGGAGGAAGAAGGAGAGGTGACCGACGGGGCCTTATCCTGGGACCTTTCGGCCGACAGGAGTCCGACAGGTGGGGCTCGGCGAGGAGCGGGCCGACTGCCTGGCGCGTCGGCCTGGCTATGGCCAACTGGCCTGTTTCGGGCCCGTTTAGGCCGACGGGCGTCCGATCGGCCCACAATCGGCCGACAGGGTAGTAGTTTTGATATTTTTTCAACTCAAACACCTATTTTCAAAAATGCTACAAAAATAGTACTAGTTCTGGAAAAAATTCAGCCTAAGTAGTAATGATCATGTTACCCTATGTTGAAATGATCTAACAGCAAACAAAACAAAATAAGACTCCTAAACCCTAACCCTAACCCTTTATTGCAGAACCCATTATTATAAAGACAGTTCAAATTTTCAAAAAGGAAAAATAAGTTTATATCCTTCTTAATCACACTGAAATGGAGCTCTGGTGATTTTTTATTTTTTACTTTTTCGTAAACATAAACCTAGTGTCGCTCTCTTCTCGAACTCCATGCAACCCCGTACGTGATAGCTCGTATGTGTGAAGGAGTTTTCATGGAAATGTCCATAAACCAAGTTTTTTATTTTTTGCCATAACCAAGTCACATACAAAGACATTGTGAGAAGGTTTTACATTTGTTTGAATTTTTTTGAATTTAGTTCTGCTCATTTGAACTTGGAAATAGTAGCTCATCTCAAAAGAAGTTTTTTCTTAAAAAGTCCCAAAACCAGGTTTATATTTTTTAGGGTAACTATGTCTTATAAAACGACGAACAGGGAAGGTTTCATATTTTTTGATTTTTTTGAATTAGTTAAGGTCATTTGAAAGTTGGTTAAACCTAAGATAACCCCGCTGACCAGCTCAAAACTCCACAACATCTCTACAAACCCTAACGTCGAAATGCACCCGTCCAATCATACCCTAGCGCCAAGCGACAACCGTAGGATATGGTCTTTTAGAAGGATTTCCAAGGGCAGTCTGCATGCAGGCTCCACGCCGTTGGATCACATGGACGGCTCCACATCATTGGATCATTGGGCGATCCACGAGAGGTTGGTTCTGCTCGCCCACTCTTACGCGCAAAAAAAGTCATGGTTGGTCCTTCGCTAGGTGTTGACTGTCGAGGGAGGAGGCACCGCTCCGGCTCCCCGTCCTTATCCATAGCCGGCTAGTTAAGCCGGATGGCGCCACCCCAGCCCTAGCTCATCCGCCTTCTCCCTCTCTCCGCCGGCACCCGAGCACTCCCCTCTTCGAGCCCCTCAGCCATGCCACCACGCCGCTAGTACCACACAATTGAATACCATCTCTTCCTCCTTCGGCAGGTCCAAATCCGGAGGCAAACGAGGCTATCTCTAGAACCGAAGGAGGATTTTGAGGAGGGGGAGGAGATGGGGGAGGAGTAGTCGTAGGAGCCGAAGGAGGATGCGTCGTCGCAGGAGTCGGAGGAGGAGGCGCCGAGGGTCAGGCATTTTTGGCCCGACCAGGTGGAGATCCTCAACTCCATCCACTCGGAATCAGCTATGCAGGTCCGACATTTTCGTGAGCAATAGATGGAGGCAGCGCAAGCGGCATGGGAGGAGGCGCAGGCGGCAGCACACGCAGCAGCGCATGCGGACCAGGCTCTGGTGCAAGCGGATCAGGCTCCAGCGCAGGCGGATCAGGCCATCAGCGATGACAAAGACACATAGTGCACTAGGTAGTACGTAGGATATATATTTCATGCTTTTGTATGGCACTATGTGTATAAGGGACGATATGTATTGCATGCTTTTGCTATTGTGCTCTTTGAGCTATGTTTAGGTGACTCTGGTTGCTGGTTCTATTCATTAGTGTCCTGGATGATTGTAATGGGTCGACGTGAACTATTTTGTTATTGCTGATGCTTCATAATAAACGATGGAGGAGGGGGGATTTTTTCAGAAAACAAATATTGCATGCTTTTGTACGTGGAGGGAGTGACATATGGGTGGGTAAAAAAGATGGGTGAAGCCCGCACGTAGTAGTGCACCCTGGCCTCGGCTTGTGGCACATGGAAGGTGGAGACGCGTGAGAGAAGATAGGAACCAGTGGCAGCGACCGTTTCTATGTCTGTGGCGACACACGTCGACGCATGCAGGCAGGCTAGCTGGATCATGTGGCATGCATAACAGGCTTCTGTATTGTGGCGGCACGCATCGGCGCATGCAACAACCCAATAGTCCAACGAAACCATGGCCCAATGGTCCAAGCAGCGCCATCGTCCAACACGGCCCCACTTGTCAGGTTCAACGGGCGACACAGTCTAGCGCGGCCCCACTCGTTAGAGTTAACGATCAAAGCATTGACCCGACGACATCTTCCGTTGTGGCCTTTCGTGAGGGTTTTGGACACGAGAGTGGGGGAAAAGTGAGCAAAAGTTAAGCGTGTGGGGATAACTGAGTACAACTAAGGAACTAGGGGCACATTAATAGAAATCCCTAAAAATTATGAATACAATGCCTATATTAATGAATTTATTGAGAAAATGTCTCTTGCCTTGGAAAAGAGTAATATTTTGCAGGAATCTATGGAAGAAGAAATTGCTGAAATTGTGAGCTCACTAGATGAAAAAGTTGAGAGGAGAATGAAGAACAAACAAAGGAAGAGTGGACTAGCTACGCGTGCCTAGCTTCTAATGAGAGTAACTCTTCAACTCATACATTGTTTAATTTCCCTTCGTGCTTACTGAAGGATGAATGCTATGATAATTGTTATGACCCCCTGGGTTCGTTTGAAATATCCTAGTCGAGTGATCCCCGAGTGGCTCTAGAATTTCTTTGAGACTCACCATTCTCCCACTTGCCTCCCGACTAAGAAAGTCTTTCTCTAGGAAAATCCCGTTTCGAGCAACAAACACTTTGTTCTCTTCTCTGTTCTAGAAGTTGTATTCCAAGGTTTCCCTCAGACATCCCACGAATATGCATTTATCCGACTTGGGTGTAAGCTTGTCCGATATGAGTCGCTTGACAAATGCTTCACAACCCCAAATCTTTAGAAAATACAAACTAGGACTCTTCCCAGTCCATATCTCATCTGGTATCTTGCTACAGATTTTGATGGTACCCTGTTAAGTGTGAAAGCTGCGGTTTCTAGAGCGTATCCCCAGAATGACAAGGGTAAATCTGATTTGCTTCATTGATCGGACCATGTCCAACAATGTTTGATTTCTCCATTCTGGCATGCCGTTTCCCTGTGGCGTACCTGGAGGAGTGAGCTGAGGTACTATGCCTTGGCTTTTCAAATGATCATCAAACTCCTTGCTCATGTACTCACCTCCACAATCTGATTATCGTCTTCCTGAGCTGATTTTCAACCTTGTTTTGAAACTCTTTGAAATTTTCAAAAGTTTCCGACTTGTGCCTCATCAAATAGATATATCCATATCTACTCAAGTCGTTAGTACAATTCACGAAGTATTGATAGCCACCTCTGGCCGTTGTGCTCGTTGGACCACACACATCACTGTGTATAAGCTCCAATAGCTTGGATGCCCTTTCACAACTCTTTACAAAAGTTTACTTAGTCATCTTGCTGAGCAAGCATGATTCGCATGTCTCGAACGACCCAAAGTCGGACGAAGTTAGGAGTCCATCATCATGGAGCTTCTTCATGCATTTCAGACTAATGTGTCCAATCCAACAATGTCAGAAGTAAGTCAGATTTATCTCATTAGGCTTATGCTTCTTGACATTCATGTTATAGACTATAAATAGGCCATCTACAATGGGTGCATAGCCGTGGAACATTCCATTCAGACAAAATGTACAACCATTATCCTTTAAACTAAATTTATAACCCTTACTAATCAAGCATAAGGGAGAAATAATGTTCCGACAAAGTGCGGGAATGTAATCACAATTACTCAATTCCAAAATAAATTCAAAAGGAAGCTGGGGTTGCGTTGTGCCAACCCGCAATGCAGAAACTCTTGCTTTGTTCCCGAGATTGATGTCAATCTCCCCTTGTGTCACATGCCTAGCTCTTACCAGCCCTTGCATCGAGTTGAAAATATGAACAACCGATCCGGTATTAAATACCCAAGAGCTACTAGGTATGTCATCAAGGTAAATCTATAACATATGTAACAAGTGTACCTTTGCCTATAGAAGCATTTCCGACGTATTGTATTGCTTCCACTAAGGATAAAACGATGGGGTTCATTCATATTAATTGGATTTACTTTGTCTACATCATGTTATCCTCCTCCAGGCATTAATCTTTTTTACTTAATACTCTAGATTCGTGCTGGATAGCGGTTGATTGATGGAGTAATAGTAGTAGATGCAGACATGAGTCGGTCTACTTGTTTATGGATGTGTAATACTTGTGATCTGTGTTGGGTTTTCCGTGAAGAGGAACGGGTGATGTAGCACAATACGGATAAGTATTTCCCTCGGTTAAGAACTAAGGTTTATCAAACTAATAGGAGTATGACACAACCCCAGTCTTTAGTGACTGCACACAAAGAAGGAAACACTTGCACCCAACGCGGGCAAGAGGGTTGTCAATCCCCTTGGACATGTTATTTGCAATCCTATAATTAGTGTGGTTGATATTAGATAGTTGTAATTTTCTAAATAAAATAAACTAAAAAGTAAATAATTGCAAGAAGCTATTGAAAGCTTTTGTAAATATATAAGTGCATAGACCGGGGGCCATCGATTTCCCTGGTGACAGCTCTCATGAAAATAAGCATACGGTGGGTAAACAAATTATTGTTGGGAAATTGATAGAAAAGCACATAGTTATGTGATATTCACGGCAATGATCATGTGTATATAGGCATAATGCCCATAAGCAAATAGGCCAACTCCTGCCTGCACCTATTACTATTACTCCACCCATCGACCGCTATCCAGCATGCATCTAGAGTATTACATAAAATAGAGTAATGCTTGAAGAACGATGACATGATGTAGACAAAGAGAATTCAATTAATGTGAACTAACCCCGTTATTTTATCCTTAGTGTCAACAATAAAAAGTCGTGTCTTGTCCTTTCTGTCACTGGGATATAGAGCACCGCCAGATTAAACCCACTATAACGCACCCCTCTCATTGAAGAAAGATCGATATACTTGGCCAAAGGAAATCAATAGATCAGAGAGATTTACAAAGATATAATGATCATTCAAATAAGAATTATAATAGATTTCAGAGAAGACTCAAATATTTTATCATGAATAATCTGAACAAAAACACACAATTCCTCGGATCCAAATAAACGCACTGCACAAAAGAATTACATTGGATAGATCAAAGTGAAGATGCGATGATCATTGTATTAAAGATCAAGAGAGAGAGAGACATACCCATCTAGGTACTAACTACTGACCCGTAGGTCTTTGGTAGACTACTAACACATCACCATGGGACCAACAAGGTTGATGTAGAGGCCCTCCGTGATCGACCCCCCTTCGGATAGGGCACCGGAATAGGGCTCCAGATGGGCACATGGCAGAACGAAGACTTGCGGTAGTGGAAAAAGTGTTTCCTGAGGCTCTGTAGGGTTTTGGGATTTTTTGGAATTTATAGGCTAGAGAGGCGTCGAGAGGCAGCCAAGGGGCCCAACACATAACAGGGCGCGACCACCTCCTAGGCGTGCCCTATTATGTGCTTGCTCCCTCGTGTAGCCTCCGGTCTTCTCCCCAAGCTTCTAGGTATTCTTTTGGTCTAGAAAAATCATTAAAAAGTTTAGGGGCAATTGGACTTTGTTTGGTACTGTAAACCTGAAAAGCAAAACACACACAGAAAACAACAACTGACACTTGGCACTGGGTTAATAGGTTAGTGCTCAGAAATAATATTAATTGACATATAATCATCCAAAAGGTATCCTAGAATGATAATATTATAGCGTGGATCAATCAAAAATTATAGATACGTTAGAGACGTATCAACATGAAGCCTATATACATGATCATTGTCATGAATAAATATTGCATAATGATACGTCTCCGTCGTATCAATATTTTTTGATTGTTTCATGTCAATTTTACACAACTTTCACATATTTTTGGCAACATTTTATATGATTTATTGGAATAACATATTGATCTAGTGCCCAGTGTCAGTTCCTATTTGTTGCATATTTTTTGTATCGCGTAATATCCATATAAAATCAAGTCCAAATGCGACAAAAATTTATGGAGAATTATTTTGGAATATTTTTGAATTTTGGGAGGTGTAATAAAAGCAAAAGGAGGCCCACAACTACCACAAGACACCAGGACGTGACCTAGGGCCCAAGAGCGGGGTGGTGGGTTGTGCTCACCTCATAAGTCAGATAGAGCTCTACTTCTGGCGCAAGCAAGATTATATCCAGCAAAAAAATCGTGTTAAAATCTCAGCACAATCGGAGTTACGGATCTCGGGGAATATAAGAAATAGTTTTTGGCTAGAAAAGAGGAACGCGAAACAGAAGAGAACAGAGAGGGGGATCCAATCTCGAAGGGGCTCCTGCCCTCCGTCGCCATGGCAGATATGGACCAGAGGGGGCACTCTCTTCGCATCTATGGGGGAAGCCAAGGAAGAAGAAGAAGAAGAAGGGGGCTCTCCCCCCTCTCTCGGTGGCGTCGGAACAGCGCAGGGGCAATCATCGTGACGGTGATATACACCAACAATCTCGTCGCCATCAACACCAACTCTCTCCTCCTCTATGCAGTAGTGTAACACCTCTCTTCCCCTCTACAATCTCTACTTAAACATGGTGCTCAATACTATATATTATTTCCCAATGAAATGTGGCTATCCTATGATGCTTGTGTATACCCGTTTTGTCCTATGGGCTAATTGATGATCGTGCTTGGTATGAGTTGTATTTTTTATTTTGGTGTTGTCCTATAGTGCCCTCCGTATAGCGCAACCTGAGGGATCCCCACTGTAGGGTTTGCTATATGTTCATGATTCCCTTATGGTGGGTTGCGTGAGTGACAGAATACACAGACCCGAGTAAATGGGTTGTTGCGTATGGGAGTAAAGAGGACTTGATACGTTATGCTATGGTTGGGTTTTACCTTAATGATCTTTGGTAGTTGCGGATGCTTGCTAGATTTCCAATCATAAGGGAATATGACCCAAGTACGGAAATTATGTTAGCTCATGCCTCTCCCTCATATAAAATTGCAATAATGACTACCAGTCTAGTTATCAGTTGCCTAGGGACAAATAAACTTATTGTTTGACAAAAGATTTCTACTAAAAAACAAACTTTTATTATCTTGCAATTTACTCATAGTTTTATTCTCACAAAGTACTTCTAGTTTTATTCGTGCAAACTACCCTACCACCTACAAAATAGTTTCATATTTTTTCTAGGTAAATCAAACGTTAAAGTGTGCATGGAGTTCTATCGGTGGTCGATAGAACTTGAGGGAATATTTGTTCTACCTTTAGATCCTCATTGGGTTGAACACTCTTATTGATCGAAAAAGGCTACAAACAATCCCCTACACTTGTGGGTTATCAATACCTTTTTCTTGCACCGTTGCTGGAGAGCAATAGCGTGGGGTGAATATTCTCATGTGTGCTTGTTTGCTTTATCAATAAGTAATTTTTATTTTCTATTATTAGTTGTTTTCTATCTTTAAATATGGGTTGGAAATGCAAAATACCAAAAAAATAGATGTACTTGCTGCTCCAAAAGTTGTGGAGCCACTAGTGTTCCCTACTATCGAAGCTTATTACTTGGATCATCTTCAATCCCTTTGTGCCCGTGCTGAAATCCCAACTAGCTTAGTTGAGGGAAAATCATTAAATGAGCATGCTCATTATGTGCGACATCGCTTATCTCAAAAAGCAAAACTCTTGTGGCATCAAATTAATAGTTTGTGTTGCCATGCTTGGAATTTATGCTAAATACATGACTTTACTTGTTATTCTGAAGATCCTAAAAAACGCCTTCGTACCAATGTGTGTTTAATGATAATGAAATACTATCTTCTTATTCTAAGGTAGCCTATTGTTATTATGATGTTGAACAAACTGAAGGATTTGTTGCTTTTAAAGGTGCTTATGAAATTGCTTCTTTGATTGATAAGTATGATACTACTCTTTACAAATCTGAAAATTTTGCCATACTTTAATATTGCTATGAAAACTATGCGTCTAATGCTTATGTTAAAGAATTTATTGAAAGAATGACCGCTGCCTTGGAAGAAACTAATATTTTACAGGAATGTATGGAAGAGGAAATTGCTGAAACTCTGAGCTCATTAGATGAAAAAGATGAGGAGGAGAGCAAAGAACAAAAGGAGGAAGAGGGAATTAGCTACCCGTGCCCACATTCTAATGAGAGTAACTCTCCAACTAATACATCATTTAATTTCCCTTCATTCTTACCGAAGGATGAATGCTATGATAATTGCTATGATCCTGTGGATTCTTTTGAAATATTCCTTTTTGATAAACTTGATGCTTGCTATGCTTGTGGACATGATGCCAATATGAATTATGCTTATGGAGATGAACTTGCTATATTATCGTATGTTAAGCATTAAATTGTTGCTATTGCACCCACACATGATAGTCCTATTATGTTTTTGAATTCTCCCAACTACACTATATCAGAGAAGTTTGCTCTTATTAAGGATTATATTGATGGGTTGCGTTTTGCTATTACACATGATAATTTTGATGGATATAATATGCATGTGCTTGCTGCCCTACTTGCAATTATTATGAGAGATGAACCAAATATTCACCTCTCTATGTTTCCAACAAGATAAAATTACAAGAAACTACTTATGCAATGTATTGGCCTTTACTTGATGTGCATGAATTGTTCCTGTATGTCATGCCGATGCATAGGAAGAGAGTTAGACTTTGTTGTCACATGATATATATCACTTTGTGCTAACTACTAAATTACAAATCATTGTTAATCAAAATTGACTTTGATATACCTTGGGATCCGGGTGGATCCATTACTTGAGCACTTTATGCCTAGCTTAATGGCTTTAAAGAAAGCGCTGCTAGGGAGACAACCCGGAAGTTTTAGAGATTAATTTTATTATGTTGTGTGCTTTGATAAAGTTTAAAAACAAAAAAATATAGAGGGGAACCTAAAACTTCACAAAATGAAAAGTGAAAGTGAGAGGGACGAACATCGTGGAAATGGAGGAAGTCCTTGAACTTTTGTTCATGCCCATGGAAACTTTGTGAATGTTAGTCAGATAAGCTTTTCAACAAACACTAATTATCCCCTTGTAAAAATCCATTGTATTATAAAAATAATGTGCCAAGATTTGCCTTTAGGATGATTAGATTGCTTGTTGGTAAATGCGGTGTAAAAACAGAAACTTTGGCTGTAGTGCATGAATTTACGTTTTTTACTGCACCTTCAAAAGTTTCCTAAATTTTTACACAGTATTTCTATATGAAATATTTATTTTGTCCTAATTTTTGGAATTTTTGGAGTAAAAAAAGTATGGTCAAAGTTCAGATTACAATAGACTGTCATGTTTGAGACAGATTCTGTTTTTGATGCATTGTTTTGCTTGTCTTGGTGAAACTATCAATTTTGCCAGTGGTATAAGCCATGGAGAAGTTATAATAAAGCAAGGATAATGAAAATATAAAATATGAATGGGTTTGCAATAGTACTTATAGTAGTAATTTTCTTTATTATACTAACGGATCTCACCGGTTTTATGTTAAGTTTTGTGTGGATGAAGTTTTCAAAGATCGAGGAGGTCACGATATGAGGAGAAGGAGGAGAGGCAAGAGTTAAAGCTTGGGGATTACCAATTCACCCCAAGTAAATATCCAAGGAGACTCAAGCATCTAAGCTTGGGGATGCCCCGGAAGGCATCCCATCTTTCTTCAACAAGTATCGATATGTTTTCGTTTTCGTTTCGATCATGTGATATGTGTAAACCGTGGAGCATCTTTTGTGTTTACTTTTCAGTTTTATTTTATGCACCATGATGGTATGAGATAGTCCATGTTTGATTTATATAATGCTCATTGCAATTCACTTATATCTTTTGCGTATGGCTTTATAGAATGCTTCATGTGCTTCACTTATATCATTTGAAGTTTGGATTGCCTGTTTCTCTTCACGTAGAAAATCGTTACTTGTAGAATGCTCTTTTGCTTCACTTATATTTATTAGAGCATGGTATTTTTATAAAGAATTAAACTCTCTTTCTTAACTTATATCTATTTAGAGAGTCAACAGGAATTGGTCATTTGCATGGTTAGTCATAAAATCCTACATAAAACTTATGGATCACTAAATACGGTATGTTTGGTTCCTTGTAATAGTTTTGCGATATCGATATGATAATATGTGGGAGGTGCTAGTGGATGATCATGTTTAGTAACATATTGGTGTTAAGGTTTGTGATTCCCGAAGCATGCACGTATGGTCTCCCGTTATGCCAGGAAGTTGGAACACAATATATCCTTGATTGTCTATCTTTGTGTGAAGGTTGGGGGCGCGGGATGGTTAACTCCTACCAACCTCCCCGCAAGGATCATGCTTAGTAATAATTTTATTTGAGGGCTAATAAACTTTTGCAATAAGTATGTGAGTTCTTTAAGACTAATGTGAGTCCATGGATTATAGGCACTCTTACCTTTGTACAATTTGGTAGCCTCTATGGTACCGTGCATTGCCATTTCTCACCTCAAGAGTCGGTGCAAACTTCGCCGGTGCATCCAAACCCCATGATATGATTTGCTCTATCACACATAAGACTTATTATAGCCATTACGAGATATATTGCCATGCAACTTCCACCGCTTCCGTTTTGATGAGTTGAGCATTCATTGTCATATTGCTTTACATGATCGTAAGATAGATAGCATGATGTATCCATGGCTTGTCCGTTTTTTGATATCTTTTCTATGCTAGATAATTGCACATCTGGGTACACAGCCAGAGGCATTCATATAGAGTCATACTTTGTTCTACTATCGACTTGTAATATTGAGTTGTAAGTAAATAGAAGTGTGGTGATCATCATTATTCATTATTAGAGCATGTCCCTGTGAGGAAAGGATGATGGAAACTATGATTCCCCCACAAGTCGGGATGAGACTCTGGACAACAAAAAGAAAAGAAAAATAAAAGAAAAGAAAAAAGGAAAAAAGAAGAAAAGAAGAAGAAGAAAAACAGAGAGACAAAGAGAGAAGGGGCATGATAACTCCACACTTGTGCTTCAAAGTAGCACCATGTTTTTCATGTAGGGAGTCTCCTATGTTGTCACTTTCATATTCTAGTGGTAATTTTTCGTTATAGAGTTTATATGCGTACCCACATAGTTTTCATATTGATCTTTCATACACTTATAGCTCTTAGTGCATCCGTTGCATGGAAATCCCTACTTCTCGCATTGATATCAATTGATGGGCATCTCCATAGCCCCTTTATTAGCCATTTTGATGTGAGACTATCTTCCTTTTTGTCTTCCCGATATTAACGTCTACCATCGCATTCTATTCCACCCATAGTGCTATATCCATGGCTTGCGCTCATGGATTGCATGAGACTTGAAAATGCTCAAGCGCGTTAAAAAGTATGAACCAATTGCTTGGCTGACACTGAGGTAGTACATGATTTATACTTTGTGCTAAGAACACAGAGCATGACAAGGCTATATGATTTTGCAGGGATAGTGTTCTTTAGCCTTGATATTTTGAAAGACACGATTGTTTGTTGGGGGCCTGAGTATTAATGTCTTTATGTCAAATTATAGACTATTTCTTTGAATCACTCATGTCTTAATATTCATGCCATGATTAGATATATGATCAACAAATTCAAGATTATGCTAGGTAGAATTTCACATAAAAAATTATCATTTTTATCATTTACCTACTCGAGGACGGGCAGAAATTAATCTTGGGGATGCTGATACGTCTCCGTCGTATCTATAATTTTCGATTGTTTCATGCCAATATTATACAATTTTCACATATTTTTGGCAACATTTTATATGATTTATTGGACTAACATATTGATCCGGTACCCAGTGCCAGTTCCTGTTTGGTGCATGTTTTTGGTTTCGCAAAATATCCATATCAAATGAAGTCCAAACATGACAAAAGTTTATGGAGAATTATTTTGGAATATTTGTGAATTTTGGGAGGTGGAATCAACACAAAAGGAGGCCCACAGCCGCTACAAGATACCATGGCATGGCCCAGGGCTCAGGCGCGGGGTGGTAGGTTGTGCTCACCTTGGAAGTCAGTTGAAGCTCTGCTTCGGGCACAAGGAAGCTTATATCCATAAACACGTGTTAAAATTTCAACGCAATCGGAGTTACGGATCTTTGGGAATATAAGAAATGGTTTTTGGGCAGAAAATAGGAACGCGAAACAGATGAGAATAGATAGGGAGATCCAATCTCGGAGGGGCTCCTGCCTCTCTGCCGCCATGGTAGCCATGGACCAAAGGGAGATCTCTCCTCCCATCTACGGGGAGGCCAAGGAAGAATAAGAAGGTGGGGGCTCTCTCCCCCTCTCTCCTGGTGGCGCCGGAACGTCGACGGGGCAATCATCGTGACAATGATCTACAGCAACAACCTCGCCCCCGTCAATACCAACTCTCTCCCCTTCTATGCAGCAAAGTAACACCTCTCTTCTCTGCTGTAATCTCTACTTAAACATTGTGTTGAACACTATATATTATTTCCCAATGATATGTGGCTATCCTATAATGTTTGAGTAGATCCGTTTTGTCCTATGGGATAATTGACGATCGTGGTTGGTATGAGTTGTATGTTTTATTTTGGTGCTGTCCTATTGGGCCTTCCGTGTCGCCCAAATGTGAGAGATCCCTATTGTAGCGTGTTGCAATATGTTCATGATTCTCTTATGGTGGATCGCATGAGTGACAGAATACACTGTTGGGGAACGTTGCATGGGAAACAAAAAAAATTCCTACTCACACGCAGATCTGTCCATGGTGATGAGCATCTACGAGAGGGAGAGTGGATCTACATGCCCTTGTAGATCGCTAAGCGGGAAGCATTAAGAAACACGGTTGGTGTAGTCGAACGTCTTCGCGATCCAAATCGCCGTGCGTCCCGCGATCCAATCACGATCCGTCCCGCGATCCAATCACAATCCGTCCCGCAATCCGATCACGATCCGTCCCATGAACTTGATCACGATCCGTCTCACGAACTTGATCACGATCCTTCCGATCTAGCACTGAACGGACGACACCTCCGCGTTCAGCACACGTACAAATTGATGACGATCTCCACCGTCTTGATCCAGCAAGAAGGAGTCGAGAGGAAGAAGAGTTCTCCGGCAACCTAATGGCGCTCCGGCGATGGTGGTGGAGCAATTCCGGCAGGGCCTCGCCTAAGCACTGCAGAAAACCGATCTAGAGGAGAAACTATGCACTAGAGATTAGGGTTTGCACGTGGCTGAAAAATCAAGTCCAAAACCCTAGATATCCACAAGTCTATATAGGAGGGAGGGAGGAGGAGAGGCAGCCTTGCCTCCAAGCCTTGGAGGGTTCGGCCGAAGTGGGAGGTGGAGGAGGACTCTCCTCCTCCACTCCTAGTAGGACTAGGATTCCTCCTTTTTGCCTTTTTTCCACCTTTTTCCTTTGGGTTTCTTTCTTCCAGCCACATGGGCCTATTGTGGTTGTTCCACCAGCCCACTAAGGGCTGTTTATTACTTTCCCACAGCCCATGAAGCGTCTTGGGTCGAAATACCATTCCCGGAGGTCTCCCGGTACACTACCGGCACTCCCGGTACACTACCGATAAGCCTGGAACTTTTTCGGCGACCAAAACAGGACTTCCTATATATGAATATTTACCTCCGGACAATTCCGGAGCTCCTCGTGACGTCCCGTATCTCATCCGGGACTCCGAACAAACTTCGGTCACCACCATACATAACTCTATACTACCGAAACATCACCAAACCTTAAGTGTGCAGACCCTGAGGGTTCGAGAACTATGTAGACATGACCGAGACACCTCTACGGTCAATAACCAATGGCGGGACCTGGATGTCCACATTGGTTTCTACATATTCTACGAAGATATTTATCGGTCGAACCTCTATGTCAAGGATTCAGTTAATCCCTGAGATACCTCTCCGTCACACGGAGTAACAAATCCCAGTCTTGATCCATGCCAACTCAACAAACACCCTCGGAGACACCTGTAGAGCACGTTTATAGTCACCCACTTACGTTGTTACGTTTGATACACACAAGGTACTCCTCCGATATCTGTGAGTTGCATGATCTCATGGTCATAGGAACATATACTTGACATGCAGAAAACAGTAGCAATAAACTGACACGATCATAAGCTACATTTGTTGTTTGGGTCTTGTCCATCATATCATTCTCCTAATGATGTGATCCCGTTATCAAATGACATCACATGTCAAGCTCTATTTTCCTCCCACTCAATTCTTTCGAGAGAAACTCTTTCTAAAGAAATGTTCCGTTCTTAGCGACAAACACTTTGCCTTCGGATCTGAGATAGAAGGTATACCCGACTGTCTCTTTCGGGTATCCTATGAAGACGCATTGCTCCGCTTTGGGTTCCAGCTTTTTAGGCTGAAGCTTTTTGACATAAGCATCACATCCCCAAACTTTAAGAAATGAAAACTTTGGCTTCTTGCCAAACCATAGTTCATATGGCGTCGTCTCAACGGATTTTGATGGTGCCCTATTTAAAGTGAATGAAGCTGTCTCTAATGCATAACCCCAAAACGATAGTGGCAAATCAGCAAGAGACATCATAGAACGCACCATATCTAATAAGGTTCGATTACAATGTTCAGACACACCATTACGCTGTGGTGTTCCGGGCGGTGTCAACTGTGAAACAATTCCACACTGTCTTAAGTGACTGCCAAAATCATAACTCAGATATTCACCTACTCGATCAGATTGCATGAACATATCAGATCGGAGGAATTTAATCTTCTTGTTATGATGATTCTCAACTTCACTCTGAAATTGCTTGAACTTTTCAAACGTTTCAGACTTGTGTTTCATCAAGTAAATATACCCATATCTACTTAAGTCATCAGTGAAGATGAGAAAATAACGATATCCACCACGCGCTGTAACATTCATTGGACCGCACACATCAGTATGTATGATTTCCAATAAGTCACTTACCCGTTCCATTGTTCTAGAGAACGGCGTTTTAGTCATCTTGCCCATGAGGCATGGTTCACATGTGTGAAGTGATTAAAAATCAAGTGACTCCAAAAGTCCATCACCATGGAGCTTCCTCATGCGTTTTACACCAATATGGCCTAAACGGCAATGCCACAAGAAAGTGGTACTATCATTATCAACTCTACATCTTTTGGCATCAATGTTGTGAACATGTGTCTCATCACTATCAAGATTCAATATGAATAAACCCCTCACATTGGGTGCATGACCACAAAAGATATTACTCATATAAATAGAACAACCTTTATTCTCTGATTTAAATGAGTAACCGTCTCGCAATAAACAAGAGCCAGATAAAATGTTCATGCTTAACGCAGGCACTAAATAACAATTATTCAGGTTCATCACTAATCCCGATGGTAATCGAAGAGAGAGCGTGCCGACGACGATCACATCAACCTTGGAACCATTTCCCACGCGCATCGTCACTTCGTCCTTTGCCAGCCTTCGTTTATTCCGTAGTTCCTGCTTTGAGTTGCAAATATGAGCAACCGAACCTGTATCAAATACCCAGGCACTACTACGAGAGCTAGTAAGGTACACATCAATAACATGTATATCATATATACCTTGTCTGTCGTTGGCCGCCTTCTTGTCATCCAGGTACTTGGGGCAGTTCCGCTTCCAGTGACTAGTTCCCTTGCAATGAAAGCACTCAGTTTCTGGCTTGGGTCCATGCTTGGGCTTCTTTGTAGGAGTAGCAACCGCTTTGCCATCCTTCTTGGTTTTACCCTTCTTGCCCTTGCCCTTGACTTTGCCATTTTTCTTGAAACTAGTGGTTTTATTGACCATCAACACTTGATGTTCTTTCTGGATTTCAGACTCAGCGAATTTTAGCATCGCAAACAGCTTGGCGACTGACTTGTTCATCCCGTGCATGTTATAGTTCATCACAAAGCTCTTGTAACTAGGTGGCCATGATTGAAGAACTCTGTCAGTGATCGCCTCTGGCGGAAGGGCAATTCCCAACTCCGCTAGAAGAGTTGAATACCCAGACAATCTCAGTATATGTTCACTGATAGACCCGTTCTCCTCCATCTTGCAAGCATAGAACTTATCGGAGGTTTCATACCTCTCGATCCGGGCGTTCTTCTGAAAGATAAACTTCAACTCCTGGAACATCTCATATGCTCCATGATGTTCAAAACGTCTTTGAAGTCCCGGTTCTAATCCATACGATATTGCACACTGAACTATTGAGTAATCTCCAGTACGTGCCTCCCAAGCGGTCTTAACATCTTCGGAGGTCATGTCTTCTGGTTGTTCACCAAGCGGTGCAACAAGGACATATGATTTCTGCGAAGCCGTGAGGATAATCCTCAGATTACGGGCCCAGTCAACAAAGTTACATCCATCATCTTTCAGTTTATCTTTCTCTAGGAACGCATTAAAATTCAGGGGTACTACTGCGCGAGCCATTGATCTACAACATAAATTTGCAAAGTTCACTTAAACTATTGTTCAAGATAATGAGTTTAGTTAATCAAATTACTAAATCTCCCACTCAAATTGACATCCCTCAGGTCATCTGAGTGTCACATGATCCAAATCCACCAACTCAAGTCCGATTATCACGTGAGTTGAGGTGGCTTCAATGGTGAACATCATTATGTTGATCATATCTACTATATGACTCATGTTCGACCTTTCGGTCTCTTGTGTTCCAAGGCCATGTCTGTATATGCTAGGCTCGTCAAGTTTAACCCGAGTGTTCTGCGCGTGCAACACTGGCTTGCACCCGTTGTATGTGAACGTAGAGTCTATCACACCCGATTATCACGTGGTGTCTCAACACGACGAACTTTCGCAACGGTGCACACTCGGGGAGAACACAATTTTATCTTGAAATTTAAGTGAGGGATCACCTTATAATGCTACCGTCGTACTAAGAAAAACAAGGTGCATAAAAGGATTAACATCACATGCAATTCATAAGTGACATGATATGGCCATGAACTTGTGCTTTAGATCTCCATCTTGAAAGCACCGGCATGATCTCCATTGTCACCGGCACGACACCATGATCTCCATCATCTTGATGTCCATCAACGTGTCGCCATCGAGGTTGTTATGCCCTGCATGCTTCTACTACTATTGCTACCGTTTAGCAATAAAGTAAAGCATTACATAGTGCTTAATGATTGACACGCAGGTCATACAATAATTAAACACAGCCCTATGGCTCCTGCCGGTTGCCGTACTCATTGACATGCAAGTCATGAAATTCTATACATCACATGATCATCTCATACATCACATATATCACATCATGTAATTGGCCATATCACATCACAACATACCCTGCAAAAACATGTTAGACGTCCTCTAATTGTTGTTGCATGTTTTACGTGGATGCTACGGGTTTCTAGCAAGAACGATTATCACCTACGCATAAACCACAACGGTGATACATAATTTTGTTTTCAACCTTCTCAAGGACCGCCTTTGTCGAATCCGATCCAACTAAAGTGAGAGAAACTGCCACCCGCAAGCCATCTAGGCAAAAAGTTGCGTCGAATGAACTGGTCTTTCGTAAGCGTACGAGTAATGTTGGTCCGGGCTGCTTCATCTCACAATACCGCTGAACCAAAATCCGACCAAGGGAGGAAGCAATCTAAGCATCAACGCCCACAAACCTTTTGTGTTCTACTCAAGATCTCATCAACACATAGACCTAGCTCATGATGCCACTGTTGGGGAACGTTGCATTGGGAAAAAAATTCCTACGCACACGCAGATCTATCCATGGTGATGAGCATCTACGAGAGGGAGAGTGGATCTACAGACCCTTGTAGATCGATAAGCGGGAAGCGTTAAGAAACGCGGTTGGTGTAGTCGACCATCTTCGCGATCCAAATCGCCGTGCATCCCGCGATCCAATCACGATCCGTCCCACGATCCAATCACGATCCGTCCTGTCATCCGATCACGATCCATCCCACGAACTTGATCATGATCCGTCTCACAAGCTTGATCACGATCCTTCCGATCTAGCACCGAACAGACGGCACCTCCGCATTCAGCAGACGTACAGCTTGATGACGATCTCCACCGTCTTGATCTAGCAAGAAGGAGTGGAGAGTAAGAAGAGTTCTCCGACAACCTGACGGTGCTCTGGTGATGGTGGTGGAGCAATTCCGGCAGGGCTTCGCCTAAGCACTGTAGAAAACCGATCTAGAGGAGAAACTATGCACTAGAGATTAGGGTTTGCACGTGGCTGAAAAATCAAGTCCAAAACCCTAGAAATCCACTAGTATATATAGTAGGGACGGAGGAGGAGGGGCAGCCTTGCCTCCAAGCCTTGGAGGCTTCGGCCTAAATGGGAGGTGGAGGAGGACTCTCCTCCTCCACTCCTAGTAGGACTAGGATTCCTCCTTTTTGCCTTTTTCCACCTTTTTCCTTTGGGTTTCCTTGTTCCAGCCACATGGGCCTATTATGGTTGTTCCACCAGCCCACTAAGGGATGGTTATTACTTTCCCACAGCCCGTGAAGCCTCTTGGGTCGAAATACCCCTCCCGGAGGTCTCCCGGTACACTACCGGCACTCCCAGTACACTACCGATAAGCCCGGAACTTTTCCGGCGACCAAAACAGGACTTCCTATATATAAATCTTTACCTACGGACCATTCCCGAGCTCCTCGTGACGTTCGGGATCTCATCTGGGACTCCGAACAAACTTCGGTCATGACCATACATAACTCTATACTACCGAAACGTCACCAAACCTTAAGTGTGAAGACCCTATGGGTTCGAGAACTATGTAGACATGACCGAGACACCTCTATGGTCAATAACCAATGGCAGGACCTGGATGTCCACATTGGTTCCTACATATTCTACGAAGATCTTTATCGGTCGAACCTCTATGTCAAGGATTCAGTTAATCCCGTATGATGTTCCCTTTGTTCTTCGGTATGTTACTTGCCCGAGATTCCATCATCGGTATCTCCATACCTAGTTCAACCTTGTTAATGGCAAGTCTCTTTACTCGTTCTGTAATACAAGATCTCGCAACTAACACTTAGTAACATTGCTTGCAAGGCTTATTGTGATGTTGTATTACCGAGTGGGCCCTGAGATACCTCTCCGTCACAGGGAGTAACAAATCCCAGTCTTGATCCATGCCAACTCAACAGACACCCTCGGAGACACCTGTAGAGCACCTTTGTAGTCACCCAGTTACGTTGCGACGTTTTATACACACAAGGTGCTCCTCCGATATCTGTGAGTTGCATGATGTCATGGTCATAGGAACATATACTTGACATGCAGAAAACAGTAGCAATAAACTGACACGATCATAAGCTACGTTTGTTGTTTGGGTCTTGTCCATCACATTATTATCCTAATGATGTGATCCCGTTATCAAATGACATCTCATGTCCATGTCTAGGAAACCTTAACCATCTTTCGATCAACGAGCTAGTTCACTAGAGGCACACTAGGGACATTGTGCTTGTGTATGTATCCACACATGTATACATGTTTCCAATTAATACAATTATAGCACGGATAATAAACGATTATCATGAACAAGGAAATACAATAATAAACATTTTATTTATTGCCTCTAGGGCATATTTCCAGCATACACAGACCCGAGTAAGGGGGTTGTTGCGTATGGGAGTAAAGAGGACTTGATACATAATGTTATGGTTGGGTTTTACCTTAATGATCTTTGCTAGTTGCGGATGCTTGCAAGACTTCCAGTCATCAGTGCATATGATCCAAGTATGGAAAGTATGTTAGCTCATGTTGGGAGACGTAGTAGTAAATCAAAATTTTCCTACGTTCACCAAGATCTATCTATGGAGAAACCAGCAACGAGAGGGGAGAGATTGCATCTTCATACCTTTGAAGATCGCTAAGCGGAAGCGTTACAAGAACGCGGTTGATGGAGTCGTACTCGCAGCGATTCAGATCGCGGTAGATCCGATCAAGTGCCGAACGGACGGCACCTCTGCGTTCAACACACGTGCAGCCCGGTGACGTCTCCAACACCTTGATCCAGCAAGGAGGAAGGAGAGGTTGGGGAAGGGCTCCAACAGCAGCACGACGGCGTGGTGGTGGTGGAGTAGCAAGGTATTCCGACAGGGCTTCGCCTAAGCGCTGCGGAGGAGGAAGAAGAGAGGTAGGGCTTCGCCGTGAGAGAGAGAGATCAAATCTTGTCTCAAAACATCCAAAACCTCAAGTATATATAGGAGGAGGGACGTGGAGGGCTGGCTTGGCCTCTACTCCAAAGAGGAGATGGCCGGCCGAATTAAAGGGAGAGTCCTCCTCCCACAAGGGAGGTGGATCTCCTCCTTTTAAATCCTTTTTGCCTTATCTCCTTATCTCCAGCCGCATGGGCCTTTAGCAAAAGTCTTGCCCAGCCCAATAAGGGCTGGCACACTTTATCTAACAGCCCATGTGGTCCTTTGGTCGTCACACCCCTCCCGGGGGTCATCCGGCACCCTCCCGGCACTCCCGGTACACTACCGATGAGCCCGAAAACTTTCCGGTGACCAAAACTGGACTTCCTATATATCAATCTTTACCTCCGGACCATTCTGGAGCTCCTCGTGACGTCCGGGATCTCATCCGGGACTCCGAACAACCTTCGGTAATCACGTATACCTTTTCCCTATAACCCTAGCGTCATCGAACCTTAAGTGTGTAGACCCTACGGGTTCGGGAGACACGTAGACATGACCGAGACACCTCTCCGGTCAATAACCAACAGCGGGATCTGGATACCCATGTTGGCTCCCACGTACTCCACGATGATCTCATCGGATGAACCACGATGTCAAGGATTCAATCAATCCCGTATACAATTCCCTTTGTCTATCGGTATGATACTTGCCCGAGATTCGATCGTCGGTATCCCCATACCTTGTTCAATCTCGTTACCGGCAAGTCTCTTTACTCGTTCCGTAATACATCATCCCGTGACTAACTCCTTAGTCACATTGAGCTCATAATGATGATGTCTTACCGAGTGGGCCCAGAGATACCTCTCCGTCACACGGAGTGACAAATCCCAGTCTCGATTCATGCCAACCCAACAGATACTTTCGGAGATACCCGTAGTGCACCTTTATAGCCACCCAGTTACGTTGTGACGTTTGGCACACCCAAAGCATTCCTACGGTATCCGGGAGTTGCACAATCTCATGGTCTAAGGAAACGATACTTGACATTGAAAAGCTTTAGCAAACGAACTACACGATCTTGTGCTATGCTTAGAATTGGGTCTTGTCCATCACATCATTCTCCTAATGATGTGATCCCGTTATCAATGACATCCAATGTCCATGGCCATGAAACCGTGACCATCTATTGATCAACGAGCTAGTCAACTAGAGGCTCACTAGGGACATGTTGTGGTCTATGTATTCACACATGTATTATGGTTTCCGGTTAACACAATTATAGCATGAACAATAGACAATTATCATGAACAAGGAAATACAATAATAACCATTTTATTATTGCCTCTAGGGCATATTTCCAACAGTCTCCCACTTGCACTAGAGTCAATAATCTAGTTCACATCACCATGTGATTAACACTTACATCACCATGTGATCATATCATCATGTGATTAACACCCAATAAGTTCTGGGGTTTGTTCATGTCCTGCTCGTGAAAGAGGTTTTAGTCAACGGGTCTGCGACATTCAGATCCGTGTGTACCTTACAAACTTTCCATGTCATATTTGTAGATACTACTCCCATGCTCCACTTGGAGCTATTCCAAATGGCTGCTCCACTATACGTAGCTGGATTTCTACTAAGAGTCATCCGGATTGGTTTTAAAGCTTGCATCATCGTAACACTTTACGATGAACTCTTTATCACCTCCATAATCGAGAAATATTTCCTTAGTTCTCAAGTTACTAAGGCTAACTTTGACCGCTGTCTAGTGATCCACTCTTGGATTACTCTTGTACCCCTTGACACACTCATGGCAAGGCACACACAGGTGCGGTACACAGCATGGCATACTATATAGAGCCTATGGCTAAAGCATAGGAGATGACACTCATCTCTTCTTTATCTTCTGCCGTGGTCGGGTATTGAGTCTTACTCAATTTCACACCTTACAATACAGTCAAGAACTCCTTCTTTGACCCATCTATTTTGAACTCCTTCAAAAACTTGTCAAGGTATGTCTTCGTCGAAAAAACTTATCAAGCGAATAGATCTATCCCTATAGATCTTGATGCTCAATAAAATAGTAGCTTTATCTGGGTCTTCCTTTGAAAAACAAAACTTTTCAAACAACCCTTCATGCTCTTCCAGAAATTCTACATCATTTCCGATCAATAATATGTCAACTACATATTCTTATAAGAAATTCCATAGTGCTCCCACTCACTTTCTTGCAAATACAAGTTTCTCATAAACTTTGTATAAACTTAAACACTTTGATCACCTCATCAAAGCATATATTCCAACTCCGAGATGCTTGCTCCAGTCCATAGAAGGATCGCTGGAGTTTGCATATTATTAGCATCCTTAGGATTGACAAAACCTTCTGGTTGTATCACATACAACTCTTCCTCACAGAAACCATTACGGAAACCTTGTTTTGTCATCCATCTGCCAGATTTCATAATCGAAAAATGCAGCAACTGCTAACAAAATTTTAATAGACTTTTAGCATCGCTACAGATGAGACAATCTCATTGCAGTCAACTCCTTGAACTTGGCGGAAACTTCTTTGTGACAAGTCGAGCTTTATAAACGGTGACATTTCACCATTAGCGTCTATGTTTATCTCAAAGGTCCATTTGTACTCAATGACCCGCCATTCAACAGGCAAGTCTACCAAAGTCCATACTTGGTTTTCATACATGGATCCTTTCTCGGATTTCATGGTTCCTAGCCATTTGTTGGAATCCGGGCCCACCATCGCTTCTCCATAGTTCGTAGGTTCATCGTTGTCCAACAACATGATTTCCAAGACAGGGTTGTCGTACTACTCAGGAGCAGTACGCGTCCTTGTCGACCTACGAGGTTCGATAGTGACTTGATCCGAAGCTTCATGATCATCATCATTAACTTCCTTTTCAACTAAGTAGGCTCTACAGAAACATCTTTCTGTGTTGCGCTATTCTCTGGTTGAAACAAAGGTTCAACAACCTTATCAAGTTCTATCTTCCTCCCACTCAATTCTTTCGAGAGAAACTCTTTCTCAAAAAGGACCCGTTCTTAGCAACAAACACCTTTTGCGCTTGGATCTGAGATAGAAGGTATACCCAATGTCTCATTAGGGTATTCTATGAAGATGCATTTGTCTGCTTTGAGTTTGAGCTCGCTAGGTGAAAAACCCATTTTCACATAAGCGTCGCAGCCCCAAACATTAAGAAATGACAGCTTAGGCTTCTGTCAAACCATAATTCTCACGGTGTCATCTCAACAGACTTAGATGGTGCCCTGTTAAAGTGAATGGATTTGTCTTTAATGCATAACCCCATAACGATAGTGGTAAAACGATAAGAGACATCATAGTACTCACTATATCCAATAGAGCACGACTACGACGTTCGAACACACCATCACACTATGGTGTTCCAGGAGGCGTGAGCTGTGAAACAATTTCCACATTGTCTAAAATTGCATACCAAACTCGTAACTTAGATATTCACCTCCATGATCATATCATAGACATTTATCTTCTTGTCACGATGATCTTTAACTTCACTCTGAAACTCCTTGAACCTTTCAAACATTTCAGATTCGTGTTTCATTAAGTAAATATCCCCATATTTACTCAAATCATCAGTGAAGGTAAAGAAAAACAACGATATCCACTGTGTGTTTCAACACTCATTGGACCACATACATCAACATGTATTAATTCCAATAAGCCACTTGCCCGCTCCATCATATTGGATGACGGGGTCTCAGTCATCTTGCCCAAGAGGCATGGCTCGCATGTCTCAACCGATTCGAAATCGAGTGAGTCAAAAAACATCCATCATCATGGAGTTTCTTCATGCGATTTATACCAATATGACATTACGTGGCAGTGCCACAAGCATGTGGTACTATCATTATTAACTTTGTATCTTTTGGTACCAATGTTATGAATATGTGTACTACTACGATCATGATTCGATAAACCATTTTGAGTGGGTGCATGACCATTGAAGGCATTATCCATGTAAACAGAATAACCATTATTCTCTAACTTATATGAATAACCGTATCGCACTAATCATGATCTAATCACGTTTATGCTCAACGCAAACACCAAATAACATTTATTTAGGTTTATCACAAATCCTGAAGGTAGAGAGAGCGTGCGATGGTGATCACATCAATCTTGGAAATACTTCCAACACACATCGTCACCTTTCACCTAGCTAGTCTCCATTTACTCCGTAGCTTTTATTTCGAGTTGCTAACACTTAGCAACCGAACCGGTATCTAATACCCAGGTGCTACTAGGAGTACCAGCAAGGTACACATCACTAACACGTATATCAAATATACTTCCATTGACATTACCAGCCTTCTTATCTACCAATCATCTAGGGTTTTTCCGCTTCAGCGAACATTCTCCTCATAACAGAAGCACTTAGTCTCGGGTTCGGGCTCAACCTTGGGTTTCTTCACTAGAGCAACAACTGGCTTGCCATTCCTGAAGTTTTTCCCTTCTTGCCCTTGCCCCTTTTGAAACTAGTGGTTTTCACTTAACCATCAACACTTGATGCTCCTTATTGATTTCTACCTTCGTGGTGTCAAACATCACGAACAACTCAGGGATCATCTTATCCATCCCTGGCATGTTATAGTTCATCACGAAGCTCTAGTAGCTTGGTGGCAGTGACTTGGAGAACTGCATTAATCACTATCTCATCTGGAAGATTAACTCCCACTTGATTCAAGTGATTGTAGCACCCAGACAATCTGAGAACACGCTCACCGATTAAGCTATTCTCCTTTATCTTGCAGGCAAAGAATCTTGTTGGAGGTCTCATACCTCTCAACATAGGCACGAGCTTGAGATCACAATCTCAGCTCCTAGAACATCTCATATGTTCTGTGACGTTCAAAACATTTTGAAGCCTCAATTCTAAGCCGTAATGCATGACGCACTGAACTATCACGTAGTCATCAAAAAGTGCCTGTCATATGTTCACAACATCTACAGACAACGCTTGAGGGAGTGATGCAGTTAGCGGTACATCAAAAACATAAGCTTTCTGTGCAGCAATGAGGACAATCCTCAGATCACGGACCCAGTCCGCATTATTGCTACCATCAACTTTCAACTTACTTTTCTCTAGGATTGTATCAATAAAACTGGGGAGCTACAGCGCGAGCTATCTACGACATAATTTGCAAGGACATTTTTAGACTAAGTTCATGATAATTAAGTTCATTTAATCAAATTATTAATGAACTCCCACTTAGATAGACATCTCTCTAGTCTTCCAAGTGATACATGATCCATGTCAACTAGCCCGTGTCCGATCATCACGTGAGACGGACTAGTCATCCATGGTGAACATCTCTATGTTGATCGTATCTTCTATACGACTCATGTTCGACCTTTCGGTCTTCCGTGTTCCGAGGCCATGTCTGTACATGCTAGGCTCGTCAAGTCAACCTAAGTGTTTCGCATGTGTAAATCTGGCTTACACCCGTTGTATGCGAACGTTAGAACCTATCACACCCGATCATCACGTGGTGCTTCGGAACGACGATCCTTAGCAACGGTGCACAGTTAGGGTGAACACCTTTCTTGAAATTTTATTGAGAGATCATCTTATTTACTACCGTCGTTCTATGCAAATAAGATGTAAACATGATAAACATCACATGCAATCAATATAGTGACATGATATGGCCAATATCATTTTGCTCCTATGATCTCCATCTTCGGGGCACCATGATCATCACTGTCACCGGCACGACACCATGATCTCCATCATCATGATCTCCATCATTGTGTCTTCATGAAGTTGTCTCGCCAACTATTACTTCTACTACTATGGCTAACGCTTAGCAATAAAGTAAAGTAATTACATGGCGTTTATGATTGACACGCAGGTCATACAATAAATAAGACAACTCCTATGGCTCCTGCCGGTTGTCATAATCATCGACATGCAAGTCGTGAATCCTATTACAAGAACATGATCAATTCATACATCACAATGCATCACATCACATCCTTTGGCCATATCACATCACAAGGCACATGCTGCAAAAACAAGTTAGACGTCCTCTAATTTGTAGTTGCAAGTTTTTACGTGGCTGCTATAGGTTACTAGCAAGAACGTTTCTTACCTACGTCAACACCACAACGTGATTTGCCAATTGCTATTTACCCTTCATAAGGACCCTTTTCATCGAATCCGATCCGACTAAGGTAGGAGAGACAGACACCCGCTAGCCACCTTATGCATCTAGTGCATGTCAGGCGGTGGAACCGGTCTCACGTAAGCGTACGTGTAAAGTTGGTCCGGGCCGCTTCATCCCACAATACCGCCGAATCAAGATAAGACTAGTAGCGGCAAGCAAATTAACAAACTCGACGCCCACAACTGCTTTGTGTTCTACTCGTGCATAGATTCTACGCATAGACCTAGCTCTGATACCACTGTTGGGAGACGTAGTAGTAAATCAAAATTTTCCTACGTTCACCAAGATCTATCTATGGAGAAACCAGCAACGAGAGGGGAGAGATTGCATCTTCATACCTTTGAAGATCGCTAAGCGGAAGCGTTACAAGAACGCGGTTGATGGAGTCGTACTCGCAGCGATTCAGATCGCGGTAGATCCGATCAAGTGCCGAACGGACGGCACCTCCGCGTTCAACACACGTGCAGCCCGGTGACGTCTCCAACACCTTGATCCAGCAAGGAGGAAGGAGAGGTTGGGGAAGGGCTCCAACAGCAGCACGACGGCGTGGTGGTGGTGGAGTAGCAAGGTATTCCGACAGGGCTTCGCCTAAGCGCTGCGGAGGAGGAAGAAGAGAGGTAGGGCTTCGCCGTGAGAGAGAGAGATCAAATCTTGTCTCAAAACATCCAAAACCTCAAGTATATATAGGAGGAGGGACGTGGAGGGCTGGCTTGGCCTATACTCCAAAGAGGAGATGGCCGGCCGAATTAAAGGGAGAGTCCTCCTCCCACAAGGGAGGTGGATCTCCTCCTTTTAAATCCTTTTTGCCTTATCTCCTTATCTCCAGCCGCATGGGCCTTTAGCAAAAGTCTTGCCCAGCCCAATAAGGGCTGGCACACTTTATCTAACAGCCCATGTGGTCCTTTGGTCGTCACACCCCTCCCGGGGGTCATCCGGCACCCTCCCGGCACTCCCGGTACACTACCGATGAGCCCGAAAACTTTCCGGTGACCAAAACTGGACTTCCTATATATCAATCTTTACCTCCGGACCATTCCGGAGCTCCTCGTGACGTCCGGGATCTCATCCGGGACTCCGAACAACCTTCGGTAATCACGTATACCTTTTCCCTATAACCCTAGCGTCATCGAACCTTAAGTGTGTAGACCCTACGGGTTCGGGAGACACGTAGACATGACCGAGACACCTCTCCGGTCAATAACCAACAGCGGGATCTGGATACCCATGTTGGCTCCCACGTACTCCACGATGATCTCATCGGATGAACCACGATGTCAAGGATTCAATCAATCCCGTATACAATTCCCTTTGTCTATCGGTATGATACTTGCCCGAGATTCGATCGTCGGTATCCCCATACCTTGTTCAATCTCGTTACCGGCAAGTCTCTTTACTCGTTCCGTAATACATCATCCCGTGACTAACTCCTTAGTCACATTGAGCTCATAATGATGATGTCTTACCGAGTGGGCCCAGAGATACCTCTCCGTCACACGGAGTGACAAATCCCAGTCTCGATTCATGCCAACCCAACAGATACTTTCGGAGATACCCGTAGTGCACCTTTATAGCCACCCAGTTACGTTGTGACGTTTGGCACACCCAAAGCATTCCTACGGTATCCGGGAGTTGCACAATCTCATGGTCTAAGGAAACGATACTTGACATTGAAAAGCTTTAGCAAACGAACTACACGATCTTGTGCTATGCTTAGAATTGGGTCTTGTCCATCACATCATTCTCCTAATGATGTGATCCCGTTATCAATGACATCCAATGTCCATGGCCATGAAACCGTGACCATCTATTGATCAACGAGCTAGTCAACTAGAGGCTCACTAGGGACATGTTGTGGTCTATGTATTCACACATGTATTATGGTTTCCGGTTAACACAATTATAGCATGAACAATAGACAATTATCATGAACAAGGAAATACAATAATAACCATTTTATTATTGCCTCTAGGGCATATTTCCAACAGCTCATGCCTTTCCCTCATATAAAATTGCAATAATGATTACCGGTCTAGTGATCAATTGCTTAGGGACAAATAACCTTCTTATTTTACAAAAGCTTTCTACTAAACAACTAACTTTTAGTATCTTGCAATTTACTCGCAGTTTTATACCCACAGTGTACTTCTAGTTTTATTCGTGCAAACTATCCTACCACCTAAAAAATAGTTTCATACTTGTTCTAGGTAAAGCAAATGTTGAAGTGTGCATAGAGTTGTATAGGTGGTCAATAGAACTTGAGGGAATATTTGTTCGACCTTTAGCTCCACGTCGGGTTTGACACTCTTATTTATCAAAAAAGGCTACAAATGATCCCCTACACTTGTGGGTTATCACAAAACTATGCGCTTTTCTATCAATTTCCCAACAATAATTTGGTTATCCGCCGTATGCTTTCTTTGAGAGAGAAGCCCCTAACGAAAACTATGGCCCCACAGTCTCCTCATAAATATATTTACAAAAACTCTAAATACCTTGCTGCCACTATTTACTTTCATTTATATTTATCAAATTATCTATCTATAACTACTTATCGCTTGCAAGTAATGAGTTCAAGGGGATTGACAACCCACTTGCCCGCGTTGGGTGCAAGTGTGTGCTCTTTTGTCTGTAGGCGCTGAAGACGGGAAATTGCATGGTCCTCTTATAGTTGCAAATATGCCCTAGATGCAATAATAACTGGTTACTATTATATTTAGTTGTTCATGATAACCTTTTATTATCCATGCTATAATTGTATTTTATTGGAAGTCAAATACATGTGTGGATACATAGACAACACTGTGTCTCTAGTATGCCTCTAGTAGACTAGCTGGTTCATCAAGGATGGTCAAGGTTTCCTAGCCATAGACATGATATGTCATTTGATAATGGGATCACGTCATTAGGAGAATGATGTGATGGACAAGACCCAAACTATGAATGTAGCATATGATCGTGTCAGTTTATTGCTATAGTTTTCTGCATGTCAAGTATCTATTGCTATGACCATGAGATCAAGCAACTCACTGACACCGGAGGAGTACCTTGTGTGTATCAAAAATCGCAACGTAACTAGGTGACTATAAATATGCTCTACGGGTATCTCCGAGGGTGTCTTTTGTGTGGGCATGGATCATGATAGGGATTTGTTACTCTGTGTGATGGAGAGGTATCCGAGGGCCCACTCGGTAATACAACATCATAATAAGCATCATACGCAAAGTGACTAAAGAGTTAGCCACGGTATCTTATATTACAAAATGAGTAAAGAGACTTGTCGGTAACGAGATTGAACTAGGTATAGAGATACCGACGATCAAATCTCGGACAAGTAACGTACCAAAGAAAAAAGGGAACTGCATACGGGATTAACTGAATCCTTGATAGAGAGGTTCAACCGATAAAGATCTTCGTAGAGTATGTAGGAACCAATATTGTCATCAGGGTCCCGCTATTTGTTATTGACCGTAGAGGTGTATCATTCATTTCTACATAGTTCTTGAACCACAGGGTCTGCACACTTAACGTTCCGTGACGTTTCGGTAGTATTGAGTTATGTATGTTGGTGGCCAAAGGTTGTTCGGAGTCCCGGATGAGATCTCGGATGTCAAGAGGAGCTCCAGAATGGTCTCGAGGTAAATATTGATATATAGGAAAGTGGTATTTGGACTCCAGAAAAGTTTCGGGCATTTCCGGTAGTGTACCGGGAGTGACAAATGGGTTCCGGGGGTCCACCAAGTGGGTCCCACCCACCCCAAGGGGCCACATGGGCATAAGAGGTAGTGCACCAGCCCCTGGTGGGCTGGGCGGCCAGACCCTATGGGCCTATGTGCAAGGAAAGAGGAGAGGGGGACGAGTCCTAATAGGAGGAGGACTCCTTTTGCGCCCACCCCCTAATTGGAGGGGGGATCCTCCTCCCCTGGTTCGGCCGACCCTAGGGGGGAAACCCTAGGGAACCAACTGCTCCTCTACCTCCTATATATATTGGAGGGGAGAGTGGGCATCCACACCCCAAGCCACGGTGCAGCCCTCTCTCCCCCCACTAGATTGTCTTCTCCTCTAGATTGACTCAGCGGTGCTTGGCAAAGCCCTGCCGGATCAGCTCCACCACCACCGTCACCATGCCGTCGTGCTGCTAGAATACTAATCTACCTCTCGGACCCCTCTTGCTAGAACAAGAAGGCGGAGATCGTCATCGAGCTTTACGTGTGCTGAACGCGAAGGTGACGTCCGTTCGACGCTAGATCGGGATAGATCGTGATTGGATTGCGGGTCAGCTTGCATTTGGATCGCAAAGACGTTCGACTACATCAGCCACGTTTCTTAACACTTCCCTCTTAGAGATATACAAGGGTATGTAGATCCACTCTCGCTCTCGTAGATTCTCATCACCATGGATAGATCTTGTGTGCGCGTAGGAATT